>CM045732.1:41649847-41944847 GCA_024760905.1 Plotosus lineatus | reverse complement strand
GACAATATGCTCACAAATTTAATGTTCTTGAGGCGAAAAGTTTCTGAGCTTAAGCGTTCGTCAGCGGAGGTTTTACTGTAAATATATTTAAATTTCAAAGCAGCACCTACAGTTATTTTAAAGTTAAGGTCATGTACAGTACAGAAATATCAAGACAAATAAATATTAAAAATTGCACAGAAAAAAGTATAATTATAGTTATAGATATTTATTGTCAAGTAAGTTTGTAAGTAATATATATTACATATAAGTTTGTAAGTAACTAAGGCCTCCGTCAGTCAAGGACTATGGAGCTGCGCTCTAGCTGGTATCCTGGCAGGTGATACTCTCCAATGTGCAGAGCCTGGGTAGGAGGTCTGAAGGACAGGCTGTTACCCAAGCAGCAAGTCCCCCCCTCTCGGCACCACCAGAAGTGGAAGGGCAGAAGCCGATACGACTGGGTTCTTGTGCCGCTGCAGGAGGTGCCAGAACGTTGCTGTGAACAAACGCCTCAGGGGACTCCGACTCCCGATTTTAAACACACTGACGGCTATGCAGCCTACTCTAGACAGGAATGTTCATTTCAATTTCTGAACCACTTAATCCTAATTAGGGTCATGGGGAGGCTGGCACCCATTTCAGCCGACTATGGGCGAGGGCAGAGTATACCCTGAACAGCTCACCAGGCTATCGCAGGGCAGAAACACACTGATGGCTATGCAGCTACTCTTGACAAAAGTCAGCAATGGTTCTTTTCCTTTCATTCTTGCCGAAATCTTGAAATGGTCACCTTTCTTCTAATATATGGTATGGCAACCTTCAAAATCCATTCTTTCATTGTACAAACAGGTTCTCCAAGCCTATGAAGGAGAAATGACTGTTTATCGTCATTGCCATCTTCTTCTTTTCCTTTCTGCTGTTCCCTTCAGGGGTCGCCACAGCATATCATCTGCCTCCATCTCACCCTGTCCTCTGCATCTTCTTCTCTTACTCCAACGACCTTCATGTCTTCCTTCACCACAGCCATAAATCTCTTCTTTGGTCTTCCTCTAGACCTTCTGCCTGGTAGTTCCAACCTCAGCATTCTACTGCCAATATACTCACTATCCCTCCTCTGAACATGTCCAAACCATCTCAATCTAGCCTCTCTGACTTTGTCTCCAAAACATCTTACATGGACTGTCCCTCTGATGTACTCATTTCTGATCCTATCCATCCTCATTGCTCCCAAAGACAACATTTTCATCTCTGCTACCTCCAGCTCTGCCTCCTGTCTTTTCCTCAGCGCCACTGTTTCTAAGACACAACATCTCTGGCCTCATCACCGTTTTGTACACTTTTCAGTTCATTCTTGCTGATACTCTCCTATCGCACATCACACCGGACACTTTTCTCCAACCATTCCAACATGCCTGCACACGCTTCTTCACCTTTCTTCCACACTCCCAATTGCTCTGCATTGTTCAGCCGAGGTACTTAAAATGCCCCACTTTCCTTATTTCTGCTCCCTGTAACCTCACTGTTCCTCTTGGGTCCTTCTCATTCAGACACATGTATTCTGACTTACTGAGGCTAACCTTCATTCCTCTCCTTACCAGGGCATACCACCACCTCTCTAGATTTTCCTCCACTTGTTCTCTGCTCTCACTACAGATCACAATGTCATCTCCAAACATCATAGTCCATGGAGATTGTTGTTTAACCTCGTCTGTCAGCCTATCCATCACCATAGCAAAACAAGAAGGGGCTCAGTCCCACCTCCACCTTGAATTCTTCGGTCATGCCGACAGCACATCTCACCACTGTCTTACATATCCTGCACCACTCTAACATACTTCTCTGCCACTCCAGACTTCCTCATGCAATACCACAGTTCCTCTCTTGGCACCCTGTCATATGTTTTCTGCGGATCCACTAAGGCACAATGCAGCTCCCTCTGACCTTCTCTGTACTTCTCTATTAACAACCTCAAAGCAAACATTGCATCTGTGGTGCTCTTTCTTGGCATGAAACCAAACTGTTGTTCACAACTACTGACCTCTGCCCTTAGTCTAGCTTCCAGTATTCTTTCCCATAACTTAATTTTTTCATCATGTTTTCAGAGTGAAAACAAATCTCCTCCTCCGTTTCTACTCCGCCATCATTGAGAGCACTCTCACTTCATCCATAACGGTTTGGTATGGCAGCCTAGACAGCAACTCACAGAAAAAACTACAGCGTATTGTCAATAAATCATCCAGGATCATTGGCACCCCCCTTCCATCAGTCCAATCAATTTATCATAAACGCTCAATCTTAAGAGCACAAAAAAATCACCTCTGATCCCTCTCACCCTGCCAATCATTTGTTTCTATCGCTGCCCTCTAGGAGGCGATATCGATCTCTACCCACCAGAACACCCCGTTTCAAGAACAGTTTTTTCCCTACAGTCATAAGGACTCTGAACTCTTTGCACTGAATGTACATTACAGCCTTGTCTGTCTTTTTGTTGTCTGTTATTACTGTAGTTGTTATGGATATGTTTGTAATCATTTGTTTTCATGTGTGCTGTCTTTGATGTATGATGTGTGTTCATGTCCTTTGTAACTTTGTCATAGCTGAGTGCTGTACCGACAGCAAATTCCACCAACTTGGTTGTGTGGTCATTAATAAATAAATGAAATGAAATGAAAATGAAATTGTATGGCTCATCAACTTTATCCCTCTGTAGTTGCCACAACTCTGCACATCTCCCTTGTTCTTAAATATCGGCACCAGCACACTTCTCCTCCATTCCTCCAGCATCTGCTCACTCTCCAAAACCTTGTTGAATGTTCTTGTCAGAAAATATACTGCTACCTCTCCGAGACACTTCCATACCTCAACAGGTCTATCATCAGGACCAACTGCCTTTCCACTCTTCATCCTCTTCAATGTCCTTCTCACTTCACCCTAACTAATCTTTGCTACTTCCTGGTCCTCAACAGTCACCTCTTTTCTTTTTTACTTTTTACTTTTTCACTTTTTCACCTCTACTCTTTTTTATCTCTCATTTCCCTCATTCATCAGCTCTTCAAAGTACTCTTTCCATCTTCCCAGCACACTTCTGTCATCAGTCAATACAGTTCTCTCTATGTCCTTTATCACTCTAACTTGCTGCATGTCCTTCCCATCTCCATCTCTCTCCTTTGCCAACCTGTATAAATCATTTTCTCTGTCCTTACTGTCCAACCTAGCATACAAGTCATCATACGCCCTGGCCTTTGACACCGCTACTTTCACCTTACGCTGTGTCTCCCTGTACTCCTGTTTGCTCTCTTCGGTACTCTCAATGTCCCACTTCTTCTTAGCCAACCTCTTCCTCTCTATACACTCCCGCACTTCCTCATTCCACCACCAAGTCTCCTTATCTACTTTCCTTCCAGAGAACACACCAAGTACTCTCCTACATGTCTCCCTGATCACATTGGCTGTGGTTGTCCAGTCATCTGGAAGCACTTCCTGACTACCCAAAGCCTGTTTCAACTCCTCCTTGAAGACAACATGACACTCTTCCTTTTTCAGCTTCCACCACTTTGTCTTCTGCTCTGCCTTTACCATCTTCACCTTCCTCACCATCAGCGTCATCCTGCACATTACCATCCTATGCTGTTTGGCAACACTCTCACCCACTACTACTTTGCAGTCACTGACTTCCTTCAAATTACATTGCCTACACAAGATGTCGTCTTCCTGTGTGCTCCTACCTCCACTTTTATAAGTCACCCTATGCTCCTATCTCTTCTGGAAGAAAGTATTTACCAAAGCCATTTGCATACTTTTTGCAAAATCTATCAACATCTGTCCTTCTGTGTTCCTGTCCTGGATACCAAACCTGCCCATCACTTCCTCGTCCCCTCTGTTTCCTGCACCAACATGTCCATTGAAGTCTGCCCCAATGACCACTCTTTCACCTCTGGGGGTACGCTGCATCCCTTCATCTAAGTCACTCCAGAATCCATCCTTCTCTTCTAGCTTACATCCTGCCTGTTGGGGCATAAGCACTAACCACACAACATCACACCATCAATTTCTAACTTGAGACTCACCACTCTGTCTGACACTCTTTTCACTTCTAGAACATTCCTGACCAACCCCTCTTTCAAGATGACTCCTACTCCATTTCTCCTCCCATCCACACCATGATAAAACAGCTTAAACCCTGCTCCTAAGCTTTTAGCTTTTCTACCTTTCCACCTGGTCTCTTGAACACACAGTATGTCCACCTTCCTCCTCTGCATCATGTCAGCAAGCTCTCTATCTTTTCCTGTCATAATTCCAACATTCAAAGTCCCTACTCTCATGCCTAGAGTCATGCTTTTCCTCTTCTCTCTCCGCCTACAGACACGCTTCCCACCTCTCCACAGTATACTATGTGCTGTATATATGGACGGCATTCCATATATGTCGGGACTGTAATGTAATGATTAACGGTAAGGGGACGAGGCTCATGACATAGAGGTTATGGATTCTACCCCATCATGCTAAGACTCTGAGCACAAATGTTAACCAAAACTGTGCCGCTGTTCCACCCAGCAGCATGAATGGGCAGCAACAAAAATAAAAATACTGGGAAGGTGACTTGTGATGAACCAGTATTCTCTCCAGGAGATCCTCAAATCCTAGTCTCTTCATGCTACAGAAACCAAGATGAGACCCCAGCTGTGATGAACCACCAGGCTTACTGATAGTAGACTAAAGTCAGAATTAAATACTACTTAAAGTATAGACGAGTTTAATTTAACGGTATGTAGATCCAAGTCGGGTAAGATAAGATAAGATAAGATACAGCTTTATTAATCTCACAATGGAGAAATTCACTGTTACAGGCTCTTGAGGTACTATCAGTAGGGTGTGCAAAAATAGATACAAGTACAAACATACACACGTACATATATATTATATAAGTAAATAAATAAATAGATACATAAATAGTATAAATTAATAAACAATAAAAGAAGAGAATGGAGCAACTTTATAGACTGGCCTATATTAAAGTGTAATGTATCTGAGGATAGAGTAGATGGGTTGATATGGTTCACAGTCAGTGGGGTAGATGTGGTTGATTAAAGTGCACGGGGTTTTTATTGCACATAACCGGTATTTTCACAGACAGTTACAAAGTGGCGTTGTACAGTCTGACAGCGGTGGGAATGAACGATCTGCGGTAGCGCTCCTTCCTGCACTGAGGATGTCTCAGTCGTCCACTGAAGGAGCTGCTCAGCTCCTCTACAGTCTGGTGCAGTGGGTGAGAGCTGTTGAACAGGATGGATGTGAGCTTTGCTACCATTCTCCTCTCACTCACCTCCTCCACAGAGTCCAGTGGGCAGCCGAGGACAGAGCTGGCCCTCCTGACCAGCTTGTTCAGTCTCTTCCTGTCCCGCTCTGTGCTGCCCGGGGCCCAGCAGATGGCAGCGTAGAGGATTGCAGAGGCTACCACAGAGTCATAAAAAGTCCTGAGCAGAGGTCTGCATACGCCGAAGGACCTGAACCTCCTCAGAAGGTGGAGGCGACTCTGGCCCTTCTTGTACAGGGCGTTGGTGTTGTGGGACCAGTCCAGTTTATTGTTAAGGTGAACACCCAGGTACTTGAAACTGTCCACTGTCTCAATGTCCTGTCCCTGGATGTTCACTAGTAAGTGTGTGTGTGTGTGTGTTCGAGTGCTTAAGCTCCTGAAGTCGACCACCATCTCCTTCGTCTTCCTAGTGTTCAAGCACAGGTGGTTGCGCTCACACCAGTCCACAAAGTCAACGATGACCGACCGGTACTCCAGCTCGTTCCCCTCTGACACACGGCCCACGATGGCGGAGTCGTCCGAGAACTTCTGCAGCTTCCCCCGCAGACGCGCTGGCCTGATGGTGTTGAAGGCGCTGGAGAAGTCAAAGAACATGACCCTCACAGCGCTGCCGGCGATCTCCAGGTGGGTGAGTGCCCGCTGCAGAAGGTAGATGACAGCGTCTTCTACTCCGATGTTGGGCCTGTAGGCAAACTGCAGCGGGTCTAGGGTGGGGCTCACCATAGAGCGGAGGTGTTCAAGGAGGAGCCTTTCCATGGTCTTAATGAGGTGGGAGGTCAGGGCGACAGGTCTGTAGTGGGCTGGTTCCTTCGCTTGAGCTGTTTTGGGAACCGGAACCACACAGGAGGTCTTCCATAGGACGGGAACCTTCTCCAGGCTGAGGCTCAGGTTGTACAGGTAGCATAGTACCACACAGAGCTGGTCTGCGCAGGTCCTCAGCAGCCTGGGACTGATGCCATCAGGTCCTTCAGATTTCCTCTGATTTAGTCGCCTCAGCTGTCTCCTCACCTGGTCTGATGTGAGGGAGAGGGGGCTGGGGTGGGCTGCAGAGGGAGGGGATGTGTCTGTCGGGCTGTAGCAGTCAAGTGAAGTTGGCCTGGGGAGGGAGGTGTCATCTGGTCTGGAGGCGTGTGAAGAGGGGAGGGGAACGGGAGGGGTGCAGAGGGGAGGGGGGAGAATCAAACCTGTTGAAGTAACAGTTTAGTTCATCCGCCCAGCGCTGGTCACCATCAGCTGTCCCTCTGACACTCTGCCCAAATCCAGACATGGTCTTTAGTCCTCTCCAGATGTCCCGCACGTTGTTCTGAGCCAGCTTCTCCTCCAGCTTCTTCCCATAGTCCTTCTTTGCCTTCCTGATCCTCCACTGGAGCTCACGCTGGACCTTCTTCTGCTCCTCTCTGTCCCCCGAGATGAAAGCCCTCTTTTTCTGGTTCAGGAGGACTTTAAGCTCAGGGGTGACCCATGGGTGGTTGTTGGAGAAGCACTGTACCCTCCGTGTTGGCACAGTGCTGTCCACGCAGAAGTTCATGTAGTCGGTGATGCAGTGTGTGAGGCCGTCGATGTCATCACCAAAGGAGTCACAGAGCATGCTCCAGTCTGTGGTCTGGAAACAGTCTCTAAGCCTCTCGTTGGTCTCCTCGGTCCACACTTTCACAGACCTCTTCTGTGCAGGTTCCTTTCGCACCCTTGGTGTGTATTGGGGGAGCAGGTAGACCAGGTTGTGGTCTGAGCGTCCCAGTGGGGGGAGGGGGGAGGAGCTGTAAGCGTCCTTCACATTTGCATACAGCAAGTCAAGTGTTTTATTGTCTCTTGTGGAGCACTTCACGTATTGCGTGAACGTCGGGAGAGAGGCGGAGAGAGGGGCGTGGTTAAAATCCCCGCTGATCAGAATCATGGCGCAGGGGTGACGAGTCTGTGTCTGATTAACGGCGCTGTGGAGACGCTCACACGCGGCCGCCGCATCAGCCGAGGGCGGAATGTACACGCAAAACACAATCACGTGTGAAAACTCCCTCGGTAGATAATATGGCCACGCGCTTACCGCGAGCAGCTCTAGGTCCCGCGTGCACAGCTGCTCCTTCACGTGCACGTTTGCCGGGTGGCACCATCGTTCATTCACATAGACCGCCACACCCCCTCCTTTCTTCTTACCGCTCTCCGTTACACTCTGATCTGCACGCGCGAGTGTAAATCCGTGAAGAAAAACCACAGAGTCCGGTGTGAGTTCATTCAGCCACGTCTCTGAGAAACACATGAGGCTGCAGTCCCGGTACTGCCTCTGCTGCCGGGTCAGCGCCGCCAGCTCCTCCGTCTTGTTGGCGATCGCGCGGACATTTCCCATGATGACAGAGGGAACACATGTCCTCCGCGTCTTTCGTGCCCCTCTGCAGCCTCTCCTTTTCCTCCGTATTTCCACAGGAACAACGGGCTTTTCCGCGTGAAGGAGGGCGGGGGCGCGCAGGCCGAGGAGGGTCTCACGTGTGTAAGACCTGCGTTGCTCAGAGCCGTCGGTGAATGAGTTTCCTGACGCCGATCCAAAAAGTGAAAATAAAAGTGTGCAGAAAAACAAAAGCATCATGAAAGTATGTTTTCCAGATGCAGGATTGAAGAAAGAAAAAGAAAATTTGAAAAAAGATAAAGAAACACGCCTATATACAATAGAAAAGAGAAAAAAAGAAAAATAAACTGATGAGCCCCTGTAGCTGGCTGCAGGTCACCCGGCGCCATCTTGAAAAAAAAAAAAAAAAAAAAAAAAAAAAAAAAAGGCTGTTGGGATGACTCCATTTTTACACGGTCCTAGCCAGCCGCATGGTGAGCGTTTTACTGAAATACAGTGGTACCTTACCTTACGAAAGTCACAACAAACGAAAAATCCAGGTTACGAAACACATTTTCCTAAAATTTCTGTCTCTGGATACGAAACAAATTAATGTTACGAAAACGCAATCTCAAAAATTCAAACAATGCGCGAGTTGCTCTCCCATTGGCTATCTCCCAAGATCTTGCCCCGCTGACCTCCCATTGGCTATCTCCCTACATCCCGCCCGATGGCCTCTTATTGGCCAGGAGGGATGACGCAGCTCCCTCCCATTGGCTATTATGGAGCTGCATCTCCATAATACCCATGATGCTTTCGGTGTAAAGGACAGAGTTACTGTTGTTTTGTGAGTTTTTTGAGTGTGCTCATTGCAACTTTATTTTTGGCTTAAGCCAGCCTGACACTAGTACGCATTTTAAATCCTCAATGGCACTCATTCATGTGTACCATGGCGGAATGATTTTGTGTTTATTTCACCTGTCAGTCAAACAGTTCGTGCCAGAGAGGAATAAGCTTTGCTCATAGTTTGCTCATTCGTACCATTGAGGATGTTCCGCTACGTTCCACTCGATTCCTCACCATTGTGGTATTTTTGCAAATTGTTTGTGCTGGGGTGCTCCAAGTAACTCAAGTCCTCAACGTCACTCAATTGCCAGACAAGTTTGCTCCACATCACTCTAAAAAGGTGACCTCGCTTCCGTTCATGACACGCCTTTTCACGCCTCACAAGTCCGTGTGTGTGTGTGTGTGTACATATATAATAATACATTTTATTTATATGGCGCCTTTCTCAGCACTCAAGGTCGCCTCACATCATATATATATATATATATAGGGTAGCTGGATTCATCCACCATTCATTCTTGTAGTCGTCATGATGATGAACTCTAGAGATGCCGAGAAAATGGCATTCAATCAACAAAGTGCTGCTGCATTACTACCAATCAAAGACTATGACATTGATATATGTAAGCAGCTAGAATCCACACCTGATACTTTCTTCCTCTACTTGGCATTCTGAATATGTAAATGTCATGCAACTGAACACCCTTCCCTTGAAGATACAGAGCAAGTCAATGTGGACAATGTGGACATTGTGGTTTGAGTGCTCACCCAAACTTATAGGTCAGTAGACTATGATTACCTTTGAGGAAACAGTGAGAAGCACAGTTCTGTCCACAACTCACTCCCCGGTCCGCCAACAGTTAATGTTGGACAATGCATAGCAGTCAATGAACATCATGGAGGACACAAGAGCACCATTGAGGATACAGGTGTAACGTTCTGCTGCATTGATTACCATTTCACGTGCGTGACGTGGTGGGCATTTACACGTGCCCTCCCTGTTTCCTCCCAGTTTCCTTATAGTTCGTGGAAAGGTACGCAAAAGAGTGCGTGACAAAATTAATGAACGTGTTTCATTTTTTGGTTCGTCAAGGCCCTTCAATGGCACTCATCTCGCTCATAGTTTCCGCATTGTTCCTGTGATGGCGCTCACAATTCACGCAAAGGTACTCACTTTGGTGTACCATGACTGCGTGCTCATGTCAGGCTGGCTTTAGGCTTTTAACCTTGCATAAACATTTGTAAGATTATAACTCTGCTAAGAAGACATGGTCAACACACACACACACACACACACACACACACACACACGTGCGTGAGTGTGATTCCTAGTGCGAGTGAAAAGAAGAAGTGGGCTCGTGGCATGCAGTTGGGTGATATTGCAAAGGAATATGGCCAAACCCGTCTACTATCAGTATGCTATTGAAGCAGAAGGAGGCCTTAAAAGGTATACTTTTATAATTTTTCAAGGGTTTATAGGGTAGTATTGGGAGCCTTGGAACAAATCACGCGTTTTACATGTAAAATGCGGTTCAACTTACGAAAAATCCAGGTTACAAAACCACTTCTGGAACGGATTAATTTCGTAAGGTGAGGTACCACTGTATTTGGAAAGCAGTGATATAATGACTGGTCTACAAGAATCCAACAACCTGGAGGAAAATCAGAAGGCAAGAGCTTTCACCTTAATTTGTTTATTGCTCATTGGAGAAGCAGTAAAGACATCATCATGATCATCTTTAGGCACGTGATCTAAGAAGTCCCACATCTGTTTCTTCCTCTTTAGAGTTCCAACCTGAGCAGTAATTAGTGCCGTGTCTTTTGCTGGAAATAAAGTTACATTTGCTAGTTACAGGATCATGTTTTCAGGAAAGAAGCAGTACAACTAGTCTTCACTCTAAATCATTATGCTTACACCTCATGGTCATTTACCATCTAATCCACCCCCGGTCTAAGAAAAATTACCTGGTTTATCTGTTTTCGATGACTTCGCCTTACTTTTCCCTTTGTTTCTTCCACGGGTCTGGAAAAGCGCAGCATACTGTCTCTGGCACTCCTCAGCTGAACGTGTGCCAACTATCATTGAGACATTTATCCAGTACCCACTTTTGTGCTTGGGTAAAAGGTTCACAGCTCTACGGAGGTACACAAGCACAGATATACATGTTGACATACAGTACACATTCCATAACTGTATGTATGAAAGAACAAACATAATTTATCATTGTGTGCAAAATAAGAACATTAAATCCATCTGAAGAATAATAACATTGGCACCAGCCACAGTGATTCGATCGTCTGCATTTTAAATTCAATGTCTGCAATTAAATACCATTAATATTGTATGTCCCCGCCCACATCGAAATGCAAAACCAAAAAAATAATGTTGCTAATACAAAGCTTTTTAATCTGCAGTCATCAGGTATATCAAGTACATTTCCCTGTTTTTATTATAAAATGCAAAATATTATTAAAGAGAGAGACAGAGGGAGGAGCAAAAGAATAAAAGAGAGAGCAAGAAAGTGAAAGAGTTAGAGAAAAAAATAAAGAGAGTAAGAGAGAGAGAGAGAGAGTGTGAGCGAGAGAGAGAGAGAGAGAGCGAGCGAGAGAGAGAGAGAGAGAGAGAGAGAGAGAGATGCAATCATGGCCGAATCTTCAAAGAAATTTCAGTTCATGGGTACCTGAGTATATTTTCGGATGTAATCGGTCGCATTTGAGGTAAATGATCCGTATTCACGGTCTTGGAAAATGTTTTGGTTCTGCTCAAAATTTGGTGTGAATTTAGTGGCATGAGCATGAGAGAACAGCTTTGGAAGTAGTTCAGGGGAGTTTAGTCTTTTTCATACAGCTGAAGCTGCACATGTCATTCTAAACACCCCCCCCCCCCCCCCCCCATATTTTAACAAAGAAAAATCCATGAAATTATAACACGTCACAAATCCGCCCCTTCTATAGAGTCACACTGGAGTCCTGTGCACCTACACACACACACACACAAACACACACAAAGGATTTGCATAGTATTTCCGACATGCAATGTGTGCAATACTACATATACTACATATACTAATACTACATAATTGTGGTTAAAGTGTCAGTGTATTTACTGCTCAAACTGCTTTTCACAACAGACAGAGAAACCCGCATCTCAGATCAGTTCCGTTTGCACTTGGATCTGATTCTTTGTGATATATTACAGGGTCAGATGGGAAACATATATCGGCCCTGCAGTAAACTGTGGCCATATTTTTTTATTTACTTTTTTCTTTGAACCATTATTTCAACTAGGATTTCCCACATAATCTCTCCGCTGATATAAAACAGAGTTTTCCTTATAAGCATGAGTCGGAAAGCTGATCTAGTCTGTTACACACATTCAAAATAAATAATACATCCCCAGGTTTAACTAATAAAAACCTCTAAAATTACATTATGCTCTGACCTAACATGGATTAAATGAATCCCAGATGAAAACACAGGTTTTTACACACACCTCAGCACTGCTGATTGGTGTGTCGGGGTCTCTGGATAGTGGTAGTACCTTTGTGTCCGGTCAACTGTGCTCTGCTTAGGCAGAGTAGATAGGCACATTGGTCCTTGTCCATCTCCTAAATCTCTCATGTGTTGGCTCCAAGTGCCACACCTGGGTACACCGCTTCAGCTGGCAGACTAAACCACATGAAGGGATGCCGTCATCACTACACCACTGGGTGGACAAGCTACAACAACCAGCCAACTGCAAGGGCAGAGCAGGTCCTTATTTGACCGAACGGCCATGTGAAAAGGAGTGGGGTCTATGATGTCTGGGCAGCCCAGGATCTCCATATTTCATGCCCAGGCTTACGCCCTGGAGAGGTCACTCCAGCCTCCCTCCCTGGGAAGACAACAACATGGCAGCTGGCAGTCTACGGGTTATAATTCCGCTTGATTGGGGTAGGGATGGGGACACCACAGGTCAGCTTTGACGATGGGAGAGTTCGTCGCAGCTCATTGTTCGACAACCGCCCACCTCAAGCCGGGCAGCCGCCGGCCAGTTGGGTGTCGGCCCACCAACGTCTGCCTGCTTCAGTGGGTGTTTGAAGCTTGGTGTACTGTCAAGGCATGACAAGCAGACATTAAAGATAGCACTAGACAAACATAAGAAATCATGGAAGAAGACTCCAGGTCTTTAGATAGCAAGCTGGAATGTGCGCACCGTCTCTCTGATGACCTCCGCATCGTGGAGGACACCAGGAAAATGGCCATTGTCAACAGAGAGCTCTCCAGGCTTGATGTCAGCATCGTAGCCCTCCAAGAAACCAGGATTGCTTCCAGTGGCTCCCTCGGGGAAGAAAATTACACCTTCTTCTGGAAGGGAAGAAAACTGAAGAAGTGCCACCAACATAGAGTAGGTTTTGCCATCAAAAACAACTTTTTGGCTACAGTCAACCTTGTTGGTCTTCTTCAAGCTTATAGTCAGGCCATGTTAGTACACAAGATGTTGACCTGGCTCCTTCCATACACATCAATGATGTCACCTAGGAAGTTGTGGATGATTTTACTTATCTGGGCTAAACAGACGGCTTGGAAAGGCAAATGGCCAAATTGACAAAACGAGTGTGGGAAAATAAGTCACTGACAAAACACACCAAGATCTGTGTCTACCAGGCCTCCATTCTGAGCACCGTGCTGTATGGAAGCGAGACCTGGACTACATACATGAGGCAAGAGAGCCTGACATATGCGTTGCTGCAAACGTATACTAGGAATGAGCTGGCAGGACCACATCACCCACCGTGCCATCCTAAAGCAAGCCAATATTCCCAGCATGTATGCACTGTTGAGTCAATAGTGTTTGCGATGGTTGGGTCACATCCATCGCATGGACGATGGCAGGTTGCCAAAGGACATCATATATGGACAGCGAGTCACCAGTTCAAGGCGTGTTGGCCGCCCATCACTCCGTTATAAGGATGTCTGCAAGAGAGACCTGAAATCATGCAATATATCTGCAGACAACTGGGAGACCATGGCTGAGGATAGAGGTACCTGGTGGCCGGCTGTTAAAAAGGGCATCAAGGAAGCAGACATAAACAGAAACCAGCACACAGCTGAAAAGCATGCAAGGAGGAAATGTGCTGCTTAAAACCAGACAGCCCAGGTATCTCCTTTCATCTGTTCCTACTGCAACAAGGACTGCCACTTCCGCATTGGTCCTCACAGTCACAGTAGACTTTGCCAAGCCCTAGTGAACTAACATTACTCTGGTGGCACAAAAGCATGGTCTTTTGAGACGAAGCTGCCAATGAATGAATGATCAACACTGCACTCTCTCTCTCTCTCGCTCTCTCTCTCTCTCTCTCACACACACACACATTCAAATAGTGCAGGCTGAAATAGCAGCTGTCCCATAAACCAAAAGCGAGCAACTTATACTGAAATGCACAACTAATTCAATCAGACCCCGTGGACTCGAGATGATCAAATGGAGGCCACATGTAAAATACACAGAGGAAAAAAAAAAGCACAAAAGGTCATTAAAGAAAACACTTGGATTTGGTTTTTTAACATTTTAAAGGGGTGCTTCGATACAACTTATGGAATGCAGCCATGAGGCGGGGGGGCACTAAGGGGGGGATGTCTTTTCCTTTCGGCTGCTCCCTTCAGGGGTCGCCACAGCAAATCATCCACCTCCATCTCACCCTGTCCTCTGCGTCTTCTTTTCTGACCCCAACGACCTTCATGTGTTCCTTCACCACATCCATAAATCTCTTCTTTGGTCGTCCTTGAGGCCTTCTGCCTGTTAGTTCCAACCTCAGCATCCTACTGCCAATATACTCACTATCCCTCCTCTGTACATGCCCAAACCATCTCAATCTAGCCTCTCTGACTTTGTCTCCAAAACATCTTACATGGGCTGTCCCTCTGATGTACTCATTTCTGATCCTATCCATCCTCGTTACTCCCAGAGAGAACCTCAACATTTTCATCTCCGCTACCTCCAGCTCTGCCTCCTGCCTTTTCCTCAGCGCCACTGTTTCTAAGCCATACAACATCGTTGGCCTCACCACCGTCTTGTACACTTTTCCTTTCATTCTTGCTGACACTCTCCTATCGCACATCACACCGGACACTTTTCTCCAACCATTCCAGTCTGCCTGCACACGCTTCTTCACCTCTTTTCCACACTCTCCATTGCTCTGGATTGTTGAGCCTAAGTACTTAAAATCCTCCACCTTTGTTATCTCTGCTCCCTGTAACATCACCGTTCCTCCTGGGTCCTTCTCATTCACACACATGTATTCTGATTTTCTGAGGCTAACCTTCATTCCTCTCCTTTCCAGGGCATACCTCCACCTCTCTAGATTTTCCTGCACTTGTTCTCTGCTCTCACTACAGATCACGATGTCATCTGCAAACATCATAGTCCATGGAGATTCTTGTCTCACCTCGTCTGTCAGCCTGTCCATCACCATAGCAAACAAGAAGGGGCTCAGAGCTGACCCTTGATGCAGTCCCACCTCCACCTTGCATTCGTCGGTCACACCGACAGCACACCTCACCACTGTCTTACATCTCTCATACATGTCCTGCACCACTCTAACATACTTCTCTGCCACTCCAGACTTCCTCATGCAATACCACAGTTCTTCTCTCGGCACCCTGTCAAATGCTTTTTCCAGATCTACAAAGGCACAATGCAGTTCCCTCTGACCTTCTCTGTACTTCTCTATTAACATCTTCAAAGCAAACATTGCATCTGTGGTGCTCTTTCTTGGCATGAAACCAAACTGTTGTTCACAAATGCTGACCTCTGCCCTTAGTCTAGCTTCCACTATTCTTTCCCATAACTTCATCGTATGGCTCATCAACTTTATCCCTCTGTAGTTGCCGCAACTCTGCACGTCTCCCTTGTTCTTAAAAATGGGCACCAGCACACTTCTCCTCCACTCCTCCGGCATCTGCTCACTCTCTAGGACCTTGTTGAATGTTCTTGTCAGAAAATCTACTGCTACCTCTCCTAGACACTTCCATACCTCCACAGGTATATCATCAGGACCAACTGCCTTTCCATTCTTCATCCTCTTCAATGCCCTTCTCACTTCACCCTTACTGATCGTTGCTACATCCTGCTCCTCAATGGTCACCTCTTCTACTCTTTTTTCTCTCATTTTCCTCATTCATCAGCTCTTCAAAGTACTCTTTCTATCTTCCCAGCACACTTCTGTCATCAGTCAATACATTTCCCTCTCTGTCCTTTATCAATCTAACTTGCTGCACGTCCTTCCCATCTCTATTTCTCTGCTGTGCCAACCTGTATAGATCATTTTCTCCCTCTTTACTGTCCAACCTATCATACAAGTCATCATACACCCTGTTTGGCCTCAGCCACTGCTACTTTCGCCTTACGCTGTGTCTCCCTGTACTCCTGTTTACTCTCTTCGGTCTTCTCTATGTCCCACTTTTTCTTAGCTAACCTCTTCCTTTGTACACACTCCTGCACTTCCTCATTCCACCACCAAGTCTCCTTATCTACTTTCCTTCCAGAGGACACACCAAGTACTCTCCTACCTGTGTCCCTGATCACATTTGCTGTGGTTGTCCAGTCATTTGGAAGCACTTCCTGACCACCCAAAGCCTGTTTCAACTTCTTCTTGAAGACAACACGACACTCTTCCTTTTTCAACTTCCACCACTTTGTCTTCTGCTCTTCTCATCAGCATCATCCTGCATACCACCATCCTATGCTGTTTGGCAACACTCTCACCCACTACTACTTTGCAATGGCTGACTTCCTTTAAATTACATCGCCTACACAAGATGTAGTCTACCTGTGTGCTCCTACCTCCACTTTTATGTCACCCTATGCTCCTCTCTCTTCTGGAAGAAAGTATTCACCACAGCCATTTCCATCCTTTTTGCAAAATCTATCAACATCTGTCCTTCTGCGTTCCTGTCCTGGATATCAAACCTGCCCATCACTTCCTCGTCCCCTCTGTTGCCTGCACCAACATGTCCATTGAAGTCTGCACCAATGACCACTCTTTCACCTCTGGGGTACTCTGCATCAC
The DNA here is from genome assembly GCA_024760905.1 of Plotosus lineatus. NCBI lineage: Eukaryota > Metazoa > Chordata > Actinopteri > Siluriformes > Plotosidae > Plotosus > Plotosus lineatus. The sequence goes on along the minus strand of CM045732.1, from coordinate 41,928,340 downwards.
TTCATCTAAGTCACTCCAGAATCTCTCCTTCTCTTCTACCTCACATCCTGCCTGTGGGGCATAAGCACTAACAACATTGAGCATCACACCTTCAATTTCTAACTTGAGACTCATCACTCTGTCTGACACTCTTTTCACTTCTGGAACATTCCTGACAAACCCCTCCTTCAAGATGACTCCTACTCCATTTCTCTTACCATCCACACCATGACACCACTGTTTAGCTTAAACCCTGCTCCTAAGCTTTTAGCTTTGCTACCTTTCCACCTGGTCTCCTGAACACACAGTATGTCCACCTTCCTCCTGTGCATCATGTCAGCCAGCTATCTACTTTTTCTTTGCATAGTTCCAACATTCAAAGTCCCTACTCTCAGTCCTAGACTCATGCCTTAAAATCTGTGAATTACTGATGTGGTTTTAAAACCCCATGTATATGATATTACATACATTAAAATATGCTTCTTAAACACATAGACAATATTACTGTATTAATGAGTAAACATGTTGTAAAATGTAGTAATGATGAAGTAAAAACTTTTCAATTTTGTACTGTGATAATATTCATGAATAAATAAAGCGCTTAGGCTCCTTACGAGAAGCTAAAGAGGATGCAGGGCATTTGAGTGGTATCATAGGGCTTAAATGTGAGGCACTCCACCGAATGTAGACGCTTGTCGCATGGACAATTTTCGAGAAAATGGCCAAAAAACTAAAAATGGTAATTTTTTTTCTTGAAATTCTGATTCTATTCTATTCAACTAGCACTTGCTCAAGTGAAATCAACTAAAACTTACTAAAAATGTGTTTTTTTTCATTTTTCTGGCGAGTACCCTCATAAAACTAGATTACAAACAGTAGCAAACTTCCTGGTTTTCGTTGCAATTATTCACCAAGTTCAGTACAAGACACACTATAATCCATACACCAGAAGAACGGTCGTGAAGTCTTCTCTCCATTTTGGATACTGTTTTGATATTAAAATGCCTTTTCAATGAGTAAAGGTTATAAAGATGATATGCACATAAACAATGCAGGCTAGTTGCTAAGGAAGATATGAAGCGAGCACACTGATTGGTCAGCTCGGGCTTGCACATGCGCAGTGCCCATCACACGTTAACTTCCGGTTTACTTCCTGACTCTAGTATACCGCATGCGGAACTTATCTCCGACTTTCTCGTCAATAACAGTAAGCAAGTTTATTTAAAAGATTGTGAATACACATAATTTCTGGAAAAGGAGAGTGAAATGTCATCTGTGATGTCTAGCAGCATTAGTATAGATGTTAAATTCGACGCAAGAATTTGGCTTTGAAGATGCAAGAATGCTTGGCAATCTTGAAGATTATTTCTCTCTCTCTCTCTCACACACACACACACACACACACACACACACACACACACACACACAGAGAGACAGACACACAGACACATACACAGTGTGCAAACGGTTAAATGAGCAGCTTTCAGATGAACTAGTGCAATTTGAATGGAAGAAAATATATGACGGGAGTGGGGCAAATGAGTGCAAATGGTGCTATAGATGCACAAATGAGCAGTCACCCACCTCTTCCAGTCTGTGTGTGTTTGTTTGTTTGTGTGTGTGATACCTCAGGTCTGCTGGAACTGCTGGAATATTACGAAAAAGACATGATTCCATTGCAATTCAGTCAAAGAAAATACCATATGCTCAGTCTTATGTACTTTAGAAACTTAATGAGTGTTTGTATGAGTATTGGTATTTTTCTCTGCATGCAAAATTCGATGATGGAATTTTTTTTTTATCATTTGATTTGTGTGTAATCTTGTCTGCACTGGACATGCTGGATCGTGGGTTGTTTAGTTTTGTACGTAGATTGGTCAAGACCTGAAAATTAATTAAATGTTTCAGTCCTTTTACATATCACCAAACTGATGATTACTATGCCAGCTGTGTTGATGAAGATTTTGATTTTGATGTTGATGAAGAAGAGGCATCTGTTAATAAAAGTGTGATGACTGGTGTTTGTGAAGATGTGATTTTATCTGCTGAGCAGAATATAGATGAAGATGATAATGCTGAAGGCAGAGTTGATGACGCTTACTTGTATAAAGAGATCAGTGAGTTTTGTTATATGGTTATCTTATATACAGACGCTCCCCGACTTACGTTTATCCCTTTTATGTTTTTTGCTTTTGTTTTTTTTTTTTTCTTTCAAAAAGAAAAAAAAAGTCAAATTTTGAGTTCAGACGTACCTGCGTAGTACGCCGACGTAATGACGTAATGATGCTGCGTCCATTGTTTACGAACAAGACTGAACGTGCCCTTCCTTCTTCCCAGTTTAATTTTATATATATATATATATATATATATATATATATATAGAGTTGTTTAAATAGAGAGAGAGAGAGAGAGAGAGAGAGAGAGAGAATCACGCTTTAGTTTTTTTAAGTAGTTTAATTCAGTAAATGTTTAATAAATGTGGGCGCATTTGAGCTCATCTGGAATTCCGATCCCTCAAGGAATCAAATTAAAGTTGAGTTTGTCAAGCAGGGAATGCGCTTTGAATTCACGTCTTGTGGGCGTGGCTCGCAGTGCGTGCACGAGAGAGAGAAGGAATAACGCTTTAGTTTTTAAAGTTGTGTTAATTCAGTAAATGGTCAAGCAGGGAATGCGCTTTGAATTCACGTCTTGTGGGCGTAGCACGGGAGAGAGAGAGAGAGAGAGAGAGAGAGAGAGAGAGAGAGAGAATAACGCTTTAGTTTTTTTAAGTAGTTCAATTCAGTAAATGTTTAATAAATATGGGCGCATTTGAGCTCATCTGGCATCCTGATCCCTCAAGGAATCAAATTAGAGTTGAGTTTGTCGGGCAGGGAATGCGCTTTGAATTCACGTCTTGTGGGCGTGGCCCGCAGCACGCAGAGATAGAGAGAGAAAGATAGGTGTGTGTGTGTGTGTGTGTGTGTGTGTTAATAAAAATGTTTAATAATGGTTTAATTAATAAATATGTTAACATAATGGTTTAATATGTTAATAAAATGGTTTGATATATGATTTTCTTTTCCTTTTAACACATATTTCATACAAAATTGGTTTACGTTTATCATTTTTAAAGGGTTTATCCAGTCCAAGGACTGGAGCCTTGGAACGAATTAGGCGTTTAACATGTAAGATGTGACCCCTACTTACGAAATCTCCGACATACGTAAAGAGCTCTGGAACTGATTAATTTCGTAAATTGGGGGCCGACTGTACAGATCTTATTCGAATAAACAGAAATGGGGAAAAAAGTCATTTTTTGTTAATTTTTGGGGCTTACCACGGTGACTGATGGGTTAAAAAAGTGCCTGTCGGATTAAAATGATGATTTCACTTCTCATCTCTTCCTAAAACTCTTTCCAGACATGTTTTCTAAAAGTTTATATGGCTGAAGTGCATAAAAATGTTTGGTTGCTCAGGACTAATGATCTTGGCAGAAGTGCAATCTTTGTGCTCATTTTTCTCTAAAACCGAAATTTTTAGTTGAATGCTGACACCAGAAAATGCATAGCTCGGTCAGTTTTCAAGGTATTGACAAAATTTTTGCTGCATTTTGCAGCTTTGGGCCTTCTCTATCTGACTGTGTAAAAAGCTCATTTTTGTACCCAAGAGCCTACTTTCGGTCGAGTGGCTCACAAATAATAATTAAAAATACACTAAAAAAGTGAATTCACAATTCAAGCAATCACGTTGATGACATGTGCGCGAAGGAGAAAAAAGAGGTGTACACATCATCTGCAACCAATCAGCAGGTGGGAGCAAAAAAAGCTCTCAGCCATTGGCTAAATTTGAATCACGTGCCAGTAACCTCCGGGTTTGCCGCTAATCCGTGAGTCTGCAAGTCCGCGGGCGCTGAACCGTGAATGGGCAAGGGCTTACTGTATTATTATCGTGGTAGTAGGAGTGGTAACAGCATAGTTTGTATCGATTAATATTTTAAAGAACCCATTTAAAGATTCCTTTAGGCCAAAATAACTACAACCAAATATCAAATGAGCCAGATGATTTATAACAAATTCTTCTTCTTTTTCTTTCGGCTGTTCCCTTCAGGGGTCGCCACAGCAAATGATCTGCCTCCATCTCTCCCTATCCTCTGCATCTTCTACTCTTACTCCAACGACCTTCATGTCCGCCTTCACTACATCCATAAATCTTCTCTTTGGTCTTCCTCTGGGCCTTCTGCCTGGTAGTTCCAACCTCAGCATCCTACGACCAATATACTCACTATCCCTCCTCTGTACATGTCCAAACCATCTCCCAAAGAGAACCTCAACATTTTCATCTCTGCTACCTCCAACTCTGACTCCTGTCTTTTCCCCAGGGCCACTGTCTCTAAACCATACAACATTGCTGGCCTCATCACCGTCTTGTGCACTTTTCCCTTCATTCTTGCCGATACTCTCCTATCACACATCACACCGGACACTTTTCTCCATCCATTCCAACCTGCCTGCACGCGCTTCTTCACCTCTTTTCCACATTCTCCATTGCTCTGGATTGTTGAGCCTAAGTACTTAAAATCCTCCATCTTCTTTATATCTGCCCCCTGTAACCTCAAAGTTCCTCTTGGGTCCTTGTCGTTCACACACATGTATTCTGTCTTACTAAGACTAACCTTCAATCCCCTCCTTTCCAGGGCATACCTCCACCTCTCTAGATTTTCCTCCACTTGGTCTCTGCTCTCACTACAGATCACTATGTCATCTGCAAACATCATAGTCCATGGAGATTCTTGTCTAACCTCATCTGTTAGCCTGTCCATCACCATAGCAAACAAGAAGGGGCTGAGAGCTGATCCTTGATGCAGTCCCACCTCCACCTTGAACTCTTCTGTCACACCGACAGCACACCTCACCACTGTCTTACATCTATCATACATGTCCTGCACCACACTAACATACTTCTCTGTCACTCCAGACTTCCTCATACAATACCACAGTTCTTCTCTCGGCACCCTGTCATATGCTTTCTCCAGATCCACAAAGGCACAATGCAGCTCCTTCTGACCTTCTCTGTACTTCTCTATTAACATCCTCAAAGCAAACACTGCATCTGTGGTGCTCTTTCTTGGCATGAAACCAAACTGTTGTTCACAAATGCTGACCTCTGCCCTTAGTCTTGCTTCCACTATTCTTTCCCATAGCTTCATTGTATGGCTCATCAACTTTATCCCTCTGTAGTTGCCACAACTCTGTACATCGCCCTTGTTCTTAAAAATGGGCACAAGCACACTTCTCCTCCATTCCTCTGGCATCTGCTCACTTTCTAAGACCTTGTTGAATATTCTTGTCAGAAAATCTACTGCTACCTCCCTAGCCACTTCCATCCCTCAACTGGTATGTCTTCAGGGCCAACTGTCTTTCCACTCTTCACTCTCTTCAATGCCCTCTTCACTTCTCCCTTACTAATCTTTGCTACTTCCTGCTCCTCAACGGTCACCCCTTCTACTCTTTTTCTCTCTCATTTTCCTCATTCATCAGCTCTTCAAAGTACTCTTTCCATCTTCCCAGCACACTTCTGTCATCCAGTCAATACATTTCCCTCTCTGTCCTTTATCACTCTAACTTGCTGCACGTCTTTCCCATCTCTATTTCTCTGCTGTGCTAACCTGTATAGATCATTTTCTCCCTCCTTACAGTTCAACCTATCATACAAGTCATCATACGCCCTCTGTTTGGCCTTTGACACTGCTACCTTCGCCTTACGCTGTGTCTCCCTGTACTCCTGTTTACTCTCTTCGGTCCTCTCAATGTCCCACTTCTTCTTGGCTAACCTCTTCTTTTGTACACACTCCTGCACTTCCTCATTCCACCACCAAGTTTCCTTATCTACTTTCCTTCCAGAGGACACACCAAGTACTCTCCTACCGGTCTCCCTGATCACATTGGCTGTGGTTGTCCAGTCCTCTGGAAGCACTTCCTGACTACCCAAAGCCTGTTTCAACTCCTCCTTGAAGACAACACGACACTCTTCCTTTTCAGCTTCCACCACTTTGTCTTCTGCTCTACCTTTGCCTTTTTCACCTTTCTCACCATCAGTGTCATCCTGCACACCACCATCCTATGCTGTTTGGCAACACTCTCACCCACTACTACTTTGCAGTCACTGACTTCCTTCAAATTACATCGCCTACACAAGATGTAGTCTACCTGTGTGCTCTTACCTCCGCTTTCATAAGTCACCCTATGCTTCTGTTTCTTCTTGAAGAAAGTATTCACCACAGCCATTTCCATCCTTTTTGCAAAATCGATCAACATCTGTCCTTCTGTGTTCCTGTCCTGGATACCAAACCTGCCCATCACTTCCTCGTCCCCTCTGTTGCCTGCACCAACATGTCCATTGAAGTCTGCTCCAATGACCACTCTTTCACCTCTGGGGTACTCTGCATCACTTCATCTAACTCACTCCAGAATCTCTCCTTCTCTTCTAGCTTACATCCTGCCTGTGGGGCATAAGCACTAACAACATTGACTATCACGCCTTCAATTTCTAACTTGAGACTCATCACTCTGTCTGACACTCTTTTCACTTCTAGAACATTCCTGACAAACCCCTCCTTCAAGATGACTCCTACTCCATTTCTCTTCCCATCCACACCATTATAAAACAGTTTAAACCCTGCTCCTAAGCTTTTAGCCTTTCTACCTTTCCACCTTGTCTCCTGAACACACAGTATGTCCACCTTCCTCCTCTGCATCATGTCAGCCAGCTCCCTATCTTTTCCTTGCATAGTTCCAACATTCAAGATGATTTATAACAACATTTGTTGCAATCTGAAGGACATCCTGGTCATCTCCAAGCATATGAATATGAAGCTGCTACACGCAAAAGGATCCTTTTTACTTTATACCAAATAAACAAATCACAGATATTATTCGGCGACATTGAAAAATATCTCAAATGAAATATGAATTTGAATTAATGGACAGATCAATCAAGGAAATAAAGTAATCACTCAAGATTGGCCGTTCAGAGTGTACCCACCTTTCGCTCGGAGTTTGGCTGCAATAAGCTGTACCTTCCCTGCAAGCCTAGTAGGATTAAGCAGTTCGCAAAATGGATGGATTAATACAGATTCCATAATTTGTTTCAGATTTGTTCATTCCAGTTTTTTCTCTATTAATCTGGAAAAAATTAGTGATAATTTAAAAAGAAAAAAAAAAAAAAGAAAGAAAAAAAAGGTCACACACGTGTGTATGCATACGCACATACACACACACATATACACATAGCGCGTGCGTACGTAGGCCTCCGTCAGTCCCGAAGGACTATGGCTGCGCTCTGGCCAGTATCCCGACTGGTGATACTCCCCAGTGCACAGAGCCTGGGTAGGGAGTAATGAGGGACAGGCTGTTACCCAAGCAGCAAGTCCCCCCCCTGTCTCGGCGCCACCGGAAGGATCCAATGGAAAGGCAAGTGCCGATACGACTGGGTTCCAGTGCCGCTGCAGGAGAGAAACTACGGTCAATTTAGAACGACCAATTAACCTACAGTGCACGTCTTTGGATTGCGGGGGAAACCGGAGCACCCGGAGGAAACCCGCACAAGCACGAGGAGAACATGCAAACTCCACACAGAAACGCCCAGGCCGGGAATCGAACCCGGGCCTTCTTGCTGTGAGGCGGACGTGCTATTAAATACACAAACATTAGAAGTGCATCTAGTGCTTTTATTAGGATATTGTGAAGCCTTAATCATTAATGCATGCATATTAAATTTTTAAGGCGGGATCTTTTAAAGCCTTTTAAGGCGACTAGACCTCATCAGACCTGTGACCCCATGAGCAATAGATTTATATATTTATATCTAACAATATTAACATTACATGTAAATATATTAATGCCATCATAGTCCTGCTGGGCATATGCTGCACGTATAACACTTACAGTGACACTGACGGCTCAGTAAAATCCGTCAAACTTTACAATAATAACATGCAATATCGTTTATCATATAAATCACATTAATATGATCAGTATGCTGGAGAGAAGTGGAATGTAATTTACCGGAATCTGGGACCGATTTGGAGCATGTAGAGCCAGAGTCGACATAGATATTATTGCCGCATTAAGCAAGAGATCAAATTCATGGGACCACTTCCCTCTTTTGCTCATTTTAAAATAAATGTTTAAGCAAAAATCTAGATCCAGTAGGTCAATAAATTTCTGAGCAATTAGCAACATGAACCGTGGTTTTGTTTTTAGCGGGAATTTCCATATAACATCAAATTTTATTGGCCGAAGGCCTTCATGACAGCCGCACTGCCCAATCACGGCATGGCTCTTTTTAAACCTGGCTCTTCACACACTGAATGACTGTAGATAAGAGGACGGAAATCAATTCTGTCAGGATTACATGCCGAAACCTCTGCGGTCGCCATTTTTTTCCCCCAAAGAAAGCATTACTTCCAGTTCTATTAGTTGGAATAGCTGAAGTTTTTCGAATGTATCTTAAATAACCGGCTTGCTTCAGAGTATCGCGATACATATTGTTTGCATGTTAGAACTGGTTTAAACTGATAACCGGGTTTTACTGCGCAGAGCTAGTATTTTGTTTTGAAAAACAACAACTTCCAACCTCGCCTAACTTCTGCGCCTGACTCTTTGTCGCGTGTTATCCTGCATCAGCAATGCAAGCTAGCCCTCGCAAAATGAGCCAGAAACAGAGTTCACTGGAGAGTTTTTTGGAAAGGGGAAACAAGAAAATGATGAGACAGCAGAAGGGTCCCAGACTGCCTGCAAAAAGAAAGCTGCATTTCAAAGAAAATACCAAGACTCCTACCTGATTTATGGCTTCATCGCAACAGGTGAATATTTATATTATAAACAACCTATGAACCCCCCCCCCTCCCCCCGTAAAATTGTCAAGCACTGACCAGTCCGCAGTGATAAAAAGGTTGGGGACCACTGACCTAAGCAACAACTGCTAAGTGGTGAAGTCGCGTATCGCTCATCACTTCCTGTGTGAATATGTCTAAAAGGCTACTCTGACATACTACAGTAAAGATAGACTTGAAAAAGCATAGCTTACTCGTGAAGTATTTGCAGCTCTTTATCAGTCCAGGCTCCTTCGACAGCATCCTGTTTGATCTCGGACCGCTTTGCTGTTTGCTCCTTGTTGTTTCTTCTGTTTGCTTTACTGCTTAATTCTGGCTCTGGTTTCTTGCCAGTGTTATCCGGGACAGAAGGCTGAAGAATATTTTTCTTTTTAGAATGCTCAGGATGTTTATCAACCAGGAAGGTGTGTCCACTTTTTGTGCTTTTAGAAGTTTCTGAGCCTTTCCTAAGTCTCGTTCTTCTCGGAGTAGGCATTTTGTTTTTATTTTCTCTAACTGGCTCGAAAACTTCATCCATATCTGATGTATAATTCTCATATTTCTGTGCGAGCCTCTGTGTTTTCTTATTATTAGTCACTTTACTTTGGTACATCGGTGGACCAGATTCCTCACTCAAAGACATGGAGGTAATTAGAGGAACTTGCTTGCATTTCTGATCTAACACTTTTCTGCTGCATGCTTTTGGTTTATTTAAATTATTAGAATCTGCTCTCCTGTGGACTTGACATGAGGTGGAGCTGCTGTCAGAGTTCGAGTACAGAGCGCCATGCTTCGCACTCTCAATTACTTTCTGTTCCGGTTTGAGCCTTGTATGAATTTGTCCCTTAGGGACCTGGACTGCAGAAACACCAAACACTGTGGACACCACAGACTCCGATTCTATCGGGTTTCTCTGTTTGGAATATGAGCGTCCACTCCTCAGGTGTATTTCCTCGGATTCTGCTTGCGGCGAAGACTGTAGAGCAGTAACTATTTCTGGTCCAGAATCAGAAGGGAAATCTACATGCCATTCAGCATTTTCCTTTGTTTTGGTTTGATCAGACGTCCACGACTTATATTGTTTTATACGTCTCGTTGGTGCACACGTGTCTTCATCACTGTTGTTCTGCATTTCTGCGACATGGATAACCAAGAGGAAAATGTAAGCAATATAGGAGAAGTCAAAATAACAAGTAGCTAAAAGCAAAGAAGCATTAATTCTATGTAATTTTACAGTGCTATAATATCAATGTTTCTTCCAAATGTTTGATGTTGTCTGACCTGAATAGGACCGTTGCTATTTACAGTCAGTTTAACACCAAAAAAGACAGACCCCCCCCAAAAAAAAAACAAACAAACAAACAAAAAAAAAACCGAGCTCTTCAATGTTTCTGTGGCTCCTAAAATTCTTTATGTGCCTTGATACATTTCCAATCACTCCAAGCTGTACAGCCAGCAAAGCCTGGAGGCAGCAAAGAGTGGCCTGATGTTTCGAGTTTATTGAGGGATTAGCTATCAAGGAAAACATCATGTCTGGAGAAAACCGAACATTTCCCATCACCTCAAGAACATCCTCTCTACAGTGAAACATTGCAGCGGCTCCATCATGCTGTGGGGATGTATTTCATCAGGAGGGACTGGGAAACTTGTTAGAATTCAGAGAATGATGGCTGGTGCCATATACATGCAAATTCTTGAGAAAGAAAAATTCGAGAAGCTAGATCAGTTTTGTTTTGAAGAATGGCCAAAAATCCCAGTGGTTGGATGTGCCAAGCTCAAAGACATACCCTAAGAAAGTAGTCCCCAACCTTTTTATCACCATGGACCGGTCAACGCTTGACAATTTACCACGGCCCGGGGGGTGGGATTGGGTGGGTGTGTCACAGATTGTTTATATTGTAAATATAATTTATTTATATACATGATTATTTTTATTATTATTTGAATTAATAATAATATTAATAATAATAATAATAATAATAAGCACTCCATGAATGTTATTTTCAACAGCTGAAAAAAGTTGGTTGGGAAGTACAGGTTCTTCTCAAAAAATTAGCATATTGTGATAAAGTTCATTATTTTCTGTCATGTACTGATAAAAATTAAACTTTCATATATTTTAGATTAATTGCACACCAACTGAAATATTTCAGGTCTTTTATTGTTTTAATACTGATGATTTTGGCATACAGCTCATGAAACCCCAAAATTCTTATCTCAAAAAATTAGCATATCATGAAAAGGTACTCTAAACGAGCTATTAACCTAATCATCTGAATCCCCAAATTAACTCTAAACACCTGCAAAAGATTCCTGAGTCTTTTAAAAACTCCCAGCCTGGTTCATTACTCAAAACCGCAATCATGGGTAAGACTGCCGACCTGGCTGCCGTCCAGAAGGCCTCCATTGACACCCTCAAGCAAGAAGGAAAGACACAGAAAGAAATCTCTGAGCGAAAAGGCTGTTCCCAGAGTGCTGTATCAAGGCACCTCAGTGGGACGTCTGTGGGAAGGAAAAAGTGAAAGAAGGGCCGATTCCAGACCTTGGGGGACCTGTGGAAGCAGTGGACTGAGTCTGGATTAGAAACATTCAGAGCCACCGTGCACAAGCGTGTACAGGAAATGGGCTACAGGTGCCGCAATACCCCAGGTCAAGCCAATTTTGAACCAGAAACAGTGGCAGAAGCGCCTGACCTGGGCTACAGACAAGCAGCACTGGACTGTTGCTCAGTGGTCCAAAGTACTTTTTTCGTATGAAAGCAAATTTTGCATGTCATTTGGAAATCAAGGTGCCAGACTCAGTGGTGGTCTAGTGGTATAGGGCGCTGGATCGCTGATCGAAAGGTTGGAGGTTCGAGTCCCACTCTCCACAAGGTTGTCACTGTCCCCCCAGTGCAGCTAACTGGGTTATCAAAGGCAGGCCATGTCTCTCACTGTCTATGGTGAGAGGCATGTAAAAGAACCATTGCTGACTTTCGTAAAGAGTAGCTGCAAAGTCGTCAGCGTGTTTCTGTCCCTTGCTAAAAAAAAAGGGTTGTGACAGGAAGGGCATCCGACGTAAAAACCTCTGCCAAATCAAACGTGTGAGTCGGATGATTCGCTGTGGCGACTCCCGAGAAATGGGTAAAAGCCGAAAGGAAGACAATTTGGAAATCAAGGTGCCAGAGTCTGGAGGAAGACTGGGGAGAAGGAAATTCCAAAATGCCTGAAGTCCAGTGTCAAGTACCCACAGTCAGTGATGGTCTGGGGTGCCATGTCAGCTGCTGGTGTTGGTCCACTGTATTTTATCAAGGGTAGTAGGGTCAATGCAGCTAACTATCAGGAGATTTGGAGCCCTTCATGCTTCCATCTGCTGAAAAGCTTTATGGAGATGAAGATTTCATTTTTCAGCACGACCCGGCACCTGCTCACAGTGCCAAAACCACTGGTAAATGGTTTACTGGCCATGGTATTACTGTGCTCAATTGGCCTGCCAACTCTCCTGACCTGAACCCCCATAGAGAATCTGTGGGATATTGTGAAGAGAAAGTTGAGAGACACCAGACCCAACACTGTGGATGAGCTTAAGGCCGCTATCGAAGCATCCTGGGCCTCCGGAACACCTCAGCAGAGCCACAGGCTGATTGCCTCCATGCCACGCCGGTTTTTTCTTTACTTTATTGCCAAAATTATCAATAACAAAGGCTTGAACTACTTCAGTTGTGTGTAATGAATCTAAAATATATGAAAGTCTAATGTTTATCAGTACATTACAGAAAATAATGAACTTCATCACAATATGCAATTTTTTTAGAAGGACCTGGAGAGCTTGAACTTTTCTTAAAATAAATAAATAAATAAAAAATCCACAGGTGATCGTGCACCAGCTGGGAGAATGAAGGCTCAGGCTCACCCAAAATCCCCGATTTTGTTTGTAATATGTCCAACTCGCCTCTGTTCATGTGCCGTCCCTTGTGGGTTACATTTTTGCATTCAAATGATCGACATGTAACCGAGAGAATTCGGTAATTTTTCAAAATAAAAGATTTTTCAAAAATAAAGATCGTTCAGACTCAGATAATAAATAAAAACGGAAATAATTAATTATTTCATCTGCGGACCAGTGCCAATTGAGCCGCGGACCGGTGGTTGGGGACCCCTGCCCTAAGAGACTTGCAGCTGCAGCAGAATGGTGGTGCTACAAAGTATTCATGTTGGTGTTGAATGGTAATTTATTTTTTTTGTACTATATCTTGTTTGCTTCACAATAACAGATAAGCCTGTGCTTCTCTGGCCAAAATATTACAGGAAAATAACTGTAAGATAGTAAATCTTACCTGGAGGGTTGTTCAAAGGTTGTTCCTCAGGCAATTTCAGTGGTTTTATTTTCACTGGTCTTCTTTTTGGCTGTATAAAAATGAAAAGAAAAAAGAAACACACATGAATAATAAAATAAGAGAAATCTTCCAAAACAAAGAAACTCGACTAGGCTGACTACCGTCAATAAAATCGATGTTGACGTATAATCTTCATGGACTGTAATATTCATGTCAGACCCGACAATGACCCTGCCTCCTTTCCAGTACTCCAGAGGTGGTTTGATGATACGGCCACTACGGGAAACTGGAGCATTGTGAGGGTACACAATGCCTGCAGACGTAACAGCTGTAGCAGAGAGAATTTACCATGTTAATCATCGAGAGGTACGACCATTGCTGAAATTCAACATGCCAAAAGTCCTTGAAGTACTGTAAGAATGTAAAACGTGAAGCGTTTCCACCAGAAATGTAAGGATTCACCCAATTCACAATTTGATTTGTTTCACTACAAAGGGTTCATAAGTCAACATTATAAAAACGGGAATTTCCCTGTTTTGTAAAAACAGATGAGAAGCTCTTAATTTACCGGTCGATCCTCACCTATGGTCACGAGCTTTGGGTAGTGACCGAAAGAACAAAATCATGGACACAAGTGGCTGAAATGAGCTTCCTTCACCAGGTGGTGGGGCTCTCCCTTGGAGATACGGTGAGAACTCCAGCCATCCAAGGAGGAGTAGAACTGCTGCTCCTCTGGGTTTGAGAGGAGCTAGCTGATATGGCTCAGGAATCTGTTAGAATGCCTCCTGAACTGGTGTGGTGTTTCCGGCATGTCTGGAAGAAACCCCAGGGACGACCTAGAACACGCTGGAGGGATAATATCTCTTGGCTGGTCTGGGAACGCCTCGGTGTCCCCTAGAAGAGGAGGAAGTGGCTGGGGAGAGGGACGTCTGGACCTCATTGTTTAAGCTGCTGCCCTGCGACCCGACCCCGGATAAAGCAAAGGAAGATGATGATGATTCTGCATGCATATGTAAATATTTTCTTCTTCTTCTTCTTTTCTTTTCGGCTGTTCCCTTCAGGGGTTGCCACAGCAAATCATTTGCCTCTAACTCACCCCTTCCTCTTCATCTTCTACTCTTACTCTAACTACCTTCATGTCTTCCTTCACCACATCCATAAATCTTCTCTTTGGTCTTCCTCGAGGCCTTCTGCCTGGTAGTTCAAACCTCAGCATCCTACTGCCAATATACTCACTAATCCTACTCTGTCCATGTCCAAACCATCTCAATCTAGCCTCTCTGACTTTGTCTCCAAAACATCTTACATGCGCTGTCCCTCTGATGTACTCATTCCTGATCCTATCCATCCTCGTTACTCCCAAAGAGAACCTCAACATTTTCATCTCTGCTACCTCCACCTCTGCCTCCTGTCTTTTTCCAAGTGCCACTGTTTCTAAACCATACAACATCGCGAGCCTCAATACCGTCTTGTATACTTTTCCTTTCATTCTTGCCAATAACTTCCTATCACACATCACACCGGACACTTTCTCCAACCATTCCAGCCTGCCTGCACACGCATCTTCACCTCTTTTCCACACTCTCCATTGCTCTGGACTGTTGAGCCTAAGTACTTAAAATTCCTCCACCTTCTTAATCTTTGCTTCTTGTAACCTCACCATTCCTCCTGGGTCCTTGTCGTTCACACACATGTATTTTGTCTTACTGAGGCTAACCTTCATTCCTCTCCTTTCCAGGGCATGCCTCCACCTCTCTAGATTTTCCTGCACTTGTTCTCTGCTCTCACTACAGATTACAATGTCATCTGCAAACATCATAGTCCATGGGGAATCTTGTCTAATCTCGTCTGTCAGCCTGTCCGTCACCATAGCAAACAAGAAGGGGCTCAGTCACACCGACAGAACACCTCCCCACTGTCTTACTTCTCTGCCACTCCAAACGTCCTCATGCAATACCACAGTTACTCCCTCGGCACCCTGTCATATGCTTTCTCCAGATCCACAAAGCCACAATGCAGCTCCCTCTGACCTTCTCTGTACTTCGTATTTGTAAATATTTTAAATTTTGTTAAATGTTGTTTATCTCCCTGTTACTTGTATGAAGCAACTGAGTGCCAGTGAACCAGGGCCGATGGCCAAGGTTAGGGTGTTGGACTCATGATCAGGAGGTCGTACAAGTCGTACAAGTGAATCTCTGATAGACCCCACCCATCTGGACAATGTCTTAACCACAACTGTTCCTCTGCCTACCCAAAAGTATAAATGGGTACCAATAAAAATACTGGGAAGGTAACCTGGACTACCACTCCATCCAGGAGGGGTGTGATCCTAGTTGCTACATGCTATGCCAGCCGGGAATAAGCGCTGAACTGATGACCCAGTCGGCTTGGGTGGAAGAAGCCCAACAAACTTAACTTACCTCTGCAAACTGATATCTACAAGTCTGAGAAGACTCGTATATTTTGTTTGTTTAAGTGCATGTTTAAACGGTAGTTTATGAGCCTCTCTTTAGTGTTAGTATTTCATTCCTTAAAAACCTTAATTACATTCTGTTTTATTCTTGAGTGTGTATAAAATTTGCACAGAGACACCATGGCTGACACATACAGAGAGAAAGAGAGAGAGAGAAACTTAAAAAAAAAAATAAAATAAAATAGTGAGGTACATAAACTAAAATGATTATTTCAACTCAATAATTTCTTTCCTATATTTAACGAAGACATTTACTTCAGGAAAAAAGTCCTATTCGCAAAATATTTGTTCAAGTCTCAATAGCCAGAAACATGGACAGCTGTATCTTAATATGTGAGGGGAAAGAATGAAGCAGATTTATATATATATATATATATATATATATATATATATATAAAAATGATAAAAGTCCAAAGAAAGTAAAAGAAAAGTATTTATTAAACCATTTAAACATTTTATTAACATATTAAACTATTTTATTCACATACAGTCGGCCCCCAACTTACGAAGACCCCTGTGTACGAAATCCCCGGGTTATGAAAAACATTTTTCTGAGTTTCTGTCCCCGAGATACGAAACAACCCTCTCTTATGAAAAGAAATTCAAAATTCAAACGTGCCAATCAAAATTTCACATGACGCGCGAGTTTCTCTCTCATTGGCTGTCTCTCAACATCCCACTCTGCTGACCTCCCAGATAGAGACAGAAGAAAGCTTCACTCTTTAGTTTTAGTTTAGTTTTTTAAGTTGTTTAATTCAGTAAATGTTTCATAAATGTGGGTGCATTTGAGCTCATCTGGAATTCCGATCCCTCAAGGAATCAAATTAAAGCAGGGAATGTGCTTTGAATTCACGTCTTGTGGGTGTGGCCCGCAGCACGCGCGAGAGAGAGAGAGAGAGCGAGAGAGCGAGAGAGATAACTGTGTGTGTGTGTGTGTGTGTGTGTTAATAAAAAATGTTTAATAATGGTTTAATTAATAAATGTTAATAAAACGGTTTACTATGTTAATAAAATGTTTCAATGGTTTAATAAATAATTATTTTACTTTTAACAACTATTTCATCCAAAATTGGTGTACTTTTATCATTTTTGAAGGGTTTATGGGGTTTATCCAGTCCAAAGACTGGAGCCTTGGAAATAATTAGGCGTTTAACATGTAAGATGCAGCCCCTACTTACGAAATCCCCGCTATACGAAAAGGGCTCTGGAATGGATTAATTTCATAAATTGGGGGCCGACTGTATTTATTAATCAAACCATTCTTAAACATTTTTATTAACGCACATACACACACACAGAGCTCTTTCTCTCTCTCTCTCTCTCTCTCTCCCCCTCTCTCTCACACACACACACACACACACACACACTACACAATACACATCTCTGACATTTGTGTATTGTGGTGCTGAATGCGGGCTCCGTCCACATGCAGGACGCCTGAGCATTTTAAGAATTCAAAGCGCATTTCTTGCTCGACAGATCGAAGGTCCAAACTCAACTTTAACTTGATTCCTTGAGGGATCGGAGGTCCAGATGATAAGTATATACATATGCACACACACACACACACACACACACACACACACACACACACACACACACACACACACACACACACATACACACAGAGATCCTTTACTTTCCGTGGTTAATTGGGACGGAGATCCCCACGTGACCACCGAATTCTGCAAAGTAGGATCAAACCCCCAACACCCCCCGACTGATGTATACAAACACGTATATGTGTATATAATATCAATAAATACTTATTCAATGCTATCACTGCTTATACAGTCGGCCCCCTACTTACAAAATTAATCCATTCCAGCGCCTTTTTCGTAACACGGTTTCGTGAGTAGAGGCGCATTTTACATGTAAAACGCCTGATTTGATCCAAGGCTCCCAAGACGACCCAATAAACCCTTTAAAAATGACAAAAGTACACCAATTTTGTATGAAATATGTGTTAAAAGTAAAAGAAAAGTATTTATTAAACTGTTTAAACATTTTATTAACATATTTATTAATTAAACCAATATTAAACTTTTTTATTAACGCGCACACACACACACACAAAACACTGTCACTCTCTCTCTCTCTCTCTCTCACACACACACAATACACATTAAGTGTGTATTGTATACACATGAAATGTTTGTGGCATGCTTTGCTGAATGCGGGCTCCACCCACATGCAGGACGCCGGAGCATTTTAAGACGGGGAATTCAAAGCGCATTCCCTGCTTGACAGATCGGAGGTCCAAACTCAACTTTAACTTGATTCCTTGAGGGAACGGACATCCAGATGAGCCGCGTTTTGCTCACATTCGGCGGAGCGCACCCCATTTATGAAATATTTACTGAATTGAACAACTTAAAAAAAACAAAAAATAAGCTGCAATGTGCTCCCTCGAAAGAGAGTTATGCCTCCTTTCATCTCTGACTGAATCTGTAGGCAGTCTCTCCCTATCTCTCTCTCTCTCTCTCTCTCTCTCTCACACACACACACACACACACACACACACACACAAACACACATACAGACACACGCATGCACACAGACACACGCACGCGCGCGCACACACACTGTCTCTTTTTCTCTCTCACACATACATACACACACAAAACTCTGTCTCTATGGTGTGTTTTGCCGACTGCAGGCTCCGCCCACACGCAACGCGCAGC
Organism: Plotosus lineatus; assembly: GCA_024760905.1. NCBI lineage: Eukaryota > Metazoa > Chordata > Actinopteri > Siluriformes > Plotosidae > Plotosus > Plotosus lineatus. The sequence goes on along the minus strand of CM045732.1, from coordinate 41,910,038 downwards.
TGACGGAACAATTATATTTAAATGTTGAAATGGACGGGATGTTGTATTTAAAGCAGAATTACAGTACCTGTTTGAAAGATCAGAGGTCCTGATTCAATATTAACTTGCTTACTTGCGAGATCGGAGGTCTTGCACCACGGAGCACTCTGTTTCCATGCTCCTTCTGCTTCAATATCGTGCCGAAATAATCGCCTCCGTCACTGAATTTCCACTTTAAGGTCTCCTTCTGCTTCAATATCGTCCCGATTGTAGAGGGGTTTCAGTGATAACGAAACATAATGCTGCAATGATCTCAAAACAAGCCAACAGTCAACTCTCCTTCACGCGTGTGACAAACAGGAAGTATGGGTACAGGAAGTATCGGTACCTTTCAGCTGCCTCCTGGCCAATGGGAGGCCAGTGGGGCGGCATGTTGGGAGACAGCCAATGAGAGAGCAACTCGCGCATCGTGTGAAATTTTGATTGTCGTGTTTGAATTTTGAATGGTGCGTTTGGCGCTTTTCGTAAGACAGGGTTGTTTTCGTATACAGAGGACGAAAACTTAGGAAAATGTTTTTTGTAACCTGAAGTTTTCGTACCCAGGGGGTTTCATAAGTAGGAGTCCGATTGTAATACAATTACACATTCAAAAATAATGCATAAGATGTAAATAAAATATAAATACACACTCATACAGATGGTATTGCATGGGATGATGATACACCTACAGGTGCGCATGTGCACGCACTCAGAGGCACACCTCACAGAAATGTAACTTGTTTTGATGGGAGGTTTTGGGTTGTTTTTTGTTTATTTAGGTTTTTTTTTGTTCATAATTGGCCTTGTTTTTGCGGCATTTTCTTTAACCTTTTCCCCTATTCTTCCTGAATTTCCTTATTTTTTAATTCGATGAATATTTAAAAAAAAAAAAAGAAACCTTGCACTGAAGCTGCATGAATTAAAGTGCGAAGTAGCGAGGGATCCCTGTATGTATAAGTAAAACTATAGAGCAGGGGACGGGAACCTCTGGCTCGTGAGCCAGATGTGGCTCTTTTGATGACTGCATCTGGCTCTCAGATAAATCATGTACCCTTTCTCAACAGAATAATGAATACATAATTTCACTTTCATTTAAATAAAAATAAAAAAAGCCATCCAATAAAACAAAAACAGATTAATAAATCTCGCGCTTTTAAATCTATACATCTATTTTCAATGCCACGTCACTGTGGCGCACAGTGAAGAGCCAATCCTTTCTGAATGCCAGTATGCAAGCAGGTCCGATACCTTGAAACTCTTTGTATTGGATTAACAGCCACAGACCGCGCGAGTTGTTTTTGAGTAAAGAGGTAAATTTCCTCGTTTTTTGATCAGCTCATTTGCATGAAGCCAAGCACAGCTGGCAAGCAAACACAAATGGACAGACATGCAAAAACTTCAACCTGCAGACCAGCTGATTGCCAAAACTTGGGACGCACTTCCTGTCACATACCAAACACTGCAGCGTGTGAGTCCTGTCGTATTGACCATGTCTGGCTCCACACATATGCATGCAAGCAGTCCTTCTCACACGTGATAAACATCAAGACCAACCTGCGGTCATGTGTAATAGATGGAAGCCTAAACACCTGCATGAAGTTGAACCTCAACACGTATCAACCAGACTACAAAGCCATCAGCAAAACCATGCAGCACCAGAAGTCGCATTAATAGTAAGTACTTCTTTTCTTATTAATAACTCACTTCATCATGACAATGTTGTTTAAAATAAATTCAGAGTCTTATTATACTCTCAAATTGTTGGTCTTTTTAAATTTAGTTGTATTTAGTATTTATATATATATATATATATATATATATATATATATATATATATATATATCAGAACGTGAAGTAGAATCTAAATAAGGTGCTATAAGTTTAGATTGAGGACATCATCAAAACATTCCTCAGGATCAGAAAGTGAATTGTGTGTTAAGTATAAAAACACAAATTTCAACAAATTCTTCTTTTTATTTTCTTTTTCAATTTAAAAAGTAATTTATGCACTGTAGAGTCTCCAGAATTTTACAGTGTTCCCTATCAACTCTCACTACAGCTTCAGGACCCCACCGGTGGATTTCACAGCCCCTAGACCAATCCTGTCACTGCCCAACTTTCAACGATTACCTGCTCTCAGAAAAATCTGCAAGAACCCTGCTAAATATTTTCTCTGTGTATTACAACCAGCAGACTTACAGGTCATCAGGTTCTTTGACTCAAGTTGTTTGGGTGCGTGCTTTTTAGAGGGACATTTCTTTTGTGGTTCACATGGTGCTGAATTGCTCTTCTCTCGATTTTTCCCACTTCTGAAATGAAAAAAAAATTCATGAATCAAGATATTACAATATTCTCATCATCACTTGCCAAACTGCTTCGTCCTAACTGGGTTGCTGAAAGCTGGAGCTTACCTCTGCCAACACTGAGTGAAGGTGAGGTACACCCTGAACAGCTCAACAAACCATTGTGGGCACGGGCACACACACACACACACACACACACACACACACACACACACACACACACAGGAGCAGCTTGGAATAGCTAATTATCCTGGACTCAGCCCGAACCAGAGGACCCAATAGAAAACCCACTCAAGACACTTTCAAGCCCGAAACTCAGCCAGGACCTTCTTGCTGTGGGTTGGACCTGTTAACCCCTACACCGCTGTGCCACATCAACCAGCTTCTCATGAAATTCAATATAAGAGGAAACCCTTAAACAGGGGTAACTCTAAATACACAGCAGCCCACCTTTCATTGTCAGCAAAGAATTTATCCAGGTACTCCTTCCACATTTCTGGAAAGCCAAAACGAAACCTCCTCTTAAACCACAAAGGAAATGCTGGAGAAGACAGATTTCAATTAGACCACCAAAGCGGTAAAATCCAGAATGAAATTAAATTGAGAAGTTGTACAAGAATCATCTGCTTACACGAGTTGGGGTAGTGGGACATGTTTCCGATCAGAACGTAAGTTCCACCAGATACAGTCTTAACTGTGTTTCGTGACACTCTCTCAGTGATACGACTGCTGTGCCAAGGGATATTACTGTCCCTATTCAGGGGAAATAATTTTAAAACTTAATTCAGCACAATATTCAGCTCCCTACAAGTACAGAAAAAGTATGAATGTGAACTCTCAGAAAAGACTTGTGTACTCTCCACTTCTTAACTATTCCCACTATCATTGAAATACATTAACTATATATACAGGGGGTGGACAATATAATGGAAAAAAATCCTTGAACATAATTTAAACAATCAAAACTTGGCATATATTTTGATTCATACAACTTGTGAATTGTTACCAAAGGAATTTTAAGCCATTCTTCAGTTAGAATACCCTCCAACTCTTTTAGAGACAATGGCGCCCTCTGTGGAACATGCAATGTTCGCTGCCGCCTCTTTTCGAACTGTGGCAAAAGCACGATCCACCCCCTTGTACAAATGAGCTTATAGACACCCATGATTGACTGGCGATCACTGTGTGTGACAGGGAACTGAGCGTACGCCGTCCCTCTCTCCTATGAGAGCTCGACCAATTAGCTCCCATGGACTCCTGGTTGTCGCATTAACCCGGATTCAAACTCACGATCTCCGGGTATTCACGAAAATGTCGGACATGTTTTTGCAGCGTGTTCATGAATCTAGCGATCGAATTGCGATGCACTAAAGTGGCATGTGTGTTAGTAGCTTTTCAATCGCACCTCTAGTGTGATCACCCCCTTACAAGCAAGCGAGATATTGGACAATGACATGAGACGACACATCACACTCTACGTGTTGCTCTAACTCTCCTGGCAGGTGATTTCCAAATGGAAGCAACACTGAAAACTACGAACATTTAAATAAAATATGTGAATATGCAGATTCTGATATTAATATTATTGATAAAACAGACGTACATGCGAATGCCATCAACAATAAGTTCTTTGTTGTGCAGCTTCAAGACCCAATCTCGCAAATGAATCTCGTTCACCTGTTAAGTGGATTGAACACAAACAATTATTTTTAATACATTTAAGACACAGTATGAAATGCATTCCATGTGATTCCTCCTATCAATATTTCTCATAGTCGTAAACAAACCATGCATTACAAGTAACAGAACTATGAATAACCAAGCATAAATGTCCTCACATTTTTCACTCCACCCAGAGCTTTTTCTCGTTCTTTCATCTGCTGTCTGGACTTAATGGCTGCTATTTGCTTCCGGGGGATGAAGAGCCGAGGTGACAGCTGCAGCAGTGAATCCTCCATCAGATTAGGAATGCTCTCAGGCGGTGCTTCACAATGCTCATGCTGCTTATTAGACATTTTCTCTGGACTCTGTGGTTCCAGCCGGCTCGGAGTCCTGATGTTTGACCCCAGAAGTGTATCCGAAATATTACTGTCGTCGTCTACTGCACCTTCTGAGTAATCTTTTACACTCTTCTCGCCAAACACACCATGATAATCCGCAGCTGAGAGGAGGGACATGCATAATTAAGTTATCTGGGGATGGAGTGCCAAAATGTTCACAAAGTTCAAGACAATCCCCAATAGCAAAGTACTTACGTCTGTTCTTGACACGATTCATTAACTGGACAGTCGATACACGTCCTGGATGAGCAACTAAAACGTCAGGCAGGCGCTCAAGCAAGACATATGCATCTGGGGCGGAAAAAAAAAATGGGGTGTGGCCACAACATGAGTCCAATGCTTTTTGCGATTTGATGTAGCAGTTTGAAATGAAAGTGCTTTATTTTGCCAATTTTGCCATAAATACTTTCCTGACTCTAATATATCCTCACTCAATCCTATTAGGGCTGCAGGAAGGCTGAAACCTATCTCTGCTGACTCGGGATGGAGGCGGGATAAACTATGACCAATGAAAAAGGTAAACTCCTTTGGGCTTTTTACACCTGAGCATAGTGGCTCATTAGGCCGGTGCTTATTCACAGTTTCTGTAGCGTGAAGCTACCAGGAGTTCAACTCCTCCTGGATGGGATGCTAGTCCATCGCAGGTTACCGTCCCAGTATATTTTTACTGGTACCCATTTATACTGCTGGGTGAACAGAGGCACACTTGTGGTTGAAACCTTGCCCATGGGTCTTAACACAGTGGGAGTCTACCTGGGGTTTGAACTCACAATCTCCCGATCATGAGCGCAGCACCCTAACCACTATACCACTGGTCCCACTGAAATGAAAAATAACAAGAAAATGCAGATTAGCTTCAGCAAACTTTCGTATTAAAATCAAGATCAACCAAATAAAGGCAGGCATCAAATACGACATCAATCCGATATGCAGTAGAGTTAAAGTCAACAGAAAGGTCACCCAACACAGCAATGTAATGAAGCGTCATGTAAATAGCACGAAATATGTAAAGCAACACTAGCACTCATGATTCCCCAATAACAAGCAGATAACTATTCAACAGTATCATCCAATTATCAGCATTATATTATTTACGATGTATAAACACAAGGATCCCTCACTTACTTCGCGCTTCAATGCATCGCGGTTGTTTTTTTTAAATAAATAAATAAATAAATAAATATTCATCAAATTAAAAAATAAGGAAATTAAGGAAGAATGGGGGAAAAGGAGGGATGTCATTGACAATCAGAATATTGCCGATATAATTATGTCGATCGATAATCGATACCTATAAAAGGGATATCGATACTTCTAACATTATAGCTTCCTGTGTTCATGACAGCATCTGTAGTAAATGCCATTTTCAATGACACCCCGAGTAAATGTATGGTAAATGGTATGTCCCGCCTATCTGTATGGTAAATGGTATGTCCAGCCTCTCTGTATGGTAAATGGTATGTCCCTGCTTCTAATGTGTCGTCAGTGCGTGCGTTCTCAACAGCATGGAACATTTTGTACAAGAAGAGACACTTATCACCGGATAATGCAGATAAGTGCATCTTCTTGCATCATAATTATGAATTGAAAAAAATGCATATCTCAAACTTTTTAATTGACAAGTGTTTGTAGAATAGAAACAACTTGCTTGAAATTAACTAGTGAACAAGTGTTTATAGATTTGTTCAATACAAAAAGGTGTTAATTAAAATCTTGTCGGTGGAAAACTATTTCCTGCCTTTTATTTCAGATTTGGCTTGAGTAATTGGTCACTTTATTATAAAATATTCAATGCATTATACAAACTACTGTAATATATCTTAGTCTGTTCTATTTAATGCATTTATGGAACAGTACAGCAATATTGTAATGTGTGTGTGTGTGTGTTAGTATTATATTAACTTGGGAAAACTCCACAAAGCAAATGACTCTTAATTGTATTTTTCTTAAATCATATACATCAATGCATCAGAAATTTTTTTATCAATATATCGATACCAATAATAGGTTTTCAATGACACCTCTAGGGAAAAGATACAGAAAATGTCAATTATGCAACAACAACAACAAAGAAAAACAAACAAACAAAACAAAAAAAAAAACAACCCAAAATCGTACATCAAAACTGGATATATTGTTGCAGCTGTGTGTGCACACACATCTGCGCATACGTATGTATGCATGTCGTCTTCTCTTCTCATGCAATACCATCTGTATGGGTGTGTGTGTATATACAGACGCCCCCCAACTTACTGACGAATTAGGTTCAGGACGGCCGTTCTTTAAAGAATTTGTTTGGAAGTCGTTACAGGGCATTCTTTCGAGGGGAACGTATGTTTAAACCTTGTATAAGTAACCTATACGAGTTTGTACTGTAAACGATATTGCTCTCTCTCGCTCTCTCTCCATAATCATCTGTACATTATTAATATGTCCCGTGTTTAAAGTCCTGGTTCCTCTCAAGCACAGCACAGCTGATCTGATCAGATTTACAGAGCGTTTCACTCTTATCCAGTTCATTATAATACTGGAGTCAATTTGTTTCTTCTTTGAAACTTTTGGCAAAAGTTCAGAAATGTTTCTGTTCTGCTTCTCAGCCACGCCCTTCTGCAGGAGCCTAGTATTAAGTGTACCTCAGGATAATGTTTCATCATATTTCATACTTATATTTATGATATATCTTAATATAGATTTTATTCCATTTCTATTTCTACTTGTTCTTCAATTTCATATCACTTTCGATCTCGGGCCCCGGATGTTTGCAAAACAAATGTTGGTAAAACGAGCATAATGCAAAACATGAACAAACAAAACAACAAATAAAACAAATTTAAACGAACAAAGAAACAATTTGAGTCTGAGAACTCCGCGACGTCGCCCTCTGGGCAGCGCCATCTTGGAGACGTCACTTCAAGTTCAATGTAAAAGGACATGAAGCGTAATGAAGTTTATCCTTTTGGTATCGTTTGTTAAACATGCGTAAAATGCATGCATGCACGAACGTAAAATCTCACGCACAAACATTCTAAGAATTAACTTGGGTACTGTACTGGAATAATAATTGAAAAAGACTTTAATACTAGTTCTTTACAACAGTATATGCTGTATAATGTTTATATTTTGTCATCAATAAATATAACAGTAAAATGTAAAAGTTTTTCTGAATCATTACTACATTTTACTACATTGATACCGTATTAATGAGTAAGACTGTCTACAGAATGTGTTTAAGAAGCATATTTTAGTGGATGGAATAGATACAAAGTATTGTGCCTCTGGTTGCTCATTTGTGCATGTAATATGATACATGGGGCCTGGTAAACCCCGCAAATATTGAGGGCCTACTGTACTGTGCAATTTTATATCTGACCTGGTGTTCGTATCATTCGTGATTAGATAAAGGAGGGGGGGGGCCAAAATTATTAATTTCTGCACTGCAATTCTTTTCTGGAAAAAAATGTCATAAGGAGTGTTTGATGTCATAATGACATTTAATTATTCACGACTAATCCATTTGGGCAGGTCTTGAAAAAAGCTTTAAAGATTTACAACTTCTACACCATTCAAGGTTTGAGAATCGCAACAAAAATCTGAAAATAAACAATGCAGTATTGAATCAGGATAACAACAGATTCGTGATTTAAATTGAATGCGTACAGCTATGGCGATAAAATCGGATCAGGTGGTCGATCGTGATTCTTCTTCCTAATTATGATCACTATTACAAACAATTTATTCTGGCCATCAGGTTTAGTTTTTAAGCCAAAGCTACCTGTGCATTTTTAGCTTTTACTGGACTGTATTATTATTATTATTATTGAACTGTATTCTGCATTGAATTGCATTACATTAAACCACCTGATAGATGAACTAATGAAAATGTACAACAGAAAAAAATCATTCATCCTCTCATTTTCTAAAGCACTTAATCCAAATAAGGGTCGAGGAAAGGCTGGCACCCATCTCAACTGACTCTAGGGGAGGGTGGGGTACACCCTGGACAGCAGGCATGCGAGGCATGGCGAGAACTTGCAAACTAATACCCGAGCTGGGATTCGAACACAGGCCTTCTTGCTGTGAGGCGGACATGTGAACCACTGCTTCACCATGCCACCCTACTAGAGAAAACAAATACACTAAAATTAAATGAACCGACTCGTACCTTGCTTTAAAATCGTGGTTTTGCTGGTGCTCGTCAACCCAACTTTCTGTCGTTGACCCTTTACCTCGGCGATGCTTTCAGCAGGTGCTTTTTCAATTGTGATTAAAGGTTCTGGGAAGAAGAAATACTCACTTATTTCATGCAAAACAAAAGTCATTCCAAATGTTTCTATCACAACAACTAATAGCTACTAATAAAATTACTAACTGTGAACCAAGTCAGGGTTATGTCCTTCTTCCACATCACCATGTGATGTAATCAGGGAATCCTTTAATTGTGTAGTTTTTTTGCTCAGGGGCTTGGGAGGTGAAAGGGTCAGCACACCTGCATCCTCCTCTTCAGGTGTGTCATCATCAAATGACAACGGTTGTTTATTTGTGTATAATGACACGCTGTCACCCAGCAGATTTGGTATGACAGTGCCTCCTCCTCGACATCCTTGTGAGTTCTGCTGTTGAACTTTGGCCTTCAGTCTGGCAAAAACCTTTGCTGGTGTGTCAGTGACTCCTTTCAGAGGCAAGATCGAGTCATTAATGGAGCTGAGCTCACAGCTCATGGCTGCTCTGGACTTAGCATGATTCGGAGGGTGCTGTACTGTAGAATTCATCACCGCCATCCTAAAGTTTCTGGTTAGTCTATCTGACTGTGCCGGGGTTCCAGTCATGTTCCGAGCTGCCATGTTGTTGTGTTGAGGGATGATAGGGTACAGCTCACGGTGCAGAGGAGCTGAGAGATGCTTAGCAGGAGAGAGAAACACAGGTGCCAAGGACATGGAGCTGGATCCAACTCCTACGATTCATCATCTACACTCCTAAAAGAGAGTGAAGACGGAAAATATTAGAGTCTGAAAGTTATGTTACAGATCAAAAGTAAAGTCAGAGTTTAAAAAAAACCTTCTGTTCACATGCGACTCTACAGGTTCAGTCTTTGGAATATAATAATATAATCTAGAATATTAAGGTAAGTCAGTGAGGAGTTACTCATACAAAATAACACGTTAGAGTCTGTTTGCATACTACAATAAATGACCCAGACAGCTTATTTCACTGATCTAGTTTGAGGCTGACATCCTCTTGTGTCCATTCGACTGTATTTTCATGAAAACCTGAGCACAAACCATGTGTTTTCTGACATTAAAAAGTTCTGTAACTCTAAATAAAATCCGATTTTTATCATAACATTAACACTTCGTAAACCTACTATACAAGATAAAAGACTTTCTTTTTTAAGTACTTTTATAAACAGAAAATTAAATCTCCCAACCGTCGCAACGACCGCTTCTTTTGAATTTTGCAAGAGTTAACAACTTCCGGTCGCGCAGAAACTACGTCGTTTCCGTATAGGAGGCAACAGCGGACGTCTGCGTTCAATCGAACACGCAAAGACGGCTTCGCCAGTAGTTTCATCGTAATATTAATCTCTGGTTTCACTCGGTTATGTATTTTAATATTTTATTAGGGACGACTAGGATTTCAGACGCAGTCAGTTTCTCAACGTGTGTTCTTGTAATCGTGTAACCTCATCCTTCAATGACTGTTCTGTTCGGAGTCGGCCATATTGGTACTCCCGACTAACGATCAAACAACTCCGGAAATTTAACCGGGCAAACTATAATTTCTCTGATTGACTTTGCACAAGATTAAAATTAAACATTTATAGTTTAATGGAACATTACAAGATGAGGTCCTTAGGTGCCATAATCTGTCCCTTCCCAATACTTGTCGAATATTTTTTTTTCAAGCCAGTTAATCCTAATTAAGGTCGTATGAAGGCTGGAGCCTATCTTAGCCAATTCTGCACAAGTTCAGGGTACACCCTGAATAACTCACAAGGCAAACACTCGTACCCAGGGCCGATTTGGAGTAGCCAATTAGCTTACTATTCATGTTTTTTGGCTGTTGAAGGAAACCGAAGGACCCAGAGGAAAAACCCACACGAGCATGAGGAGAACATGCAAACTTCACACCGAAACACTTGAGACCAGGATTCGAACCCAGGCCTTCTTGCTGTGAGGTGGACCACTACGCCATCGTGAAGATCTTTAATCATACAAGATTCAATTAAATTGTTTATCAGCAGTGTATTGTAGATAAAAATGAGTTAAATATTTTTCCAACTAGGTAGTCTGTCTTCCTTTCGGCTTTTTCCCTTTTACTCGGGAGTCGCCACAGCGAATCATCTGATACGCACGTTTGATTTGGCAGAGGTTTTTACGTCGGATACCCTTCCTGTCACAACCCTTTTAGCAAGGGACAGAAACACGCTGACGGCTTTGCAGCCTACAACTTTCCAACTAGGTAGTACTATTTAAAAATAAATAAAATGTATCTATCTTTTGGAACACTCAAACATTTCATCCAACTCCCTCCAGAAGTCCAACGTCTTAGTCCTCCAACACTGGGTATACAGTGTCCTCGCTACTTTGCACTTCAATTGATGCAGTTTCAGTGCATCGCAGTTTTAAAAAAAAATATTCATTGAATTAAAAAATAAGGAAATTAAGGAAAATGCCACAAAAACAAGGCCAATTATGCAAAAAAAGAAAAAAAAACAAAACAAACATAAAACAACCCACAGCCTCCCATCAAAACTCCAGTTGGCCCTCTATTTACGAAATTAATCTGTTCCACACCTTTTTCGTAACCTGGAGTTTCGTAAGGAGAGGTGCATTTTACATGTAAAATGCATGATTCGTTCCAAAGCTCCCAAGACTACCCCATAAACCCTTTAAAAATTATAAGAGTACACCAATTTTGTATGAACTATATATGAAATGTGTTAAAAGAAAATTATTTATTAAACCATTCAAACATTTTATTAACATATTAAAATATTTTATTAAATGCAGCCATGAGGTGGGGGGGCACTAACCAGTGTCTCTCCCCCTCATGCCGGTCCCAAGCCCGGAGAAATGCAGAGGGTTGTGTCAGGAAGGGCATCCAACGTAAAACCAATGCCAATTATTGCAACAAGGTACTAGAGAGTGAGCAGATGCCAGAGGAGTGGAGGAGAAGTGTGCTGGTGCCCATTTTTAAGAACAAGGGAGACGTGCAGAGTTGCAGCAACTACAGAGGGATAAAGTTGATGAGCCATACGATGAAGTTATGGGAAAGAATAGTGGAAGCTAGACTAAGGGCAGAGGTCAGCATTTGTGAACAACAGTTTGGATTCATGCCAAGAAAGAGCACCACAGATGCAATGTTTGCCTTGAGGATGTTAATAGAGAAGTACAGAGAAGGTCAGAGGGAGCTACATTGTGCCTTTGTGGATCTGGAAAAAGCATATGACAGGGTGCCAAGAGAAGAACTGTGGTATTGCATGAGGAAGTCTGGAGTGGCAGAGAAGTATGTTAGAGTGGTGCAGGACATGTATGAGAGATGTAAGACAGTGGTGAGGTGTGCTGTCGGTGTGACCGACGAATTCAAGGTGGAGGTGGGACTGCATCAAGGGTCAGCTCTGAGCCCCTTCTTGTTTGCTATGGTGATGGACAGGCTGACAGACGAGGTGAGACAAGAATCTCCATGGACTATGATGTTTGCAGATGACATCGTGATCTGTAGTGAGAACAGAGAACAAGTGCAGGAAAATCTAGAGAGGTGGAGGTATGCCCTGGAAAGGCGAGGAATGAAGGTTAGCCTCAGAAAATCAGAATACATGTGTGTGAATGAGAAGGACCCAGGAGGAACTTTGATGTTACAGGGAGCAGAGATAACGAAGGTGGAGGATTTTAAGTACTTAGGCTCAACAATCCAGAGCAATGGAGAGTGTGGAAAAGAAGTGAAGAAGCGTGTGCAGGCAGGCTGGAATGGTTGGAGAAAAGTATCCGGTGTGATGTGCGATAGGAGAGTGTCAGCAAGAATGAAGGGAAAAGTGTACAAGATGGTGGTGAGGCCAGCGATGTTGTATGGCTTAGAAACAGTGGCGCTGAGGAAAAGGCAGGAGGCAGAGCTGGAGGTAGCGGAGATGAAAATGTTGACGTTCTCCGTGGGAGTAACGAGGATGGATAGGATCAGAAATGAGTATATCAGAGGGACAGCCCACGTAAGATGTTTTGGAGACAAAGTCAGAGAGGCTAGATTGAGATGGTTTGGACATGTACAGAGGAGGGATAGTGAGTATATTGGCAGTAGGATGCTGAGGTTGGAACTACCAGGCAGAAGGCCTCGAGGAAGACCGAAGAAGAGATTTATGGATGTGGTGAAGGAAGACATGAAGGTCGTTGGAGTCAGAAAAGAAGATGCGGAGGACAGGGTGAGGTGGAGGCGGATGATTTGCTGTGGCGACCCCTGAAGGGAGCAGCCGAAAGTAAAAGAAGATTAAAATATTTTATTAACCTATTTATTCATTAAACCATTATTAAACATTTTTAAGAACCAATTTTTTATTAACCAAACAATATTAAACATTATTAAACCAAGTGCGGGAGGCGTCGCGGCTGACACCAAAACTTTTGGGGCAGAACGCGGCTTGTCCGGACTTCCAATCTGTCAAGCAGTCAAGTGCACTTTGAACACTTGTTTAGTACTCAACATTCACTCGTTTGCTTGAGGGATCGGAGGTTCAGATGAGCCGCGCCCCGTCTTGGGGCTCCGGTGTCAGTTGCAATGCCACCCACACTGCTCCACCGCAGCCGACGCTGGAGCTTTTGAGACGGGGCGCAGGCAAGTGCGTTTTGAACACTTGTTTAGTACTCAACATTCACCTGTTTGCTTGAGGGATCGGAAGTCCGGATGAGCCGCGTTTTGCCCACATTCGGCGGAGCATGCCACATTTATTAAATGTTTACTGAATTAAACAACTTAAAAAATGAAAAATAAGATGCAATGAACACTCAAAAAAACTCTCGAACCAACAGTACATCTCTCTTTTACGCGTGTGACAAACAAGCTTTAGGGCAGTGATGGTCTAGTGCAGGTGTCTGCAACCTTTTTTATCAAAAGAGCCATTTTGCCCCCTCTTCTACAAAAAAAAATCGTTGGGAGCCACAAAAAATGACAGAGCTTGTAAACTTTTTTAACTTTTTATCTTTTATTCATTTTACCTGTTACAACCACTGAATATAACAACAGAAGTGCAGTGTGCATTTGTAGGCGTACTTTGAAATAAATTAAACTGTGAACTGTAGGTCTATTTAAGTCCTTCCCATATTTGTGTAAAAGTAAAATAAAAACTACTCCACTTTAATATAAATACAACATTTAGCTGCAGCTTAGCAGCTTTAAAAATAAATATAAAATTAGGAGTGTCTTTGACAAGCCGATGTCAGTGTTTTCTGGTCCGCTTTGGGTTTTTGCTCAGCCTGCAATCAACTCAGCATCTGAAAAATACAAAAAAAATACATCATCTGATTAGAGTCTGAAATAAATGTTTTTTGGGAAAAATAGCTTTTTAAATTCTACTGTTCTTGCCTGTTTAATGTGACTTCTGTGTCTGAAGTTCGCTGCAGATCTTCCCGATGTCGGGGCTGTAAGACGTGACTTTCATCTTTAGACAGGACTGGAGGCTCTCATCTGTGAGGCGGGAGCAATATTTGGACTTTATGAAGTTCATGCTTGAGAAAACTTGTTCGCATAAGTATGTTGACCCAAAGATGGACAGGACTCCAAAGGCATACTTCTTCATGTTAGTATACGTGTCAGGAATGGCACTCCATGTTTCAAAAACAAGTTTGTCGGGGTGTGGGAGTTTTTTCATTTCACTCCATTTGTGCTCTTTAGCGTGAACAGCCTTCTGACGGGCGATTTCTTCAAGCTCTGCCGTCAGTGATTTGAACTTATTTACCCACATATCTTTATCCGCTATGTCAGCCAGTTCAATTTCTAGATCAGGCTTACTTACTCCGGTGAATGCAGCTGTGTTCAGAAGGGATGGGTCGATGTCCAGTGGTGTGACAGGGAAAGAAAGAGTTGGTTTCTCCGTTCTGAAATCACTGAATCTTTCTCCAAATGCAGCTTGCATCGCAATGATGGCACGGTAAAAATAATCGCAATCTATTTGATTGTTCGCTTCTTTGAACTCTCTTAGGGAGGGGAAGTGAAAGAGTGTACCTTTTTGCGCATCTCTTGCAAACACCGTCATCTTGCGCTCAAACGCTGAAATATCCTCCAGCATCTGCAGGGCCGTGCTTCCCTTTACTTGGAGATTTTTATTCAGCGTGTTCAAGTGGCTTGTCATGTCTACCATGAAGTAAAACTTTCCCAGCCAATCGTGGTCTTCCAGTTCAGGATAGCTGAGGCCTTTGCTTTCCAGGAAGGTTTTCACATGTTCAAGACAGGCAGCGAAGCGTTTCAGCACCTCTCCCCTGGACAGCCACCGGACTCTGTTGTGCAGCAGAAGATCTGAATATTCGTTGTCAACTTCTTCTAACAACGAACAAAACTGACGGTGGCTTAACCCGTTCGCAATTATTTTGTTGACCATCTTGATAACGGAGTTCATAACTTCCATACATTCAGGGGGGAATGTTTGTGCGCACAGTGCTTCTTGGTGGAGGATGCAGTGAAACGTCATCAGCTCTCGATCCAGTGACTTTTGAAGTAAATTCACAAAGCCCTTCTGTGCTCCTCTCATACTGGGTGCCCCATCAGTAGACACTGACACCAGGTGAGTGGTCTTTATCCCTTTCGCTTCTAGACAGCTCACAACAGCTTCACAAATGTCCTGACCCCGTGTTTGGCTCTTTAGCGGAATGAGTTCAATCAGTTCTTCCTGCGGCCCATCAGAGTTGACATATCTGCATAACAGTGCTGTCTGCTCAACATCGTTTATGTCACTTGACTCGTCACAAGCAATTGAAAATGCTTGAGCTAAATTGATGTCCTCAATTTGCTTACTGGTAACGTTTTCTGCCATTTTAATGGTCCTGTCCCTGATGGTCTTTGCGGAGCGAGGCATTTCTTTAATTTTCCGAACAATTTCCTGCTTGTTTTTTAAGTCGGAGAATAGATGCTCTGATATTTTTATGAATCTTTCATATATTCTCCGTCTGTGAACGGCTTACCCCTCTTTACGATCTCCAGAGCTGCCACAAAACTAGCAGTGCTAGTTGACTGTGGAGAGGTAATCCACTTTTTGAAAGATAGTTTGCTCTCTTCAGCTTTTCGTAGCAGTTCCGAAATTGCTCTCTTTCGCTCATCTTCGGTTGGGTATTTTTCAGCAAATGCAGAGTGCTTGTTTTGAAAGTGCCTTTCCACGTTACATTTTTTGTTGTTCGATATCTTCTCGCCACATATCAAGCACGAAGGTAAGCCAGCGTCATTGGCGATGAAGGCAAATGAATATGTCCACGCTGAATTAAACTCTCTATTTTCTTCCGAAACTTTTCTTTTTTGAGATCTTTTCATGGTTAGGCCATTGCAGGGTTCGCACAATACAAAATCCGCCAGCACGTAAAGGCGAACGCTGATGACGTGATGTGACTGACGTATATTTTCGCTGAAAAATTAGAAATTAAAAATAGTTTTTTTTAAATTAGATGGCATCAACTCAAACTCCAAGATAACTGCCCAACAAAATAAACTGATAATATGAATAAAAATGAATTAAGAAATAGCATGTATTTATGTTTTTTTTTCCAAGGCCAAAGGGAGCCGCTACAATGGGGGTGAAGAGCCGCATGCGGCTCCGGAGCCGCAGGTTGCCGACCCCTGGTCTAGTGGATAGGGCGCAGGATCGCTGATCCTAAGGTTGGGGGTTCGAGTCCCCACAGGGTTATCACTGTGCCCCCAGTGCAGCTAACTGGGTTATCAAAGGCGGGCCGTGTCTCTCACTGTCTATGGTGAGATGCATGTAAAAGAACCATTGCTGACTTTCGTAAAGAGTAGGCTGCAAAGCCATCAGCGTGTTTCTATCCCTTGCTAAAGGGTTGTGACAGGAAGGGCATCTGGCCGAGAAACCCATGCCAAATCAAATCGCTATGGCGACTCTCAAGAACGAGAAAAAGCCGAAAAGGAAAAAGAAAGACAAACAAGCTTCATGGGTGCAGAACGATGGAGATTCTGCTCCCTCCTGGCCAATGGGAGGCCAGTGGGGTGGGATGTTGGGAGACAGCCAATGAGCGAGCAACTCGCACATTGTTTGAATGGCATGTTTGGCGCTTTTCGTAAGAAGGGGTTGTTTCGTATACAGAGGATGAAAATTGAGGAAAATGTTTTTCTTATTCAGAGGTTTTAGTAAGTAGAGGACCGACTGTAGTTACATTTTTGTGAGGTGCGCATTTGAGTGCGCACACGTCTGTGTGTGTGTCTCTCTATCTATCTATCTAGTGCCTGAGTCGTAGGACGACCATTGGCGACCCGCCATGGAGGATAACACCCTGGGTTATCTTCATGGAGGTTTTCTTGGCAGGATTAGTGCACTGGTTTGCCATTGACTTCTGCACGATGCGAACCTATGGGCAATTTAGAACGGCCAATTAAGCTAATGTGCATGTCTTTGGATTGTGGGAGGAAACCCACACAAGCACGGCGAGAACATGCAAACTCCACATAGAAACGCCCAGGCCGGGAATCAAACCCAGGCCTTCTTGCTGTGAGGAGGACGTGCTAACCACTACGCCATCATGCTGCCTCTGTGTGTGTGTGTGTGTGTGTGTGTGTGTGTGTGTATATATATATATATTTACATTTTATGCATAATTTTTAAATGTTTCTTATTGTAAGCGTTTATAGCATTGAATATGTATTTAAGATAAGATAAGATACAGCTTTATTAATCTCACAATGGAGAAATTCACTGTTACAGGCTCTTGAGGTACTATCAGTAGGGGGTGCAAAAATAGATACAAGTACAAACATACATATATTATATAAGTAAATAAATAAATAGATACATAAATAGTATAAATTACTAAACAATAAAAGAAAAGAATGTAGCAACTTTATAGACTGGCCTATATTAAAGTGTAATGTATCTGTGGGCAGAGTAGATGGGTTGATATGGTTCACAGTCAGTGGGGTAGATGTGGTTGATTAAAGTGCGCGGGGTTTTTATTGCACATAACAGGTATTTTCACAGACAGTTACAAAGTGGCGTTGTACAGTCTGATAGCGGTGGGAATGAACGACCTGCGGTAGCGCTCCTTCCTGCACTGAGGATGCCTCAGTCGTCCACTGAAGGAGCTGCTTAGCTCCTCTACAGTCTGGTGCAGTGGGTGAGAGCTGTTGAACAGGATGGATGTGAGCTTTGCTACCATCCTCCTCTCACTCACCTCCTCCACAGAGTCCAGTGGGCAGCCGAGGACAGAGCTGGCCCTCCTGACCAGCTTGTTCAGTCTCTTTCTGTCCCGCTCTGTGCTGCCCGGGGCCCAGCAGATGGCAGCGTAGAGGATTGCAGAGGCTACCACAGAGTCATAAAATGTCCTGAGCAGAGGTCTGCATATGCCGAAGGACCTGAGTCTCCTCAGAAGGTGGAGGCGACTCTGGCCCTTCTTGTACAGGGCGTTAGTGTTGTGGGACCAGTCCAGTTTATTGTTAAGGTGAACACCCAGGTACTTGAAACTGTCCACTGTCTCAATGTCCTGTCCCTGGATGTTCACTAGTAAATGTGTGTGTGTGTGTGTTTGAGTGCTTCTCCTGAAGTCGACCACCATCTCCTTCGTCTTCCTAGTGTTCAAGCACAGGTGGTTGCGCTCACACCAGTCCACGAAGTCAACGATGACCGACCGGTACTCCAGCTCGTTCCCCTCTGACACACGGCCCACGATGGCGGAGTCGTCCGAGAACTTCTGGAGGTGGCAGCTGTTTGTGTTATATATGAAGTCCGAGGTATAGATGTTAAAAAGGAAGGGTGAGAGGGCGGTGCCCTGCGGTGCCCCCGTGCTACAGACTACCACCTTTGACTTACAGCCGCGCAGCCGCACGTACTGTGGACGGTTAGTAAGGTAGTCAATAATCCAGGCAGCAAGATGCCCGTCCACTCCCACGTCCTCCAGCTTCCCCCGCAGGCGCGCTGGCCTGATGGTGTTGAAGGCGCTGGAGAAGTCAAAGAACATGACCCTCACAGCGCTGCCGGCGATCTCCAGGTGGGTGAGTGCCCGCTGCAGAAGGTAGATGACGGCATCTTCTACTCCGATGTTGGGCCTGTAGGCAAACTGCAGCGGGTCTAGGGTGGGGCTCACCATAGAGCGGAGGTGTTCAAGGAGGAGCCTTTCCATGGTCTTAATGAGGTGGGAGGTCAGGGAGACAGGTCTGTAGTGGGCTGGTTCCTTCGCTTGTGCTGTTTTGGGAACCGGAACCACACAGGAGGTCTTCCAGAGGACTGGAAGGCTGAGGCTCAGGTTGTACAGGTAGCATAGTACCACACAGAGCTGGAAGGCTGAGGCTCAGGTTGTACAGGTAGCATAGTACCACACAGAGCTGGTCTGCGCAGGTCCTCAGCAGGCTGGGACTGATGCCATCAGGTCCTTCAGATTTCCTCTGATTTAGTCGCCTCAGCTGTCTCCTCACCTGGTCTGATGTGAGGGAGAGGGGGGGCTGGGGTGGGCTGCAGAGGGAGGGGGATGTGTCTGTCGGGCTGTAGCAGTCAAGTGAAGTTGGCCTGGGGAGGGGAGGTGTCAGCTGGTCTGGAGACGTGTGAAGAGGGAGGGGAACGGGAGGGGTGCAGAGTGGGAGGGGGGAGAATCAAACCTGTTGAAGTAGCAGTTTAGTTCATCCGCCCAGCGCTGGTCACCATCAGCTGTCCCTCTGACACTCTGCCCAAATCCAGACATGGTCTTTAGTCCTCTCCAGACGTCCCGCACGTTGTTCTGAGCCAGCTTCTCCTCCATCTTCTTCCCATAGTCCTTCTTTGCCCTCCTGATCCTCCACTGGAGCTCACGCTGGACCTTCTTCTGCTCCTCTCTGTCCCCCGAGATGAAAGCCCTCTTTTTCTGGTTCAGGAGGACTTTGAGCTCAGGGGTGACCCATGGGTGGTTGTTGGAGAAGCACCGTACCCTCCGTGTTGGCACAGTGCTGTCCACGCAGAAGTTCATGTAGTCGGTGATGCAGTGTGTGAGGCCGTCGATGTCATCACCAAAGGAGTTACAGAGCATGCTCCAGTCTGTGGTCTGGAAACAGTCTCTAAGCCTCTCGTTGGTCTCCTCGGTCCACACTTTCACAGACCTCTTCTGTGCAGGTTCCTTTCGCACCCTGGGTGTGTATTGGGGGAGCAGGTAGACCAGGTTGTGGTCTGAGCGTCCCAGTGGGGAGGGGAGGAGCTGTGCGCCCTTCACATTTGCATACAGTAAGTCCAGTGTTTTATTGTCTCTTGTGGCGCACTTCACGTATTGCGTGAACGTCAGAAGAGAGGCGGAGAGAGGGGCGTGGTTAAAGTCCCCGCTGATCAGAATCATGGCGCGGGGGTGACGAGTCTGTGTCTGATTAACGGCGCTGTGGAGACGCTCACACGCGGCCGCCGCATCAGCCGAGCGGACACGCAAAACACAACCACGTGTGAAAACTCCCTCGGTAGATAATATGGCCGCGCGCTTACCGCGAGCAGCTCCCACGCCCCGCTGCGGCACAGCTGCTCCTTCACGTGGCACGCTTGCCGGGTGGCACCATCGTTCATTCACATAGACCGCCACGCCCCTCCTTTCTTCTTACCGCTCTCCGTTACACTCCGATCTGCACGCCGCGAGTGTAAATCCGTTAAGAGAAACCACAGAGTCCGTGTGAGTTCATTCAGCCACGTCTCCGAGAAACACATGAGGCTGCAGTCCCGGTACTGCCTCTGCTGCCGGGTCAGCGCCGCCAGCTCCTCCGTCTTGTTGGCGATCGCGCGGACATTTCCCATGATGACAGAGGGAACACATGTCCTCCGCGTCTTTCGTCCCCCTCTGCAGCCTCTCCTTTTCCTCCGTATTTCCAAAGGAACAAAGGGCTTTTCCGCGTGAAGGAGGGCGGGGCGCCAGAGGCCGAGGAGGGTCTCACGTGTGTAAGACCTGCGTTGCTCAGAGCCGTCGGTGAATGAGTTTCCTGACGCCGATCCAAAAAGTGAAAATAAAAGTGCACAGAAGAACAAAAGCATCATGAAAGTATGTTTTCCAGATGCAGGATTGAAGAAAGAAAAAGAAAATTTGAAAAAAGATAAAGAAACACGCCTATATACAATAGAAAAGAGAAAAAAAAGAAAAATAAACTGAAGAGCTCCTGTAACTGGCTACAGGTCACCCGGCGCCATCTTGAATGGTCCACTTTATTTATTGATATTATATACACATATACATGTATGTATACTTCAGTCGGGGGCTGGGTCCTACTTCACGGAATTCGGTGGTCACGTGGGGATACAGGTCCCAGTTAACCCCAGAAAGTGAGGCTTCCCTGTATACCTTGATAACATCAACCCTTTACTTTCTAACTTGACACTCATCACTTTCACCTCACCACCAACGCACTCCAGATAAGTTCTTTCTTGATGAATACCCGTACTCCATTTTCTTCTCATTAACACCATGGTGAGACATTTATTATATTGAGTTATTTAATAGTTACTTATTGGGCATAAAGGTTCAAAGTTCAGGATCCAAGAGTCTTTATTGTAAGTAATTACAGTCAAGACTCTTGAATTCTGAACCTTACTTTACACTTGACACATATAATGAAATTTTGTACAAGGTTGCTAGCTTTCAGCTTTAAAAGGAAGGGGATTCAAATTCAAAAATCAGTCATACAAAGGTATTTGAATGAAAAGAACTGACTGGGTCATCAAAGGTCAGCCATGTCCTTCACTGTCTATGGTGTGAGGTTCATGTAAAAGAACCATTGCTGACTTTCGACAATAGGAGCTGCAAAGCCGTCAACGTGTTTCTGCCCTTTGATGACCTGGTGAGCTGTCCAGGGTGTATTCTGCCCTTGCCTGGAGTCAGCTGGGATGAGCGCCAGCCTCCCCGCGACCCTAATTACGATTAAGCAATTACAGAAAATGAATGACTGAACAGAAGCAAAGAAATGATCCAAGCGAGTCTCACATGTCTGAAGGAGATGGTGTTGACTCTTGAGAAAGGAAATAGTGACTTGAGTGAGAGCTGTGGAACAAAGAAAAAGGTCAAACATAAAATACTGTTTGACAGTACTGTGGAATAGTGGGTAACATGTCCACCTCACAGGGAGGCAGTCCTCGGTTTGAGTCCTGGGTTTGTCTCTGTATGGAGTTTGATGTTCTCCAGGTGCTTTAGTGGGTTTCCTCCAGAAAGTGATTTCCTCACAGGGTACAAAGATGCACTTAGGCTAAGCGGTGGTTCCCAATAGCCTCTAGGTTTGAGAGTGAATGGTTGTGTGTGTGTTGGTTCTGAGATGGTCCAGCAGGCTGTTCAGTGCGGACCCTACCTTCGTCCAGTGTGGCTGAAATATGTTTCAGTGAATGAATGAAGACAATGATATATTTCCTGCTACAGCAACACGATGCAAATAAAAAAAATCCCATGGGCCACAGGCGCTTCACTCACGAATGTCTGTGACAACAAGCAAAATCAACCGTTACGTCACTACAAGGGCTGTGAGTCTTCGTTTGCCGTTGATCACGTGGTTAACTCCGAACGACCGAAGCCTTGAAGCGAGTTGTTTTATCGGTGACTGTTTAATTTAAAATTTTTGTGTACCTGTCTGACACCATGAAAAGCAGATTTAATACAGTGGATATTAGAGCAGTCATCGCCGAGCTCAGTGCCAAGTAAGGAATAAAAATACACCAAATACACATTGCCTAGGCTCGCTAGCTGCTAGCATGGGGCTACTGCTAAGTAACTTAGCACGACATATTCGAACAACCCAAATCAAATGTTCCCAATGTAGGGATTGATATTCCAAAAAGATATACCACATGTTCTTTCAAAATTTTTAGATAAACGTCGACTTGTACTCCGTTGGTTATGTGTTTAAAAATCATGTTTTAGTACAGTTTCAATGTGTCTACGGGGGCCGGGAGGTGACAGACGTGAGAAAATAATAAACACGTATGAATGAGATAAATAACTCCTGACCAGAATCAGAATACTTTACTGATCCTGGAGGAATTGTGCGCATCCAGCTGCTATATTCCAATGATATAAGAAAGATAAAACATCTAAAATAAAAAATGACAAATATCTCTACCCTGTTGAAAAATAAATCAGCATGGGATTCATGCTGGTCTGGTCCTCCATCATTGGGAACTGGGGTACTGTGATGCTGGGATGCTGGTCCAGTAGATAATCAGCTGCATCCAATTCTGGACCTCATGGCAGCACCAAAAAGCGTTACGCTGGGTTTTCCCAGCAGGGGTATTTATCTATATAAGTCTAAATTTATAAATTACAAATATCTAAAAACAGAAAGAGAATGAATGGAGTCGGTGTGGGATATGTACAGTATTATTAATATGATAAATAGTAGAATGTAAATGTATGTGGGGAAGTGGTGGTCTAGTGGTAGTGGTAGTGCTGGATCGCTGATGCAAAGGTTGGGGGTTCGAGTCCATTGCTGACTTTCGTAAAGAGTAGGCTGAAAAGTCGTCGTGTTTCTGTCCCTTGCTATAAAGGGTTGTGACAGGAAGCGCATCCAACGTAAAAACCTCTGCCAAATCAAATGTGCAAATCAGATGATTCACTGTGGCGACTCCCGAGTAAAAGGGAAAAAGCCGAAAGGAAGACAGACAGACAGTAGAATGTAAATGTGTAGCAGTGGATGTTGGTACTATATGGACGAGTTTGTATAGTTTAAATATTTACAGGTTAGGAACAATTTTCTGTGTGGTTCAGTGGTACACTTAAGTGATATCAGTCTCTAACTGCTCACAGGATAGCAATTCTTCTTAACTGTAGTCATACACACACACATATATACAGATATATACATATACAGTGATCCCTCACTACTTTATGCTTCAGTTTCTGCGGCTTCAGTGCATCGTGGGTTTTTCAAAAACATTCATTGAAAAATAAGGAAATTAAGGAAAAATAGGGAAAAAGTTAAGGAAAATGCTGCAAAACAAGGCCAAGTATGAAAACCCCCCAAAATAAACAAAAACAAAAACCAACCCATAAAACTACTTACATTTTTATGTGAGGTGTGCATCTGTGTGTTTGCGTGCTGCTGTATGTGTCTGGGATGACAATCTTCTCTCAAATTGGTCATTTTCTGTGAGTCGTCTAAATCCAAGGAGAAAATTTTAGGGGGGTTTAGGGGGCTATAGGGGCGCTTCTGGCAAGTTCACTTGCTTGTGCTTGAGACAAAGCGTGGCTTATCTAGACTTCCGATCTTTCAAGTGAGCAAGTGAAGGCTGAGTACTAAACAAGTATTCAATGGTGCACTTGCTCACTTGAAAGATCAGTAGTCCGGATAAGCAGCGCTTTGTCTCAAGCACAAGTAAGTGAACTTGCTACAAGTGCCAACTCTTGGTGGAGTGCCTCACATATTGTAAGCCGCTCGTTGATTGGATGTTTTAAGCTGACTGTAAAGTGACCCAGCTCAGCTTATTGTAAAGTGACTCGGCTCAATGCAAATGGTAGCGTGTTGTGTTTGAAATGGTGCGAACTTTAACGAAAGAAGAGGAATCCCACGTGTCAGAAATAAAGATGTTAAGAATAAGTTTAAGTGGGAATGGCTAGAAAAGATTGTGAAATTTGAGGTGAAAATCGGCAAACAGACTCCAAACGTATCGGAACCTTTGGCGAGTTTCATAAAGAAATCTGACATTGCCGTCAAGGCCTTGTGTGTTTATTGCAACAACCTGATCAATTATGGATCTCATGGATGTATTGCACTTATGGCTGACAGACAAGCGCACTCAGAGGTAATTACGAAATATTTATTTAGTTTAGATTACGTGAAATCCCATTGAAATGTAACTTCATAAAAGTAATCTGTATTGGTAAAATCATTGCGTGGTAAACTTACTCGCATTGTTGATAGTAACAGTTTAAGATGTATGGAATTTTATTTTCATTTTATTAATTTTTTTTCAATTTGCAGCCAAACGTAATTCGTGTCCAATTTGAAAATACTCAATACATTGGTGATGGTTGTCATATAAATTAATACACTGGCGTTGTTATTTACCTGAGTAGTATCTCAACATTAATTAGTAACTAGTAGTATGAGAGTTCCTTTCGGCTTTTCCCTTTTTTTTTTCAGGGGTCGCCACAGCGAATGATTCGCACGTTTGATTTGGCATAGGTTTTTTTTACGTCAGATGCCCTTCCTGACACAACCCTTTTGAGCAAGGGACAGAAACACGCTGATGGCTTTGCAGCCTACTCTTTACGAAGGTCAGCAATGGTTCTTTTACATGCCTCATACCATAGACAGTGAGAGACATGGCCTGCCTTTGATAACCCAGTTAGCTGCACTGGGGGGGGCGCACGCAGTGACAACCTTGTGTGGACTCAAACCCCCAAGCTTATCTCAACATTAATTAGTAACTAGTAGGCTGGAACAGTTAGTTGACAATGTCTCATAAATTTATTTATACAAAGGTTTACAGGAAACATTTGTGTATTTTTTCATCTTTCATTTATTCAACACAAAACAGAGCCATGGGTGACCTATTTCTCAATTCTGTGTATATATTATTGCAGATACCTATATGTTTACAAATTATATTCCAATTAGTCAATGCGAGATATGTTGACCAACTGTAGATAGCAAACAAGCTCTGCCCTGGACACCCCCGCGAAAGTTCAGCTGAAATTATTAAATAAAATATATAATTCTATAAATTTTGCTGTTGTCATCCCTGATGTGTGTGTGTGTGTTTATATTTTATTTACATCTTATGCATTATCTTTGAATGTTTAATTGTTATTATAAGCATTTACAGTATAGCGTTGAACACTGTATGTGCATCATCTTCAGTTCATTTTCTGTCCCCGCGACCCAAATTAGGATTAAGTATTTCGGATCAACAATTCAGAGCAATGGAAAGTGTGGAAAAGAGGTGAAGAAGCGTGTGCAGGCAGGTTAGAATAGTTGGAGAAAAGTGTCCGGTGTGATGTGTAATAGGAAGGTATCAGCAAGAATGAAAGGAAAAGTGTGCAAGACGGTGTTGATCCGAAATACTTAAAATCCTCCACCTTCTTTATCGCTGCTTCCTGTAACCTCACCGTTCCTCTTGGGATCTTGTCGTTCACACACATGTATTCTGTTTTACTGAGGCTAACCTTCATTCCTCTCCTTTCCAGGGCATACCTCCACCTCTCTAGATTTTCCTGCACTTGTTCTCTGCTCTCATTACAGATCACAATGTCATCTGCAAATATCATAGTCCACGGGGAATCTTGTCTAACCTCGTCTGTCAGCCTGACCATCACCATAGCAAACAAGAAGGGTCTCAAAGCTGACCCTTGATGCAGTCCACCTCCACCTTGAACTCTTCTGGCACACCGACAGCACACCTCACCATTATCTTACATCGCTCATACATGTCCTGTACCACTCTAACATACTTCTCTGCCACTCCAGACTTCCTCATGCAATACCACAGTTCCTCTCTTGGCACTCTGTCATATGCTTTCTCCAGATCCATAAAGACACAATGCAGCTCCCTGTGGCCTTCTCTGGACTTTTCTCTGAACATCCTCAAAGCAAACACTGCATCTGTGGTGCTCTTTCTTGGCTTGAAACCAAACTGTTGTTCACAAATGCTGACCTCTGCCCTTAGCCTAGCTTCCATTATTCTTTCCCATAACTTCATCGTATGGCTCATCAACTTTATCCCTCTGCAGTTGCCACAACTCTGCACATCTCCCTTGTTCTTAAAAATGGGCACAAGCACACTTATCCTCTATTCCTCTGTCATTCTTTCACTCTCGATAACCTTATTGAATGTTGTTGTCAGAAAATCTACTGCTACCTCTCCTAGACACTTCCATATCTCCACCAGTATGTCATCAGGACCAACTGCCTTTCCACTCCTCATCCTCTTCAATGCCCTCCTCACTTCACCCTTACTCATCTTTGCTACT
This sequence comes from Plotosus lineatus, assembly GCA_024760905.1. NCBI lineage: Eukaryota > Metazoa > Chordata > Actinopteri > Siluriformes > Plotosidae > Plotosus > Plotosus lineatus. Next base: position 41,883,575 of record CM045732.1, on the reverse strand, counting down.
TCCTGATCCTCAATGGTCACCTCTTCTACTCTTTTTTCTCTCATTTTCCTCATTCATCAACTCTTCAAAGTACTCTTTCCATCTTCCCAGCACACTTCTGTCATTAGTCAATACATTTCCCACTCTGTCCTTATTCACTCGCTACACGTCCTTCCCATCTCTATTTCTCTGCTGTGCCAACCTGTATAAATCATTTTCTCCCTCCTTACTGTCCAACCTAGCATCCAAGTCATCATACGCTCTCTGTTTGGCCTTTGACACTGCTACCTTCGCCTTACGCTGTGTCTCCCTGTACTCCTGTTTACTCTCTTCGGTCCTCTCTATGTCCCACTTCTTTTTAGCTGACCTCTTCTTTTGTACACACTCCTGCACTTCCTCATTCCACCACCAAGTCTCCTTATCTAATTTTTTGCCAGATGAGTATTCTCCTACCTGTCTCCCTGATCACATTAGCTGTAGTTGTCCAGTCATCTGGAAGCACATCCTGACCACCCAACGCCTATTTCAACTCCTCCTTGAAGACGACATGACGCTCTTCCTTTTTCAGCTTCCACCACTTTGTCTTCTGCTCAGCCTTTGCCTTCTTCACTTTTCTCTTCATCAGCGTCATCCTGCACACCACCATCCTATGCTGTTTGGCAACACTCTCACCCACTACAACTTTGCAGTCACTGACTTCCTTCAAATTACATCGCCTACACAAGATGTAGTCTACCTGTGTGCTCCTACCTCCACTTTTATAAGTCACTCTATGCTCCTGTCTCTTCTGGAAGAAAGTATTCACCACAGCCATTTGCATCCTTTTTGCAAAATCTATCAACATCTGTCCTTCTGTGTTCCTGTCTTGGATATCAAACCTGCCCATCACTTCCTCGTCCCCTCTGTTGCCTCCACCAACATGTCCATTGAAGTCTGCACCAATGACCACTCTTTCACCTCTCAGGGTACTCTGCATCACTTCATCTAACTCACTCCAGAATTTCTCCTTCTCTTCTATCTCACATCCTGCCTGTGGGGCATAAGCACTAACAACATTGAGCATCACACCTTCAATTTCTAACTTGAGACTCATCACTCTGTCTGACACTCTTTTCACTTCTAGAACATTCCTGACAAACTCCTTCAAGATGACTCCCACTCCATTTCTCTTCCCATCCACACCATGAAAAACCAGCTTAAACCCTGCTCCTAAGCTTCTTGCCTTGCTATCTTTCCACCTGGTCTCCTGAACACACAGTATGTCCACCATCCTCCTCTGCATCATGTCAGCTAGCTCTCTACCTTTTCCTGTCAGTTCCAACATTCAAAGTCCCTACTCTCAGTTTTAGACTCATGCTTCTCCTCTTCTCTCTCTGCCTACGGACACGCCTCCCTCCTCTTCTTTGACCTCTCTTTCTTCGACCAACAGTAGTCCAATTTTCACCAGCACCCTGTTGGTTAACAGCACTGTTGGCGGTCGTTGTTAACCCAGGCCTCGACTGATCCAGTATTAAATTCGTTTTGATCATTTGCATTCTGAAATCTGGCACAAGTTTTACGCCAGATGCCCTTCCTGTCGCAACCCTCTGCATTTATCGAGGCTTGGGACTGGCGTGAGGGTGAACACTGTCTTGTGCCCCCCTCACGGCTGCATTTGTTACTTTAATATCTGTCTCATGTTATTGTTGCCGTTATTTTGCAGTATTGGAATTGACATTTCTTTGTGCTATTTTTGTGAGGCCAGCCTTAAAAATATCTTTGTTGGTGGTAACACGGCCGGTTGGGCCGAAATTGTGCATAAAAACCTGGCCTGAGCATTCACAGACGCAAAAAATTAAAATATACCGTCCGGTTGTGTTGAAAAATCATGTGTTTCCCTTATCATGCACCGTACTAAAAAGTCACCAAAGTGAAATCAGTGTCAACCGCACCTTTTAATTGGTCAAGTTCATCAGTTCAGTGAAACAGCGATTCTCGTTGGCCAGTACTGTCTTAACAACAAAGGCGGAAAGCATGATGGAAGGGGACAATGATGAGGCAAAAAAACAGTTTTCTGTCACTATTAAAGGTCTCAACGGGAAAATAATAAATAAATTACAGACACTCCTTGCTTTATGTTCATTTATTTTACGTTTTTTGTTTAAATTTTACGTTTTAAAAAATAAAAAATTGTGTCAAATTTTGAGTTTAGCGTGCTCTCTGGAGTACGAGGCGTACCTACATAGTACGCTGACGTAAAATGCTACTTACGCATGATGCTGCGTTTATTGTTTACAAACGACAGACTGAACGTGCCCTCCTTCTTCCCAGTTCAATGCATGTCACCCTTGTGTTAAAAAGTTATCTCTTTGATCTTTGTGTTTACGCTGTTTTTCTGACTTTTGTAACCCTAAGCAAATATGGTTGGTCAGAAGCATAAGCCTACTAGTGATAGTGGTTATCAGAAAAAGCGGAAGCCATCTCGTTAGAAACGAAGATGGCTATTATCAAGAAAATTGATGCTGGTTGAAAACATGCGACTGTTGCATGTTACTTCCAAATGGCTCCGTCGACCATTGGAACCATTTATAAGCAGAAAGATCTCATCACAGACCATATTAAAGGTTATATTTGATACTGTATTTGATATTTGATTCGTGAATTTGATTAAAATTTATCTACAGTCGGCCCTTGATATTCGCTGGGGTTCGGTTCTGGGCCCTCCCGAGAATGAAGATAATCCGAGAGTTCTGTACCTGGAAGTAAACCCCATGTATCATACCTAACAATAAGCACAGGTTGGAAGGGGCAAACGACGACTCCGGCGCTTGGGATCGCAGGAGATGAAGGCCGTGTAGCCGGCTGGTGCAATTGCCTCGTCGATTGTACTCTCCTCGAGCCATGATTTACAGAAACACAGCATGGAGCAGTCCTGTAGATCCCTCTGTGCTGCAATCTGATCATGAAGCTCTTCCATCTTGTTTCGCAGGGACTGAACGTTTTCAAGCAGTATGACCGGAAGTGCCAACCTTCCACTTCTAACCAAGCACCGGAGACTCTCAGAACTCCACCTGGGCTTATTGTTCGCCTGGGTGCGGCTAGCGTTGAGTTACCATAGCATATTAGTTCAGGATAGGAAGGGGCTAAACTTCAGAAGACTCCGATCTCATAGCTGTAGTATGGTCGACCAGTCATAGACGAGCATAATGCAAAACAACAAATAGACTCCGAGAACTCCGTGATGTCGCCCTCTAGGCAGCGCTATCTTGGAGATGTCACTCCAAGTTCAATGTAAAAGGACATGAAGCGTAATATAGTTTATCCTTTTGGTATCGTTTGTCCAACATGCTATAGAACATAACATCTCACACACAAAAATTCTAAACATTAACCTGGATTCTGTACTGGAATAATAATTGAAAAAGACTTGAATACAACAGTTCAGAGGAAACTGTCGTTTCTTCAGGAGAAAGTCTTATTTCTTCAGATGAGACATCCAGCATTTTCTATCGCTTAGCCAGAGAAGACGCACAGCGTTTGAGTGGCATGATAGAGCTTAACTGGTAATTAAAACACAGAAAAAAAGAGGCTCATTGACAACTTGTGCGCGAATGAGGAAAAAGGGGCGTTACATCATCGCCACCAATCAGCAGGATGGACAACAGCCATTGGCTGAATTTGAGTGACGTGTCAGTTGCTTGGCAGTCCGCAAATACTCAAACCTTGAGTGCAAAACCGTGAATAGTCATGGGTCTACTGTATTTGAAATTATTTTGCTTGAATTCAATTTATTTGACATTTGACAATTGATATTATTTGAGAAATTTGATATTATTTTACAATGTTATATTTATAATAATTGATTTAAGGGTGTTTTTTGAGATACGATAATGGTATTTATGGATGTATAGTACAATATGAACGTCACTGGAACATGCAATAACAACTTACGTTTTTTTCACCTTACGTTTGGCCGTCCGGAACCTAACTAAAACGTAAGTCGGGGAGTGTCTGTAATGCGTTTCAAATTGAGCAACATATTTTCTGACAATTTCGAATAAATACAAGTTAATTATAAACTGCCAGCAACAGCACCGAGTGTGATGAAGGTATTTGACTTTGACAATATGTTGACTGCAATATTAAAAGTTGATATGTTGAAGAAACCTTGATACTCTGTTGATTACAATATTAAAAGAATAAACTTTGATATTTAGTATGTTGATTTCAAATATAAGATATTTGTTTTCGTTCTACTGTTTTTATAACATCACATACATAATATCGCATGATGTATGAAAAAATTATAATTTCCTCCCTCCCGGGTGACTCTTTTTTGATAACGTTATTGCCAACAAACAATTTTTTAAGCCTGGCCTGATGGCAGCAATTTCAAACTGGCTAATGCAAGCAATGTAACATATTTTAACAGATCACAACTTTGTATATGTGAGCACAGATCCTTTAATATATAAAATATATTCACCAAAATTGGGTGAATGTAATTTGTCGTGCTTTTATTCTTGGAGGGCAGTGCTGGCCTGGTGGTAAAGGTGCTGGATCACTGATCCTAAGTTTCCAGGTTCAAGCCCCACTCTTAACGGGTTGTCACTGTTACTCCAGTGCAGCGAACTGGGTTATCAAAGGCTGCCCATGTCTATGGTGTGAGGCTGTAAAAGAACCATTGCTGACTTTCGTCAAAAGTAGCTGCATAGCCATCCGCATGTTTCTGCCCTGCGCTGGCCTGGTGAGCTGTCTACTCTGCCCTCTACCAGAGTTGGCTGAGATGGGTGCCAGCCTCCTCGCGACCTGAATTAGCTTTAAGCGGTTCTGAAAATGAATGGATAAATTAATTTTATTCTTGGATTACCCAGTTTCCATCATAGCTGTAGTGGTTGACTGGGTGAACTTGCCACTAGCAGTATGGAAGACATACTGACATATGGGGTCTTTGAGGCGACAAAACGGGTACATAATTTTTTGGAGAAAAACAAAATGTGTGTGGGTGTATATGGTGTGAATGAGAGAGTAAAGTATAACAATGACCTCGAGTCATAGCCAAAAGAAAATTTTGCATGGCCTTGAGAAAATTATTGTTGTCGATTACTCACCAAACTCACAGCTTCTCCATGACGACAGGGATGTCAACCAGAAAATTGACTTTTGTATTGGGCAGACATGGACAAGTTTGACTTGATTTCGTTTTCTTTCAATCCACGAATGAATTTCAGGGATATACAGTCCTTGAGTAACTTACGGTAAACATCTTGTTCTCACTAGTTAATAGAGACGTGGCCATGACTTGATGATCCCACTACCATGTATTGCTATCCCCTTACCGCAAGTCTGTATCTTGTGGCCACACTTTAAATTATTTAGTTCTCAGGTGTTAACTTGAGGGAGGGAGTTATAATCTTCTATCGAAGCGTTATCTTTTTTTCCCCACGAATATCACCTCCTGGGCTCTATGTCCATCACCCTGAATGATGAACATCTACATATTGAACATGTAGTGCTCTAGTTTGTGATCAAATTTTAGGTCTAGCAAAGTGGTTTCTACCCTGTGTGTATTGTAACAGAAATCTAACTTTTGTTCTTTCTGCTTTATTTTCTAAAATTTTTTTTGTTTGAAATTGATCACAGTTATTTGGGGATGCGAGTGTATAATGTCTACGACATTGACAGCAAGACCTACCTCATTCGCCTACAAAAGTAAGAGACTGCAATCTTAAAACACTTCTCATGTTTTGATTCTTTTCTGACCCAACTCAAAGAAATGTGTTGGAATCAATTGCACAAGTTGGAATGTTTTTGTTCCGCTTTGTTCGAAGGTAAACGGAGTGCATGGATTAAACTACTTCAGGCAACTGCAAAAATGTTTGTGCCATTTTTGTTCTTTTCCAGGCCAGACAGCAAAGCCGTTCTGTTGATCGAGTCTGGCATACGAATTCACTCAACAGAATTTGAGTGGCCAAAAAATCTCATGCCCTCTGGTTTTGCTATGAAAGTATGTTGCATCCTGGGCTGTATGTTGTCTATGACTTACATGTAATAATATTTTTAAATGTCATGTTTGCTGAATCTGTTCTTTATAATGTTGCTGAAGTGCAGAAAACACCTCAAGTCCAGGAGACTGGTACATATAAAACAACTCGGTGTGGACAGGATTGTGGACATTCAGTTTGGCTCCGACGAGGCTGCATATCATCTTATAGTTGAGTTGTATGACAGGGTAAGAAAATTTTTATTTAATACCTTCAGATTTGGTGACATTCATTCATTCATTTTCTAAGCCTCTTAATTAGGCCTGTGGGGAGGCTTCCTGACTATCTCAGCTGACACTCGGTGTGTCTCTCGGCTGGTCTGAAAAGGCCTCCGTATCCCCCGGAAGAGCTGAAGGAAGTGGCTGGGCAGAGGGATGTCTGGACCTCATTATTTAGGTTGCTGACCCTGTGACCTGACCCCTTATTAAGCAGATGATAATGATGGTGATGATGATAATAACAACAACAATACACTGCCTGGTTAAAAAATTCACAGAAAAGAATATGTTTGTATTCTGCCTGTAGCCTTGGTTACAGAACGTAGTTATGTCATTGTTTCAACAAACTTGAGCAACATAATGTCACAAAAACTCTAGATAAAGTCAAGATTAGGACTCTGGGGGGTCAATACATATGTGAAAATGATTCTTCTTGCTTTGTGAATCACTCATTATTCAAGTCCCTGTTTTATATCTGTCCCATTCAGGAAGAAAAAGTGCATGGATGTGTAACCTGCTCATTCAGTACATATAAATCATCAGCTGCTTTATTTTATTGCCACATTACTGTTGCTGAGCCTCAACTGGACCAACCAGAGTAACAATGCCATACTGCCATTATTATATTTCACAAATTATCTCTTGATACTAATAGCAGTGAAGGAAGAATTGGGGGGAACAAAGATCTGAAACAACCGTCACTTCAGGTCTTCTCAGTCCTTAAATGTCTTCAATGTTTTTGGGGAAAAAAAGAGAGGCTGCATTACAAAGTAGTAAATGCTTTATTGTTCCAATTCTTTTTAATGTTTTCTAGGAATAAAAATTGAAATGTCTTTATTTAAAAAATAAATATGGCCTTCATATTTTATTCAAACTGTGAATGTGTCAAAACGTACCAGTGTCGCCACACTTACAAATGTGGAACTGAGTACAGTTCTGCCTAAACTTAAAGGTTTGCTGTTTATTTTTGCATGTAGTGGAACTACAGTTAAAGAACTGAATAGTCCTATATATAGACTGTTTGGTGATATCCACCTCAAAGTAAAGCTTATACAGACGCTCCCCGACTTTCGCTCATTCGTTTTACGTATTTTTCGATTTTACATAAAAAAAAAAAGTCAAATTTTGAGTTTAGCGTGCTCTCTGTAGTACGAGACGTACCTGCAAACTGCGTACGCTGATGTAATGATGCAACAACGTAACAACGCTGCGTCCATTGTTTACAAACAACAGACAGCACGTGCCCCTCCTTCCCAGTTCACTGAATGTTACCCTTGTGTTAAGACATCGTCTCTGTGATGTTTGTGTTTACACTGTTTTGTGGACTTTCGTAACCCTAACCACATATGGTTGGTCAGAAGTGTAAGCCTACTAGTGCTAGTGGTAATCAGAAAAAATGGAAACGAAGATGGTTATTATCGAGAAAATTTATGCTGGTGAAAAACACGTGAATGTTGCACGTTTCTTCCAAATGGTTCCGTCGACCATCGGAACCATTTACAAGCATAAAGATCGCATCATAGAGAATGTTCAAGGTGATATTTGATGAGTGAATTTGATTAAAATGTATCTATTTGAAATTATTTTGCTTGAATTTAATTTATTTGAAATTAATGTTGATATTATTTGATATTATTTTACAATGTTATGTTTATAATAATTGATTTAGGGGTGTTTTATGAGATACTCTAATGGTATTTATGGATGTATAGTACAGTATGAACGTCATATGTCACTGGAACATACAGTAACAACTTACTTTTTTTTTTTCACATTGTGTTCGGCCGTCCGGAACCTAACTAAAACGTTAGTTGGGGAGCGTCTGTGGACTGTGTGTATCTGTTTGGCTAATCAAGCTGAATATGTTCAAAGAAAAAAGTCAGTAAAGATTTTATTTAATTGTGATGTTTGCATTTGCAGGGGAACCTAATCCTGACAGACTATGAGTATACCATACTGAACCTGCTCCGCTTTCGAACTGCAGAGGCAGAGGATGTGAAAATTGCAGTGAGAGAACGATATCCAATCGAGAACGCCAGGCCTCCTGAACCCCTTATCAGCCTGGAGAGGTGAGAGAAATTACCTTCTGAAACAGACAGGGCTGCCAAGAATGTAGGATAGCTTGGAACAGAGATTTGTATCAAATAGTTCTCTCTCACTCTCGCTCTCTCTTTTTCTCTTCGTCTCTCTCCATCTCTCTTTTTCTCTCTCTGTCTCCCTATTTCTCTCTCATCATCATCATCATCATCATCCGCATCATCCGCTTAATCCGAGATTAAGTCGAGACTAAGCAATGGGGTCCAATGATGTCCCTCTTCCCAGCTCCCTCCTCCTCTTCCGGGGGATGCCGAGGCACTCCCAGACCAGCCAAGAGACATATTCTAGGTCAACCTCGGAGTCTCTTCCCAGTCGGACATGCCTGAAATACCACACCAAGGAGGCATTCGGGAGGTGTTCTAACCAGATGCCCCAGCCATCTCAACTGGCTCCTCTCAATGTGGAGGAGCAGTGGTTCTACTCCGAGCTCTTCCCAGATGGCTGATCTTCTCACCTTATCTCTAAGAAAGAGCTCCGCAACCCTGTGAAGGAAGCTCATTTCAACCGCTTGTATCCGCGATCTTGTTCTTTCGGTCACTACCCACAGCTCGTGACCGTAGGTGAGGGTTGCAACGTAGATTGACTGGTAAATTAAAAGCTTTGCCTTGTGGCTCAGCTCCCTCTTCACCACGATGGGTTGGTACAGGCTCCGCTTTACAGCAGAGGCTGCATTGATCTGCCCGTTGATCTCTTGCTCCATCCTTCTCTCATTCGTGAACAAGAACCCTAAGATACTTGAACTCCTCCACTTTGGGGCACGACCAATGAGAGCTGGAGGTCCCGGACTGATGAAGCCAAAAGAACAAAATCATCCGAAAAAAGACGAGATCCGCTGGCCACCAGACCAGAACCACTCAGTGTCACAACTGCCCCTAGAAATTCTGTCCAGAAAAATTATGAACGGAATTGGTGACACAGGACAGCCTTGGCGGACTCCAACCCTCACCGGATTGTTATCTGACCTCTTTGCGCCGGGGTCACTGAGACTCACACACAAAAGTAATCAGACTGCTTCAGAAAGTCATCATGGCTGAATTCATTTTGCTTCCAGGATATAACACTGTATTAAATGTTTATTGAATCTACCTGGTGTGTGAATGGGCCCCTTTCAGTGTTTGTGTGGCATGTACACTGAGTACCGGGTCCAAATTTCGAACCGGCGACCTTGTGGTGGCTTAATAAGATAAGATACAGCTTTATTAATCTCACAATGGAGAAATTCACTGTTACAGGCTCTTGAGGTACTATCAGTAGGGGGTGCAAAAATAGATACAAGTACAAACATACACACATACATATATATTATATAAGTAAATAAATAAATAGATACATAAATAGTATAAATTACTAAACAATAAAAGAAAAGAATGGAGCAACTTTATAGACTGGCCTATATTAAAGTGTAATGTATCTGAGTGCAGAGTAGATGGGTTGATGTTCACAGTCAGTGGGGTAGATGTGGTTGATTAAAGTGCACGGGGTTTTTATTGCACATAACCGGTATTTTCACAGACAGTTACAAAGTGGCGTTGTACAGTCTGACAGCGGTGGGAATGAACGACCTGCGGATATGATTGATTGATCAAATGGTTCTGTTGGTCTTTTGATCAGAGAACTTAACCGTCAATTGTTCAGTTATATAAATGAAATAAAAATCTAAGTTGCTCTATAAGGGCACCTCCCAAAATGTATTGCTCTGATTATATTTTTGGAGAGTGAAGGCTTTTTTCACGACACCACACACTTTAATAACCTCGATGTCAGGTTTATATAAGACAAGATGCACCTGCACTTACACATACAGAAGGTGTCCAATCAATGGCATTTATTTTTGAAACACATTACAGTATAATAACTTTATGATTATATAACTGTGTAGTTTCTATACAGGAGTTCCTGCATTTTCCATATGACTGATTTTTCTCTTGGGGAATTTTTTAAATGAAATTTGACACAATGTTCATGTTATGTCATTTGATGGAGTCTATCAAAAAAAAAAAAAGAAAAGAAAAAAAAGGTAGAGAGCTGGCTGACATGATGCAGAGGAGGAAGGTGGACAGACTGTGTGTTCAGGAGACCAGGTGGAAAGATAGCAAGGCTAGAAGCTTAGGAGCAGGGTTTAAGCTGTTTTTTCATGGTGTGGATGGGAAGAGAAATGTAGTAGGAGTCATCTTGAAGGAGTTTGTCAGGAATGTTCTAGAAGTGAAAAGAGTGTCAGACAGAGTAATGAGTCTCAAGTTAGAAATTGAAGGTGTGATGTTCAATGTTGTTAGTGCTTATGCCCCACAGGCAGGATGTGAGATAGAAGAGGAGAAATTCTGGAGTGAGTTAGATGAAGTGATGCAGAGTACCCCCAGAGGTGAAAGAGTGGTCATTGGTGCAGACTTCAATGGACAGGTTGGTGCAGGAAACAGAGGGGCTGAGGAAGTGATGAGCAGGTTTGGTGTCCAGGACAGGAACACAGGACAGATGTTGGTAGATTTTGCAAAAGGGATGGAAATGGCTGTGGTAAATACTTTCTTCCAGAAGAGACAGGAGCATAGGGTGACTTATAAAAGCGGAGGTAGGAGCACACAGGTAGACTACATCTTGTGCAGGCGATGTAATTTGAAGGAAGTCAGTCACTGCAAAGTAGTAGTGGGTGAGAGTGTTGCCAAACAGCATAGGATGGTGGTGTGCAGGATGACGCTGATGGTGAGGAAGGTGAAGAAGGCACAGGCAGAACAAAAGACAAAGTGGCGGAAGCTAAAAAAGAAAGTGTCGGGTTGTCTTCAAGGAGGAGTTGAAGCAGGCTTTGGGTGGTCAGGAAGTGCTTCCAGATGACTGGACAACGACAGCAAATGTGATCAGGGAGACAGGTAGGAGAATACTTGGTGTGTCATCTGGAAGGAGAGTAGATAAGGAGACTTGGAGGTGGAATGAGTAATTGCAGGAGTGTGTACAAAGGAAGAGGTTAGCTAAGAAGAAGTGGGACATTGAGAGGACTGAAGAGAGGAAACAGGAGTACAGGGAGACACAGCGTAAGGCGAAGGTAGCGGTATCAAAGGTCAAATAGAGGGCGTATGATGACTTGTATGCTCGGTTGGAAAGTAAAGAGGGAGAAAATGATTTATACAGGTTGGCACAGCAGAGAAATAGAGAAGGGAAGGACATGCAGCAAGTTACAGTGATTAAAGACAGGGAGGGAAATGTATTGACTGATGACAGAAGTGTGCTGGGAAGATGGAAAGAGTACTTTGAAGAGCTGATGAATGAGGACAATGAGAGAGAAAAAAGAGTCGAAGAGGTGACCGTCGAGGACAAGGAAGTAGCAAAGATTAGTAAGGGTGAAGTGAGGAGGGCATTGAAGAGAATGAAGAATGGAAAGGCAGTTGGTCCTGATGACATACTGGTGGCAGAGAAGTATGTTTGAGTGGTGCAGGACATGAATGAGAGATGTAAGACAGTGGTGAGGTGTGCTGTCGGTATGACAGAAGATATTCAAGGTGGAGGTAGGACTGCATCAAGGGTCAGCTCTGAACCCCTTCTTGTTTGCTATGGTGATGGACAGGCTGACAGACGAGGTTAGACACGATTCCTCATGGACTATGATTGCAGATTACATTGTGATCTGTAGTGAGAGCAGAGAACAAGTGCAGGAAAATCTAGAGAGGTGGAGGTATGCCCTGGAAAGGAGGGGAATGAAGGTTAGCCTCAGTAAGACAGAATACATGTGTGTGAACGAGAAGGACCCAGCAGGAACGCTGCGGTTAAAGGGAGCAGAGATAAAGAAGGTGGAGGATTTTAAGTACTTAGGCTCAACAATCTAGAGCAATGGAGAGTGTGGAAAAGAGGTGACGAAGCGTGTGCAGGCAGGTTGGAACGGTTGGAGAAAAGTGTCAGGTGTGATGTGTGATAAGAGGGTATCGGCAAGAATGAAGGGAAAAGTGTACAAGACGGTGATGAGGCCAGCGATGTTGTATGGTTTAGAAACAGTGGCCCTGGGGAAAAGACAGGAGGCAGAGCTGGAGGTAGCAGAGATGAAAATGTTGAGGTTCTCTTTGGGAGTAACGAGGATGGATAGGATCAGGAATGAGCACATCAGAGGGACAGCACATGTAAGAGGTTTTGGAGACAAAGTCAGAGAGGCTAGGTTGAGATGGTTTGGACATGTACAGAGGAGGGATAGTGAGTATATTGGTAGTAGGATGCTGAGGTTGGAACTACCAGGCAGAAGGCCAAGAGGAAGACCAACGTGACGATTCATGGATGTGGTGAAGGAGGAAATGAAGGTAGTTGGTGTAAGAAAAGCAGATGCAAAGGATCGGGTGAGATGGAGGCAGATGATTCGCTGTGGCGACCCCTGAAGGGAAAAGCCGAAAGGAGAAGAAGAACAAGGAGGGGAAATGTTTGTTTTAATATGTTAAAAACGTCGACAACTGCAATAGTTTCATGAATTGTTCTTTTCACGACAATACACGTTGCAGTAGTCAATAAGTTTTCACATCAGTCTTCATATCATCACCTGTGGAAATAGTAACTTTAAACACAAGCCTTATTGCTCACTCCTGTTATCCGACTGCACTTATTTCAGTGTGGAAGCAGTTATTGAGTAATTCAGACTCTTCTGCTCTACTGATTACTGATTTTGGTTATTGATAACATCTGTAACGTCCTCAGGCATCAAGTTCTTTTCACTTGTCATCTGTTGGGAGTGAGTAACCGATTGTCTCTGTTTTTATAATAATGTGATTTTGATAATTACGCAAGGAGCATAATCACCTTTTGGAAACTTGGTAATCTGTACTGAGCAAGCTTATGTCAATTTTATATGGCTTATAATTATCAAAAAACTTACTAACTGCAGTCTTTATGCAGGCTGCATTTACCACTGTGTTTGTTAAATTTTCTCTACTTAGCAAGCTAAAGTTAAAAATCAAATAAAAATATTTCCAAAGCTTTTTGCTAAATTGCTGTTTGTGTTTGTGTTGCTGGTGTGAAGATGTAACTGCTAGAAAAGCTCAATTATGTCCCCATTGTTAGCTCCTGCTACCTCGTGATTGGGAACTATGGAAATGGTCTCGGTCCATCTGTATGTCCATCCATCCAAGTTCATGTTTGGCACGCGATCACTTCAGAATCGTTGGAGCTAGGACTGCCACATTTTACAAATAGATACCTATCATGAAGGACTTGGATGACCTAATTTTCAAGGTGACAGTGGTCATTTTAACGAGATTCTTTGACATGATAACTTGAGAACCACTGAGTCTAGCACTGACGAATTTTGCACATGAAGATCATGAAGGATTTGACTGATTTTGAACATGGATGACTTTGACATCATTTTCAATGTCACTGGGGTCAAACTTCTTCTATTGCGTCTATGTCAACAATGGTATCAAATGGCGGGACCTTGAGGACCTCTGCGGTCAATTTTATGACTAGCAAAGGCAACCGTGGACCATTGAATGAGTTTTTATCGAAGACCAGATTCAGGTTTAGTTTTTGTGTAATTATTTAAATTTTTTATTTTAATTTTTTCTTACAGGCTTACAGGTATTTTATCCAGTGCTCAAAGTGGAGAGCAAGTAAAAAAGATTCTAAATCCCCACCTACGTAAGTGTTACTGTTGTGTAGAATATTATCCACATAGTTTCGTCTAACATTGCATTTTTATGCCTTGGAAATTCTCTGTTTTTTTTCCACAGCGTATGGAGGCACTCTGATTGAACACTGCCTTATAGAAGTTGGTTTCCCTGGTCATTTAAAAATGGACTCTCAGTTTAACATGACAGAAGGTTTGTTTTCATGTTGCTATTATTGAAGATATTCTGAACTGAAAGCGGGCAGTGCTGTCCTGGTGGTAAAGGAGCAGGATCACTGATCCTAAGGTTAGGGGTTCAAGCGTATCAACGGGTTGTCACTGCACCCCCAGTGCAGCTAACTGGGTTATCAAAGGCCGCCCATGTCTTTCACTGTCCATGGTGGGAGGTTCATGTAAAAGAATCATTGCTGACTTTTATCAAGAGTAGCTGCATAGCTGTCAGCGTGTTTCTGCCCTGCGATGGCCTGGCAAGCTGCTTAGGGTGTATTCTGCCCTCGCCCAGAGTCGGCTGAGCAGGCGCCATCCTCCCTGCGACCCGAAATAGGATGAAGCTGTTACAGAAAATAAATGCATGAATGAATTGAAAGTCCCTTACTGTATATTTATTAACAATTACGTTCTGAAGATGACGTGGATTTTGACGTTCCAGCTTATGGACTAGTTCGATTATTTCCACTGAGCCTGGATCGAATAATTGTTTCAGTGTATACTACACAAGAATATCAGAACAAAACACCACATGAAAATAAGATTCTTATAGTTTCTTTTTTTAATTAATTAATTAATTTATTTATTTATTTTTACATGCTTTAACCGTGAGAGATTTGGTGGGGTGAGTTTGATTTTTAAAATTTCCCAGACCAAAAAAGTGTGGAAGCAGACTTTTCTCATCTCCAATTTTGTAATCTTACTTTACTTTAGTACAATTTCTGTCATCTCTCAAGTCATGACATTAATTATCAAATTACAAGTTCAAGTTCGTCTTCAAGTTTCATGGAGCATACTTGTGTCCAAGTCCCCATAACACACGAAAGGTCAGAAAATGTGTGTTCGATCCACCAGTAATTACCTTCTTCTTCTTCTTTTCCTTTCGGCTGTTCCCTTCAGGGGTCGCCACAGCAAATGATCTGCCTCCATCTCTCCCTATCCTCTGCATCTTCTACTCTTACTCCAACGACCTTCATGTCCGCCTTCACCACATCCATAAATCTTCTCTTTGGTCTTCCTCTGGGCCTTCTGCCTGGTAGTTCCAACCTCAGCATCCTACTGTCCAAACCATCTCAATCTAGCCTCTCTGACTTTGTCTCCAAAACATCTAACATGTGCTGTCCCTCTGATGTACTCATTTCTGATCCTATCCATCCTCGTTACTCCCAGAGAGAACCTCAACATTTTCATCTCTGCTACCTCCAACTCTGACTCCTGTCTTTTCCCCAGGGCCACTGTCTCTAAACCATACAACATCGCTGGCCTCATCACCGTCTTGTACACTTTTCCCTTCATTCTTTCCGATACTCTCCTATCACACATCACACCTGACACTTTTCTCCGTCCATTACAACCTGCCTGCACGCGTTTCTTCACCTCTTTTCCACACTCTCCATTGCTCTAGATTGTTGAGCCTAAGTACTTAAAATCCTCCACCTTCTTTATCTCTGCCCCCTGTAACCTCACCGTTCCTCCTGGGTCCTTGTCGTTCACACACATGTATTCTGTCTTACTGAGACTAACCTTCATTCCCCTCCTTTCCAGGGCATACCTCCACCTCTCTAGATTTTCCTCCACTTGTTCTCTGCTCTCACTACAGATCACTATGTCATCTGCAAACATCATAGTCCATGGAGATTCTTGTCTAACCTCGTCTGTCAGCCTGTCCATCACCATAGCAAATAAGAAGGGGCTCAGAGGTGACCCTTGATGCAGTCCCACCTCCACCTTGAACTCTTCTGTCACACCGACAGCACACCTCACCACTGTCTTACATCTCTTGCACCACTCTAACATACTTCTCTGCCACTCCAGACCCCTCATACAATACCACAGTTCTTCTCCCGGCACCCTGTCATATGCTTTCTCCAGAACCACAAAGGCACAATGCAGCTCCTTCTGACCTTCTCTGTACTTCTCTATTAACATCCTCAAAGCAAACACTGCATCTGTGCTGCTCTTTCTTGGCATGAAACCAAACTGTTGTTCACAAATACTGACCTCTGCCCTTAGTCTAGCTTCCACTATTCTTTCCCATAACTTCATTGTATGGCTCATCAACTTTATCCCTCTGTAGTTGCCACAACTCTGTACATCTCCCTTGTTCTTAAAAATGGGCACAAGCACACTTCTCTTCCATTCCTCCGGCATCTGCTCACTTTCTAAGACCTTGTTGAATATTCTTGTCAGAAAATCTAGTGCTACCTTCCCTAGACACTTCCATACCTCAACTGGTATGTCATCAGGGCCAACTGCCTTTCCACTATTCATCCTCTTCAATGCCCTCCTCACTTCTCCCTTACTAATCTTTGCTACTTCCTGGTCCTCAACGGTCACCCCTTCTACTCTTTTTTCTCTCGCATTTTCCTCATTCATCAGTTCTTTAAAGTACTCTTTCCATCTTCCCAGCACACTTCTGTCATCAGTCAATACATTTCCCTCCCTGTCCTTAATCACTCTAACTTGCTGCACGTCTTTCCCATCTCTATTTCTCTGCTGTGCTAACCTGTATAAATCATTTTCTCCCTCCTGACTGTCCTACTTATCATACAAGTCATCATACGCCCTCTGTTTGGCCTTTGACACCGCTACCTTCGCCTTACGCTGTGTCTCCCTGTACTCCTGTTTACTCTCGTCGGTACTCTGTGTCCCACTTCTTCTTGGCTAACCTCTTCTTTTGTACACACTCCTGCACTTCCTCATTCCACCACCAATTTTCCTTATCTACTTTCCTTCCAGAGGACACACCAAGTACTCTCCTACCGGTCTCCCTGATCACATGGGCTGTGGTTGTCCAGTCATCTGAAAGCACTTCCTGACTACCCAAAGCTTGTTTCAACTACTCCTTGAAGACAACACGACACTCTTCCTTTTTCAGCTTCCACCACTTTGTTTTCTGCTCTGCCTTTGCCTTTTTCACCTTTCATCCTGCACACCACCATCCTATGCTGTTTGGCAACACTCACCCGCTACTACTTTGCAGTCACTGACTTCCTTCAAATTACATCACCTGCACAAGATGTAGTCTACCTGTGTGCTCTTACCTCCGCTTTCATAAGTCACCCTATGCTCCTGTTTCTTCTGGAAGAAAGTATTCACCACAGCCATTTCCATCCTTTTTGCCAAATCGATCAACATCTGTCCTTCTGTATTCCTGTCCTGGATACCAAACCTGCCCATCACTTCCTCGTCCCCTCTGTTGCCTGCACCAACATGTCCATTGAAGTCTGCCCCAATGACCACTCTTTCACCTCTGGGGGTACTCTGCATCATTTCATCTAACTCACTCCAGAATCTCTCCTTCTCTTCTAGCTCACATCCTGCCTGTGGGGCATAAGCACTAACAACATTGACCATCACGCCTTCAATTTCTAACTTGAGACTCATCACTCTGTCTGGCACTCTTTTCACTTCAAGAACATTCCTGAAAAACCCCTCCTTCAAGATGACTCCTACTCCATTTCTCTTCCCATCCACACCGTGATAAAACAACTTAAACCCTGCTCCTAAGCTTCTAGCCTTGCTACCTTTCCACCTGATCTCCTGAACACACAATATGTCTACCTTCCTCCTCTGCATCATGTCAGCCAGCTCTCTATCTTTTCCTGGCATAGTTCCAACATTCAAAGTTCCTACTCTCAGTCCTAGGCTCACGCATTTCCTCTTCTCTCTCTGCCTACGGACACGCCTCCCGCCTCTCCTTCTTCGACGCCTTTGACCAACAGTAGTCCAATTTCCA
Source organism: Plotosus lineatus (assembly GCA_024760905.1). NCBI lineage: Eukaryota > Metazoa > Chordata > Actinopteri > Siluriformes > Plotosidae > Plotosus > Plotosus lineatus. The sequence continues at coordinate 41,865,725 of CM045732.1, read as the reverse complement.
TTCGGCACCCTGTTGGTTGACAGCACTGATGACAGTCATTGTTAACCCGGGCCTCGACCGATCCGGTATGAATTTTGTTTTGACCATTTGCATTTTTAATGTGGCAGAAGTTTTACGCCGGATGCCCTTCCTGTCGCAACCCTCTGCATTTATCCGTGCTTGGAACCGGAATAAGGGGGGAGAGACACTGGTTCGTGCCGCCCCCCCCCCCCCCCCCCCCCTCATGGCTGCATCACCTATAATAGTAATAACGACAATAACAATAATAATAATAGTAATCATAATAATAATATTTTCTGGGCCTTTTCATTCATTCTTTAGATTTTTTAAGTACTCTTTTATTACTTAAATTATTTATTTATTACATTTTTTGTCGAAGTTTAGTCGTATCCAGTTCCCACCAATCAGGTATTGTCTTTCCTTTTCACACCACCATCACCACGTGGGGAGGGATGTAAGCATGCCCACATCCCCTTCTTGTCATGCACCGTGACCATCCGCCTCTTTGTGAACTGCTGCACGTGCATTATTATGGGAGCGGCCTGGTACACTTGGAGGGAAAGCGCTATCCGCCCCGTTATATGAAGTTATGAGATTGAGTTCACAGATGATGAGCTCTCAGATGCCCATGATCGGCTGGTGATTGCTGTGAGTGACAGGGAAGTATGCCGTCCCACCTTTCCATGAGAGCTCGGCCAGTTAGCGCCCATGTGCTCCTGTTCATGAATGGCTGTAGTGTTAGCCTGGATTCGAACTTGCATCTCTGGGTTAAAGCTAATTTCTTTTATTACCTGGAAGTCCAGCTCACAGAAATGTATTTGAGTATTTACTCTAAGCGTTGTCTATAATCAGAAGAAAGTGTTCAGTCTGCCAAATATATAAAAGAAGTAGAAGCTTGGTGCAGTGGTGCACACAAGAGCTTGTTACAGAAATACCACAAAAGATGGCATCTGCATGCATCGATTTTTGAGAAATGCTAACTTGAGGGAGATTTGGGCCACAAAAGTCACTTACAGTGGGCAATTGGGATGGACCGAGCAACTCAAATGTGACATGTGATCTACTGTATTGTACTGCTTCATAGACATTTGTGGAGGAAAATATATATTAATTAATTAAATGTGCTATCCTACAGCTGTTCCAAAACTTCTGGAGGCTTTGCGGATGGCGGAGAGCTATATGGAGAAAACAGCAAATTTTAATGGAAAGGTTGGAATTCATATTAAATTTGATTTCTGAACCCCCAATTATTAGCATTTTATAAGTGTCTGATTTTTTTTCCTGTGAAAGGGTTACATCCTACATAAAATAGAAAAAAAGCCGAATATGACGTCAGAGAAAGCATATGAGGAGTTACTAACGTAAGCTCATTGCGTCATGTTATTCTTTAATTTAAGGTACAAGTCACCTTTTTATTTGTTTATTTATTTGTAATTTTTTCTGTTTTTGGTTTGCTAGGTATGAAGAATTCCATCCATTTTTGTTTTCCCAACACTCAAACAGCCGACATGTTGAGTTTGAGTCTTTTGATAAGGTTTGTGGTTCGTTATTTGACTGACTTTGATTAGAATTTTTAATTATGCTGAGATGCGCCGAATGTTCCCAGCATGTTTTTTTTTTTACCCCCTCCTAGGCGATTGATGAGTTTTTCTCCAAGATGGAGAGTCAAAAGATTGACATGAAAGCTCTTCAGCAAGAGAAACATGCCCTTAAAAAGCTTGACAATGTGAGAAAGGATCATGAACAACGATTGGAGGCTCTACATCAGGCCCAGGTGGGGCAATCAGAATGAATCATTCTGTTTTTCCAAATTTATATGTACCCAGAGAGAACCATTTCTTTTAGACAGTTCAGGAACAAGAGACTTGGCTGCAGGGCCATAGCAACTTTCTCAGCAGAATTTTTGGAAAACAAGGTTGCCTGCATTTTTTTTTTGTGTTGGCTGGAGGACCTCTTTCCTCTCCTGTCAGTTGGAGGGATGGTCATGGGCGTCTGTGAGCTCATGCATGAGGAAGTACACAATTAGCACTTTACTTTCAGAATTGGAATTGGCATTTTTTTTTGCCATTGTCAGTTCTAGGATTTGCATGAAATACCTTTCACTCAGATGTCACATAACAGTGATAATGCACAATTTGATTGGTCCGCTATTTATAAAAAAAAAACAAACATTATTCTTACTTGAACACTGGAGATCTATCTGTAGACTTAAGTACCAGACTCTAGCGTGATGTGCCTTTACGTGGCTGCCAGAGTACAAGGACTAAAATCCACCTTTCCAATAAGATGTGTGTTGAATTTTTTGCTCCACCAAGTGAAATAGTAACTCTAAAGCACAAGGAACAATTTTACTTTTAAGTATTGTGTCTTCTGAATAATTACATGCAAACATATATACATATTACTTTATTATTTTTCAAAATAAAAAGTACAAATACAGTAGTCGACATAATAAGCACCCTGCTCCAATAGGCGACCCCCAATGTTTTTGATCTTAGGTCTAATAACCGCCCATGTGTACTGGGAGCAAAATGGGAGAAAAACGGTTCTGCCGTGCTTTAAAAAACAGGAAAATATTTTGTTGTCTTCTCTTGGTAAATGGCCAACAACCAATGATCCATTAGAAGCTGCTACAGCAAAACTATGGGATGCTCTGAATGAATAAGCAATGAGCCAGATATGGACCTATCAGAAAGTGATGAGGATTTTTCACCCGATTCTCCTGCTCACTGACTTCATAAATTTAAAGACATTCCTGGCCATGTGCTTTTGTTTATGTTCGTGTTGATTGGTTCAGTGTGCCATGTGCTAAAGTTGACATTCGTGATGATTGGCTCGATTTTACTTCCAGGAAAATGTTTAAAGGACCAGCACCAGAGGGAAAAGTAAGGGGTCTTTTATTTTCAGCTTTCATGTAAGTAAGGTTGATACCGTAAAAGGAATAACACAAATACCAGTAAAACTCTTTTACTGTTCTGTTATTATTCATGATTTCCACCTCGATGTATTACCATCGACTTAGTGTTCTTACTGCACTTACTGTTCCACTCTGCTGGCAACATTTTAATAAGCACCCACCCACTCCCAATTTTTTAAGTGCCCTGGGCGCTTATCACGTCAAATATGGTATTTGTTTTTTTATTTGTATGATGATATTTTACGAATACATATAACAATATAAATTCAAATAAACTGCAAAACAATGCAGAGAGTCTAACCAGTCTCTGGTAATATCGCTGAAACTTCGGCACGTTCCGAATACAGTGGTACCTAATCGAACGAGTGTCCATTATAACGATTTTTCCATGATAAGAGCTTTGAACCCACCAAAAATGTACTACATTCATCAAGCAAAAATTCACTTGACGAGCTTTCCTCGAAATTGCTTTTCTGGGCCGATTAGATGCTCTGAGAATGCCTTGTGCAGTGCTTCTCAATTATTTTCTGTGACACCCCCTCTAGGAAGAAAAAAAAAACATTTCACACCCCCCAGCGCCTCGTGCGCGACAGTAAATAGTGTTTACTGCACTTCATATTATTTGCTCGATGTTTTTCCCTATACCATAGCGCATCAATGAGAATGCCACTGCCAACTACTGTAGTGAATATACAATTACATTTAATTCTTGTACGTGATGGCAAAAAAGCATGTTCCTCAATATCATATGTGCCCTCCCTGGCATCAGGGGGGGCGCGCCCCACTATTTGAGATGGACTGGCCTCGTGGGAGCTCACCACGAGCATTTCCTTGCTGGTGTTCATAGCGTGCACACGTGCAAAATTCTCCTCTTCCTCCTCCTCTGTTACGCACTACCTCCTGTCTGCCCATGTGACATCTTCGCCACAGTCAATAATTGTAAGGGTTAGTTGATTTATTGTTTATTCTTGTTTTATTATTATTTATTATTACAGTCGGCCCGCTACTTACGAAATGAATCTGTTCCAGAGCCTTTTTTGTTGCCTGGAGTTTTCATATGTTGAGGCGCATTTTACATGTAAATCGTGTGATTCGTTCCATGGCTCCCAAGACTTACCCCATAAACCCTTTCAAAATGATAAAAGTACACCAATTTTGCATGAAATATGTGTTAAAAGTAAAAGAAAATTATTTATTAAACAATTTAACCATTTTATTAACATATTAAACCATTTTATTAACATATTTATTAATTAAACCATTAATGGGTCAGTGGTGATCTAGTGGATAGGGCACAGGATCGCTGATCCTAAGGTTGGAGGTTCGAGTCCCCACAGGGTTGTCACTGTCCCCCCAGTGTAGCTAACTGGGTTATCAAAGGTGGGCCACGTCTCTCACTGTCTATGGTGAGAGGCATGTAAAAGAACCACTGCTGACTTTCGTACAGAGTAGGCTGCAAAGCCATCAGCGTGTTTCTCTCCCTTGCTCAGGGGTTGTGACAGGAAGGGCATCCAACGTAAAAACCTATGCCAAATCAAAATGTGCGAATCAGATGATTTCCTGCGGCGACTCCCAAGAAAGGGAAAAAGCCGAAAGGAAGAAACAAAGAAAGAAATTAATTAAACCATTATTAAACATTTTTTATTAATGCACACACACACACACACACACACACACACACACACACACACACAAAACACTGTCTCTTTCTCTCTCTCTCTCTCGCTCTCCCCCTCACACACACACACACACACACACACATTTGTGGCACACTCCGCTGAATGCAGGCTCCGCCCACACGCAGGACGCCGGAGCATTTTCTTCTTCTTTTCCTTTCGGCTTTTCCCTTCAGGGGTCACCACAGCGAATCATCTGCCTCCATCTCACCCTATCCTCTGCATCTTCTTCTCTTACATCAACTGCCTTCATGTCCTCTTTCACCACGTCCATGAATCGTCTCTTTGGTCTTCCTCTAGGCCTTCTGCCTGGTAGTTCCAACCTCAGCATCCTACTACCAATATATTCACTATCCCTCCTCTGTACATGTCCAAACCATCTCAATCTAGCCTCTCTGACTTTGTCTCTAAAACGTCTTCCATGTGCTGTCCCTCTGATGTGCTCATTCCTGATCCTATCCATCCTCGTTACACCCAAAGAGAACCGCAACATTTTCATCTCTGCTACCTCCAGCTCTGCCTCCTGTCTTTCCCCTAGGGTCACTGTTTCTAAACCATACAACATCGCTGGCCTCAACACCGTCTTGTACACTCTTCCTTTCATTCTTGCCGATACCTTCCTATCACACATCACACCTGACACTTTTCTCCAACCATTCCAACCAGCCTGCACACGCTTCTTCACCTCTTTTCCACACTCTCCATTGCTCTGGGTTGTTGAGCCGAAGGACTTAAAATCATCCACCTTCCTTATCTCTGCTCCCTGTAACCTCACCGTTCCTCTTGGGTCCTTGGCAGTCATACACAAGTATTATGTCTTGCTGAGGCTAACCTTCATTCCTCTCCTTTCCAGGGCATACCTCCACCTCTCTAGATTTTCCTGCACTTGTTCTCTGCTCTCACTGCAGATCACAATGTCATCTGCAAACATAGTCCATGGGGATTCTTGTCTAACTTCGTCTGTCAGCCTGTCCATCACCATAGCAAACAAGAAGGGGCTCAGAGGTGACCCTTGATGCAGTCCCACCTCCACCTTGAACTCTTCTGTCTCACCAACAGCACACCGCACCACTGTCTTACATCTCTTAAAGATGTCCTGCACCACTCTAACATACTTCTCTGCCACTCCAGACTTCCTCATACAATACCACAGTTCCTCTCTTGGCACCCTGTCATATGCTTTCTCCAGGTCCACAAAGGCACAATGCAGCTCGTTCTGACCTTCTCTGTACTTCTCTATTAACATCCTCAAGGCAAACACTGCATCTGTGCTGCTCTTTCTTGGCATGAAACCAAACTGTTGTTCACAAATGCTGATCTCTGCCCTTAGTCTAGCTTCCACTATTCTTTCCCATAACTTCATCGTATGGCTCATCAACTTTATCCCTCTGTAGTTGCCACAAGTCTGCACATCTCCCTTGTTCTTAAAAATGGGCACCAGCACACTTCTCCTCCATTGCTCTGGCATCCTCTCACTCTCTCAGACCTTGTTGAATGTTCTTGTCAGGAAATCTACTGATACCTCCCCTAGACACTTTCATACCTCCACCGGTATGTCATCAGGACCAACTGTCTTTCCACTCTTCATCCTCTTCAATGCCCTCCTCACTTATTAATCTTTGCTACTTCCTGGTCCTCAACAGTCACCTCTTCTACTCTTTTTTTTCCTCTCTCATTTTCCTCATTCATCACCTCTTCAAAGTACTCTTTCCATCTTCCCAGCACACTTCTGTCATCAGTCAATACATTTCCCTCTCTGTCCTTAATCACTCTAACTTGCTGCACATCCTTCCCATCTCTATTTCTATACAAGTCATCATACGCCCTTTGTTTGGCCTTTATAATTGCTACCTTCGCCTTACGCTGTGTCTTCCTGTACTCCTGTTTTCTCTCTTCGGTCCTCTCAATGTCCCACTTCTTTTTCGCTAACCTCTTCCTTTGTACACACTCCTGCACGTCCTCATTCCACCACCAAGTCTCCTTATCTCCTCTCCTTCCAGATGATACACCAAGTATTCTCCTACCTGTCTCCCTGATCACATTAGCTGTAGTTGTCCAGTCATCTGGCAGCACTTCCTGACCACCTAAAGCCATTTTCAACTCCTCCTTGAGGACAGCCCTACACTCTTCCTTTTTCAGCTTCCACCACTTTGTCTTCTGCTCTGCCTGTGCCTTCTTCACCTTCCTCACAATCTTTGTCATCCTGCACACCACCATCCTATGCTGTTTGGCAACACTCTCACCCACTACTACTTTGCAGTCACTGACTTCCTTCAAATTACATCGTCTGCACAAGATGTAGTCTACCTGTGTGCTCCTACCTCCACTTTTATAAGTCACCCTATGCTCCTGTCTCTTCTGGAAGAAAGTATTTACCACAGCCATTTGCATACTTTTTGCAAAATCTACCAACATCTGTCCTTCTGCGTTCCTGTCCTGGATACCAAACATACCCATCACTTCCTCGTCCCCTCGATTTCCTTCACCAACATGTCTATTGAAGTCTACCCCAATGACCACTCTTTCATCTCTGGGGGTATTCTGCATCACTTCATCTAACTCCCTCCAAAATCTCTCCTTCTCTTCTAGCTCACATCCTGCCTGTGGGGCATAAGCACTAACAACATTAAACATCACGCCTTCAATTTCTAACTTGGGACTCATCACTCTGTCTGACACTCTTTTCACTTCTCGAACATTCCTGAGAAACTACTCCTTCAAGATGACTCCTACTACATTTCTCGTCCCATCCATACCATGAAAAAACAGCTTAAACCCTTCTCCTTTCTACCTTTCCACCTTGTCTCCTGAACACACAGTATGTCCACCTTCCTCCTCTGCATCATGTCAGCCAGCTCTCTACCTTTTCCGGTCATAGTTCCAACATTCAAAGTCCCTACTTTCAGTCCTAGACTCATGCCTTTCCTCTTCTCTCTCTGCCTACGGACACGCCTCCCGCCTCTCCTTCTTCGACGTCTTCGACGCCGGAGCATTTTAAGACGGGGAATTCAAAGCGCACTCCCTGCTTGACAGATGGGAGGTGCGGATGAGCCGCGTTTTGCTCACATTCGGCAGAGCGCACCATATTTATTAAACATTTACTGCATTAAACAACTTAACAAACAAAAAATAAGCTTCAGTGTGCTCTCTCGAAAGAGAGTAAAGAACGCCTCCTTTCATCTCTGACTGACTCTACACGCAGTCTCTCTCTATCTATCTGTCACACACACGCACACACAAAACTCTGTCTCTCTGGTGTGTTTTGCCGAATGCGGGCACCGCTTACATGCAACGCCCAGCGGACCAATTCTATTCAAATGTTTAAATGGACGGGATGTTGTATTTAAAGCGGAATTACCGTACCTGTTTTAAAGATCAGAGGTCTTGATTCAATATTAACTTGCTTCCTTGCAAGATCAAAGGTGTTGTCCCACGAAGCACTTTCATGCCCCATCTGCTTCAATATCGTTCCGAAATAATCGCCTCCGTCACTGTATTTCCGCTTTAAGGTCTCCTTCTGCTTCATTATTGTCTCGATTGTCGAGGGGTTTCGGCGATAACGAAATATAACGCTGCAATGATCTCAAAACAAGCCAACAGTCCTGTTCAACTCTCCGCGCGTGACAAACAGGAAGTATGGGTACACGAAGTATGGGTACAGGTCAGCTCTCTCCTGGCCAATGGGAGGCCAGCGAGGGCGGGATGCTGGGAGACAGTCAATGAGAGAGGAACTCGTGCATCGTGTGAAATTTTGATTGGCGCGTTTGAATTTTTGAATGGCACGTTTGGCGTTTTTCGTAAGAGGAGGATGTTTCGTATACAGAGGACAAAAACTTAGAAAAATGTTTTTCATAACCTGGAGTTTTCGTACCCAGAGGGTTTCGTAAGTAGAGGGCCGACTGAATTAATGTTACTGCACATGTATTATTATTATAAAATATTTATTGTTTTTACATGTTTATCTTTAATATATTAGGTCAAATATACATGTTTGTGTCAGGTTATATGAGTTTGGGAAGGGATTGGAAGGGATTAAAATTTTTTAATTATTTCTTATAGGAATTATTATTTCAGCCGTCCCATAGACCCACCACCCATGGGAGGAGTTTTAGGGGTCGGGTGCAGTGTGAGTTGGGTGGCAGCCAAAGGCATGGGTTCTGTCGGACCGATCCTCGGCGACTTACTCTGACCCTCGGGACATGGAATGTCACCTCTCTGGCGGGAAAGGAGCCTGATTTGGTGCGTGAGGTGGAGAGATACCGACTAGATATAGTCGGGCTCACCTCAACACATAGCTTGGGCTCTGGAACCATCCATCTCGAAAGAGGCTGGACCTTCTTCTATTCTGGAGTTGCTCATGGGGAGAGGCGGAGAGCCGGTGTGGGTATTCTTGTTACCCCCCGTCTCGGTGCCCAAATGTTGGGCTTCTCCCCGGTTGATGAAGGGGTAGCTTCCCTTCGTCTTCGGGTGGGGGGACGGGTCCTGACTGTTATTTGTGCTTATGCACCAAATGACAGTTCAGAGGACCCACCCTTTTTGGAGTCTTTGGGGGGGGTGTTGGAGAACGCTCCCTCGGGAGACTCGCTCGTTGTCTTGGGAGACTTCAACGTCCATGTGGGCAACGATAGTGTGACCTGGAAGGGTGTGATCGGTAGGTATGGCCTCTCCAATCTGAATCCGAATGGTGTTTCGTTGTTGGACTTCTGTGCTTGTCACAGTTTGTCTATCACGAACACCATGTTCAAACATAAGGGTGTCCATAAGTGCACTTGGCAGCAGGACACCCTAGGTCGCAGTTCGATGATTGACTTTGTAGTCGTGTCATTGGACTTGCGGCCATATGTTCTGGACACTCGGGTGAAGAGAGGAGCTGAGCTGTCTACTGATCACTACCTGGTGGTGAGTTGGCTTCGGTGGTGTGGGAGGTTGCCTTCCAGACCTGGCAGGCCCAAGCGTGTAATCAGGGTCTGCTGGAAACATTTGGCGGAGTCCCCTGTCCGAGAGGCCTTTAACTCCCACCTCCGGCAGAGCTACAACCACGTTCCGGAGGAGGCGGGGGACATGGAATCCGAATGGGCCATGTTTCGTGCCTCCATTGCTGAGGCGGCAGCCCATAGCTGTGGCCGTAAGGTCGTCGGTGCTTGTCGTGGCGGTAATCCTCGAACCCGGTGGTGGACACCTGCGGTGAAGGGGGCCGTCCAGCTGAAGAAGGAGGCTTATCGGATTTTGTTAGCCTGTGGGACTCCTGAGGCAGCAAACGGGTACTGGCAGGCCAAACGTGCTGCAGCCGAGGCTGTCGCAGATGCAAAATCTCGGGCGTGGGAGGAGTTCGGTGAGGGCCTGGAGAGTGATTATCGGTTGGCCTCAAAAAGGTTCTGGGCCACCATCCGACGCCTCAGGAGGAGCAGTTCTTCACAAACACTGTTTACAGTGGAGGTGGGGAGCTGCTTACCTTGACTGGGGATGTTGTCGAGAGGTGGAGGGAATACTTTGAGGACCTCCTCAAGCCCACCAGCACGCCCTCCGTGGAGGAGGAAGACCCTGGGGTTTCGGGTGAGGGTCCGCCCATCACTGGAGTGGAGGTCACTGAGGTAGTCAGAAAACTCCTCGGTGGTTGAGCTCCGGGGTTTGACGAGATCCGCCCGGAATATCTCAGGGCTCTGGATGTTGTAGGACTGTCTTGGTTGACACGTCTCTGCAACATCGCGTGGTCATCAGGGGCTGTACCTCTGGATTGGCAAACTGGGGTGGTGGTCCCAATTTTTTAGAAAGGGGACCGGAGGGTGTGTTCCAATTATCTTGGAATTACACTCCTCAGCCTACCTGGGAAAGTCTATGCAGGGGTACTAGAGAGGCGGATCCGACCGATAGTCGAACCTCGGATTCAGGAGGAACAATGTGATTTTTGTCCTGGCCGCAGCACTCTTGACCAACTCTATATGCTCCACAGGATTCTGGAGGGGGCATGGGAGTTTGCCCAATCTGTCCACATGTGCTTTGTGGATTTGGAGAAGGCTTTCGACCGTGTCCCTCGAACGATCTTGTGGGGCGTGCTCAGAGAGTACGGCGTTCCGGATCCGTTGCTACGAGCTATTTGGTCGCTGTATCACCGGAGCCAGAGTTTGGTCCGTATTGGTAACAACAGGTCAGTTTCGTTTCCAGTGGGAGTTGGAGTCCGCCAAGGCTGTCCTTTGTCACCGATTCTGTTCATAATTTTTATGGACAGAATTTCTAGGTGCAGTCGAGGCGATGAGGGGTTCTGGTTTGGTGGCCATCGGATATCGTCTCTGCTTTTTGCGGATGATGTTGTCCTTTTGGCTTCATCAAGTCGGGCCCTCCAGCTCTCATTGGAGCGATTCGCAGCTGAGTGCGACGCAGCCGGGATGAAGCGGTGCCTGGACCGGTCCGTTGTGGTGAAGAAGGAGCTGAGCCGCAAGGCAAAGCTCTCAATTTACCAGTCGATCTACGTTCCAACCCTCACCTATGGTCACGAGCTTTGGGTAATGACCGAAAGAACAAGATCACGGATACAAGCGGCTGAAATGAGCTTCCTTCGCCGGGTGGCGGGGTTCTCCCTTAGAGATAAGGTGAGAAGCTCCGCCATCCGGGGAGAGCTCGGAGTAGATCCGCTGCTCCTCCGCATTGAGAGGGGCCAGTTGAGGTGGCTCGGGCATCTAGTCAGAATGCCCCCCGGACGCCTCCCTGGTGTGGTGTTTCGGGCATGTCCAACTGGGAAGAGACCCCGGGGTCGACCTAGAACACGCTGGAGGGACTATGTCTCTCGGCTTGTCTGGGACCGCCTCGGTGTCCCCCCCGGGAGAGTTGGAGTTAGTGGCTCGGGACAGGGACGTCTGGACCTCTTTGCTTAGGTTTCTGCCCCCGCGACCCGACCCTGGACTAAGCGGAAGATGATGATGATGATGATGATGATAATTTTTTCATCTAACAAACTTTTCGGCTTACGAGCTTGTCCTCAGAACGGATTAGATTCATTAGCTGAAGTATTACTGTATTTAGATTTTTTAAAATGTTGATATACTGTCGTCTCCACCCCCCAGTGCACTAACTGGGTTGTCAGATGTTGGCCATGTTTCTCACTGTATGTGGTGAGAGCTTTATGTAAAGGAACTATTGCTGACTTTCGTAAAGATGAGCTGCATAGCCATCAGCGTGTCTCTAATCTGCAATGGCCTGGTGAGCCATCCAGGTTGTACTTTGCTCTTGCTCAGAGTTGGCTGAGATGGGCTCCAGCCTCCATGTGACACTAATTAGGAATAAGTGGTTCTGAAAATGAATACTGTATTAATCCTGTAAGGGAAATTGTTTCCTCTGCATTTAACTCATCCAAAATGAGCACACTTGTGTGCTCGCCCGCACACACACCCACACACACACCCACACACACTTGGAGCAGTGGGCTGCACACTTTGCAGCTCCCAGAGAGCAGTTGGGGTTTGGTACTTTGCTCAAGGGCATTTCAGAGATGAAGGTGGAGGAAAGGAGGGTGCAGAGAGTTTAGACTTTGAAGGGAACATTTTTGGCAGAGATTGTATCTGTCAAGTGGATATCGTGATGGTTGGAGCTAAAGTCTTCAGGAAAGTAAATCTGGAGCGACAGGGTTTTTATATTGTGATATTGAAGGCTGCAACCTGAATAACTCTCCACATTACACAAAGCCTAAACTGTATTTAAACCTATAATTGTTTTATGATTCATATATAATATTTACAACTCCGGAGCTGGTGTGAGTCAGCTGGAAGTGCCATATACTATTACCTACCAGAGCCATTTCCGATTCACTCGCTCTCACTTTTTTACTCAAGGCTGGTAGATTGGTGCCTATCTCATTCGACACTGGGTGAAGGCAGTGCAACACACGAACCCATTCACACTTGCTTCTAAGGGGCAATTTCAAACACCCAGTTTAATGTCCATGTCTTTTGACTTTGGGAGGAAACCAGAGCATCCAGATGTAACCTCGAAACAATAAAACTCTACACTTTTGACTGCATGGTCCAGGAATCAAACCTTGGACCTTCTTCCTGGGAGGAGAACATGCTAACCGCTACTTCACCAGGCTGCCCTGGTTCAAATTTGTTCTAGACCAAATGTGGGGGAAACATCTGGGATTAAAGTACAGTCAGCCCCCAATTTACGAAGATCCCTTTGTACGAAATCCCCGGCTTACGAAAAACATTTTCTTGAGTTTCCATCCCCGAAATACGAAACAACCCTCTCTTACGAAAATAAATTAATTTCACACATTGCGTGAGTTGCTCTCTCATTGGCTGTCTCTCAACATCCCACCCCACTGGCCTCCCAGATAGAGACAGAAGGAAGCTTCACTCTTTAGTTTTTAGTTTAGTTTTTTTAAGTTGTTTAATTCAGTAAATGTTTAATAAATGTGGGTGCATTTGAGCTCATCTGGAATTCCGATCCCTCAAGGAATCAAATTTAAGTTGAGTTTGTCAAGCAGGGAATGCGCTTTGAAATCACGTCTTGTGGGCGTGGCCCACAGCGCGCGCGCACCCGCGCGACAGAGAGAGAGAGAGAGAGAGAGAGGGCGAGAGAGAGAGAGAATAATGCTTTAGTTTTTAGTGTTGTTTTTTAAGTTGTTTCAGTAAATGTGTAATAAATGTGGGTGCATTTGAGCTTATCTAGCAACCCAATCCCTCTAGGAATCAAATTAAAGTTGAGTTTGTCAAGCAGGGAATGCGCTTTGAATTCACGTATTGTGGGCGTGGCCCGCAGTGCACGCGAGAGAGAAGAAATAACGCTTTAGTTTTTAGTTTAGTTTTTAAAGTTGTTTTAATTCAGTAAATGGTCAAGCAGGGTACGCGCTTTGAATTCATGTCTTGTGGGCGTGGCCCGCAGCGCGCGCACTCCCGCGCGGGACAGAGAGAGAGAATAATGCTTTCGCTTTTAAAGTTGTTTCAGTAAATGTTTATTAAATGTGGGTGAATTTGAGCTTATCTGGCATCCCGAGCCCTCAAGGAATCAAATTAATGTTGAGTTTGTCAAGCAGGGAATGCGTTTGAATTCCACGTCTTATGGGCGTGGCCCGCCGCGCGCGCGCGAGAGAGAGAAGGAGATAGAAAGAGAGAGAGAAAAAAAGAGGTGTGTGTGTGTGTGTGTGTGTGTGTTAATAAAAATGTTTCATAATGGTTTGATTTATAAATAATTTTATTTTCCTTTTAACACATATTTAATTCAAAATTGGTGTACTTTTATCATTTTTAAAGGGTTTATGGGGTTTATCCAGTCCAAGGACTGGAGCCTTGGAAAGAATTAGGTGTTTTACATGTAAGATGCGACCCCTATTTACAAAATCCCCGCAATACGAAAATGGCTCTGGAACAGATTAATTTCGTAAATTGGGGGCTGACTGTACTGGGATCCCTCACTTTCCGTGGTTAATGGGGACCGAGGACCCCCCCCCCCCTTCCGCGAAGTAAGATCGACCACCCTTGACTGATGTATATAATATCAATAAATACATATTCAATGCTATAAATGCTTATAAGAACAATTAAATGTTCAAAAATAATGCATAAGATGTTGATAAAATATAAATACACACACATACAGATGTGCGTGCACACGCTCAGATGCACACCTCTGAGTAGTTTTGATGGGGGTTTTTGGGTTGTTTTTTGTTTGTTTGGGTTTTTCCACAATTGGCCTTGTTTTGCAGCATTTTCCTTAACCTTTCCCCCTATTTTTCCTTAATTTCCTTATTTGTTTTATTTTTCGATTAATATTTTTGAAAAACCAACCGATACACTGAAGCTGCAGAAACTGAAGCGTGAAGTAGCGAGGGATCACTGTATTTGATGGATCGGAAGTATTTCCGAACTTTCATTCATAATTTTTCCATTTGCAGATATAAAAGCCTTATAGAGCTTTTGGTATTCCAGCTGTCATTTTGGGGCAGTGGTGGCCCAGTGGTAAAGGTGCTGTATCACTGATCCTAAGCTTAGGGGTTCATGCCCCACTCTCAACGGGTTGTCACTGTCCCTCCAGTGCATCTAAATGGGTTACCAAAGGCCAGCCATGCCTCTCACTGTCTTTGGTGTGAGGTTCATGTAAAAGAACCACTGCTGACTTTCGACAAGAGGAGCTGCAAAGTAGTAGTGGGTGAGAGTGTCGCCAAACAGCATAGGATGGTGGTGTGCAGGATGACGCTGATGGTGAGGAAGGTGAAAATGGCAAAGGCAGAGCAGAAGACAAAGTGGTGGAAGCTGAAAAAGGAAGAGTGTCGTGTTGTCTTCAAGGAGGAGTTGAAACAGGCTTTGGGTGGTCAGGAAGTGCTTCCAGATGACTGGACAACTACAGCAAATGTGATCAGGAAGACAGGTAGGAGAATACTTGGTGTGTCTTCTGGAAGGAAAGTAGATAAGGAGACTTGGTGGTGGAATGAGGATGTGCAGGAGTGTGTACAAAGGAAGAGGTTAGCTAAGAAGAAGTGGGACAGTGAGATGACCAAAGAGAGTAAACAGGAGTACAGGGAGACACAGCGTAAGGCGAAGGTAGCGTTGTCAAAGGCCAAACAGAACATGTATGATGACTTGTATGCTAGGTTGGACAGTCAGGAGGGAGAAAATGATTTATACAGGTTGGCACAGCAGAGAAATAGAGATGGGAAGGATGTGCAGCAAGTTAGAGTGATTAAGGACAGAGAGGGAAATGCATTGACTGATGACAAAAGTGTGCTGGGAAGATGGAAAGAGTACTTTGAAGAGCTGATGAATGAGGAAAATTAGAGATAAAAATGAGTAGAAGAGGTGATTGTTGAGGACCAGGAAGTAGCAAAGATTAGTAAGGGTGAAGTGAGGAGGGCATTGAAGAGTGGAAAGACAGTTGGTCCTGATGACATACCGGTGGAGGCATGGAAGTGTTCAAGAGAGAGAGCAGTAGATTTTCTTATAAAATCATTCAACAAAGTCTTAGACTCTCTAAGACTGAGAGGATGCCGGAGAAATAGAGGAGAACTGTGCTGGTGGCCATTTTTAAGAAAAAGGGAGACATGCAGAGTTGTGGCAATTACAGAGGGATAAGGTGAGACAAGATTCCCCATGGACTATGATGTTTGCAGATGACATTGTGATCTGTAGTGAGAGCAGAGAACAAGTGCAGGAAAATCTAGAGAGGTGGAGGTATGCCCTGGAAAGGAGGGAAATGAAGGTTAGCCTCAGTAAGACAGAATACATGTGTGTGAACGACAAGATCCCAAGAGGAACGGTGAGGTTCCAGAAAGCAGAGATAAAGAAGGTGGAGGATTTTAAGTACTTCGGATCAACAATTCAGAGCAATGGAAAGTGTGGAAAAGAGGTGAAGAAGCGTGTGCAGGCAGGTTGGAATGGTTGGAGAAAAGTGTGATGTGTGATAGGACGGTATCAGGAAGAATGAAAGGAAAAGTGTACAAGATGGTGTTGATGCCAGCAATGTTCTATGGTTTAGAAACAGTGGCGCTGAGGAAAAGACAGGAGGCAGAGCTGGAGGTAGCAGAGATGAAAATGTTGAGGTTTTCTTTGAGAGTAACGAGGATGGATAGGATCAGCAATGAGTACATCAGAGGGACAGCACATGTAAGAGGTTTTGGAGAAAGTCAGAGAGGCGAGATTGAGATGGTTTGGACATGTACAGAGGAGGGATAGTGAGTATATTGGCAGTAGGATGCTGAGGTTAGAACTACCAGGCAGAAAGCCTAGAGGAAGACCAAAGAGAAGATTTATGGATGTGGTGAAAGAGGACATGTAGGTAGTTGGTGTAAGAGAAGAAGATGCAGAGTGAGATGGAGGCAGATGATTTGCTTTGGCGACCCATGATGGGGACTGCCGAAAGGAAAAGAAGAAGAAATGGTGCAATAAATTGGTCAAAATTGTTTCCAGTTTTAATAAGGATGTATGTTTTTAATTTCAAACAAATTGATGCAAATTCATTTAAATCTTTTCAGTTACAGATTAAAAAACAATTAATTAAGTTTTTTTTTTTTTTTTACTGTAAGTTGATCTATATTCCTTTTTTTGTTTTTAATATTAATAAAGATACAGTGTTATGTAGAGGTGTACGTCTCAGAAAATAATTGAGAAGCACTGGCAGGTATGTATTGTGTGTGTGTGTGTGTGTGTATATATATATATATATATATATATATATATATATATATATATATATATATATATATATATATATATATATATATATATATATATATATATATATATATACACAAGTTCAATGTAAAAGGACATGAAGCATAATAAAGTTTATCCTTTTGGTATCATTTGTTAAACATGCTATAGAACATAAAATCTCACGCACAAACATTCTAAGAATTAACTGAGGTACTGTACTGGAATAATAATTGAAAAAGACTTTAAAACGAGTGCTTTACAACAGTATAATGTTTATATATTTTATTACTAAATATCACAGTACAAAATTAAAAAGTTTTTCTTCATCATGACTCCATATTACTACATTAATACTGTATTAATGAGTATGACTGTTTGTAGAATGTCTTTAAGAAGCATATTTTAGCGCATGTAATAGATACATAGTATTTTACTGGCGGCTGCTCATTCGCGCATGTGACATCATACATGGGGTTTTACTTCCGCTTACAGAACTTGCGGATTATCTCGATTCGCGGGAGGGCTAGGAACCATACCCCTGCGAATGTCAAGGGCCTACTGTGTGTGTGTGTGTGTGTGTGTGTGTGTGTGTGTGTGTGTGTGTATATATATATATATATATATATATATATATATATATATATATATATATATATATATATATATATATATATATATATATAAATGTGTTTGTGTGTGTTAGTGCAGTGCCATGGATACCCTCATGTTGCTCTATGGAGCTAAGAACAGCATGATTTACCAAATCAAAGTTTGCTGTGAGGTCCAGAAAGACCGTAAAAGCATGATTCTTAGCATCATTCGCTAATAAGATGTCATTTTGAACTTTTAACAATGCCGACTGTGTTGTGAAGTGATCTCTACCCAGATTTGAATGTTTAAAAAAAAACAGTTCAGTTAAAGGGTACCTGTACCCAAAATTTACAGAATTAAAAAAATATCCACTATACTTCATTCTTAACTTTTTTCAACATCGCGTGATGTTGGTAGTTTATTTATAAGTCCACGTTTCCTTTTCTTCTATATGAGATTCCTCGCTCACGAAGGTTGAGCGCGCAAACATGTTGGCTTCGTTTCACCGGGGTTAAAGGTCATTGTGACGTAACATCATTGACAGTCGTATAGCCAATTGCAGAATGTCAGTATATTTTCATCAAGCAATTCATGTTCTTTACAACAATAGCACCCCTTATCGGTTTTTTGATGCACACATTTTCCACAAGAGCACCAAATATTTTCTGGTTATTTGCTACGATTTTCCCATGTAAGAGCTTCTGCCGACTCTCCAATATCATCCTCCAAGTCGTCACTTTCCTGGTCCGATTTCACGAAATTTGAATAGTCTTTCTTCAGTGATTCATATAAATAACCTTCGAATCCCTCTACGAAATTGTCTTCGTCCATGATTAAAAAAAACTACTATAATGTCTGTTTTTTCCAAGTTTCCGTGAGCTTGTGTTGTATATGTCAGGTATGCTTTACGTTTACATTGCAATCTCACAGTTCCGGTCGAGGCTTTGTCAATGATATGACGTCATGGCAAATGCGCCATTTTAAAACTCCTGTGCTCTGAAGCTTGACGTTAGTGAAGCCCTTAAATCGCTTCAAGCTGGTTTGTGAGAGAATATAATAAACGCCTTATTGTCACTAGCTCTATACAATACATCAAATTAGGTATATGAGCGCTGCATTTGAACAATTTTACCGAAAACCCTACACAAAACTGCCAAATGTGAAACAGGCCTAAAGTTTTATTGTACTGTGGTGTCAGGATGAGATTTTTTTTAGAAGGGGTCGCACCAAGGTATATTTAACCAACGCTCAGGGGACAGATCCTGCACTGAGACATGTGTTTATAAAAAGCAGAAGACTTGAACTGATGATCATGAAGAAAGATGATTCATAGTTTTCATTTGTTACACCAAAAAGAAATGCAAAAGAAACTGGCTGAAACTGAGAAAATACAGGAGAACATGAAGAAATGAAACTACTGCATGGCTGCCGACTCGTATGTAAAAAACGTACTTAGTACGTTTTCTTGGGTCTGAGTACGGAAATCCGTTTATGGATTGGATAATACGTATTCAAATAATAATGCCAGCTATTTCGCAAAAAATAAACAAACCATAAACATTCGCTACGAAGAATGCGAATAAAAAAATGTATGAGCCACTCAGAGTACCGTCCCTTGCCAAATTTAGCAACTGCGCATGTGTAAGGACACTGCGCATGTGTATGAACACTGTTTATGCCGGAAGTTGGGCCATAAACAAGCACGCATCTGTGAAGTCGTCGTGCAGCACTGTAAGAGCAAGGTGCATGAAAGGGCTTTACAATCTGAATCGGGGGTAGAACGTGCTCAAACTTCATTGATTTCTTTCACTTCAAAGACAGAAAATACCAATACTATAAAAGCTGAATGTTTGTTTGCAGCCTTTTATGTTTCGCATAACATTTCTCTAGCTGCTGCGGACCACATGGGAAAACTGCTCAAGTAGCAGAATAAAACTTTGTGAAAAAGATTCCAGTATTGATCAAAACTGGAATTGAAGACACAGAGGAAGCTATCACAGTGCTTCTCAAATGCGGTATGATGCTTGGGGGTGGGTGCATATGGTCCTGGGGAACATGCTTTTCAGGAATAGTGTACGATAATTAAGTGTAATTGCACCTCCACTCCACTAGTTGGCAGTGGCACTCTCATTGTTGTGCTATGGTCTAGCAGTTTTTCGCATGAGCAAACAATATGAAGTGCAGTAAACAACCCCTCCAGAAACAACACGGAAAATTTTCTAACAGCAACGAAGAGAAAGGTGGAGAGAGATGGAGATATTAAGACATAAATAAGTTAAATTAATTTAAATTAGGACAATTTTTTTTTAATTTCAGGCACATTGGTACATGTTAAATCTTTTATATGACAAATGAAAAAACAATGTTAATGAAATTTTTATTTATTGTATGTTGAACTACATTTCTTTCTGTTTTTAGTTTTAATGTTAATGAAGATACAATGTTGTGCAGAGGTGTACTAATCACAATTTTATAAACAAATAATACTATTTGTAGTTGATCACGGGGCAGTGGAGGGGGCGTGAAATGTTTTTTTCTTCCTAGAGGGGGCACCACAGAAAATAATTGAGAAGAACTGAGCTATCAACAACCTTGAGATTGAGTTTATTGCTCAACCAGTTTCAAAGAGGTACAAATGAAAATGCCTGCAGGTTTTCATTCTCTGGTTCTCATTTCCCACACTGTCAAAGGAGATGGGAAGCCCAGATTTCAAAAGTTGAGCCACTGCATGTTCAGCATTTTGTCAGTTCCACATAGCAATGCTGAATGTGAAAGAATTTTTAGTCAGGTGAGGAAGAATAAGACCGCCTTCAGGGGATCACTATCAGATGACATGCTGTCAGCCCTACTTATGCAATAATCAAGAAGCAACACCTGTTATGAACAGACATTCACTGCCTCCTTCTTGAAAAGAGCAAAGGCTGCTACAAAGGAAGCATTCAAAAAGGATCAATTAGAAGAATGATAATAGCTTGGCTTTGACATCCCCTTGCCTGTCTGTATACTTCTCAATGGGGGAAGTTTGTTTTCAAGTGATGGGATGTCTACACTATGGAGTTAGGATTGCTTTGTGGTGAGTAAAAATGCTTAGTACTGGGAAACTATCCTTTACTGTTTGTTGCATTTCATGTGAATTACCTCAAAACATGTTGAACAATGTTAATTCTAAAAAAATGGGGAAAGGGGGTGTTTTGTATTGATTCAGTACATTTTGACAGGCCGCTAGAGCAGAGTCTGTTTTTTGGTTTGGAAAAGTCGGCAGCTGTGCAACTGACAGATGAGTGTGATCAATAAAAGTGTGAGCAATATTCTGCCTAACCCAAAGCCAATTTATCAGGACATGATTGACAAAGCTTCTCACAAGTTGACACTGTGGTGCATGGATTTACAACAGACTTTTATTTTACAGCCCTCTGGTAATTAACTAGAATGTCTCTCAAACCTGTGGCCTGTCTTTCTTCCACCTTCTTTTAGCCTCTTTGCAACATTGCCTGAGAGTACAAGTAGTGTCACTGAGTCAGGGATCCACTTTTAATCTTGTGGATTTAAACTGAATATGTCCTGCACAATCTAGAATACGCATGAACATCTGCATGTTTTTCATCTGGTGGCTTTTACTTACAGTTTTGAAGGTGGCACCTTTTAAAATCTCAAAGTTTGCATTATCCAGTTTTAAAAAAAGCTACTTTTGTGCTTGGTATGTTCAATGTGCGTATGCTATGTTACTCGTTTACAAAATGTTGATGCTGTTGCAAGCCGTCACAGTAGTGTGAACCTCATGTGCTGGCTTTGTCTGATTTCATTTCCAGCTTTTTTCCAGTGAACTGAAGCCAGTTCACTAAAAGGTGGATTGTTCTAACCTTTAACTTATCTTTTATAAGGAATGTGAATAAATGTATCCCTCAGGCACCTGACAACTTTGTGCTTTGCAATTTTTTTTTTTATTCCCTTTACTGTTTACTGCTGGAGTTGATTAAAATATAGAAATATGCTTCATAAGATACAAATGTAATATTGATATTTTGCAGGAGGTGGACAAGTTGAAAGGCGAGTTGTTGGAAATGAATCTCCCTATTGTAGAGCGGGCTATTCAGGTTGTCCGCAGTGCTCTGGCTAATCAGGTGGACTGGACTGAGATCAGCCTCATTGTCAAAGAAGCCCAAGCAGCTGGAGATCCTGTAGCATGTGCAATCAAAGAGCTGAAACTACAAACCAACCACATCACTATGCTGCTGAAGTATATTATTTATTTTTCTTTCTTATGGAGACCCTTTATTGAGTGAAATCTCTCATCTTAAGTTCAGTTCATTAAAAAAATGTAACTATATAAACATGAATAAAAGCTTTATGAAAACAGGCAGTTAAATATTCTGAAATTTAGGTATGTGGGCAAAAATTAAAGTGCAGCCATCTTGGGTCAAATTTTGTAAATAAATATCGGTAATAAGTAACCTAACTAGTATTTTCATTGTTCAGTTTGGACTCAACCAAAAAAAGTTTGAAAGCCATTAATGAAATCTTTTATTTTAATATTATGACACCTGCTATTGAGATTGAGCTGTCAGTGAAAATTAAATCCATTCACCTTACAGGAATCCATATATTGTCCCAGAGGAAGAGGATGAAGTTTTAGAAGATACCAAAGAAAGCTTTCAGCAACCAAATGAGAAGAAAAATAAAGCCAAAGGACAAAAGGGCAAAATCCAGAAGAATAAACCCATACTAGTGGAAGTGGACCTTGGTTTATCGGCTTATGCCAATTCAAAAAAGTGAGTACACAAGATTATAAATATAGATACACGATCGCATTTATACAAATGTTTATATAGTTGAATCCGAGTTAATGCCACAGCTATCTGTGACTGGGAGTCCATGGGGTCTCATTGGTCGAGCTGTCATCGGAGGGAGGGACAGTGTACGCTCACTTCCCTGTCACTCACAGCGATCGCCAGCCAATCATGTGCACCTGTGAGCTCGTTTGGACGAGGGGGAAGATAACTCTTTTCCTCTAAGTGTTTTAGACTGCCCATAATATGTGCTGCAGTTCGAAAAGAGGTGGGTGGCTAACATTGTGTGTCACAGAAGGGGTGTGTGCATGCTTTCATGCTTTCACATTCCGTTCCTTCCCTGGCCGGTGGTGGTCATGTGATAGGGAAGGTAATACCTGATGGGTAGGAATTGAATAAACTAATGTACCAAGAAAACGGGGGGGGGGGGGGGGGGGTGTTGATGTCTGTGATCTCTCACAATTATTTTGTCAAAATTATTATTTTTCAGATTTTAGCAAAAAAAATCTACAAAGTGGCAGTTGTGAGAAGGGGTGATAGATTGCTGATCTTAAGGTTGGGGGTTTGAGTCCCACTCTCCACAAGGTTGCCCCTGCCCCCCCCCCCCCCCCCAGTGCAGCGAACTGGGTTGTCAAAGGCCAACCATGTCTCTCACGGTCTATGGTGAGAGGTTCATGTAAAAGAACCATTGCTGACTTTTGTCGTAAAAACCTATGCCAAATAAAACATGCGAATCAGATGATTTGCTGTGGCGACCCCTGAAAAAGGGAAAAAGCCAAAAGGAAAAGAAGAAAGAAGCAAAAAATCTACAAAAATGGCAAGATTTTACAATTAGTTCTTTAAAAGTTTTTCAAAAACTTCCTACCACATGTAGTATGCACATAAAACCTATTTGAATGATCAAAGACATGGTAGATTTTCTTAAAATCATTTCAAATAATCAGTCAACAATGAGTTGGAGGGTTCCCCTCACATGTCTGGTATATGTAATTGTAATTAACAATGCTGGGAATTCCCACTGTTCAGGCTTCCTGCCACCTCATGGTTGGGAGGTATGGAAATGGCCTCCGTGCGTCCTTCTTTCCGTCCATCTGAGTTTGTATTTGGCACGCAATAACTTGAGAATCGCTCGAGTTAGAGCTGACAACTTTACATATAGATACCTCTCTTGTAGGTATTGTACGAGTTTGAACATGGATGACCTTAAATCTAATTTTCAAGGTCACGTGTTATTTTACAACGTTGTTAGACACGATAACTTCAAGAAATTACGCAGTCGAGATTCCTCTACTTGAGGAATTCGCAGAGGTCAGCAGAGCCCGAGTGCAATGGCTCAGCCTCACCCTGGCCCAACCACCTTCTTGATCGTGGTACGGACCCTAGGAAATTGGACTACTGTTGGTCGAAGACGTCGAAAAAGGAGAGGTGGGAGGCGTGTCCGTAGGCAGAGAGAGAAGAGGAAAGGCATGAGTCTAGGACTGAGAGTGGGGACTTTGAATGTTGGAACTATGCACAGAAAAGGTAGAGAGCTGGTTGACATGATGCAGAGGAGGAAGGTGGACATACTGTGTGTTCAGGAGACCAGGTGGAAAGGCAGCAAAGCTAAAAGCTTAGGAGCAGGGTTTAAGCTATTTTATCACGGTGTGGATGGGAAGAGAAATGGAGTCGGAGTCATCTTGAAGGAGGAGTTTGTCAGGAATGTTCTAAAAGTGAAAAGAGTGTCAGACAGAGTGATGAGTCTCAAGTTAGAAATTGAAGGTGTAATGCTCAATGTTGTTAGTGCTTACGCCCCACAGGCAGGATGTGAGCTAGAAGAGAAGGAGAGATTCTGGAGTGATTTAGATGAAGTGATGCAGAGTACCACCAGAGGTGAAAGAGTGGTCATTGGTGCAGACTTCAATGGACATGTTGGTGCAGGAAACAGAGGGGACGAGGAAGTGATGGGCAGGTTTGGTATCCAGGACAGGAACGCAGAAGGACAGATGTTGATAGATTTTGCAAAAGGATGGAAATGGCTGTGGTGAATACTTTCTTCGAGAAGAAACAGGAGCATAGGGTGACTTATAAAAGCGGAGGTAGGAGCACACAGGTAGACTACATCTTGTGTAGGCGATGTAATTTGAAGGAAGTCAGTGACTGCAAAGTCATCGTGGGTGAGAGTGTTGCCAAACAGCATAGGATGGTGGTGTGCAGGATGACTCTGATGGTGAGAAAGGTGAAAAGGCAAAGGCAGAGCAGAAGACAAGGTGGTGGAAGCTGAAAAAGGAAGAGTGTCGTGGTTGTCTTCAAGGAGGAGTTGAAACAGGCTTTGGGTGGCCAGGAAGTGCTTCCAAATGACTGGACAACCACAGCAAATGTGATCAGGGACACAGGTAGGAGAGTACTTGGTGTGTCCTCTGGAAGGAAAGTAGATAAGGAGACTTGGTGGTGGAATGAGGAAGTGCAGGAGTGTGTACAAAGGAAGAGGTTAGCCAAGAAGAAGTGGGACATTGAGAGGACCGAAGAGAGTAAACAGGAGTACAGGGAGACACAGCGTAAGGCGAAAGTAGCAGTGGCTAAGGCCAAACAGAGGGCATATGATGACTTGTATGATAGGTTGGATAGTAAAGAGGAGAAAATGATCTATACAGGTTGGCACAGCAGAGAAATAGAGATGGGAAGGACGTGCATCAAGTTAGATTGATAAAGGACAGAGAGGGAACTCTATTGACTAATGACAGAAGTGTGCTGGGAAGATGGAAAGAGTACTTTGAAGAGCTGATGAATGAGGAAAATGAGAGAGAAAAAAGAGTAGAAGAGGTAACCATTGAGGAGCAGGATGTAGCAAAGATCAGTAAGGGTGAAGTGAGAAGGGCATTGAAGAGGATGAAGAATGGAAAGGCAGTTGGTCCTGATGATATACCTGTGGAGGTATGGAAGTGTCTAGGAGAGGTAGCAGTAGATTTTCTGACAAGAACATTCAACACGGTACTAGAGAGTGAGCAGATGCCGGAGGAGTGGAGGAGAAGTGTGCTGGTGCCCATTTTTAAGAACAAGGGAGACGTGCAGAGTTGCAGCAACTACAGAGGGATAAAGTTGATGAGCCATACGATGAAGTTATGGGAAAGAATAGTGGAAGCTAGACTAAGGGCAGAGGTCAGCATTTGTGAACAACAGTTTGGTTTCATGCCAAGAAAGAGCACCACAGATGCAATGTTTGCTTTGAGGATGTTAATAGAGAAGTACAGAGAAGGTCAGAGGGAGCTACATTGTGCCTTTGTGGATCTGGAAAAGCATATGACAGGGTTCCAAGAGAAGAACTGTGGTATTGCATGAGGAAGTCTGGAGTGGCAGAGAAGTATGTTAGAGTGGTGCAGGACATGTATGAGAGATGTAAGACAGTGGTGAGGTGTGCTGTCGGTCTGACCGACGAATTCAAGGTGGAGGTGGGACTGCATCAAGGGTCAGCTCTGAGCCCCTTCTTGTTTGCTATGGTGATGGACAGGCTGACAGACGAGGTGAGACAAGAATCTTCATGGACTATGATGTTTGCAGATGACATCGTGATCTGTGGTGAGAGCAGAGAACAAGTGCAGGAAAATCTAGAGAGGTGGAGGTATGCCCTGGAAAGGAGAGGAATGAAGGTTAGCCTCAGAAAATCAGAATACATGTGTGTGAATGAGAAGGACCCAGGAGGAACGGTGATGTTACAGGGAGCAGAGATAACGAAGGTGGAGGATTTTAAGTACTTAGGCTCAACAATCCAGAGCAATGGAGAGTGTGGAAAAGAGGTGAAGAAGCGTGTGCAGGCAGGCTGGAATGGTTGGAGAAAAGTATCCGGTGTGATGTGCGATAGGAGAGTGTCAGCAAGAATGAAGGGAAAAGTGTACAAGATGGTGGTGAGGCCAGCGATGTTGTATGGCTTAGAAACAGTGGCGCTGAGGAAAAGGCAGGAGGCAGAGCTGGAGGTAGCGGAGATGAAAATGTTGAGGTTCTCCCTTGGAGTAACGAGGATGGATAGGATCAGAAATGAGTATATCAGAGGTACAGCCCACGTAAGATGTTTTGGAGACAAAGTCAGAGAGGCTAGATTGAGATGGTTTGGACATGTACAGAGGAGGGATAGTGAGTATATTGGCAGTAGGATGCTGAGGTTGGAACTACCAGGCAGAAGGCCTCGAGGAAGACCGAAGAAGAGATTTATGGATGTGGTGAAGGAAGACATGAAGGTCGTTGGAGTCAGAAAAGAAGATGCGGAGGACAGGGTGAGGTGGAGGCGGATGATTTGCTGTGGCGACCCCTGAAGGGAGCAGCCGAAAGTAAAAGAAGAAGAAGAAGAAGAAGTTAGACACGATAACTTGAGAACCATTTGAGCTATGACTACCAAATTTTTGCTCATGAAAGGCATCCATGAGAGGCGGGCGCTCGTGGATCTTGCAGGCTTTTTTTTATAATTAGCAAATACAGTATGTTATAACATGAAAAGCACAGCACCATAAGATATTAATCACCAAATTAGGCTAATTAGTCACAGAACGTTATCATTTGCTCAGCATTTAAGGGTCGTTAAGATACCATAATATGTTTTAGCTACAGTGTTCATTGACAAATTTTATTGTAGAACAGTTTTTGAAGTTTTTATGCTGCGGGCCAAGAGACTGATTCAATCTGTCATACACAAGAAGAACTTAAAAAGGATTTAGGTAGTTCTTGCCCTTTTCAGACATCTAATACTGTCTTCCATTTTTGACTGTTGGACGATTTTGTACGCAGAGCTTTTCCTGCCTGACATATTACGATATCAAATCATTCCTTTACATACTGTGGCGCATAGTGCAGTGAACTCGCCAGTGACTCGTGAGGAGGCTGAACAGAGATGGCGCTTATATAGCGCCATATAACGGCTTCTGTGTATTTGGCCTTATTAGCGAATATGCATGTGCTTGAAGGGTTGTGTCAGGAAGAGCATCCGACGTAAAAACCTATACCAAATCAAACATGCGAATCAGATGATTTGCTGTGGCAACCCCTGAAAAAGGGAAAAGCCAAAAGGACAAGAAGAAGAAGGAAATGTTTTCACGACAGGAATTAGTTTTCTTTGCAGAAATGTTCATAACCACTTTCAAAACACTTTCTGTGCTTACTGTCACTAATATAACACCTCAATAAATTTTTCAGGTATTATGACCACAAGCGGAATGCTGCCAAAAAGGAGCAGAAAACAGTTGAGGCAGCTCAGAAGGTTTCAATTAAACAATCCTACTTTATTATCCAATTAATTATTGAAGTGTGGACATGTGGAGGAAAATATGGATTATAGTCAGATGTTTTTTGCTCAAGGCCTTCAAGTCTGCTGAGAAAAAGACCAAGCAAACCCTTAAAGAAGTCAAGACAGTGACAACAATTCAGAAAGCCAGAAAAGTCTTCTGGTGAGATGATTTTTTTAAAAAGTATTTTAAGGGGATCCAATACATGATGGTATGGTATGATACAATATATCCCAAAAATACTGATAACTTTTGACTTTTTAACCAGGTTTGAAAAGTTCCTGTGGTTCATTAGTTCAGAGAACTACCTTGTCATCGCTGGCCGAGATCAGCAGCAGAATGAGATGATAGTTAAACGTTACCTGCGACCAGGTAGAGGAGTTCAGGCTGCACTTTTTTGGGGCTTATTTTCAATGAATAGGTGTTCTTCACCCTCTTGAATTTTCAGTGAAATTTTTTTTTTTCATTTTTTCAGGGGATCTCTACATCCATGCTGATCTTCATGGAGCTACAAGTTGTGTCATCAAGAATCCATCTGGTACAAGTGTCTTTGTAAAAAAAAAACCCCAAAAAAATCATTTAATTCCGATTATTTGATGATTCAGAGAGCACAAGAAGCAGTCTCCCTTGCCCGGACGCGGGTCACTGGGGTTCCCTCCTGGAACCAGGCCCGGGGGAGGAGCTCGAAAGCGAGCGCCTGGTGGTCGGGCTTCTGCCCATGGAGCCTGGCCGGGCTTAGCCCGAAAAGGAGACATGGGTCCGCCCTCCCATGGACCCACCATCTGTGGGAGGAGTTTTAGGGGTTGGGTGCAGTGTGAGTTGGGTGGCAGCCGAAGGCATGGGTTCTGTCGGACCGATCCTCGGCTACTTACTCTGACCCTCGGGACATGGAATGTCACCTCTCTGGCGGGGAAGGAGCCTGATCTGGGGCGCGAGGTGGAGAGATACCGACTAGATATAGTCAGGCTCACCTCAACGCATAGCTTGGGCTCTGGAAACATCCATCTCGAGAGAGGATGGACCTTATTCTATTCTGGAGTTGCTCATTGGGAGAGGCGGCGAGCCGGTGTGGGTATTCTTGTTGCCGCCCGTCTCGATGCCCAAATATTGGGGTTCTCCCCAGTTGACGAAAGGGTAACTTCCCTCTGTCTTCGGGTGGGGGGACGGGTCCTGACTGTTATTTGTTCTTATGCACCAAATGACAGTTCAGAGTACCCACCCTTTTTGGAGTCTTTGGGGGGGGGTGTTGGAGAACGCTCCCTCGGGAGACTCACTCGTTGTCTTGGGAGACTTCAGCGCCCATGTGGGCAACGATAGTGTGACCTGGAAGGGTGTGATCGGTAGGTACGGCCTCTCCAGTCTGAACCCGAATGGTGTTTCATTGTCGATCACGAACACCATGTTCGAACATAAGTGTGCCCATAAGTGCACTTGGCACCAGGACACCCTAGGTTGCAATTCGATGATTGACTTTGTAGTCGTGTCATCGGACTTGCGACCATATGTTCTGGACACTCGGGTGAAGAGAGAAGCTGAGCTGTCTACCGATCACTACCTGGTGGTGAGTTGGCTTCAGTGGTGGGGGAGGCTGCCTTCCAGACCTGGCAGGCCCAAGCGTGTAATCAGGGTCTGCTATGAAAGTTTGGCAGAGTCCCCTGTCTGAGCTCCAACCACGTCCCGGAGGAGGCGGGGGACATGGAATCCGAATGGGCCATGTTTCGTGCCTCCATTGCTGAGGCGGCAACCCATAGCTGTTATTGGTGCTTGCTGTGGCGGTAATCCCCAAACCCGGTGGTGGACCGTCCAGCTGAAGAAGGAGGCCTATCGGGTTTTATTAGCCTGTGGGACTCCCGAGGCAGCAAACGGGTACCGGCAGGCCAAACGTGCTGCAGCCGAGGCTGTCACAGATGCAAAATCTCGGGCGTGGGAGGAGTTCGGTGAGGGCCTGGAGAGTGATTATCGGTTGGCCTCAAAAAGGTTCTGGACCACCATTCGACACCTTGGGAGGGGGAAGCAGTTCTCCACAAACACTGTTTACAGTGGCGGTGGGGAGCTGCATACCTCGACTGGGGATGTCGTTGAGAGGTGGAGGGAATACTTTGAGGACCTCCTTAGTCCCACCAACATGCCCTCCGTGGAAGAGCAAGACCCTGGGGGTTTTGGTGGCGGTCCGCCTATCACTGGAGTGGAGGACACTGAGGTTGTCAAAAAGCTCCTCGGTGGTCGAGCTCCGGGGTTAGACGAGATCCGCCTGGAATATCTCAGGGTTCTGGATGCTGTAGGACTGTTGGTTGACACGTCTCTGCAACATCGCGTGGTCATCGGGGGCTGTATCTCTGGATTGGCAAACTGGGGTGGTGGTCCCGATTTTTAAGAAGGGGGACCGGAGGGTGTGTTCCAATTATCGTGGAATTACACTCCTCAGCCTACCTGCGAAAGTCTATGCAAGGGTACTAGAGAGGAGGATCCGACCAATAGTCGAACCTCGGATTCAGGAAGAACAATGTGGTTTTCGTCCTGGCCGTAGCACTCTTGACCAACTCTATATGCACCACAGGATTTTGGAGGGGGCATGGGAGTTTGCCCAATCCGTCCACATGTGCTTTGTGGATTTGGAGAAGGTTTTCGACCGTGTCCCTCGAACGATCTTGTGGGGCATGCTCCAAGAGTACGGCGTTCCGGATCCGTTGCGACGAGCCATTCGGTCGCTGTATCATCGGAGCCAGAGTTTGGTCCGTATTGGCAACAACATGTCGAATTAGTTTCCGGTGGGAGTTGGACTCCGCCAAGGCTGTCCTTTGTCACCGATTCTGTTCATAATTTTTATGGACAGAATTTCTAGGCGCAGTCGAAGCATTGAGGGGTTCTGGTTTGGTGGCCATCGGATCTCGTCTCTGCTTTTTGCGGATGATGTTGTCCTTTTGGCTTCATCAAGTCGGGACCTCCAGCTCTCATTGGAGCGATTCGCAGCCAAGTGCGAAGCAGCCGGGATGAGGATCAGTACCTCCAAGTCTGAGGCCATGGTTCTCAGTCGAACAATGATGGAATGCACCCTCCGGGTCGGGAATGAGGTCCTGCCCCAAGTGGAGGAGTTTAAGTATTTTGGGGGCTTGTTCACGAGTGAGGGAAGGATGGAGCGAGAGATCGACAGACGACTCGCTGCAGCCTCTGCTGTTAAGCGGTGCATGTACCGGTCCGTTGTGGTGAAGAAGGAGCTATGTCTCTCGGCTTGTCTGGGACCGCCTCGGTGTCCCCCCGTGAGAGTTGGAGGCGGTGGCTGGGAAGAGGGACGTCGGGACCTCTTTGCTTAGGTTGCTGCCCCCGTGACCCGACCCCGGACTTAGCGGAAGATGATGATGATGATGATGATTCATTGGTCTGATGAGGAGTGTTTTAATTAAACTGTTTAGTGGGAATTGTTATGAGCTGTAGTGGAAATACTAAAAATGGCTTTCAAATTCCATTCTGTTAGATGTGAAAAAAAAGGAATAAAACAACGTGAGCTGCTGTTATAAAAAGGTAACCACAGGGTAGTGTGATGAGGCCCAACTGCACCCTGAAGTTAATTATTTTCCAGTGACAGCATGTCTTAAAGTTTTAGTCTTTTTATATCACACCTATTGCCGGAAATTGAATTTAATTCATGAATACCATAAATAATTAATTAAATTAATATTTTTAACCATTTATTATGGTATTATTGGTATTATATGACCAAAGGTGAATGGATTCTTTAAAATCACAACTATATTTGGGTCTTTCATAAACTGCACAAGTTATTTGAACGACGTTGTACCCTGTAGCTTTAAGATTCTATTTAATGGAATTAAAGGACATTGCCAAACATTTGCCAGAATATTGTTTGAGACTTTTCGAGACTTGGACAGAGTCCTGACCTCAACCGAACATAGCTGGGGTTGGAAATGCTAAAATGAAATGCTAACTATGCACCAAGCATACTCACTCAACCTCAGTGTCTGACCTCTTAAATTCCCATAACCATGTTGTTATAGCAGCAAAGGGAGCCGAGCAACCCTGCAAAGGAAGCTCAATTCAGCTGTTTGTATTCTCGATCTTGTTGTTTTGGTCACTACTGAAAGCTCATGACTGTAGATAAGGGTTGCAACGTAGATTGACTGGTAAATTGAGACCCTTGTGGCTCTGCTCCCTCTTCACCACGACGGACTGGTACAGGCTCTGCTTTACATCAGAGATTACAACAATCCAATTGTTGATCTCCTGCTCCATCCCTTCCCTCACTCATGAACAAGATCCCGGGATACTTGAATTCCTTCACTTGGAGCAGGACCTCATTCCAGACCTAGAGGGACATTCCACCCTTTTTTGGCTGAGAACCATGGTCTCAGACCATGGGGTAAATGCAGAAAAAATAATTTCCCTTACGTAATTAATACAGTAGGCCCTTGACCATTTGAGGTTCA
This sequence comes from Plotosus lineatus, assembly GCA_024760905.1. Lineage (NCBI taxonomy): Eukaryota > Metazoa > Chordata > Actinopteri > Siluriformes > Plotosidae > Plotosus > Plotosus lineatus. The sequence continues at coordinate 41,833,929 of CM045732.1, read as the reverse complement.
AGGAGAAAAAAGAGGTGTTACTGTACACATCATCTGCAACAAATCAGCAGGAAGGAGAAACAAAGGCTCTCAGCCATTGGCTAAATTTGTGTCATGTGCCAATTTCTTCCGGGTTTGTCGCCAATCCACGAGTATGCAGGGACATGAGCGCTGAACTGCGAATGGTCAAGGGCCTACTGTATATGGAATACGGCAGATGGCAGCAAGTCTCAAACTTTTCCCAACCTCTTTGCGTGCAAGCCTCTACCTCGATTTTCCTTGTGAACAACAAAAAAAAATCGTCTGCAAGTAAAAACAACAACTTTGCGGCCTTCTTGCGACATGTTGGAGAAGAGTTTGAGATTGAAAAGTGACAGATGTGAATTGCCATTCACGTCAATCACTTTTCTATTGCACCTGTAGTGTGATCACCCATTGATAATGCTAATAATTTGAACTTGCACTTTAAGGTGAGCCTGTTCCCCCACGCACACTAACTGAGGCTGGAACAATGGCTGTGTGCTACAGTGCTGCTTGGGATTCTAAAGTGATCACCAGTGCTTGGTGGGTTCATCATAACCAGGTGAGCACAGGCAGGTTTTAATGACGATACAGTCGCATATAAAATAAGTAATAAAATTTGATTTGATTGTATTGTTTGTGTTTGTTGCTTCAGGTGTCCAAAACTGCACCAACAGGAGAGTACTTAACCACAGGAAGCTTCATGGTCAGAGGTAAAGGTTATGCTGTTGAATAATAATACAAGTGGATATCCATTTACAACTAATGTTTCTCCACTTTTTATCATCATCATCTTTCAACGCTTAATCTAGGGTCAGGTGGCGGGCGCGATAGCCTAAGCAGTGAGTTCCAGAAGTCCCTCTCCCCAGCCACTTCTTTCAGCTGTTCCGGGGGGGACACCGAGGCATTCCCACTTTTTTTTTTAAATTAAGGATCACGTTAATTAAAAAGGATATCGTACAGATTTTCAGGTCTTTTTTTAATTTATTTTGGACACCAATGAAGCACCAACGGACAGTTCCGAATTAAATAAGTCAAGTTCTTCAGGAAGCTGCTTCCTCACATGCCCCTGAAATGTTGATTTTGAGTGAGCACCCTCGATATCTTGGTTTACCTTCTTCTCTCACTTATGGCCACATTTTAACAACTGAAAGCTCCACAGAGTGTGCTGGGAGGGAAACCAGATGGGTGGAGATACTGCTGCGTGTGGGGGCAATGTGACACAGCCAGCGACTCAGAAAGCCAAGCATGCCATGACACACGACAGTGTCAAAAAAATAAACAGCCATCAAAACAATCAGAGGGAAACTTTAAGCTGTGTCATCCCTCGTTATTTGACACTCTGTCATCATCTAACATACAGTTTGTGCTTGAAAGTTTGTGAACCCTTAAGAATTTTCTACATTTCTTCAAAAACATGACCTACAAACATCATAGGATTTTTATAGAAGTCATAAAAGTAGCTAAAGCGAACCCAGTTAAATAAATGATACAAACATATTTTACTTAGTAATTTATTTAAGGAGGAAAATAATCCAGTGTCACTGAGTAACTGACAAAAGTGAACCTTTGATTTTAGTATCTGATGTGACCCCCCTCTTGCAGCAATAACGGCAACTAAACATTTCCGGTAACTGTTGATCAGTTCTGCACATCAGCTTGGAGGACATTTAAACCACCTCTCCGTTCAGAACAGCTTGAACTCTGGGGTGTTGGTGGGTTTCCTCACATGAACTGCTCACTTCAGGTCCTTCCACAATATCTCAATTGGATTAAAGTCAGGACATTGACCTGGCATTTCAAAAACATTAACTTTATTCTTTGGGAGAATGACTTCTGGGCTTAGGGTCATTGTTGTGCTGCATGACCCACTTTCTCTTGAGATTCAGTTCGTGGACAGATGGCCTGATATTTTTGTTTAGTATTTTATAATATAATTCAGAATGCATAAATGAATAAATAACAGTCATAGCTTAAACATATTTATGTATATTACAATGTCTGTTAAAATTCCTTCTGGAATCACAAGTGTATATTTTAATGGACAGCTACAGGAGGTTTGTTCTGATCCACCCCAAATTTACTTAGTAAACCAGAAAGACATTGACACTCATTTCTGCTGAATATTTTTATAGGATTGTGGGTGTTGCAGGGCAGCAAATTTTGAAATTTCCAAATGATGCTAAAACACAAAAAATTGCTAGAACTCACACAGAGTATTACAGCAGCCCGAACCTCAGATGATTAATAAAAGTCACACCCTGAACACAAACTTGTTACAACCTTCTGTGAAACCTTCTGTGTCTTGATGGTGATATATGGTGAATATTATGGCCTCATATCAAATTGCGCCAAACCTTTGCTGTGATAAGGAGGAAGACTTAGTGAATGAACTTGGGAATCTGGGAAATTTCTGAAACTTGACATACATATGAACACTGGAAATGTAACAGTTCTAGTTCTTATTTAACATTAAAGGATGGATAAAAACCTTTGGGACCTGTATCTTAATCACAACAGGAAGTGGGCTGTTTTGATTTTAAGATTAATTTTTTGATGATTTATAGCCTTCATACTTTAATGAACTTGAACTCCAGAATTAATTCAGTCCACTCCAAAGTGTGGCTGCTGAGTCTAGACAAGTGGTTCTCAAATAGTGGGGCTTGCCCCCCTGGGGGGGCATGGGGCGATACCAGGGGGGGGCACATGCTTTTTTTTTTGCGCCGTATTAGGATAAATTGTAATTCTACATCCACTACAGCAGGTAGCAGTGGCTTCTTCACTGTCAGCGTGTGCCCAGAGGTAAAATAAGCAGTGAAGTTAAGAAATTCACCATGGAAATTTTTAACAGGGACGGAAAGAGAGTTGGAGAGAGATGGAGACAGTGCGAGAAACGAAAGTCTCCCAAAAGCTAAGTTGAGGAAGTATGGTGAAGCGGATGTAGCACTTGGCTTCACTGTGCTGCGGTGAGAAACGAGGAAAGACCGCTGTGTTTACTGTGTCTGAAAACATTGGCAGTGGACAGCATGAACCCAAATAAATTCAGGCGTCACTTAGACATCACATCCCGATCACGTGATGCGCCACGTGAGTTTTTTCAGTGAAAATGTGCCGAATATTTCCAACAATGAAATGTTTCAAACAATGAAATTTGTGAATGTTACTCCTGCAAACCAGCGAGCTCTGTTAGCATCAGATAAGGTGGAGTACCAAACTGCTCGGTGTAGAAAACCCCATGGCAGAGCAGAGGAACTGATCCTACCTGCAGTAGACACAGTCTCTGTAATGCTGGATGAAGTCACTGCTGTCAAAATAAGCCCAGGTCCCAGTTCAGCATTGAGCAGGAGCTGATAGTTCAGTATAATGCTTTAAGTTTAAACCCGGCTTTGAAAAGCTGTGCACTGAGAAATGTGCTTATTGTACTTTAATCTGGACTTAATCATTTTGACAAAATAATAATAATAATAATAATAATAATAATAATAATAATAATAATAATGGTCATATTAAAAATAATACAAATTGTTTAATTCATTTTTGTTTTGTAGGTTAAAGTGTTTTATATATTGTGCTCCTGAGTTAATATCGCTGATCAATTTGAATTTATTATTATTGATTGATTTTATTTCATTTTATTTTTCAGTATCGAATGGTTCAAATCGTTGTTCAAAAATGTTTACAGTTTAAATAAGGATACTTTTTATTTCAGGCAAATTGATGCACTTTAAATCTTTTTGTTTAAAGACTCAAAAATTGTTAAGAAAGTTATTCTTTGTTGGAAGTTGATTTATATTTTTTCATTTTTTTGTAAGCCATAATGATAATAAGGATTTATTTTAATAAGGATATAGTGTTATGCAAAAGATTACGTATAACAATTTTTAGACAAATAACACTATTTATATGTGGGGGGAGAAATGTTTTTCTCTTCCTGGGGGGGTTGGGGGCACAACAGAAAATAATTGAAAAGCACTGGTCTAGACAATTGAAGGATTAAAAGTAATCAAAAACTCAGGTTTTCATCTTGGAGTGTGGCTATGGTGTCATCTAAATTTTTAATACAGTGGTACCTCACCTTACGATAGTCCCAGCAAACGAAAAATCCAGGTTACGAAAAACATTTTCCAAATTTTTTTGTCTGTGTATCCGAAACAAGTTCTCCTTACGAAACGCGCCATTCAAACATTAAAATGCGCCATTCAAACATTCAAACAATGTCTGAGCTGCTCTCCATTGGCTATCTCCCAGCATCCCGCCCCGCTGCTCTCCCATTGGCGAGGAGGGATGACGCAGCTCCCTCCCATTGGCTATTATGGAGCTGCATCTCCCATAATGCTTTTCGTGTAAAGGACAGAGTTACTGTTTCCTGAGTTTTTTTGAGTCATTGCAAGTTTATTTTTTAACTCAGGCTTTTAACCTTGCATAAACATTTGTAAGATTATAACTCTGCCAAGAAGACATGGTCAACACACGTGCACGCGCACGCGCACGTGTGATTTCCGGTCCGAGTGAAAAGAAGAAGCGGGTTCGTGGCATGCGGTTGAGTGATATCGCAAAGGAATATGGCCAAACCCGTCTATCATCGGTACGATATTGAAGCAGAAGGAGGTCTTAAAAGGTATGCTTTTATAATTTTTAAAGGGTTTAGCGGTAGTATTGGGGGCCTTGGAACAAATCACACGTTTTACATGTAAAATGTGTTTCAATTTACGAAAAATCCAGGTCAAGAAAAAGGCTCTGGAACGGATTTATTTTATAAGGTGAGGTACCACTGCATCTTGCTATTAAACAGGAAGATTCATGTAAATTGCTGTAACTCAAACAGATTTCATCCAATTTGCCCCAAATATTACAGGTTTTATAATGGTCCTAGCCCAGTGCTTCTCAATTATTTTCTGTCGCGTCCCCCGAGGCAACAGGAAAATCTTTTTTGTTCGTTAACATCCTATTAAAGTATGGTCTATTGATCTGGTCTTCATCAGTACTATAAGATCTTTGAGCTGACCATCTGTGAAAATTGTGTGATTTCATTAAGGGGCGTGTATGTGGCGGTGTGTGGAAATTCAATCTTTTATGATGACTCTGGAAATTGGTGTAACTCATATAGATTATCTACTTGATGGAGAATCCTACTTGTTTACTTGGTGGATTAATCAGATTCACCTCAAATCTGGTCATCCCCAACTGGCCCAGGATGTGAGGTCCCTCCATAGTTTTTATTCTGAATTGTTCAATAGATTGTTAATAATACAACATTCACTTGTCTTATATTTTGCAGTGAGGAAGAATATTTTTGCTACGAAGCAAGAAAATGTGAATATTCTGAAGGGGCTGAACTAATTTGTATAAAGAATACAGTATTAACATTTTATACCTTGACAGGTTCTTGTCTAAATGTTCAGAAATAAAATAATGTGCAGTGATTGAGTTACGTTTTCCGAAATACACCACTATCTATACAGTATATACATGATATTGGGACATGGAAAGTGCAGATACAAATAGTATAGGATTCTGTCAGTACTGTTTTTAGTGTCAACACAGATTCAAGTATTTCAAGGTTGCTTTTAGTTTGGCTCTAGTTAATTAGTTTTTGTGCTATCTTTTGATTGTGTTTTAGGAAAGAAGAATTTCTTACCGCCCTCATATCTTATTATGGGATTCGGTTTTCTTTTCAAAGTGAGTATGTGTTTATTGCTGACATTGCCATGCTATATTGGGGCAGAACTTCTGAAATAACAATAAGACTATTTCCTACCGTAGACACCACATGGGGAGTGACAATCACCATCACAATTTTTACTTTTTAATCGCCCTTTAATCCAAACACAATTCAGACTTTATTTCTGGTATCCGTTTCCCACATTGTTTTGTTTCTTCCATTGGTAACCGGACAGCCATTGCTGTGCATCTCTTCATTTAAGAATTACAGTATTATACTGTGCTGATGCTGCTGTGGTCTTTACATAATTGGTTGTGCTCTTTGTTCCCCCAACACCCTTCAAAAGTAGGGAATGACAATGCAGTTCTTTCATATTTCCCGCCATTTGAAATGAAGGCATTTAGGTTTGAAATCAAAAGAATACAGTTTCAGCATGTTCATAGATAACATGCTGTTCAATTTGGAACGTGGCACTTTTTCTCTGGATGATCTAAATTTTGGAATGTAACTGCTGGGAAACTAACATCTACACATCAAAGAGGTCAGTCAAGAAAAACGAGCTGTTGAGGGTAAAAATATTGTGAGAGCTGTGATGTTCAGCCCTAAAATAACAGAGTGGCATCAACAACAGCCAAAACACAGGCAAGAGTGAAGGTATCAGGGCAGTGCTGGGTCAGTCCTTAAGGCTCTGGTTTAATGCTCAAAAGATTGGGCCTCAAGCTCCAGTACCACCCGACTGTAGCTGTTGGGCCCTTGAGCGTGATCTTTAGCCCTCAGCTGTATAAATGAGATTAATGTGTATGTCACTGTGTCCACAAATATAAAATGTTTTACAATGGACTGTTCAAAATTCTCTGGAGAAATATAGAGGACACCATTCATCAGTAGTTAGATTCAGAAGGCTGGATTCGAAAGCACAAAGAAATGCAGAGAACAACAACAAATGTCCAGGAACAATCATTCACCTCTTCCAAACTGATGGAAAGGCCACTCTGCAGAGGACGATATGCAGTGCATATCGTCCTCTGCAGAGTGACGTTTGAAGTTATTGACATGCAGTTCAAGCCTGGAAAAGTGTAACACATGCAAAATGCAACAGTTTGGTGTTTTGCCAGCGTTAAAAAAGTGACATGCAGTAAAATATCGAGTTGCTTTCAAACCCATTGGTTTCCTAAAAGCTGCCATGTCTTTGTTCCCGTCTATATTTAAACAGTCGGGAAATAATATTTGGCCATTGACCTTAAATTCAATTTCACTGTATTGTAAAAGAATTGGATGACCTTTGTGTCAATATTTTTAGAAGGGACTGTATATAGCAGTAGAAATGTAAATTACATAGGCTCTTACCTTGGAGAAAAAAGTTTGGAGGAAATGGGCTGGATGAGGTTGTAAATGCAGTTTTATCCAAGAGGTTCAGAGTGATGTGTTACTCTTGTAGGTGGATGAGCAGTGTGTGTTCCGACACCTGGATGAGAGGAAAGTTAAAACATTGGAGGACGTGGATGACATGAGCTCTAACACCACAGAGCTTTTAGAGGAAGGAGATGAGCTGTTGGGTATTTGTCTACACACACACACACACACACACACACACACACACACACACACACACACACACACACACACACACACACACCAGACGGGCATCGTCAAACCATTCACTCTATTCGAAAAAGGATAAAATGAAATAATAAAAACTCACTCTGTCAATCATTTGCCCAGTCAGAGTTGCAGGGAACCTAGAGCCTATCTCAGCTGGCACGCAGTGAACAGAGTACACCCTGAACAGATTGCCATACTATTGTATGGCAACACACATACTATCATTTACACTTACACACATCTAGGGGAAGCCATGGAACAGCAAATTAGCTTAATGTGCACGTCTTTTGACTGTGGGAGGAAACTGGTGTACCCAAAGGAAACCGACACAAGCATGAGAAATACATGCACACTCCCTGGACTTGAACTCAGGACCTTTTTGCTGTGAGGTCGACGTGCTAACCACTGTACCACAGTGCCGTCCTAATAAAAACATATTCCATGTATTCATTTGTAAAATCGATCTTTTTTTGCTTGTTTGTAGTTTTTATTTATTTATTTATTTTACTTCAGTTTGTTGGCCCAATTACACACCATTTTTGTTCCAGGAGAAGACAGTGCAAATGAAGGAGAAGCTGAAGGAGAAGACATATCAGAAGATGGTAGAACGGAAGAAGAACAGGAAGCGAACATGGTGGCTAATGAGGAGCAGTTAGGAGAAATACAGTTTGAATCATTTAAGCAGGAGAAAGAAGAAGAGGAGGAGGAGGAGGAGGATGAGAAGGTGGTGTGTGAAGAGAAAGGAGAAAAGGAGACTGACGAAGAGATTAAGAGTGAGGAAGAGAGTCCAGATGACAGTTTTCCAGACACCACAATCCTGCTCACACACCTTCAGTCCAACAGGTAGTGCCATACTAAACCAAACTGACTTCACATCTGCATTTATTCATTTGTTGAAATGTGTTCATTCAGTTTCTAGAAAGTGACTTGAAGTTAAGAGAGAGACTTGTTCATTAAGTTAACAGAGAGACTTGTTCATAAACACAATACTGGATGAAACCCAAACAACCACAGGGAGAACTTGCAAACACTACAAAGAAACAATTAGCCAATGCATCAGATAATGTGTACAACATTTTACTCATGGTCTAAGGCAGGGGTCGGCGGCACGTGGCTCTTTAGCACCCTAGTGGCTCCCTGGAGATTTTTCAAAAATGTTTGAAAAAGGAAAAAGCTGGGGAGGGGGTATTTTTTTGTTTTAATATGGTTTCTGTCAGAGGACAAGCCTGACAAACATTCTTAACGTTTTCCAGTGTTTTAAAAATTTGTATAAAAAATATTAGGCCTGCATTTCAACATTTCTGTCAGCAAAGATTTGCGTCGTAGCCTGCAACACGTTTCAGCATGATGCTTTGCCAGGCAGGTAGCTGTTGAAAACAAACCGGTGGGTGTGTAATGGGTCATAGAGCCCAAAGGGAAAAAAGAGAAAGATAGCTGATGAGAACAGAGGATTTAAGGAAGAATGGACCCAATCATTTGCTTTTATTGCCAATGCGGAAGGATTGCCCACATGTTTGCTTTGTAATGAGAAGATGTCGATAACAAAAAGAGTAATTTGGAAAGACATTTCCAGGGAAGGCATGCTAAATTTGCAGCTGACCACCCAGCTGGGATTGAGAGAAAAAGTGTGATTGCAGTACAACTGGAAAAATTAGAGGAGCGCAGATAGATTTAAGAAGTGGATTGCATCTCCAAACTCCACTATTGCTGCTAGTTTTGTTTCCAACCCGAGAGATAATAAAACGTGGAAAACCGTTCACAGATGGTGATTACATGAAGGATTCATTCATTAAAATATCAGAGCACCTATTTTCAGACTTCAAAGCAAAACAGAGATAATTCAGAAAATTAAACACATGTCTCTCTCCGCAAAGACAGTGAAGGAAAGGGCCATTAAAATGGCAGGCAACATTACCAATCAGCAAATCAAGGTAATTGATTCAGCTCCGACATACTCAATTTCCTGTGATGAGTTGTGTGATGTGATTGACATTGAACAGACAGCGCTGTTGTGCAGGTATGTAAACTCTGATGGGCCACAAGAAGAAATAATCGAATTAATACCACTGAAAGGCTGAACACAGGGATGACATCGGTGAGGCTGTGTTGAAGTGTTTAAATGACAAAGGAATAAACACCAGCCACCTTATTTCAGTGTGCGGCCGGTGGTGTAGTGGTTAGGGTGCTGTGCTCATGATCGGGAGGTTGTGTGTTCAAATCCCAGTGAGATCCCCAGTGCACTAAGACACCTGGGCAAGGTCTTAATCACAAGTGTGCCTCTGTTCACCCAGAAGTATAAATGGGTACTCGTAAAAACATACTGGGAAGGTAACCTGCGATGGACTAGCGTCCCATCCAGGGGGAGTTGAACTCCTAGTCGCTTCACGCTATGGAAACCGGGGCTAAGCAGCGGTCCGATGAGCCACTATGGCTCAGGTGTAAAAAGCCCAATGGACTTACCTTATTTCAGTGGCTACAGATGGGGCACCCAGTATGACTAATATGACACCAAAAATCTGATTTCTTGATTGAATTTCTATAATTTCATCAATGCAACAAAACACAATACATTAATATAGTAATGGAAGTTAAACTTAAAGCACCAAGTATCATACAACAGAGTAGTCACATGGTGTCATTCTCTCGAGGATGCGCTGCAGGGAAAATAAACATTTAATCATGAATGCTCATTATGTATTCGTAGCCTACTTGGTCATTTTGACAGTTGGCTAATATACACTTACAGCCCGTGTTGCCTTCACATAAGGCTTATATCAGGATTTTAATTTTTTGCGGATCAAGACAGATTTGTTTTTAGTTTTTTGGCCCAATATGGCTCTTTCAATATTTTGGGTTGCTGACCCCTGGTCTAAGGATACAGACGCATATTTAAAAATATATCATTAATCGGCATCATTTGGTTCTCTCATTGGTTAATTCTGGCTCATACATTTCAGTGCGCTGTACTGATGTATTACAGTGAATTCTTATTAGTGCAGATGACATTCAGTCATCTGTGCTCACCGGAGCAGAAATGGATTTCTTCAGAGTCTTTGTATCTTTTTTGGGTGCTCCTCTGTTGTGGTGACCAATGGACAGTTTGCTATACAGAACAATCTTGGACAGTTGATGATTCTCTATTCTGGAGAAGTGCACTGTCCAATGTAGCCGTGTCTTCAACAGCATAGTTGTCAATTCTTTTTCCAAGATTTTGATGTTGATTATGAATTCACTCGCATAGATGTTGAAAGATGGTGCGGAGGCAGCGTTGAGTGCACAAGGAGTTGCAGGTGTTGACAGTAGGTGACCCACGACTTGGAGCCATACAAGAGTCAGAATGATGGCTTTGTACACACGAATCTTGATGCTGTTTGCCTTAGCCAGTCTGTTGTTGATCTCCTCGTCAATCTTAGCATCAGATGAGATGGTGCACCCCAGGTGGCAGGACTGATGGACTGTCTTCTACTCTGTCTCACATATGGTAATGTGAGGTGAGTGGTCTACTTCCTGTGGTGCTGGCTGGTGGAGTACAGTTTTCTTCAGGTTGACTTTGAATCGGAAGAACTAAGCAGCCTCTGTAAAGCAGAATGTAATACACTTCAGGGCTGTCTCTGACTTAGCAAGGAGTGCAGCATCGTTGGTGAAGAAAAGCTCTCGGATGAGTTGCTCTGGTGGTATGGGCCTGGAGTGATCTCAGATTTAACAGGCTGGCATCTGTGCGGTCTTGACGATATATATGCTGTCTTTATCAATCATCAAAGTTTTCAGTGGCCTGTTGGAGCATCCTGCTGTTGAAGATGGTGAAAAGTGTTGGCATGAAGAGACAGCTTTGTTTCTCACCATTCTCAATTGGGAAGGGTTCAGAGAGGTTGTTGCTGTGTCTAACTTAGCTACAGTGATCTTCATGTAGCTGCTTGGCCATGTTGAGGAAATTTGGGGAGCACCCTAGTATCGCCATGATCTGCCACGGACCCTTCTGGCTTACAGTCTTGAATGCTTTAGTGAGGTTGACGTATGTCATGTACAGTCCTTTTCTGGCTTCTGGCATTTCTTCTGGAGTTTCCTGAGCAGGAGTTCCATATTGATGATGCCTCTGTTGGCTCTGAAGTCACACTTTCTCTCTGAGAGGTGGTCTTCTGCTATGATAGGCACTAGCCTGTTCAGGAGGACTCGAGCAAGGACTTTCCTGTAATGGAGAGCAGATTTATCCCACAGTAGTTGGAGCAGTCAGACTTTTCTTCTTTCTTATACAGAGTAATGATGACCACATAATGGAGCTCTTATGGTAGTTTGTCTTGCTCCCAACAGCAGACTAAATGTTTGTGAAGTGTGTTGTGTAACACTGGGCCCACATGCTTACAGGTGTCAGGTGGAATTCCATAGACTCTTGCTGCCTTTCCATCCTTTAGCCATTCTCGGGCCATTACAGTCTCCTTTAGGGAAGGGCTCTTATTGAGTTCTGTTTTTACTGGTTGTTGTGGGATTGCTTAGTCCTAAGTTGTGGGCTGCATAGTTGGTTTTCTGTACAAGCTCACGTGGGTCAGTGTAGAACTTGTCCTTTTCTGCAGGGTCTGCTTGAAATTTAGCATACTTATTGTTGCTAAGTGAGAGGTGCAATTAGATGATTTGGTCTGAGTGACCAGATGGAAGGTTCTCTAGCTTGGAAGTAATGGGGGTTTGGACATGAAACTGACACCAGAAAGACATCTCCCGGTCTCAAGTTTGCTTGAACAGTACAGGATGTCACTGGCACAATGCTCTTGAAATCTGCCTTCCCCATGGAAATGGACATCGGTGAGAGCAGTGATTTCATGCACGACCAGAGCAAAATGTACAGCAACCATGTAAATGTGGGCATGTCCTTCGTTCCTGCACAGTGGAGTTTTTAGGTGGTGTTCAGAATTTGCAGTACTAACTCAGCCATTTACACCCGGGGGTCATCGGAGTGTCAGACAGACGATGAGTCTCAAGTTAGAAATTGAAGGCGTGATGTTCAGTGTTGTTAGTGCTTATGCCCCACAGGCAGGATGTGAGCTAGAAGAGAAGGAGAGATTCTGGAGTGAGTTAGATGAAGTGATGCAGAATACCCCCAGAGGTGAAAGAATGGACATTAGGGCAGACTTCAATGGACATGTTAGTGCAGGATACAGGGGACGAGGAAGTGATGGGCAGGTTTGGTATCCAGGACAGGAACGCAGAAGGACAAATGTTGGTAGATTTTGCAAAAAGGATGGAAATGGCTGTGGTAAATACTTTCTTCCAAAAGAGACAGGAGCATAGGGTGACTTATAAAAGCGGAGGTAGGCACACACAGGTAGACTTCATCTTGTGCAGGCGATGTAATTTGAAGGAAGTCAGTGACTGCAAAATAGTAGCGGGTGAGAGTGTTGCCAAACAGCATAGGATGGTGGTGTGCAGGATGATGCTGATGATAAGGAAGGTGAAGGCAGAGCAGAAGACAAAGTGATGGAAGCTGAAAAAGGAAGAGTGTCGTGTTGTCTTCAAGGAGGAGATGAAACAGGCTTTGGGTGGTCAGGAAGTGCTTCCAGATGACTGGAGAATTACAGCTAATGTGAGACAGGGAGGAGGATACTTAGTGTGTCCTCTGGAAGGAGAGGAGATAAGGAGACTTGGTGGTGGAATGAGGAAGTGCAGGAGTGTGTACAAAGGAAGAGGTTAGCTAAGAAGAAGTGGGACTTAGAGAGGACTGAAGAGAGTAAACAGGAGTACAGGGAGACACAGCTTAAGGCGAAGGTAGCATTGTCAAAGGCCAAACAGAGGACGTATGATGACTTGTATGCTCGGTTGGAAAGTAAAGAGGGAGAAAATAATTTATACAGGTTGGCACAGCAGAGAAATAGAGATGGGAAGGACGTGCAGCAAGATTGAGTGATTAAGGACAGAGGGAAATATATTGACTGATGACAGAAGTGTGCTGGGAAGATGGAAAGAGTACTTTGAAGAGCTGATGAATGAGGCAAATGAGACAGAAAAAAAAGAGTAGAACAGGTGACCAGAGGACCAGGAAGTAGCAAAGATTAGTAAGGGTGAAGTGAGGAGGGCATTGAAGAGGATGAAGAATGGAAAGGCAGTTGGTCCTGATGACATACCGGTGGAGGTATGGAAGTGTCTTGGAGAGGTCGCAGTAGATTTCCTGACAAGAACATTCAACAAGGTCGTAGAGAGTGAGAGGATGCCAGAGGAATGGAGGAGAAGTGTGCTGGTGCCCATTTTTAAGAACAAGGGAGACGTGCAGAGTTGTGGCAACTACAGAGGGATAAAGTTGATGAGCCATACAATGAAGTTATGGGAAAGAATAGTGGAAGCTAGACTTAGAGCAGAGGTCAGCATTTGTGAACAACAGTTTGGTTTCATGTCAAGAAAGAGCACCACAGATGCAGTGTTTGCTTTGAGGATGTTTATAGAGAAGTATAGAGAAGGTCAGAGGGAGCTGCATTGTGCCTTTGTGGATCTGGAGAAAGCATATGACAGGGTGCCGAGAGAGGAAATGTGGTATTGCATGAGGAAGTCTGGAGTGGCAGAGAAGTATGTTAGAGTGGTGCAGGACATGAATGAGAGATGTAAGACGGTGGTGAGGTGTGATGTCGGTGTGACAGAAGAGTTCAAGGTGGAGGTAAGACTGCATCAAGGGTCAGCTCTGAGCCCCTTCTTGTTTGCTATGATGATGGACAGGCTGACAGACAGGATGAGACAAGATTCCCCAAGGACTATGATATTTGCAGATGACATTGTGATCTGCAGTGAGAGCAGAGAATAAGTGCAGGAAAATCTAGAGAGGTGGAGGTATACCCTGGAAAGGAGGGGAATCAAGGTTAGCCTCAGTAAGACAGAATACATGTGCAAGGACCCAAGAGGACCGGTGAGGTTACAGGGAGCAGAGATAAGGAAGGTGGAGGATTTTAAGTACTTAGGCTCAACAATTCAGAGCAATGGAGAGTGTGTAAAAGGTGAAGAAGCGTGTGCAGGCAGGTTGGAATGATTGGATAAAAGTGTCCGGTGTGATGTGTGATTGGAAGGTATCGGCAAGAATGAAAGGAAAAGTATACAAGACGGTGTTGAGGCCAGCGATGGTGAATGGTTTAGAAACAGTGGCCCTGGGGAAAAGACAGGAGGCAGAGCTGGAGGTAGCGGAGATGAAAATGTTGAGGTTCTCTTTGGGAGTAACAAGGATGGATAGGATCAGGAATGAGCACATCACAGGGACAGCACATGTAAGAGGTTTTGGAGACAAAGTCAGAGAGGCGAGACTGAGATGGTTTGGACATATACAGAGGAGGGATAGTGAGTATATTGGTAGTCGGATGCTGAGGTTGGAACTACCAGGCAGAAGGCCTAGAGGAAGACCAAATAGACGATTCATGGACGTGGTGAAGGAGGACATGAAGGCAGTTAGTGTAAGAAAAGAAGATGCAGACGATAGGGTGAGATGGAGGCAGGTGATTCGCTGTGGCGACCCCTGAAGAGAACAACCGAAAGGAAAAGAAGAAGTTCATCTGCCATAGCCTAGCAAGCTGTGACTGTACGACGAAGTCCTCAGGTTTTACGTTGGCGTGTCAGTCTAGCCTCCGGCTCAAGAACTTACCTCAGAGGCATGGGGGCTTTCACTCAGCAGGGATGTAGATCACCAGAAAGCAGAGTAATTATTCAGATTTGCTTTCTCCTGGGCGAGGTGCTTACCAAGGCTCGTGGGACTCACCTATCTATCTCAATGTTCTTACCCTGACGGGGAAGGATTTGGGGTTATTCACACTTGTCAAAGGTTCCAGTTTGCTGGGCAGGAGCGTCCATATTCCTGTGCTAAGTTAAAGCACCAACTTGTCCTACTGCAGTGCCAGTATCTTCCTCTTTCAGGCCTATTAACTACCCATTCAAGAGCAGTCTTCACCACATACACTTTTGGGAAAAATAAACTGAGCCAACCTTGAAATGACATTTGTAGGTATATCGGCAAAAGTATATAACAATCAAAAATGCATAATTACTACTTAACCGTGATAGTTTGTCTGAACACCATCTAGTTAATATAAAATAATTAGTTTTAGAACTAACTAATAAATGCCCCAGCCGGTAAAGGCCACTAAAGCTTGGCTGGACAAAAACAGCATCAAGCTCTTGTTCTTGTTGGGACAGAGTCCAGATTTGAACACATTAGAGAATATCTGGTGAAACATCCAACATCAATTAGTTGGCTGAAAGTTTAGTGACACTGAACTTTGGGAGGCTGTCAAGTATGAGTGGATGAATTTGGATATTTCTACATGCAAGAAATTTTCAACGAATCTAACCAAGAGACTTGAGTGTATGTGAAAAGCTCAGGGTATATTAGAAAATTCCATAACAAAATTCCATATCGACTGTTTAATATAATTTGCAAAGTTATTGCCTATTTTTATAGGTTATAGTTAATAATGATAAAGTTTGAAAAATATAGACATGGTTAATTTTTTTGCCCAGGAATGTAGGGCCGCAATTGGGTGGTCCAAAAAAATCAACTTTAAGATTCTTGTCTTCCACAACTTTCATTTTATTCCATATGTGCCTACTGACATTTGTGAAAATTTTTAGTTCTTTTGATGTATAATTGCAGGTCATTCAAGCAAACTCTATTTTTATTTGCGTGTCCAAAATATGTAAAAGAGCCTTTCAACAAACATTTTTTGTACTTATAAAAAAGTGGCAGTTCTTTGCCACAATTTTTGTGGATTTAAATGTCAGGAAAATAATCTTTTTGAAGAAGAATCTGTATGATAGTAAGTTTTTTGTTTGTTTATTTTTTTAATTTCAGGGGAATCAGCAGTACTGGTTTCAAACCTGAGGTTTCCACACAGGTATATTTCGAAACATTTTCATTCATATAATGAATTGTCACTATACAGTGGTATGAAAAAGTATCTGAACCTTTTGGAATTTCTCACATTTCTGCATAAAATCACCACAAATGTGATCTGATCTTTGTCAAAATTACACAGATGAAAAAACAGTGTGCTTTAAATAAAACCACCCAAACATTTATAGCTTTTCATATTTTAATGAGGATAGCATGCAAACAATGACAGAAGGGGGAGGAATAAGTAACCGAACCATCACATTTAATATTTTTTGGCTCCCCTTTGGCAGCAATAACTTCAACCAGACGCTTCCTGTAGCTGCAGATCAGTCTGGTACATCGATCAGGACTTATCTTGGCCCATTCTTTTTTACAAAACTGCTGTAGTTCAGTCAGATTCCTGGGATGTCTGGCATAAATCGCTGTCTTGAGGTCATGCCACAGCACCTCAATGGGGTTCAAGTCTGAACTTTGACTTGGCCACTCCAGAACGTGTATTTTGTTCTTCTGAAACCATTCTGAAGTTGATTTACTTCTGTGTTTTGGATCATTGTCTTGTTGCAGCATCCATCCTCTTTTTAGCTTCAACTGTCTGACAGATGGCCTCAGGTTTTCCTGAAAAACATCCTGATAAACTTTTGAATTCATTTTTCCATTAATGATTGCAAGTTGTCCAGGCCCCGAGGCAGCAAAACAGCCCCAAACCATGATGCACCCTCCACCATGCTTCACGGTGGGGATGAGGTGTTGATGTTGGTGAGCTGTTCCATTTTTCCTCAACACATGACGTTGTGTGTTCCTCCCAAACAATTCAACTTTGGTTTCATCAGTCCACAAAATATTTTGCCAAAACTTCTGTGGAGTGTCCAAGTGCCTTTTTGCAAACATTAAACGAGCAACAATGTGTTTTTTAGACAGCAGTGGCTTCCTCCTTGGAGTCCTCCCATGAACACTATTCTTATCCATTGTTTTACATATAGTTTATGTGTGCACAGAGATATTGGAGTGTGCCAGTGATTTCTGTAAGTCTTTAGCAGACACTCTAGGTTTTTTTTTTACCTCTCTGAATATTCTGCGCTGAACTCTTGGCGTCATCTTTGGTGGACGGCCACTCCTTGGGAGAGAAGCAACGGTGCCAAACGCTCTCCATTTGTAGACAACCTCTCTGACTGTCGATTGATGAACATCCAGACTTTTAGAGATGGTTTTGTATCCTTTCCCAGCTATATACAAATCAACAATTCTTGATCGCAGTTCTTCAGACAGCTCTTTTGCGCGAGCCATGGTGCACATCAGACAATGCTTCTCATCAAGACAATTCTTACCAGGTGTGTTTTATAGTGGGCAGGGCAGCTTTAAGCCACTCATCAGTGATTGGGCACACACCTGACTTAAATTGTTTGGTAAAAATTGGTTTTAATTGCTCTTTAAGTCTCCTTAGGCAGAGGGTTCACTTACTTATTCTTCCCCCTCCTGTCATTGTTTACATGCTATCTTCATTAAAATATGAAAACCTATAAATGTTTGGGTGGTTTTATTTAAAGCAGACACTGTTTTTTCATCTGTGTGATTTTGACAAAGACCAGATCAAATTTGATGGTGATTTTATGCAGAAATGTGAGAAATTCCAAAAGGTTCAGATACTTTTTCATATCACTGTATATATCATTTGCAAAACTTACCAAGGTCTTTTTAGTTAGGGTAAAATTTGAATCATAGTCTTAATGGAAATTGTATGGGGCAGTGGTGGTCTAGTGGTATAGGGCACTGGATCACTGATCCAAAGGTTGGGGGTTCGAGTCCCATTCTCCACAGGGTTGTCACTGCCCCCCCCAGTGCAGCTAACTGGGTTATCAAAGGCGGGCCATGTCTCTCACTGTCTATGGTGTGAGGCATGTAAAAGAACCATTGCTGACATTCGTAAAGAGTAGGCTGCAAAGTCGTCAGCGTGTTTCTGTCCCTTGCTAAAAAGGGTTGTGACAGGAAGGGCATCCGACGTAAAAACCTCTGCCAAATCAAATGTGCGAATCAGATGATTCGCTGTGGCGACTCCCAAGTAAAAAGGGAAAAAGCCGAAAGGAAGACAGACAGACAGACAGTCTTAATGGAAATTGTCAATACTGTATAGTATTTTTTAAAGTCATCACAACCTTAATAATGACTTCTCCTTCCATTAGAGCAATACAGTACCACAAGGCAAAAAGTACATGAGTGCAAAGCAGAGAAGGTAATGTGTGCTTTAAATTATAGTGTGTGTGTGTGTGTGTGTGTGTGTGTGTGTGTGTGTGTGTGTGTGTGTGTGTGTGTGTGGATTGAAGTTGATCTAGTGTGTGTTTGTGACCAGGGATATGAAGAAGAAACAGAAACAGGGGAGCAGTGAACAACCAGAAGAACCAGAGATAAAAAAAGAGGATAGCCAAAGTTCTTCTGTAACCAACCAGAGTTCTACGAATGGAGGAGCAGCTCAGCCCCTGAAGAGAGGACATAAGGTTATAGTGCATCACAGTTTAATCTGTATTTAAAAGCATACTAATCTCAGTTAGTGGAACACAAGGAGGTGATTATATTAAACGGTATTTTTTTATCTGGGTGTTTGCATGTTCACTCTGTGCTTGTGTGGGTTTCTTCCAGGTACTCCTATTTTCTCCCACAGTCCAAAGACATGCACATTAGAATAACTGGCTGTTCCAAATTTCCCTAGGTGTGAGTGTGAATGGCTGTGTGTGTTGGCTTTGCGATGATCTGGTGAGCTGTTCTCAGTATATCCTGCATTTGCCCAGTGTCGGCTCCAGATAGGCTCCAGATTCCTTTCGACTTTATAATACCGCCATTTCAATGGATTTCAGCATGCAAGGATTGTAGCAGAAAGGCACAGAACGCAGTCTACGGAAGAGCTTCAGCATTTTTACACGGAAAATGGGTGAAAATCCTACGGAAAAGTGGAAATTCTTACACTCTCGGAATACTTTCGGAATGTTCACGGCATGTGCGGAACAGGTATGGCAAAGTACGGTAAAACTACGGTACAACTTTGCAATAAGTACGGTAAAGCCCACAGATGAACTGCGGAACAAGAACGAATAGCTACGGATTGCAAAGGAAGACTTTCGGATAATTCACGGATCGTTCACGGAAAGCACAGAACACTCGAGGAATAACTACAGCACTAATCCATTTGAAAAGGAAGAGGTTCGGAATGATTACGGAAACACACGGAATCAAAGCGGAACGCTTCCGTTCAACACGGAATGACTGAGGAATACCCGATGTAACCACGTTTCAATCCAGAATGAACGCAGAGTATTTGCGGAAAAAAGGAAAAGATCAAAGTATTTGCACCTGATTCCGCCTATAAATATGCGGATTCGACCAAGTAAACTCATTCTGCCAAGTGAAGACGTACTGGAAACACTTCAAGAAGCTCTCCCAAAATGGACAAGGCTAGAGAAAAGGCTGACTTGGAACTGCTCCACATGCTGCTGTTGCTTCACGAATACAACGAAATGCAACAAGACATTGTCACCAAGCGCAGAAGACGAGAAAAGAGAAGGAAATATACACCCGAACGCTTCAGGGTATGTCCATGGCTGAGGGTGGAATGAAGAATTGGTTTGGGAACTTTGACAACCTTATGGAAGAGCTCTGTTTCAAAGATAAGCAGTCCTTCTTCAACTATCTCCGGGTCCCACCTAACCTGTTTGACGGGTTGCTGATAATTTTGGCTACTGAACTGACAAAGAAGGATATTAACTTCAGCAGCGCACTCAGTCCTGGTCTGAAACTAGCTGTCACCATGCGTCATCTGGCTTCGGGCGACAAGTATCCAACTCTGGCCTTCAACTTCAGGGTATCTCGTCACACCATCCCAAGTTTCCTACCAGAGGTCTGTCAGGCCATTGTCGATCACAACAAAGACGGGGTCATAAAGTGTCCACATACTGAGCAGGAATAGAAATCACTCAGCTGGGATTTCCAGGATAAATGGAACCTGCATTATGCCGTTGGAGCCTTGGATGGGAAACACGTTGCCATTTGAAAACCACGATCTTTTGGAAGCCTTTACCAGAACTACAAGGGATTTTACTCCATTGTTCTGCTAGCACTGGTAGACACCAATTACAGGTTCCTATGGATAGACGTCGGTCGTATGGGCCACATGTCTAACGCTTAGATATTCAATGCCTCGGAGCTTAAAGAATGCATCGAAGATGGTACCATCAACTTCCCCACACCAGAGCCTCTACCATACGACGACACTGACATGCCATACTACATTGTTGGGGACAATGCTTTTGCTCTCAGGAAGTAGCGTATGATGCCATATTCCAGGCGAGGCCTTAGAGAGGAAGAATTGGTATTCAACTACAGGATATCCAGAGCACGTCGAGTCGTGAATGCATATGGCATCTTGGCCAATTGCTGGCAGTTCCGACTCTCTACACTGCAACAAGGACCAGATGTCATCAGACTTATGGTTGAAGCTGCTGTCTGTCTTCACAACATCATGAGGATGAGATACACTGTCACCCAGGATGCAGTGTTCGACCGAGAAGATGATGACCACAACATTATTCCAGGTCAGTGGCGTGAAACAGCTCATATGCATGACTTGGCACATGTGGTGGGTCCCAAGAGAGACACTGTAGAGGCCAAGAAACAGCGAGAGTACATGAAGCTCTACTTCAACAGTGAAGTTGAATAAGTCACTTGGCAGCCGTATGCCACCAGCCAGGAGCAAGTGTGAAAATGTGCAATGGGCATTACTAATCTTGTAAACACTATGATGTCCTTCATTGAACTCCCTATGTATATCCTGGTTTCTGTTCTTGATGTAATTGTGTTTTCAGATTGACTGTTGGCTATATTAAAGTCTTCTTAAACTTTTACCTTTGTCAAGTTATGTATACTCGCTCTTACGACGTGTTTAATTACTGTGAATATGTTGATTGCCTTACACTACCCCGGAAAAAGTGACAAGTGATATGCGATGTATTAAAGTTTCTCCAATGGTGTAGGGAAGTACAGAATTAAGTGTAATTTTCACGTCATAAAGGGAACTAGACTGCCTACTTGAACACTTCTGCGCACATTGAACCATGTTTTCTTAAAATTATGATCTTGGGTACTTGAGACAACCAACTCCATCCTCACAAGTACTGATTATCTCTCCCTCGAGAAATGTTCTTATACACTTCTCATAAACTGTTCACTCGGCACAGATAATCGGTAATTAGGAGCATAGAATTCATTGTGCTCTTTTACTTTTGGCTTTCCTGTTTCAAGATGTTACCATTCTTTTGCTCGACAAAGGTCATGGTCATTTGGTATCAAACAAAAGAATAGGAACACCAATAGGACCGTCATGGTATTTACTGCCCAGTATCAATATATTCCTATTATTTGCACCGTCATGGTATTTACTGCCCAGAGTCAATATGGTCCTATTATTTGCACCTTCAAGAACTCATACCTTTAGTACCATTACAAAACATGCACAGAAGACAAAACCACAGCGATTATAATTTCAAAATTTTAATACAGTGGTAATACACCTTATGAAATTAATCCGTTTCAGAGCCTTTCTCTTAACCTGAATTTTTTTCTAAATTGAACCGCATTTCGTTCCAAGGCCCCCAATACTACTCCCAAAACCCTTTAAAAATTATAAAAGCATACCTTTTAAGACCTCCTTCTGCTTCAATATTGTACCGGTGGTAGACTGGTTTGGCCATGTCTCTTTTTGATATCACTCGAGCCGGTTTCTTCCTCTCACTCGCACCGGAAATCACATGCGTGTGTGTGTGCGCGAGTGTGTGTGCGCGCGAGTGTGTGTGTGCGCGCGCGCGTGTGTTGACCATGTCTTCTTAGCGGAGTTATAATCTTACAAATGTTTATGGAATGTTAAAAGCCTGAGTCAAGAAATAAAGCATGAAACAACAGTAACTCTGTTCTTTATCCGAAAAGCATTATGGGAGATGGAGCTCCATAATAGCCAGTGGGAGGGAACTGTGTCATCCCTCCTAGCCAATGGGAGGCCAGCGGGGTGGGATGTTGGGAGATAGGTAATGGGAGGTAGCTGCTGTGACGAGCATGTACATTTATGTGAAATATAAAAGGTGGTCATTAAGTCTAAATTGGGGGTCCTGCGTATCTTTGCTTAAATACTTATGTAAGTTTGCTGTATCTACTCACTGGTACACATTGGTGAGTCTTGATAGGTATTGATCGGTTCACACAAAGATGCCCTACGTTTAAGGACACATGTACTTTAAGGTAGTAGTGGTGTGAGACCTGGGTGCACGTGTACTGGTGGTATTGTACAATGCTTTGGGGTGTTGCGAAATCACAGGGGAGTGCTGCATCCTATAGAAAACGGTGGAAAGGACTGGAGTTGCGCAATCCAACGGAGGGGAGGAGCAACACAGACATGTTGGGGCTTGTCTGGGCTTGCCTGGGCTTGTTCAGGCTTGTACCAGAAAGAAAACAACTTGTTGGGGGAATCTATATTAAGGACCTGTGGTCGACTGGCTAGGGGGGGGCTCTTCCAGTCTCCTTGTGGCTCTTTGGGTGGATCATGGATCAACTCATCTCAGGTGAACCATGGAACACGCTTCACCTAAGTTTCTTTGCTTGGGACTTCATCGACACAGTCCATCATCCACGTCCACGCACAAACCATGCGAGGATGGTCATCAGTTGTTTTTTCCGACACGCGGGATGGCAAGCCTTTTCCTGCCAGCACATGTGCCATCACTAAATTTACCCTGCTGCTGGAGCTTGGTGACTGTTAGAATATATCTCTGACCTAATACGTACATGTTTATTGAATCATGAAGCAAGAAGTTCTCCTTATCCTGTTGTACCCCGATGTCCTAAGTTTTGTGTAAAACATCAACCAGACCTAACTGGATGTTCAAGGCTGTCCCTCTTTTATCTTCACCTACTTACGTACGAATGCAAACAGTTACGTAAATAACATGATATGGTGCTATCCACACACACACACATATACATACACACATACACACATACACACACACACATATACACCCACACATACACACATACACACACACACACACATACATCCACACACACACATACATATACACACCCATACACACACACACATATACACCCACACATACACACATACACACACATACACACACACACATATACACCCATACATACACACACACACACACACACACACACATACACACACATACACACACACACACACATACATACACACACACACACACACACACACACACACACCCGATGCTATGACGAATGTACTCTGAACCAAGGACACCTGATTCTGTATCTTGTCTGCTTTTTGCACGAACACAAAGAAACTGCATAAAAAGCTTGTGCTCAGAAACACCCTCTGAGCAGTTGATGAATAAACCAGATTGATTTCACTCGTATGGTTTGTTGTCTTCTGTTCCCGGAGTACTCTAAGACGTTGAGATACAGGAATCCAGATCGTGCAGGTTTACATGAGAGCTTCTACAGAGAGAGTTCTTACAGTGACTATGGGACCCTTGGGTAACTTGTATATGGTTTAGGTCTAAGCTGTAAATAATGTGAACGTTGTCTTATTTTGCTCATATTATTAAAGTGTATATAGTTTATGTCATGGTCTGTCGTGTTTTGCTGGTTTCACAGGGCAGTTTCAATCATCTGAATTGTCCTATCCGAAACAAGTGGGGGCTCTTCTGATAGAATCCAATAGGCATACGTAACAGCTGCGTCAGCCCTCCTAGCCAATGGGAGGCCGGGGGGGGGGGGGGGGGGTGTTTGAACATCATTGATGGGAGAGCAGCTCGTGCATTGTTTGGATGTTTGAATGTCGCGTTTTAATGTTTGAATGGCGCGTTTGAATATTTGAATGGCGCGTTTTAATGTTTGAATAGCGCGTTTTAAATTTTAAGGTGCCGCTTTCATAACGTGAACTTGTTTCGTATCCAGAGACAAAAATTTTAGGAAAATATGTTTCGTATCCTGCAATTTTCATTTTTTGAGACTTTTGTAAAGTGAGGTACCACTGTACATATTATAAAACCTTTAAAACAGAAAACAGAAATCATCAAATTGTTAACACAGTATCACAGTTCATTAGCACATTCAATTAGTGGAGTTTGAGTCCTCTAACTCCTCACAACACCGTCTGAGCACACTGGAAATGTTCGACAGGTTGGGCTCATTCCCACTTGTGTTGTCTTTAGCCGCAGGGGTGGTTGCAGGTGTTGGTGTAGAGGTAACTGGGGGCAACTGACTGGTCTGCTGGGTTGTTCTTGCTGCTCTTCTGCAGACGACGTTGATTGTTGAGGGCACTGTTGTGCAACCCACTTCGCGTCTTGAGATCCCCAAACAGACATGGGTGGACCAGACAGCTGTGTGGGCCACTGCATCGGTGGAGGCTGCCAGTACTGTTGCTGCTGCTGTTGCTGCTGCCACTGGTTGTGCTGAGGTTGTTGTTGCTGCTGATGCTGTTAAGAAAGCTGCTGGTGGTGTTGCTGTGCCTAATGCTGAGGCTGGAGCTGCTGCGACTGCTGCTGCATAGGAGGTGGTTGTTGCTGCTGTATCTCCAAGGCTTCAGCTCTGTCAAAGCAGTCATTCATAAGTTTTTGAATCTTAAGTTTGGCATGCCGGTACACAGATTTTGGAAGACTCTTCAGAATAACTGCGACCCAACTGGTGAAACTCGCCCTCTCGGATTCATTGGCCGTCATCACTTCCCTTCTCTGGTTCACCAGCTGTTCGGCTGCTGCTAGAATCCTGTTTGCTCTGTCGTCAAGGGTGGACATATTGGATCCAGACTTTGGCTTCCCACAGCTGAGTTAAGGTGGGAGTGGATACCGGTGTAATAGACATTGCGGCGAGGGGGTGATGGGTATTGGCTCTTTTACTGCTGCCAGCTGGAGGTCGAGGGGTGGTATGTTTGATGGCAGGGGAGGATCTCCAGTGGTCGTGGAAGTGCCTGAGCCAGCTGCAGTAGCAATCTTAGCCTTCAGAGACACAACGTTCCTCCTCTGTACCTGTGTGGACAGAGGAAGCTAAAACTGTCATAGATCCACTTGTCCCTCTGAGACATGTTCATGTCAGCTTGTCCCGACTTCCAACGTCTGTTTTCCCAGCCTCGTCCACACACTCTGGAACCACTGCTTCAGTTCATCTTCAGTCTTCCCCATATGTGACACCTGATCAGCCCAGAGCTTGGCCTTCATGTGTTTGTCTGTCCAGGATCTGAACTTCTTGTAATACAGGCACTTGTTCACCCTGATGAACTCCACCATCAGCTGTTCTTCATCATCTTTGAGCTTTACATATACTCTGGGCTTCTTGCTTGGGGCAGCGGCGACATCGGCGTCAAAGACAGAGGCAACATCAGATTCAACATCAACATCGGCTTCTGGAACATGAACAGTCTGTTCTACTTCTGGGGTTTCTGGTGTGGGAGACCTTGTTCACTTGGTAGTCTTCCTCTTCGATTTCAGCTTCTTCTTCTTTTACTTTCGGCTGCTCCCTTCAGGGGTCGCCACAGCAAATCATCCGCCTCCACCTCACCCTGTCCTCCGCATCTTCTTTTCTGACTCCAACGACCTTCATGTCTTCCTTCACCACATCCATAAATCTCTTCTTCGGTCTTCCTCGAGGCCTTCCGCCTGGTAGTTCTAACCTCAGCATCCTACTGCCAATATACTCACTATCCCTCCTCTGTACATGTCCAAACCATCTCAATCTAGCCTCTCTGACTTTGTCTCCAAAACATCTTACGTGGGCTGTCCCTCTGATATACTCATTTCTGATCCTATCCATCCTCGTTACTTCCAGGGAGAACTTCAACATTTTCATCTCCGCTACCTCCAGCTCTGCCTCCTGCCTTTTCCTCAGCGCCACTGTTTCTAAGCCATACAACATCGCTGGCCTCACCACCATCTTGTACACTTTTCCCTTCATTCTTGCTGACACTCTCCTATCGCACATCACACCGGATACTTTTCTCCAACCATTCCAGCCTGCCTGCACACGCTTCTTCACCTCTTTTCCACACTCTCCATTGCTCTGGATTGTTGAGCCTAAGTACTTAAAATCCTCCACCTTTGTTATCTCTGCTCCCTGTAACATCACCGTTCCTCCTGGGTCCTTCTCATTCACACACATGTATTCTGATTTTCTGAGGCTAACCTTCATTCCTCTCCTTTCCAGGGCATACCTCCACCTCTCTAGATTTTCCTGCACTTGTTCTCTGCTCTCACTACAGATCACGATGTCATCTGCAAACATCATAGTCCATGGAGATTCTTGTCTCACCTCGTCTGTCAGCCTGTCCATCACCATAGCAAACAAGAAGGGGCTCAGAGCTGACCCTTGATGCAGTCCCACCTCCACCTTGAATTCGTCGGTCACACCGACAGCACACCTCACCACTGTCTTACATCTCTCATACATGTCCTGCACCACTCTAACATACTTCTCTGCCACTCCAGACTTCCTCATGCAATACCACAGTTCTTCTCTTGGCACCCTGTCATATGCTTTTTCCAGATCCACAAAGGCACAATGTAGCTCCCTCTGACCTTCTCTGTACTTCTCTATTAACATCCTCAAGGCAAACATTGCATCTATGGTGCTCTTTCTTGGCATGAAACCAAACTGTTGTTCACAAATGCTGACCTCTGCCCTTAGTCTAGCTTCCACTATTCTCTCCCATAACTTCATCGTATGGCTCATCAACTTTATCGTATGGCTCATCAACAGCATTCTGCATTATAGTGTTGCATTGGAAATGAACGGTGCACTGTCTTCCGTGCCCGTATTTAAAGGAGAAAAGCGGGTTCCGTGAGCGTTCCGTACATTCTGTAGGTATTGCGCAAACATTCTGTGCGGTCCGTAACTATTCTGTGCACATTCCATACATTCCGTGAATGTTCAGTAGTCATGCCGTGATCGTTCCACACTGTTCCGTGCAATGGTCATGGATGATCCACTGTCTTCCGTGGTTATTCCCTATCTATGCCGTACCTTTTGTCCGGGAGCATGAGTATTCCGTGGTCATTCGTGCATGAACGCGACTGTTTCTTAGCCGCTTTTGACCATACGGAAGAGGGAAGACTTGCGGAAAAGTTATGGAACTTTTGTGGTATAAAAGGAAAGACTACGAACCACTTGCGGAAATGACGGAATGTTTATGGAAGGACTACAGAATGACCTTTGAAACCACGGAACACCCACGGAATTTTTTTCCTTAAACGTGCTTTTAAACATGTTCAAAAGCACGGTCACGGAATAGTTTGGCCTGCCGGAAGCATATGGAAGTGAAGGAAGACTTTAGGAATAACTATGGAATCACATGGAATGACACGGAAGATGAGGGAATAATTGTGGAACGTTTGCGGATGACAACATTTTTGCTTCCATAAGTCTGCTGTGCTCCAGTGGAATGGGGGTTATAAGGATTTAAGCTACTAAGCAACTGAGTGAGTGGGTCGATACGTTGCAGACCTTTTTAAATTTTTTAGATCAGAAGCAATAAATAAACAGATCAATATGAGAAATGTCTAAGACGTATTGAAACTGACACAATATATAGATTTAGGTACTGCCTAAAAGCAGAGCTTCCGATAGATATCTTTATTTATAGGTGTATATAAAGGTGTAAATCTGTGTCAGTGTCTCTGTTGATGGGTAAATACATCTTTGCTGTTTACCGAATACCATCTGGATCAAAAGCTGGAAAGCTGAACACCGAGTTTTCATTTCACAGCCTTTCACTTGCTAAATTCTATGTTCATTGTTTTGTATCGCTTGTCGATTTAACATGTTCATGTTCTGTGCTCTGCTTAATGTTGTTTATATTGTTTCGCAAAAATTTGCCTTTCTACCTGAGTTAGATTGTTTTTTTTTTCGTGTGAGTCTAAGAAGTTGTGTATGAGCCTCTATTTTTGGGTTTTAGTTATGCTATTACAGACGCTCCCCAACTTACGTTTTTAATTGGTTCCGGACAGCCGAACGTAAGCTGAAAGTGAACGTAAGTTGTTACAGTGGTGTATGACCTATGACGTGTGACGTATGTCGCTCATACTGTACTATACATCCATAAATGCAATTACCGTATCTCATAAAATACCCCTAAATCAATTATTGTAAAGATAACATTGTAAAATATTATCAAATATATCAAATAATATCAACATTAAGTTCAAATAAGTCACTTATTTATACCGAGTCACTTTACATGAAGCTTAAAACAGTCAATCAACGCTTACAATATATGACGCACTCAATACCGAAAGTAGTGTACTTGCGAAAGTAGTGTACTTGCTGTGGGTTATACAGACTTCTGGTCTTTCAAGTGCACAAGGGGGCCGTTGAACTCGTTTAGAACACAGCCTGCCATGTGAATCCCAGCAAAGCGGAGAGTTCTTTCTTTTGTGTAAGTAAGTAAGTAAACTTTATTCAAGAGATGCATACAAAGAACAAGTACAAATCCTAATGAATATTAATATAAAAATAAGTATACACTCTTAGGATTCTGCTAAAAGATAATAAAGATTGTGCCGATCTGAGCAGATAGTTAATCCATCTCTGTGTATGAGACTTGCACCCATGCTAGTAGGCTTACACTTCTGACCAACCATATTTGCTTCGAGTTACAAAAGTCCGTAAAACAGTGTAAACACAAAGGTCACAGAGACGACATCTTAACTCAAGGGTAACACGCTATATGACTGGTATATATATATATATATATATATATATGCACACACACACACACACTCAGTCTGTAGTTTGTAAACAATGAATGCAACATCATTGCGTCATTACGTCAGTGTACTACGTAAGTACGTCTAAACTCAAAATTTGACTTTTTTTTGGAAAAAAAAAAACCATAAAATCGAAAAAACGTAAAACGGATGAACGTAAGTCAGGGAGCGTCTGTATTAATAAATGTTATTTTTTGGTTATGCAGCAGCCTTATTGGTTACCTGTGAGTGCACGGACATGGGACAACCATTGAAATCATGTTCCATATCTATGGCTCTCCAGTCATATGATCAAGAAGGGCCTGTTTCTATGTGTGGAAATTCTGTACATGATATTCGCTATCAATGACTCCAATCGTTTCTTATGTGATCTTGTATTGCTTTACTCCTCTAGAACAAGCTGAAGAAAATCAAGGACAAATACAAGTACCAAGATGATGAGGACCGTGAGCTAATGATGAAGTTACTTGGGGTGAGTAATGTTTTATTTGTGGTTTTGTCCATTTATCAGTTTGATTTAGATATTCAATAAACCCTCCTTTCACAGTCTGCAGGCTCCAACAAGGATGAGAAAGGGAAGAAAGGAAAAAAGGGAAAAGAGGAACCTGTGACCCAAACAGCTCAGAAACATGTTCCAAAGCCCAAAGTTCCAGCCAATGTAGTGAAGAAAGCTGTACAGCCTGGGGATGATGTCAGTCAAGGAGGACCATGCGGCACAGAACAGGATGACAAGGTAGGAGGAAATTGTTTTTCTAGAATAGGGTACAGATTGAAATTAACTGCAAATTGCTAATCTAAGTGTGTGTGTGTGTGTGTGTGTGTGTGTGTGTGTGTGTGTGTGTGTGTGTGTGTTTTGTTGCCTTACAAACTGTAATCTAAATTTTTTTCTTTCATGTAATGGTCCCACACAAAATAGTCCAAGTTGGTGATGTGAAATGTAAAAACAATATTAAAAGAAAAATAGTGGTGTGTATATTTACAAATGTATATTTACTGTCCTATGTCAGAAAGCCCTTCAAAAAGATCTGCTGCTACCAATTACCTTCAAAAGTCACATCAGCTAAATAAGGTCCAACGAAGTTTCATGATCTCAGTATATATACGCACCAGTTCAGGAAGGCCCCAGGGTCTGCAACACCATTAATCAAGAGGCACCACCAAGCAAGCAACACTATAAAGACCAAGGAACTTTTCATAAAGCTCAGGGACAAAGTTGTGATAAAGTGGGTTATAAAAAATAGCCAAAAACTTGAAAACTCCACAGAGCATCATTACATTAATCATCACAAAATGGAAACAATCTGGTGCCACAATAAACTTGCAGAGAAAGTGCGGTCCACCAAAACTCACAGATCAGGTAAAAACGGGCATTGAAATTCTGTGCAGCTGGAAAGCTCCACAGCAGGGGCGAGTCTAATGAATGACCAAAAAAAATCCCTTGGTGAAATATAAAATTAGAAATCAAGTCAAGAGTTCACTAAAAGGTAAGTGAATGACCCATCAAAACATATGGAAGAAGGTCCTATAATAAGATGAGACAAAAATTAAACTTTTTGATCGCACCTTTTTACACAAGAACACCATCCCCACACTGAAGAGTGTGGTAGTGGTAACGTATCGTGCTCTGAGGATGTTTTCATCAGCAAGGACTGGGAAACTGGTCAGATCCAAGGTAATGATAGACTCAAATCAATTCAGTTTTGTTTGTATAGTAATTTTTAGAATTGACATTGTCGCAAAGCAGCTTTACAGAGTAAAACAGTAAAAGTACGGGCTGACAAAGTATAAAAGAATTTAAAACATTTCCTGTAACCCCGACACATCACTAATGAGTGTCGCCCGCGGCGACGCTGGCATGGAAAAACGAGATACTAGATAGTAGATGCGAGGAAGAAACCTTGAGAGGAAACAGGCCCAAAAGGGATACCCATCCTCATTTGGGTGAAACCATAAGGATACAAACCATATATATGAGCCACCGAAAGTAGGTTGTTGCATCCAAAAATTAAAAATGAGTTTTATTTACCACCATAAGTGCCATCTGTGTGCTATGATGAGGTCTAAAACCTGACTGATACAGTTTGTGAATGTTATTCCGACAAAGATAGAAATATAACTGCTGCTGCACGTATTTTTCTTGGAGATAAAAGGGAGGTTTGATATTGGTCTTGAGTTGGAGCTCTGATATGGGTCAAGATTAGGTTTTTATCAGAAGTTTGATAACTGCTCATTTAAAGGATTTAAGTACATGACCTGTGCGAAGGGAATATTTATTACATTCACACACACACACACACACACACACACACACACACACACACACACACACACACACACACACACGTATATATGGCTCTGATCAGGAAACTTGTCGTGAAATGTGTGACAATAACCTTCTGCTGATTTAGAAATTTTTTTTTTCCAATTTTTTAATGTACTAAGCCAATGTTGCAGGAAATCCTGGTAGATGCAGGATTATATTCCCTGGAGAAGCATCATCATCAAATTATCAGTAGATGACTCAGAAAGTCAGTAACATGGTCAGCATGAACAGCCTTCTATTCTCTAATAATAACTTTAGATAATAATTGTGTAATTAGTTACACAGAGCTGATTGATGGAGCTTGACATGTTCAATTTTTCTTTATTATCTAAAGTTAATAAATGCCAATTCATCAGTGATCGGTGGGAGCACAAGAATACAGTAGGCCCTCGTTATTCGCGGGTGTTCCAGTCCCTCCCGTGAATGAAGATAATCCGCCATCAAATGTGATCTGATCTTTGTCAAAATCACACAGATGAAAAAACAGTGTCTGCTTTAATTAAAACCACCCAAACATTTATAGGTTTTCATATTTTAATGAGGATAGCATGCAAACAATGACAGAAGGGGAGGAATAAGTAAGTGAACCCTCTGCCTAAGGAGACTTAAAGAGCAAACCAATTTTTACCAAACAATTTAAGTCAGGTGTGTGCCCAATCACTGATGAGTGGCTTAAAGCTGCCCTGCCCACTATAAAACACACACCTGGTAAGAATTGTCTTGATGAGAAGCATTGTCTGATGTGCACCATGGCTCGCTCAAAAGAGCTGTCTGAAGACCTGCAATCAAGAATTGTTGATTTGTATAAAGCTGGGAAAGGATACAAAACCATTTCTAAAAGTCTGGATTTTCATCAATCGACAGTCAGAGAAGTTGTCTACAAATGGAGAGCGTTTGGCACCGTTGCTTCTCTCCCAAGGAGTGGCCATCCACCAAAGATGACACCAAGAGTTCAGCGCAGAATACTCAAGAGAGGTAAAAAAAAACCCTGGAGTGTCTGCTAAAGACTTACAGAAATCACTGGCACACTCCAATATCTCTGTGCACACATAAACTATATGTAAAACAATGGATAAGAATAGTGTTCATGGGAGGACTCCAAGGAGGAAGCCACTGCTGTCTAAAAAACACATTGTTGCTCGTTTAATGTTCGCAAAAAGGCACTTGGACACTCCACAGAAGTTTTGGCAAAATATTTTGTGGACTGATGAAACCAAAGTTGAATTGTTTGGGAGGAACACACAACGTCATGTGTTGAGGAAAAATGGAACAGCTCACCAACATCAACACCTCATCCCCACCGTGAAGCATGGTGGAGGGTGCATCATGGTTTGGGGCTGTTTTGCTGCCTCGGGGCCTGGACAACTTGCAATCATTAATGGAAAAATGAATTCAAAGGTTTATCAGGATGTTTTGCAGGAAAACCTGAGGCTATCTGTCAGACAGTTGAAGCTAAAAAGAGGATGGATGCTGCAACAAGACAATGATCCAAAACACAGAAGTAAATCAACTTCAGAATGGTTTTAGAAAAACAAAATACACGTTCAAGAGTGGCCAAGTCAAAGTCCAGACTTGAACTCCATTGAGGTGCTGTGGCATGACCTCAAGACAGCGATTCATGCCAGATATCCCAGGAATCTGACTGAACTACAGCAGTTTTGTAAAGAAGAATGGGCCAAAATTAGTCCTGATCGATGTGCCAGACTGATCTTCAGCTACAGGAAGCGTCTGGTTGACGTTATTGCTGCCAAAGGGTCTGGTTCACGTTATTGCTGCCAAAGGGGGAGCCACAAAATATTAAATGTGATGGTTCAGTTACTTATTCCTCCCCCTTCTGTCATTATTTGCATGCTGTCTTCATTAAAATATGAAAACCTATAAATACTTGGGTGGTTTTATTTAAAGCAGACACTGTTTTTTCATCTGTGTGAGTTTGACAAAGATCAAAGAACATTTGATGGTGATTTTATGCAGAAATGTGAGAAATTCCAAAAGGTTCAGATACTTTTTCATATCACTGTATGTATCTATTACATGCGCTAAAATATGCTTTTTAAACCCATTCTAAAATATATAAACATTATACAGTGTGTGTGTGTGTGTGTGTGTGTGTGTGTGTGTGTGTGTGTGTGTGTGTCTGTGTGTGTGTGTATATATATATATATATATATATATATATATATATATATATATATATATGAGGGACCGGAGGGTTGGGGGATCGGTGGTCCAGATGAGCCGTGCTCCATCTCGGGGGCTCTGGTGTCAGTTGCGACTCCGCCCACACTCGGTGGCGCGCGCCACAATTGCGGCGAGCTCCTTGGTGCGCTCCGCCGATGCCGGAGCTTTTGAGATGGGGCACGGCTTGTCCGGACCTCCGATCTATCAAGCAGGCAATTGCGATTTGAACACTTGTTTAGTGCTCAACATTCACTCGTTTGCTTAAGGGATCGGAGGTCCGGATGAGCCGCGTTTTGCCCACATTCGGCGGAGCGCGCCACATTTATGAAACATTTACTGAATTAAACAGCTTAAAAAACGAAAAATAAGCTGCAATCAACTCTCTCAAAAAATCCCACAACCCAACAGTACAGCTCTCCTTTATGCGTTTGACAAACAAGCTTTATGGGTGCAGTACTATAGCCAATGGGAGGCCAATGGGAGGCCAGCGGGGCGGGGTGTTGGGAAACAGCCAATGAGAGAGCAACTCACGCATTGTTTTCATGTTTGAATGGTGCGTTTTAATGTTTGAATGGCGCGTTTTAATTTTTTAGGTGGTGCTTTTGTAACATGAACTTGTTTCGTATCCAGAGACAGAAATTTTAGGAAAACGCGTTTTGTAACCTGCAATTTTCCGATGAAATGTTCAGATGATAATTCCTCTTCAGGCACTTCAGAGGAAACTGTCGTTTCTTCAGGAGAAAGTCTTATTTCTTCAGAAGAGACATCCATTGTCATTACCTTTTTTTACCGCTTAGCTGGTGTTTGAGTGGCATCATAGAGATTAACTGTTAAATAAAATACATTAAAAAAAGGCTCATTGACAACTGAGGAAAAAGGGGCGTATATATAATCTCAACCAATCAGCAGGAGGACAGCCATTGGCTGAATTTGAATCACGTGACAGTTACTCGGCAATCCGCGAATTTGCGTGGGCGCGAGTGCAAAACCCAAATACTCAAGGACCTACTGTACACCATGTAACAGGGACAGGAACAATTATGTAATCATTGAACCTGTTTTAAGTCTGGTGTTTATTTACCAATTTTGCAGTGCCCATGCAGATTCCATGGTTCATTGTGCGTGAACCTGTGATCCGATTCGTGTAGTTATTGGACCCCTGGAGATTTTATCAGGTGCTCAGTGGAACATGAAAATAATGAGAACTTTTTCTTGTCACAAAATTGAGCATTAAAAATGTGCAAAATAGGAAGTATTTAAATTATTTCAAAAACTGTGATCACATACAGTATGCATATTTTGATAAGTTATCTCACAGGGATGTACTAAAGATTTTTGATACTT
Organism: Plotosus lineatus; assembly: GCA_024760905.1. Lineage (NCBI taxonomy): Eukaryota > Metazoa > Chordata > Actinopteri > Siluriformes > Plotosidae > Plotosus > Plotosus lineatus. The sequence goes on along the minus strand of CM045732.1, from coordinate 41,799,190 downwards.
TGATTCACAAATATGCTTGGACATGGAAACATTTCTTCAAGTTTGAAGTTGGGTAGTTGGAAAATGTGAAAGTTTTGTGATCAGACCCATATGTACCTACATATGTACAGGGATCCATCACTTTCCAAGGTTAATTGGGACCAAGATCCCCACGCGACCACCAAATTCCACGAAGTACGTGTATGTATGTGTACTGTATATAATATCAATAAATACATATTCAATGGCATAAATACTTAATAACAATTAAACATTACAAAATAATTAATAAGATGTAAATAAAATGTAACTACACACACATACAGACATATATACAGGGATCCCTCGCTACTTCGTGCTTCAATTCATGCAGATTCAGTGCATTGAATTAGAATAGGGGAAAAGGTTAAGGAAAATGCTGCAAAAACAAGGCCAATTATGCAAAAAAAAAAAAAAAAAAACCTGAATCAAAACAAAACAAAAAACAACCCAAAATCCCCCATCCAAACTAGTTACATTGTTGTGAGGTGTGCAGCTGAGTGCATGCATTATTTTATTTACATCTTATGCATTATTTTTTAATGTTTAATTGTTTATTTAATTTAATTGTTATTGTAAGCATTTATAGCATTGAATATGGGTGTGTGTGTGGGGGGGTGATCCTTCTTCGCAAAATTCAATGGCACGGGGGATCTCGGTCCCAATTAACCACGGAAAGTGAGGGATCCCTATATGTATATATGTGAACAACAGTTTTTTTTTTTTTAAAGAGCACCACATATGCAGTGTTTGCTTTGAGTATGTTTATAGAGAAGTACAGAGAAGGTCAGAAGGAGCTGCATTGTGCCTTTGTGGATCTGGAGGAAGCATATGACAGGGTGCTGAGAGAGGAACTGTGGAAGTCTGTAGTGGCAGAGAAGTATGTTAAAATGGTGCAGGACATGTATGAGAGATGTAAGACAGTGGTGAGGTGTTCTGTCAGTGTGACAGAAGAGTTCAAGGTGGAGGTGGGACTGCATCAAGGGTCAGCTCTGAGCCCCTTCTTGTTTGCTATGGTGATGGACAGGCTGACAGACGGGATGAGACAAGATTCCCAAAGGACTATGATGTTTGCAGATGACATTGTGATCTGCAGTGAGAGCAGAGAATAAGTGCAGGAAAATCTAGAGAGGTGGAGGTATACCCTGGAAAGGAGGGGAATCAAGGTTAGCCTCAGTAAGACAGAATACATGTGCAAGGACCCAAGAGGACCATTGCTGAGACGGCAGCCCATAGCTGTGGCCGTAAGGTCATCGGTGCTTGTGGCGGTAACTCCCGAACCCGGTGGTGGACACCTGTGGTGAAGGGGGCCGTCCAGCTGAAGAAGGAGGCCTATCAGGTTTTATTAGCCTGTGGGACTCCCGAGGCAGCAAACAGGTATTGGCAGGCCAAACGTGCTGCAGCCGAGGCTGTCGCAGATGCAAAATCTCGGGCATGGGGGGAGTTCGGTGAGGGCCCGGAGAGTGATTATCGGTTGGCCTCATAAAGGTTCTGGATCGCCATCCGACGCCTTAGGAGGGGCAAGCAGTTCTCCACAAACACTGTTTACAGTGGCGGTGGGGAGCTGCTTACCTCGACTGGGGATGTCGTCGAGAGGTGGAGGGAATACTTCCTCAATCCCACCAACACGCCCTCTGTGGAAGAGCAAGACTCTGGGGGTTTGGGTGGGGGTCCACCCATCACTGAAGTGGAGGTCACTGAGGTTGTCAAAAAACTCCTTGGTGGTTGAGCTCCGGGGTTGGACGAGATTCGCCCGGAATATCTCTGGGCTCTGGATGCTGTAGGAGTGTCTTGGTTGACATGTCTCTGCAACATTGCGTGGTCATTGGGGGCTGTACCTGTGGATTGGCAAACTGGGGTGGTGGTCCCGATTTTTAAGAAGGGGGACCGGAGGGTGTGTTCCTATTATCGGGGAATATCACTCCTCAGCCTACCTGGGAAAGTCTATGCAGGGGTACTAGAGAGGAGGATCTGACCGACAATCAAAACTCAGATTCAGGAGGAACAATATGGTTTTCCTCCTGGCCGCAGCACTCTTGGCCAACTCTATATGCTCCACAGGATTCTGGAGGGGGCATTGGAGTTTGCCTAATCTGTCCACATGTGCTTTGTGGATTTGGAGAAGGCTTTCGACTCTGTCCCTCGAACAATCTTGTGGGGTGTGCTCCGACAGTACGGCGTTCCAGAGGTCCGTATTGACAATAACAGGTCGAATTCGTTTCTGGTGGGAGTCGGAGTCCGCCAAGGCTGTCCTTTGTCACCAATTCTGTTCATAATTTTTATGGACAGAATTTCTAGGCGCAGTCGAGGCTTTGAGTGGTTCTGGTTTGGTGGCCATCGGATCTTGTCTCTGCTTTTTGTGGATGATGATGTCCTTTTGGCTTCATCAAGTCGGGACCTCCAGCTTTCATTGGAGCAATTCGCAGCCAAGTGCGAAGCAGCCGGAATGAGGATCAGTACCTCCAAATCTGAGGCCATGGTTCTCAGTCGGACAAGGGTGGAATGCACCCTCCAGGTCGGGAATGAGGTCTTGCCCCAAGTGGGGGAGTTTAAGTATCTTGCGGTCTTGTTCACGAGTGAGGGAAGGATGGAGCGGGAGATCGACAGAAGGATCGCTGCAGCCTCTGCTGTTAAGCGGAGCCTGTACCGGTCCGTCGTGGTGAAGAAGGAGCTGAGCCGCAAGGCGAAGCTCTCAATTTACCAGTCGATCTACGTTCCAACCCTCACCTATGGTCATGAACTTTGGGTAGTGACCGAAAGAACAAGATCGTGGATACAAGCGGCTGAAATGAGCTTCCTTCGCCAGGTGATAGGGTAAGAAGCTCTACCGTCCGTGGGGAGCTTGGAGTAGATCCGCTGCTCCTCCGCATTGAGAGGGGCCAGTTGAGGTGGCTCGGGCATCTGGTCAGAATGCCTCCCGGACGCCTCTCTGGTGTGGTGTTTCGGGCATGTCCAACCGGGAAGAGACCCCGGGGTTGACCTCGAACACGCTGGAGGGACTATGTCTCTCGGCTTGTCTGGGACCGCCTCGGTGTCCCCCCGGGAGAGTTGGAGGAAGTGGCTAGGGAGAGGGACGTCTGGACCTCTTTGCTTAGGTTTCTGCCCCCGCGATCCGACCCTGGACTTAGCAGATCATGAGATGAGATGAGAAAAGTAATTAAAAATAAAGTTTATTTAAAATAATTATCTTGTCCAATGATTTGTACTTAATAAAATACATCACAGCTTTCCTGCATCTCCGCACACACTCCACAAGTCATTCCCATTTGTCTTGGGTGGTTTTATTTGATGACTTTTGTTCATCCGGCTTCCTCTCTCCCACGTTACAAAGATTTTTAATCGGGTCAGGTGTGGAGATTGAGTTGGCCATGACAGGATCTTGATGATGTGTCACAACGAAAGACTATTTTTTTCACCAAATTTGCAATAATCTCCATTTCAAAGGAAAAATGGAGGACTCAAACCTTTGCTTTATTGGGAGATTCCGCCAGATTTTAGCCGCTGCCTGATCTTTACAAACTTCTACTGAGTCACAGTTTTATGAGCTCATATTGCTCAAATAATACTATTTTCTTTGTGCACTACAGGACACTGAAGATTTGGATCAGGAGAGCCCCGGTGCAGAGGTAATGCTCAACATTATTTATGTATTTATTTATTTATGTTCTTCCCTTTTTTTACTGTATCCAATTCCCACCCATCAAGTGTTCGTTCCCTGTTACACATGAGTCTCCCCAACCTGGGAGGGGGTGTATCTCGCTGTGACATGTAATGCTGTCACCCTCCTTATTGTGAACTGCTGCGCATGTGCATTCAGAGGGAAAGCGCTATTTGCTTCTTTTGTATGAATGAGCTCACAGACACCCATGGATTGGCTGGTGATCACTGAGTGACAGGGTAGTGTATGCCATCCTTCCCTCCTGTGAGGTCTCGCCACTTGGGGGCCCGAACTCTCGATATTAATGACAGGTTTCACACCGGGCCGTTCGGTATAACTAGCCTAACTAATGATTCTTGGAGGTGTGTGAACTCATTCAGCAGGATTTTTCAGTCACATTTTTCGAATAATTTAATAACCAAACATGTTTTTTGTTTGTTTTTATTATTAAATAGAAGGTTAAGCATTACACATCTGAATAGAATCGCTCACTGATATTTGGAAGGTTGAATCTTTTTACACTTATCTCTCCTGCAATGGGCATTTTTTTGCTCCTGCCCCTCGGAACTATAGGATTGAGTTCCGTCCGTCCATCACACTTCATTTTCTGGACATTTACTTGTCATGTGCTGAAACTGGGGCCTTTAAAATTCATATGCTGGATCAGTACTATGAGTGCTGTAATTATTTTGTGTATGAGTGACCTTGGCCTACATTTGAAGGTCACAGAAGCAAAACTGTATACAGTGGTACCTTGACTTATGAGTGTCTTTTATAATGAATTTTCCATGATACGAGCTTCGATCCCACCAAAAATCTGTCCCATCCAACAGGCAAAATTTTGATTTGTGAGCTCTGATGGGGAAATGGATTTTCTGGGCAGATTAGAGTTGTATTCTTCTGCATTTATTTCTCTGTGCTCCAAGAACGCCTTGAAACAGTGCTTCTCAATTATTTTCTGAGATGCTCCCTATAGAAAGGACCCCCCCCCCCCAGTTCCCCATACGTGACTATAAATAGTGTTTACTGCACTTCATATAATTTGCTCGATGCTTTTCCCCTACACCATCACAGTGAGAGTGCCTCTACCACCTACTGTAGAGGATGCGCAATTACAGTTAATTCTAGTACAGTACAGCAAAAATACATGTTCCCCAGGGTCATCCCCCCACTCATCACACCGCGCCCCCAAGGGGTGCACGCCCCACTATTTGAGAAGCACTGGCCTTGTGGGAGCTCACTATGAGCCTTTCCTCGCTGGCATTTGTAGCGTGCACATGCTCAAAAATTTCCTCCTCCTTCTCTGTTACGCACCACCTCATGCATACCCATGTGACATTTCGCACCCAGGTGACATCTTTGCCGCAGTCAATGATCGGAAGGGTTAGTTGGCTTATTGTTTATTCTTGTTTCATTATTATTTTTTATTAATTATTACAATATTGATGTACAACATGTATGATTATTATTATTATTATTAAATATTTTTTGTTTTTACATGCTTATCTTTAATATATTTGATCAAATATATGTTTGTGTCAGGTTATATGAGTTTGGGAGGGTGTTGGAACGGATTACTTGATTTTCTATTATTTCCTATGGGAATTTTGGCTTTATCTAACGAACTTTTTGACTTATGAGCTTGCCCTTGGAACAGATTAATTTTGTAAGTCAAGGTACCACTGTATTAGGTTTCTGGACATTAACATCCTGAAGCTGGGGCTCTCAAACCTGCTACATTTGTTCCATATTAGCACATTACGAAATGGTCCTTTCGACGGTAGCGTCTTGATACCTGTGGTCAATTTTCATAACTGAATTTCCTTATTTTTTTCTTTGATGAAACAAATAAATCAGCATAAGATAAAGGAATAATAATATAAAACAATATTCTCATTTATTATATATTCTATGAGGGTAGGGGTGACCTTTTGGTAAGGTGCTGGCTTACTGATCCGAATGTTGGGATCAAGCCTCGCGAGAAACGGGTTGTCACTGTTGTCCCCCAAGTGCAGCTAACTGGGTTATCAAAGGCAGGCCATGTCTCTCACTGTCTGTGGTGGGAGATTCATGTAAAAGAACCATTGTTGACTTTCATGAAGAGGAGCTGCAAAACCATCAGCATGTTTCTGCCCTGCAATGGCCTGGCAAGCTGTCCAGGGTGTTCTCTGCCCTCACCCAGAGTCGGTTGAGATGGGCACTAGCCTCCCAGTGACCCCATTAGGATTAAGAGGTTCAGAAAATGAATAAATGAATGAATTCTGTTGTTTGTAAATTTGTTTCAGGACTTGTAATAAGTGTTGCGCTATTTGTAAATTTGTTTCCGAGCTCATTTAAATGTTTAAAAAAGTTCATCTGTTTTCTTAAAATCTAAAAACATTTGTCTAAAATGTAAATTTGTTTCAGATTCGTACAAATCTTTTACACTTTGTAATTTTGTGTTGCGCTTCCCAGCCACCACAGTCATGACTGCCATCACCAGCTGCACCAACCATCACCCGTATCAATCCCAAAAAAACCCCACAAGATTTTACTGCTTAAATCTGCTGATCGTTGGAAAATTCTCATCCCTATTTATAGGTCAGTGTGAGGAGTGTGTTTTTTTGGAAGCTTTGGCGCATAGATATCAAAATTCAGGTCCGTGGACCAAATACAGCCGGCTGCATCATTTTATGTGCCCTGGAAGAGCTTTCAAAGGATATGATTATCATACATTCTTTTCATTGACCATTTCCATGAAACCTGGTTCATAATCCTTCCACTCGGTGGTACCAACCAAGTTCAAATAAGCAGCTAGTCATTCGTGGCTGAAGAATGATTGCATGCCAGCTTGTTGCTGTTAAGCCCTGTTAAAATAGATGTTCTGTGATTATTCAGCCATCTATCGGAGTTCTGCAGATCTTCAGTTCATACAAATGCAGACACATTCACATACAGTTGCAAATCATGATTTTTACAGGAGCTGTTTCCACTTATGAAGGTTTGTTGAATCTGGTGTGGCTCATTTGTACTAACATGGATGACTAAAGAAGTGCGAGGGATTTACGAATGCTAATACTGATCTGTTTTTACATGAGGCCCAATATTAGTAAGACGCCCCCTTGCATGCACCATACCCAAACAATTTAGAGCGCCCAAAATTCAGTCTGCCATTTTGCTTCGTTTTAACTGATAATATTAATGTATGTATGCGTACGTGTATACCTTATCCTGTACCACTGAAGAAATGGTCCCAAAAAGAAAATCCTATTCTGCAGATTACAAGCTGCAAGTAGTGAATTATGCAGCAGAAAATGGTAATTAAGCAGCAGAAAGAAAGTTTGAAGTGAACGAGAAATTTGTGAGGGACTGGAGAAAAGAGATTATTATTATTACTGCAATGAAGAAAACAAAAAAAAGCTAATTGCGGGCTAAAAGCTAGATGGCCATAGCTCATGGAACAAGCTCATATATGGGTGCTTGAGCAATGTACTGCAGAGAGGGGCTTGTCAACATTGCAATTGCGTCTGCACGTCCAGGTAGTTGTCAAGATGAATAGAAATTACTTTGCATGAAGACTTTCTTGGTGTTATCGCTTCATGCAACTCAACCGTCTCTCTATCAGAGCGAGGACCACAACGTCACAAAGACTGCCAGCAGATTTTCATGAGTTTGTGACTTATAGCCCAGTGCAACTTATATGTTTTTTTTTTTCTTATGCATTTTTTGGCCAGTGCGACTTGTACTCTGGAGTGACGTATATAGTCCGGAAAATATGGTATGTGAGAGAGCTGCTGATTCGTGGAAATCAACCTGCCTTGCTGTTGATTAATGAATCACGTGATAAAATACAACAGTAACATCCCGTGAGATTATCGCAAGATTTGGCTTTGCCAGGAAAGTAAACATGTAAACACGGATCGAATTTGATGCAATTCATTAGAATTATTGATAAAATACTGTCAAATAAAATTGAAAGGAGCATATTTTCCTGAAAGTTTCAAATTCGTATTAATGTCTGAATGAATCGCATTGCTGTATTTTTATTTATTTTTTGTATGAATATGGAAAAATTCGTACAAATTGGGGGCCCTGCATATGTACACTGTATATAATCTGATATAGTACATAAGAGGCTTAATACAAATTGTCTTGGCAGAATAGTCCTCACCTCTCAGCTCTTAAAACAGGACATTTTTCAATTTACAATGTTGGGACTTGTTAAGTTGTAAAGTGTTTGCATTGTATTCACTCTGATGGTACAGTACGGGAAAAAGTCCTGTTTTTTTTCCTTTAGGAATATAAAAATTTACTTGACTGTCTCACCGGTCAGCCACATCCAGAAGACATTCTACTGTTTGCAGTACCTGTGTGTGCCCCTTACACAGCTCTCTCCAGTTACAAGTAAATATTCGTTCATCTATAATCATCTCTATGATTCCATAGTTCACAATACTGTATGTAAAACAAAAAAATTTTGACTAAGAAGCATCAACCACCCCCGCAACCCCCTCCCCCACCCCAAAAGGTACAAAGTGAAATTGACACCCGGGACACAGAAGAAAGGAAAAGGTAAAATAAAATTTATAGAAATTTTTCAGATTATTATTATTATTATTATTATTATTATTATTTTTTTTAATTATGAATAATTCTTTTAATTTCTGAATAATGACCCTTGAACTCTGTCAGCTGCCCGGACTGCTGTGTTCAATTTCATGCACGTTAAAGAAACCAGTGGCAGAGAGAAAGACCTGTTCCGCAGTGTTAAGGTAACTGACTTTTCTACGTTTGGTCAAATCTAATAGACATTTGGTGTAACATTCCCTTTAAAACCTGTTTTTCCTTTCACAAAGGACACTGATCTATCAAGAAACATGCCCGGCAAAGTGAAAGTATCTGCTCCGAATCTACTGGTAGCAAAGAAGAAGTGAAGATATGGAATACTGGCTTTGGTTGAGTTGAAATAACGGAAAGTTCAGCCTCTCTAGATGCTTTCTTTTTGGAGCATACATGTTTCAGCAACATGTTTAAATTGTGAACCAATAAACAAAAGTAGTTCCTTTCCTTTTGAACTTGTAGAAAGAAAGAAAGGAACATGCTTTCTCATATAAACCTTATTCCAAAAAACTTGGGATGCTCTGTAAATAAAATAAACCACGTTGCAGTGATTTGCATATTATTTTCTTTTCTTATTTTCTTTAATTATCCCTGAAATTGATCCGTGAGACATGTTCCAAACCAGAATGACGCTGCTGTCATGCTCGTCTGGCACCTGTACGAAATGAACTGATGTAATTTTCAGCAAGTGCTTTTATTTGACTGAATATTTATTGAGACATCACAGATTTTATACTGGCCCACCAACCTCTATCACACAAAGCAAACACAGTAGGCCCTTGACTTGATCAGCGCTAACACTCCCACCTACTCGCGGATCGGTGACAAACCCGGAAGTAACTGGCATGTGATTCAAATTTAGCCAATGGCTGAGAGATATTGTTTCTCCCTCCTGCTGATTGGTTGCAGATGATGGGTACACCTCTTTTTTTCTCCTTCATGCACAAGTTATCAACTTGTCTGAATTGTGAAGTAAATTTTTTTCGTGTGTTTTTAATTATTATTTAAGCCCTATGATGTCACTCAAACACCTCTGCATCTGTAGCTTTTGGTAAGGAGTGTGCTTTATTTGTTCATAAATATAATCACAGTCTTCTTGTCTTCTTCTCTTTCAGCTTTTTCCCTTTCTCGGGAGTCGCCACAGCGAATAATCTGATTCGCACATTTGATTTGGCATAGGTTTTTACGACGGATGCCCTTCCTGTCACAACCCTTTAGCAAGGGACAGAAACACGCCAACGGCTTTGCAGCCTACTCTTTATGAAAGTCAGCAATGGTTCTTTTACATGCCTCACACCGTAGACCAGGGGTCACCAACCTTTTTGAAACTGAGAGCTACTTCTTGGCTACCAATTAATGTGAAGGGCTACCAGGTCAATACACACCTCTGAAATTACAAATTTGGCTCAAATTACCTTTAATTGTGTTACTAATAATAATTAATGATATTCATCTATGTGAAGATTTTGATTTGATTTAAAAATACAGTATATTCAGAACAATTAGATGCAGTTCAATGGAGAGTGGCACTATGGCGCTGTGGGCCTGTCCTAACAGGTCCGCGGGCAACTTATATTGTCCTTGCGGGCTACCTGGTGCCCACGGGCACCACGTTGGTGATCGCTGCCGTAGACAGTGAGAGACATGGCCCGCCTTTGATAACCCAGTTAGCTGCACTGTATAAAATTAAAAAGTTTTTACTTCATCATTACTACATTTTACTGCTTTATTACTGTATTAATGAGTAAGACTGGCTATAGACTGTGTTTAACAAGCATATTTTAGTGTATGTGATATCATACATAGGGTTTTAAAACTTTTGAGAACTGAGGATATGCGCTGTTGAATTTCGGAAGCCATAAAGTGAAATTGAAATTCTTTCCTATTCTTGCCTGATATGAGATTTCAATCAGCTTAAAGCCTCAAATCTCCACTGTATGTGTCTGTACATAATATATATACATACATACAGTATATGGCTCATCAGGTCAGTGCATATTCCTGGATAAGCAGCAATAAATAAAGCCTTGTCAGGGTGGCAGCATGGCCCTCCCAACCTGCCGTGTAACCAGACTGTTACAGGGTGATCTCTCCAGCTTGAGCTGAGGTTGCTAAAGCGTGGTGTACCAGAAACAGCATTGATAAGTGACTGAATTTTCATGGTACCTTTCGGCAATATTAAGACCCTCACAGATGTGCAGATTACCAGGGTATCACTACACCCTCACAGATGCTGACTTTGGAACCTTATGATGGTCACATGCATAATGATTGATGATGATGAGGGATCCAATGTTCATGATTTGCAAAGAAAATAAAACTTGGATCCTTTACCAGCACACTTTTCTCAGTTCTTCATCCAGAAAACCTTCAGTCATGTTTAGGTCAAGACTCTGGGGGGAGGCAATACGTTGCTCATGCTCGACGAACCACTGTTTCATTATTCGAATCTGTTTTATATCCGTGCAATCAGGGAAGAAAACGTGAATGTGATAACCTGCTCATCATCTGCTTCATTTTATTACATTAATGCTGTTGAGCCTGTAAAAAGCCAGCAGTGTAGAATCCTGTCAGTTGTTCATACAGTGTCACAGGCATTGTGTTCTTCACTTTCTCTGAATGTTTTGACGATGATATGAATTGTAGACAAAGAAGTGTCTCAGTTCCCAAAGCAAATCCTGTAAAAATATTTGTATGTGCCATGCTTTTTAAAATGACAAACTGTCTGATCTTTGCTTGAGAACCACTGAGTGTTTCGTGGTTTTCACTTTCGTCACCAATCGGGTTCATTTACATCACCTGCATATATATATATATATATATATATATATATATATATATATATATATATATATAGTTTTATGGAACTTAATATCGGTGTCATATTCAGAATGAGTGTATATTTACAATAAAATAACATTTCAGTTCGAACATTAAGTATCTCATCTTTGTAATAAATTAAATATGGCACAAAAGTGGTTGAAAGATCATTGCATTGTTTGAATAGCACAGCATGTGAACATGGTTCTTATGGTTATCTGTTGAGCATAAAGTGCTTCTTCAACATATTTATCCAGCCGTTGGAATTGATTTTTCCAAGTCAATCTGTAAATAACCTGAACCATTCACACACACACAATTGGAAAAACTGCCCCAAAATTACCATATTGCTATCAGTTTTTTGTTTGTTTTTTTCCATCAAAACAAAATGGCTTTTTAAACACATGCAAAATGTATGAAGTTTATATAAAGTTAATGTGGTTTGTAACAGTGTGGAGCAAGTCCTGTTGATCTGCATGATTCAGTTCCAACATGTGCGTTATTTGCAATTCTACACCTGTTCATGTCACATGGAAACCGGAGCATATGAATCTTCCGATTCAATTTTATGCAACACTTCTTTTAAGCAGATGAAAGTAAACACCCTGAGCTTGCATGAGTGCAAGTCCTCAATAGGGCTAGGCATGTACATTATGCTCAGATATTTTGCTAATTAGATGAGCAGAGCTGCCTAGACGTGAACATGTCAGACCACGTTGGGTCATCAAAGGGAAAAGAATAAAATCCACCCCAATTAAAACAGTATTCATTGAGAACCATGTTTTTAATCATATGGAATACATGTGTACAATTACATGGAATATTACAATAATACAGCTATAAACTTTACAATAAGTTTTCCAGGCTGTACATTTAATAGAGAATTTTAATGAAGCCAGTAACAGATGGCAAATTTCCTGAGTCCTTATCTATCAAATAAATAACACATTCCTGCACGGACTATTGGTGACTATCGCAATTTATTTTTGCATAAGTAATTTCTGGAAGGCTCAAATATTAATAATCAGATATCGACAGGATTCTAATGCTATGATTAGTTGTTTGGTGGAAGGAGAGACAATATCTTAAAAAACAACAACAGATCTACAGGAAATAAATCCTCAGAAGTGCCATTACAGACCTTTATATGCCAGCATCCTTAAACAGACTAAAAGTCATACATACTACTAGTATATAGAATGAACCAAAAAAAAAAACCCGAACCCAACAAACCCAGAAAAGCTTTGATTTTTTTTTCTTTATTAAAAGAATGGCCTTTAACCTGCACACACCATCCGTCTCTGAATTCTTCTCAAACAAACCTCTGCAGTTCAGCATCGGAGCCCTGGAACTGTGGCCCAGATTCCTGTTATAGCGCTACGGTTACTGAAATGTTGATGCACGTTCTAGGATCCTCCAGTAGGGGTTGACTCGAATCTCTGTTGCAGGCTGAGCAGGAGATGTTTAGGCAAACAGTCCAACATGGTCTCAAGCTGATGTCTGTACTGCACAATGACCTCTATACAGTACCTATACATAAAAAACACAACAGCAACATCTCTAACCACTGATTCATAATATGATGGCATTATGTCGTCGCCTTTGTGAAATACTAACCTTAGCAGGGACTTCGGTTGTACTCTGAATATTAGCAGCTCATTGCTATGGGACTATATTAAAAAAAAAGACAAAACCATAAATAGGCCATGTTTGAGAGTCCATGTGTGAACTAGAATAAGATGGTTAAATAATACAGAAAGATTTTTATATTTGGGTCAGTAGAAGATGAACTTGGCAGTTTGCAGTCGTGACCTTATAAAATGCCATTTTCAGTCACCAGTGAAAGTGATTCTTTTTTATATAAAGGATCGGTTCAATTACTATTTTGATGGGTGCAAAATACACACACACACACAGTACAACCCCTGGCAAAAATTATGGAATCACCAGTCTCGGAGGATGTTCATTCAGTTGTTTAATTTTGCAGAAGAAAAAGCAGACCACAGACATGACACAAAACTAAAGTCATTTGAAATGGCAACTTTCTGGCTTTAAGAAACACAGAGATTTTTTAAAAAATACGGTAGTCAGTGACAGTTACTTTTTTAGACCAAGCAGTGGGGAATAAATTATAGAATCACTCAATTTTTAGGAAAGAAATACAGTAAGCCCTTGACTATTCACGGTTTTGCACTCACGGTTGGAGTATTCGCGGACTGCCAGGCAACTGACACGTCACTCAAATTCAGCCAATGGCTGTCCTCCTTTCCTGCTGATTGGTTGAGACGATGTAACGCCCCTTTTTCCTCATTCCCGCACAAGTTTTCAATGAGCCTCTTTTTTTAGTGTGTTTTAATTACCAGTTAAGCTGTATGATGCCACTCAAACACTGTGCTTCTTCTCTGGCGAAGCGCTAGAAAAGGTATTGATGTTGGATGTCTCTTCTGAAGAAATAAGACTTTCATCTGAAGAAACAACAGTTTCCTCTGAAGTGCCTGAAGAGAAATAATCATCTGAAAGTACTTTAGTGTTAAAGTCTTTTTCAACCATTATTCCAATACACCTAACAATGTTTAGAATGTTTGCGAGTGTGATTTTATGTAGTGTGGTGTAGCATGTTTATCGTTTTGTTTTGTTTATCGTTTTGTTTTATTTATCCAATTTATTACAATTCATGTTCGTTTATGTCCTTTTTGTTATGGTCTGTGTTTTGGGGGGGCACTTTGATTTTGACGACTGTGTTCTCTAACTCTAACGGTCCGCTCTGGCTGAGCTGCTCCATGGCTCACACCTGAATTTCATTCACCTCTACTCTCAATAAACACAAGCATGCTTATCTCTGCACTAGCGAATTAACTGACACGTTTTTGCAGGTGACATACGGAGCTTGTGAGACGAAGCATGGCTTATCCGGACTTATGATCTTTTATGTGTGCAAGATCAAGCTCTCTGTGTCACCTGCAGCAAACACCTCACATTCAAAGGGGTAGGACTTAAGAAGCACACTTTAATTGAGGTGAGCGTGCGGTTTCTGTTTATAGGGAGTAAATGAGATCACTTAATTCAAGTTCAGACAATTCAGAGGAAACTTGTTTTTTCAGGAGAAAGATTTATTTCTTCAGAAGACACGGTGCTTAGCCAGCATTTGGGTGGCCTCAAAGAGCTTAACTGGATAATATATTATACATACAAAATGAAAACATATACATACTGTATGTATGTATATATTTGAGGTTCTCTTTGGGAGTAACAAGGATGGATAGGATCAGGAATGAGCACATCAGAGGGACAGCACATGTAAGACGTTTTGGAGACAAAGTCAGAGAGGCTAGATTGAGATGGTTTGGACATGGACAGAGGAGGGATAGTGAGTATATTGGTCATAGGATGCTGAGATTGGAACTATCAGGCAGAAAGCCTAGAGGAAGACCAAAGAGATGATTCATGGACGTGGTGAAGGAGGACATGAAGGTAGTTGGTGAAGAAGATGCAAAGGATAGGGTGAGATGGAGGCAGATGATTCGCTGTGGCGACCCCTGAAGGGAAAAGCCGAAAGGAAAAGAAGATATATATATATATATATATATATATATATATATATATATATATATATATATATATATATATACACATATATATATATACACACACATATATACATATATATATATATATATATATATATACACACACATATATACATATATATATATATGTATATATACATATATATATATATATATAAATATATATATACATACACACACACACACACACACACACACACACACACACAGATGCTCCCCGACTTACGTTCATCCATTTTACGTTTTCTTTTAAATTGTCAAATTTTGAGTTTAGACGTACCTACGTAGTATGCTGACATAATGATGCAATGACGTAATGATGCTGTGTCTATTGTTTAGAAACGACAGACTGAACGTGCCCCTTCTTCTTCCCAGTTCAGTTACATATATTGTTTATATATATATATATATATATATATATATATATGTAATTACTTATATTTGCTCTACGAAAAAGTATTGAGCACTCTCGTACAGAAGGATCTACTCAGAAAATTCTATATTATATATACATACAGTGGTGAGTCGTCAACTTACGACCTATGCGAGTTATGTCTGATTGACTTTACGACCGCAAAAGTTGTGAAGCATGATTCATGGCAGTGCAGTGCGAGTGTTGCGCACGACAGTTGTTCGCCAGCATCTTAAAAGGCCAAGCAGGAGATGATGCAGCTTCACTTTCTAACTGCTCAGAGCAAATCTATTCAACTACTTTCAATGCCATGTCACTGTGGCGCAAAGCAGAGGGCCAATCCTTTCTGTGTGGGCGGGTCCGATACCTTGAAACTCTAATTTTATCGGACTCACACGCTGCAGTGTTTATGTGACAGGAAGCACGTCTCAAGTTTTGGCAATCAGCTGCTCTGCAGGTTGTTGTTACATATCTGTCCATTTGTGTTTGCTTGCCAGCTGTGCTTGGCTTCATGGAAATGAGCCGATCAAAACAAGGGAAATTTCTCTTTACTCAAACAATACGCGCAGTCTGTGGCTGTTGTTATAATCCAACAAAAATTAGAGTTTGAAGGCATCGGACCCGCCCACACAGTGGAGTACAGAAAAGATTGGCTCTCCACTGCGTGTCACAGTGACGTGGAATTGAAAATAGATGTATAGATTTAAATGCGCAAGATTTATTCATCTGTTTTTGTTTGGCGTGAGTGTATTTCGATGGAAAGTCGACATACGACCAGATCGATTTATGACCGGTCTGCCGGAACAAAAAGCGGTCGGAAGTCGACGACTGTCTGTATATACATCTCAGTTATATAGCGTGTTACCCTCGTGTTAAGACGTCGTCTCTGTGATCTTTGTGTTTACAGTTTTGCGGACTTTTTTAACCCTAAGCAAATATGGTTGGTCAGAAGCGTAAGCCTACTAGCATGGGTGCAAGTCTCATACACAGCGATGAATTAACTATCTACTCGGATCGGCGCAATCTACCATGCATACTCAGTTAAGCAAAGAGAGTTGTAAAATAAATGAAAACCCGAATCCAGAAAAAAGAGAACTCTTCGCTTCTGCCGGTGATTCACATCAGTGCAGGCTGAGTACTAACCAGTATTCAACGACACCCTTGCTCACTTGAAAGACCGGAAGTCCATATAACCCGCATTTTGTCTCAAGCACACTACTTTCGGTGTTGAGCGACTCACATATTGTAAGAGTTGATTGGCTGTTTTAAGCTTCACGTAAAGTGACTCGGCTCAGCTTCATGTAATGTGACTCGGCTCAGCTTCATGTAAAGTGATCATCCGTCAACCATCGGAACCATTTACAAGCAGAAAGATCGCATCATAGAGAATACTAAAGGTTATATTTGACACTGTATTTGATATTTGATGAATGAATTTGATTAAAATTTATATATTTGAAATTATTATGCTTGAATTTAATTTATTTGAAATTAATGTCATTATTTGATATTTTACAATGTTATGTTTATAATAATTGATTTAGAGATGTTTTATGAGAACGGTAATGGTATTTATGGATGTATAGTACGGTATGAATGTCATACGTCACTGGAACATACAGGAACAACATACGTTAGGCCGTCCGAAACCAAACAAAAAGCTAAGTTGGGAAGCGTCTGGATGGATGAATGGATGGATAGAAAGTATGCTGTATAATGATTATTTATTTTATTAATAAATATCACAGTACAAAATTAAAAGGTTTTTCTGAATCATTACTGTGTTACTACATTAATACTGTAATAATGAGGAAGACTGTCTATAGAATGTGTTTAAAAAGCATATTTTAGCACATGTAATAGATACATAGTATTAGAACTTGAATTAAGTAATCTCATTTACTCCCTATAAATAGAAACCACACGCTCACTTCAATTAAAGCGTGCTTCTTAAGTCCTTCCCCTTAGAATGTGAAACATTTGTTGCAGGTGGCACACAGAGCTTGATCTTGTACACTTAAAAGATCAGAAGTCCGGATAAGCCACGCTTCGTCTCACAAGCTCCGTTTGTCACCTGCAAAAACGTGAGTTAATTCTCTAGCACAGAGATAAACATGCTTGTGTTTACTGAGAGTAGATGAGAATGAAATTCAAGTGTGAGCTACGGAGCAGCTCAGCCACGCCCCTCAGCCGAAGCAGACCTTTAGAGAACACAGCCATCAAAATCAAAGTCCCCCCCAAAACACAGACCATAAAAAAAAGGATGTAAAGAAACATGAAATGTAATAAATTGAATAAACAAAACAAAATGATAAACATGCTACACCACAGTCCATAAAATCACACTCACAAACATACTAAACATTAACTTAGATACTGTACTGGAATAATGATTGAAAAAGACTTTAATCCTAAAGTGCTTTCAGATGATTATTTCTCTTCAGGCACTTCAGAGGAAACTCGTTTCTTCAGGAGAAAGTCTTATTTCTTCAGAAGAGATATCCAACATTCCCAAGCACTTAGCCAGAGAGTTTGAGTGGCATCATACAGCTTAACTGGTAATTAAAACACACTAAAAAAAGAGGCTCATTGAAAACTTGTGCGGGAATGAGGAAAAAGGGGCGTTACATCATCTCAACCAATCAGCAGGAAGGAGGATAGCCATTGGCTGAATTTGAGTGACATGTCAGTTGCCTGGCAGTCCGTTAATACTCAAACCGTGAGTGTAAAACCGCGAATAGTCAAGAGCCTACTGTATTTCTTTCCTAAAAATTGAGTGATTCTATAATTTATTCCCCCTGCTTGGTCTAAAAAAGTAATTGACACGGACTACCATAATTTTTTTTACATTTCTTTTAGTGTTTCTTAAAGCCAGAAAGTTGCCATTTGAAATGACTTTAGTGTTGTGTCATGTCTGTGGTCTGCTTTTTTTCTGCAAAATTAAATAACTGAATGAACATCTTCCGAGATGGGTGATTCCATAATTTTTTACCAGAGGTTGAACCTAGAAATGAAAAACAAGAAACCTTCCAACAAACATGTTTCAAATACAAGCATTGAAATTTAATGACAAAAGTAAGAATACAGCAGGCCCTTGACCATTCGTGGTTCAGCGCTCATGCCCCTGCATATTCGTGGATTGGCAACAAACCCGCAAGTAACTGGCACGTGATTCAAATTTAGCCAATGGCTGAGAACTTTTGTTTCTCCCTTCTGCTGATTGGTAGCAGATGATGTATACACTTCTTTTTTCTCCTTCGCGCACAAGTTATCGACGTGATTGCTTGAATTGTGAAGTAAATGCTTTTTCTTGATCCGCAGGAGGGGCCGGAACCGAACCATCACGAAAAATGGGGGCTTACTGTACAGTTGGTACAGGAGTCTGACGTGAAGGGGACATTTTAAAATGTTAACAAAATTTTGCCAACTGATACTATCCAAGAAGAAATTGGATACAAAAGAGTAGAATTAATATGACTTCTTGTGGAGAATATATGTATTGTTTTCACGAAAAGAAAATAATACAGCGAACACTATGTGTATCATCATAAAATTCTGGGAAACTTCAATGTCCATGTGGGCAACAATTGTGTGACCTGGAAGGGTGTGATCGGTAGGTACGGCTTCGGCAGTCTGAATCCAAATGGTGTTTCATTGTTGTTCAAACACAAGGGTATCCATAATTGCAGCAGGACACCCTATGCTGCAGTTCGATGATCGGCTCTGTAGTCGTGTCACTGGACTTGCGGCCGCATGTTCTGAACACTCGAGTGAAGAGGGGAGCTGAGCTGTCAAGTGATTACCACCTGGTGGTAAGCTGGCTCCAATGGCGGGGGAGGCCGCACTCCAGAGCTGGAAGGCCCAAGCGTGTAGTTTGGGTCTCCTGGGAACATCTGGCTGAGTCTCCTGTCAGAGGGGCCTTTAACTCCCACCTCCGGCAGAGCTACAATCATGTACTGAAGGAGGCGGGTGACATGGAATCCGAATGGGCCATGTTTTGTGCCTCCATTGCTGAGGCAGGAGCCCATAGCTGTGGCTGGAAGGTCATTGGTGCCTGGTGTGGCAGTAACTTCCGGACCCACTGTCGGACACCTGCAATGCAGGGGCCCGACCAGATGAAAAAGGAGGCCTATCGGGTCTTATTCACCTGTAGAATTCCTGAGGCAACAGACAGGTATCAGCAGGCCAAACGTACTGCAGGTCGAGATGTAGCCGATGCAAAATCTCAGGTGTGGGTGGAGTTTGGTGAGGGCCTGGAAAGCGATTACCGGTTGGCCTCAAAAAGGTTCTGGACCACCATTCGATGCCTCAAGAGGGGGAGGCAGTTCTCCACAAATACTGTTGGAGGTGGAAGGAATACTTCGAGACCTCAATCCGACCAACACACCCTCCGTGGAGAAGGAAGATCCTGGACATTTGGGTGGGGGTCTGCGTATCACTTGAGCTGAGGTCATTGACAGTCAAAAAGCTCCTCGTTGGTTGGGCTCAGGAGGTGGATGAGATCTGCCCTGAATATCTCAAGGCTCTGGATGTTGTAGGACTGTCTTGGTTGACATGTCTCTGCAACATCACATGGACATCAGGGGTCGTACCTTTGGGTTGGCAAACCGGGGTGGTCGTCTCCCTTTTTAAAAAGGGAGAGGGTGTGTTCCAATTATCGTGGAATCACACTTCTCAGCCAAACCGGCAAAGTCTATGCAGGGGTACTGTAGAGGAGGATCCGACCAATATTTGAACCTCGGACTCAGGAGGAACAATGTGGCTTCGTCCTGGCTGCATCCAAGATCCGATGGGAGTTTGTCCAATCTGTACATATGTGTTTTGTGGATTTGGAGAAGGCTTTCAACCCTGTCCCTCGGGTCATCTTGTGGGGGCATGCTCCATACAGTGTTCTGGACCCGTTGCTACAGGCCATTTGGTCGCTGTATCACCGGAGCCAGATCTTAGTCCGTATTGGGAACAACAGCTCGAATTCTTTTTTACAGTGAGAATTGGAGTTGGCCAAGGCTGTCCTTTGTCACCGATTCTGTTCATAATTTTATGAACAGAATTTCCAGGCGCAGCTGAGATTGTTGAGGGGTTCTGGTTTGGCCATCGGATCTTGTCTCTGCTTTTTGCGAATGACGTTGTCCCTTTGGCTTCATCAAGCCAGGACCTCCAGCTCTCATTGGAGCGAGTCACAGTCGAGTGCAAAGTGGTCGGGATGAGAATCAGCACCTCCAAGTCCGAGGCTAATGTTCTCAGTCAGAAAAGGGTGGAATGCACCCTCCGGGTCGAGAATGAGGTCCTGCCCCAAGTGAAGAAGTTCAAATATCTCAGACTCTTGTTCACGAGTGAGGGGAAAGATGGAGCAGGAGATCAACAGACAGATCGCTGCAGCCTCTGCTGCAAAGCGGAGCCTGTTCTGATCCGTCGTCGTGAAGAGGGAACTGAGCGGCAAGGCAAAGCTCTCAATTTACCAGTTAATCTACATTCCAACCCTCCCCTATGGTCACGAGCTTTGGGTAGTGACCAATAGAAAAATATCATAGATACAAGCAACTGAAATGAGCTTCCTCCACCGGGTGGCAGGGCTGTTCCTTAGAGATAGGGTGAGAAGCTCAGCCATCCGGGAGAGCTCAGAGTAGAACTGCTGTTCCTCCACATTGAGAGGAGTGAGTTAAGGTGGCTTGGGCATCTAATTAGAATGCCTCCTGAATGCTTCCCTGATGTGGTGTTTTGGGCATGTCCAACTGGGAAGAGACCCTGAGATCGACCTAGAACATGCTGGAGGAACTAGGTCTCTTGGCTGGTCTGCGAACGCCTTGGTGCTCCCCGGAAGAGATGGAGGAAGTTGCTGGGGAGAGGAACATCTGGACCTCATTGCTTAGGCTGCTGCACCCAAGACCTAACCCCAGATTAAGTGGAAGAAGATGATGATGATGACTATTGCTGTGATCCTAATCACAAGATTAAAACAATGCACTTTGCACAGATGAAGAAAATGATTATATTTCAAAGCGGAAATAAGGGACTTTAATTCATTTATCTATTTCAGTAACTGTCTCCTGAAAGTCTCAACACTACCTCTAGACCTGTACTTTTGCATGATGACTAAAACAGCAGCTTAGACACGTAGTATTGCACTACACAGCAGATTAAAAAAAAACATTGGGAAATCAACCCTCGTCGAGTGTGTTTCACCAAGTCTCAATACAAATCACAGCCTACATTCCACTGTACTCGTTAACAAACAGCTAGTTTAATCACGTGCCAGCACAAACTATATGAAATTATAGTATATAAATTGGCTGGAGTCAGAACTGAATTTCCTAAAATCCAGCCAACAGTGTGTGTGCAGTGAAATACACTTTTCACTCTTCATTTCACAATTAATTTAGGTGACTTCAAACAAAGCTTCTAATCTGGATACTATGGCCAACGTGCCATTGCATTTATTGAAGTTTTGCTTGAAGAATTCACAACACGGAGGCTGCCACACACTACCAAGTTTACAGGTATTTCAACTCTTGTCTGTTGCACGAGTAACATCCATCCATTTTCTTCCAGTTATTCAAGATCAGGCTGTGGAGGCAACAGGTCCAGGGAGGAAATCTCCTGCAGGGGTCCCAAAGTGTTCCCAAGCCAGACAGATGTATGATCCCTCCTGTGAGGTCTGTGTCTGCCTCGGGGCCCCTTCCCAGTTGGACAAATAATATTATATATATAATTTTTTAATTTTGCATTTTTGTTCAAATCATAGCTCAGTTTTTCTGGTAGCCTGATGACAACCATTCTTAACCTGCACCACAACTGAGCTAGTACATCGGTTTGAATCTACACGTTTGATGTGGCACAGGTTTTTATGCCAAATGCCCTTTCTGATGCGACCCTCTCCATTTAACTGGCACCGAGGTATATAGCCCTGGGATATATCCCAGTCAGGATAGCATAACTGGTATTGTCCTGACTTCTGTTAGTTTTGTGCTTTCATAACTTATTTTTATTTTATGAAATATTTTACTTGTAGCTGCACAAGCCGCTTGATACATCATCAAATTTTCAAAGCAGCAACATGGGATCAAAGGTTGAAATTAGTTTAGGAAGAAGAGGTTATCATAGGTCAAGTTTAAAGTCAGAAAAATGGCTGCCACCATTATAGACAAGAAACTGACATGCAGTCAGTGCAATTATTGCAACCAGTACTAACTTCATTCCTTATAATATGAGTATTAATTTATTTGTTGAACACAAATGCAACTTGGAGTTATTTGAGTGAAAACATGTATTCAGGAGATGAATCTATACTCACTGCCTGCTGGTGTGAGAGAAGATTATTAGCACAGCCTCCAAACACCAAGACTTCTCCATCTATACCTGAGCATGCTGTGTGCCAAAGTCTTCTCACACAGACACACACACACACACACACACACTGCAGCATGAAAAATGATTTATATGATTTTTAAATAAATACACTAGGAGATCCAAACCTTGGTTTCTTTTCATGGCTGTGTTTAAACTGCTTCCACTTGTTCGTGGTCACACAGTACAACCAGGCATCACCTAAATGAGATAAGCCTTCAAATGACCCACTTTAAAGTTGTTACACCAGTAACCAAATACCTGGATTGAACAGGGTATATTACTCACTTAATGTCTCTCTGTTGGTGGTGAAGCCCCCAAACAGGAAAATGTGATCCGGTGAGGCAGGTATGAAAGAGTGCCATGAGCGGCCAACTGGGCCGTACTGTGGTACCGACCTAAAATAAATACAAGCTCAACTTGGCTCACACAAGTATATGAACACTTTTAGGCAGAAATACAGAAGTAGTATGGAGATTTATTTCCAGCTCACATTTCAGTCCATTCCCAGGTGTCCATGTTAATATAGTACAGGTCATTTAACCGATGATCCTGTTGGAAAAGTTTATTAATCCTAAATCTAATTGAACAATGTTTCACAGATTTGTACTTTTTTTATACATATTTCTCCCTAATTTTAGTCATCCAATTCCCACCCATCAGGTATTGCCGTCCCCATCACACATCCATTACCGACCAGGAAGGTGAAAGCACGCATGTTAAATGCAATGTTAGCCACCTGCCTCTTTTTGAACTGCTGCACATGCGTGTTTGGGGTGGTCTAACATACTCAAGGGGCAGCGCTACCCACCCCCTCATACAAATGAGCTCACTTTGATTGGCTGGTGATCGCTGTGAGTGACAGGGAAGTGAGCATATGCAGTCCCTCTCTCCCATGAGAGCTCGGCCAATTAGCTCCCATGTACTCCTGTTCACAGAAGTTAACATTAAGTGGCATTAACCCGGATTTGAACTTGCGATCTCCTGGTTAATTGTCACTCATCTTGTTGATGCGCCACATGGGAGCCCCGGATTTTAGTTTTAAAAAAATATACCCACCATATATCGACCACCAAAAACATAACCTCGGTTTCCCATAGTAGCACAAGCATGGGCTGCACGTGGTGTCGGAGCTTGTCCCTGTGTAGCAAACAAATAAATATAGGTCCAACTGAGATCCGTAAAACTTCTTAAAACTAATTCATCCCTCAAACATTCAAACTCTCATTTCAACACCATGAAAAGCAAATAAGGTCCTGACACACCATCAGCCAGACAGAAGAAATGTTTAGTACCTTTGTAATGGGTTGACTCCACTCTGACAATTCAAGGTTAAGAATGTGAATATGATTGTTCCAGCCTCGTCCTCGATGGTTGCCCTTAGAGTAGAACACCACATTTAAGCCCTTCACTCTTCTTGCCTCTTTTTAAGAAACACTTAAAACAGGTTGGTTGCCTACCATTTGTGAATTTTCATCTAATTCAAATGTCCCACGATGGCCTGCTTCCGCTTCATAGCCATAACCCCCAAAATACACCAACCTGTGATTACAAAGATGATTCAATTAAAATAAACTTTACAGAATCAATTTAATTCTTCCCATTTTATGCGGGTGCTGTTAGTTTCATTTCATGATTATCGATGCATTTCCCACTAGAAATGAAGGTCATGAGGTGCGGATGTTCATAGATGATGCTGTTCTCTACACAAGGAACCATGATGAACACTAACCTGTTCATGTACACCCAACAGCCTAGTTTGTCTTTACAAGTGGGAGCCAAACCCTTAAGGTCCTTCATCCTTTCCCACTGGAAGTTAGAGTCCCGCAGAGGCAGCCGATAAACCTAAAAAGTATAAGAGAGGTGGTAGAAGGACTAAAAACACTGTTTGTAATAAAAAGAAAAATGTGATACATTACCACTGAATTTATCCTAATCTATAATAAACTGGTTAACTTGCTTAATATGGACCAAGTTGTGTCGTGGTGGACTGGAAGAAATGAAGACTATTTTCAAATTGTAATAAAATGTTGTTGCCCTCACTTAACTACAGGGATTAATGTGACTGCCAACAGTAGATCATGGATACACTGGTGATGCATAGTAAATGAGTCATGCCCTGAAACTGATATGAGCAAGCTGATTGGCTGATGAGAAAGCCATAATCGGGTTGTTCAACACTTAACAACATCCTCCCCACTCCCACCCCCCCAAAAAAAATCATACATTATAAGTGATAATTTTCCAAGTACATGGGAAAAAGGATAATCCAGGGTGTACCTCATCCTTGACTGAGATATGCGCCAGCCTTGTCACGACCCTAATTAGGATTAAGCTGTTCAGAAAATTATTGAATAAATGAACATTCATTTATTCATTCATACATGTTGTTATAACATGGCTGCTGTGATATGCAAATATGTACCATTACTGCATGTTTCGATTTTTATTTTTATGCATGAACTGGAATGAGGGAATGGAAACATTTTCAGGGGATTCTCTGCCATCAAATAAAAAAAAAATAATAATAATAATAATAAACTGCGAATATGGTTTGCATGATAAAAGGGCTTCAGACCCTTGCACACATAATAATAATAATAATAATAAAATAAAAACAACAGCAACAACAATACTGGAATACATGACATACTGAAAATTCTTTGAATGATCTTAATATTCACTTGCAGCATCACCTGTACTACACCTTCTTTTAAATCTCCTCCAAAATACAACCAAGAACGGAAAGGTTTGCAAAAGACAATCATGGAAGCAGGACATCCGGTTTCAGTCCACTGAACCATAAACTACCAGGTTTAAACATCATCAATAAAGTTGCACCATCCACACAGCGGAAGACTGGAGTTTAAAAGCACACACAAAAATGTGAGAAACTCAGGTGTGTACACAATCGTACATTACTTTTATTAGTTTTGACTTTCTCTGTCCTTTCTTCCTTAGATGTGAACATCTCAAGGTGCTTGTAGCTGCCTTATGTTCTCTCTCTTCCTCTCTAGACGTAACAGCTTCAGTCACACACATGCTCCGTCTAACCTGAAGACCAAATGGAACTTCTAATTATCTAATCAGTGGCTTGCTAAACTTCACTAACACCCTCGTGGAAGGGGACACAGACTTCCGCCTAGCTGTGTGTGTAAAGACCTGATGTGTGTGTGTGTGTGTGTGTGTGTGTGTGTGTGTGTGTGTGTGTTGTGGCTTCTAAAATGTGGTGTACCAACTGTAAAGTTAATATAGATGAACTCGGCTATTTTAAATAAATTCTTGTATAGATCTGAGCCTATAGATCACTGATTTAAGATTTAGGACAATAAGAGCATGCGCACATTACACACTTTAAGCAGTGCACTTTATTTACCAAGCTCTAAACACTGGTGGCAAGAAGTAGTTCCTTCCTAGAAAGCTTTCAGCTACACCATCAACTTCTGATACCTTTCAGTTAATTTTCTGTAACTGATTAATCCCAATTAGGGTCGCAGGGAGGCTGGCGCCCATCCCAGCAGAGTCCGGGCAAGGGCAGAGTACACCCTGGACAGCTCACCAGGCCATCACAGGGCGGAAACACGCTGACGTCTTTGCAGCTACTCTTGTCGAAAGTCAGCAATGGTTCTTTTACATGAACATCTCACCATAGACAGTGAGCGACATGGCCATTTGTTTGATCTTTTTTTGTTTGGAGGATGGAGGATGATTCATTTACAGAACTACTTAATTTTAATTGAGGTTGAGGGGAGGCTGACGTCCATCTAATTACTCTGGTTGAGGGCAGAGTACACCCCCTGGACAGCTCACCAGGCCAACGTAAGGCAAAGCAGCCAGTCATTTATGATGGTAAACAATGGTTCTTTCATATGTCTCTCACCACAGACACTGAGAAACATGGCTGGCCTTTGATAACGAAGTTAGCTGCACTGGGGGGGAAAACAGCAGCAACCCACTGATAGTAGGGGTTCACCTCCAACCTTGGGACCAGTAATTCAGCACCTTACCACAGGGCCACCACTGCACCGTTACAAAAATGTTATATGCTGATCCTGCAGTCCCACTTCTTCTTTTCCTTTCGGCTTTTTCGTTTTCTCAGGAGTCGCCACAGTGAATCATATGATTCACATGTTTGATTTGGCATAGGTTTTTATGTCGGATGCCCTTCCTGATACAACCCTTTAACAATGGGCAGAAACACATTGATGGCTATCCTGCAGTCCCACATGCTGCTTTATTAAATCCAAAAAAAAGCTAAATAAATAATAAAAACACTGTCAACAGAGTTAATTTTGTTCTCATTCATGAACATCACTTCTATCCCAACATTGCAACATTTCCCCCAGCACTTCCAAATGCCATGTGTGTGCCTTGGCAACATCTGTCTCAAACCATACATCGACCTCATTAGGATCAAGGTGCTCAACTTGGGTTTGGGCCACCACCAGAACACAGCACTCTCTCCCCCTCTCTCTCTGATGATGTATAAAAACTGTACGAATTTTTTTTTTTTTAAGTTTCCTTGAAAAGTTTCATAATATATGACATTAAAATAAATACCTTCAAATCCATACATGGCAATTTTTGCCGCGGATCTGCGGAATTCTGTTTTTATCTCAAATTGGTCATTTCTGCGAATCGTCTAAATCTGAGGAGAATTCTTTTTAGGGGGGGGGGGGTAATAGGGCGCTTTTGGCAAGTTCACTTGCTTGTGCTTGAGACAAAGCACGGCTTATCTGGACTTCCGATCTTTCAAGTGAGCAAGTGAAGGTTGCGTACTAAACAAGTATTCAACAGCGCACTTGCTCACTTGAAAGACCAGAAGTCCGAATAAGCCGCGCTTTGTCTCAAGCACAAGCAAGTGAACTTGCTTCAAGTGCCTACTTTTGGTGCCTCACATATTGTAAGCAACTTGTTGATTGGCTATTTTAAGTTTTATGTAAAGTGACCTGGCTCAATCCAAATTTGCAGTATGTTGTGTTTAAAATGGTTTGAACTTTAATGAAAGAAGAGGAATCCCACGTGTCAGAAATAGATAAGGATGTTAAGAATAAGTTTAAGTGGGAATGGCATGAAAAGATTGTGAAATTTGAGGTGAAAAATCGGCAAACAACCCCCCCCCCCCCCCCCCCCCACACACACACACACACAAAAGTTCCACTGAAAATATATTTTGCTGTTGCCATGTATGTAAATCTGTTCCCAAACGCCTCCTGGTGTGGTGCTTCAGACATGTCCGACCGGGAAGACACCTAAAACACACTGGAGGGACTATGTCTCTCGGCTTGTCTGGGAACGCCTCGGTGTGTCCCCGGAATAGCTGGAGGAAGTGGCTGGGGAGAGGAACATCTGAACCTCCTTGCTTAGGCTGCTGCCCCCCACGACCCGACACCGGATTAAGCGGAAGATGAAATGAGAGAAAATATGTTTGCCTACATATGCAACTCACTTTCTTGATGTCATCAGTTCTTTTTTAAATATTTGTCCAGGCATCGGGTCAGAATTTTTCGTTTCTGCTGTACAGAACTCCTCTCCTGCTGATGTCAGCCCACCACATGTTACATCTGCCAGGCACAGTAATGGCAGTGCTATGTCGACATTGTGGCAAATTTTAGCAAATTAGGTCCTTTCACATACATCAGAATCATTGCGGGAACCTGGATGTGTCGCAGTGTCGGCAGCATTGGTCAGTAAAGCCAGAACGAAAAACATTGCACAATTCCCTCGGAACATCTTTGGCAACTTACCAAATTCGTGTTTCCTCTTGCATGATGCCCTCCAAAGAGATACAGAATGCCTTCCACACATACACCACAGCTACCTGACATTGGGTTGGGGAGGTCTCCACCGGACAGCTGCCTTCTCCTAAAAACACATACAATAAATTTTCTGTGACAAAATAGAACTTCTGCTTTATTTTAGTACATGCCATAAACTAACCATTTTTATTGGGAGTCTATTCTTTAAATTTTGTTGCATATAAATAATAAAGCTTCCCTTTCACTTCTCAGGTACATTAACTGAATTCGAAATACAGTGGTACCTCTTGGAAATAAAATTTAATCGGGCACAACATCTTTCTGAAACCATTTGTTGACTGCTGTATGTAAGTGTTAATGATCCCTAAACAGTGATTTTCAAAAAAAAAAAAATTTTGAGATTGCATCACTTCCCCTGTTCCTTAACATTTTATCTCAGATATTTATAGGGAACTGTGTTGTACTGCCAAGTTATCATACATACATATCATTCCTCTGGTAATGCAGTCTACTTATTGCTATTGTAATTGTAAAGATACAGAATCAAAACAAGATGCAGTCCAGGTGAATGAGATAGTAAGCCTGTAAGCTTGGTGTTTTCACCAGGAAACATTTAAATCCATTCGAAATGGATTAATCATGAAAAATAAAACATCAGACATTCACTCAGGAATGGGCACATTTAAGTATTTTAAAATGGTACAAGTAGTTAGTCTATTAAATATGTAATTAAAGTAATTAAAAAGATGTACCATCTTCCAGTTTCCATGTTGTATATCCAGATTTCATGCCTTGGTAAGTACAAGTCAACAAATCCAGGTGTTTCAGCGTTCTGATTATTCAAAAACAAATAGTTTTTTCTTCATTTCCATAAATGTTTACAAACTTTACATACACAAAGCACATCGATTTTCTGGGCTCACCTTATATCCTCCCCAGACAATTATACAGCTTCCATCAACCACTGCAATGTGTCCACTACGTTCCGCTGGTGCATGCGACTCAAAATCACTTCCATCCTCCTCAAACCAGTCCACATCACCGTGCCACCTGAAATCTTCCTCTTCATCCTCAGAATCATCAAAGTCTTCCTGTATATCCTGAAGATTGTCATCCTCCTGCTCTGCCATCCTTATCTACAAGAATCAAAGAGTATGAGCTTGTTTTAGTTTCCCCACAGAATGCCACGAATAATTACAGGAGGTTACAGGTATTTACAGCTCTGACATTCCCACTTCAGCTCAGAAAAGGACTCATAACTATGTTGCAGTCATTACCTCTGGGATTTATGGTGATCACCAGATGTCAGGTGCAGGATAATACTTGCAAGTGTTCAGTACCCAATGACCGGATGTCAGGGTTGTCAGAGTGACCAAAATGTGTTAAAAGAGATGGGGATGTATTTAATTTGGCCGTGTTCATGTTTTCTATATTTGAAACTGGGTCATTCCATAAGAAGTCAGCCAACGTTAAAAAATGTTCAAAGCTGACCGACGCCAATTTGGCTAAAATTTATTTTTGAGTAAAGTTTATATGTGCAATGAACGCATGCAAATTTTTAGATATTGCCTAATTACCTATAGCTAACGGTACTAGAGTCCTCTGCTTTGGTTTTGCTTCTGGACCTTTTCACCATTCGCCCTCACTGTCACTGCACCTCTTCAGATGAAGTTAGCTTCATTTCTATGAGCTCCTGTGAGCCAGCTCGTAGTGCACTTCTGACAATGCTATTCATGACCTTTACAGTTTCTTAGTGTCTAGTGAACTGAAAGATACTGGCTTCATCCAATAAGATTCGCTTTGTTCACACATGCACATCTTATTCTTTGAAAATTCCTTAAAAACTGATTTTTTTTTTTTTTTAGTTCCACCTATAAAAAGATACACATTTGAGCCACGAATACCTTAAAATGAAGAGATTAAGTCTGATAGATTCTGAAAATATGTGCTGGTATTACCCAAAGTACCAAATTTCAGTCCTTATCTGTGGTTCATCATAAAGGTATTGACCTCCAAAAACCCGATAAATGAAAGTTTTGATTCGTGAGGGAGCACGAGGCATAGAAGGGGGCATAGGCACCAAATCTTTGGGCTGCTATATCTCAAAACGCTTTGGAGTACAATCCCAAAATTTGGCAGCATTGCTCATGTAGAGGTCTCCAAAATAAATTTGAGCCAAATCAGTCAGTCATCTGGGAACCTGTACGGGTACACTGGTTTCCTCCCAGTCAAAAGACATGCACATGAAGCAAACTGGCTGTTCCAAATTGGCCCAGGTATAAATATATAGTCTAAATCTGAATGGTTGGCGTGTTTACCCTGTGATGGTCTGGTGAGCTGTACAGGGTGTACCCTACCTTCGTCCTACTAGTGTAGGCTGGAATAGGCTCCAGCCTTCCCGTGACCCCAGATGGTTTAGCAAAAGATCGGGATGAGGAACTGCATGTGTTGCATCAACAAAATAATTTATTTTGAGAGTGTGAATGCATGTCTAAGTGGCTATGCCATGGTCTGGTGAGATAGTCAGGGTGTACCCCACCTGTGCCCAGTGTTGGATAGGCTGTGATAGGCTCCAGCCTTCCTGTGGCCCTAATAGGATGAAGCAATTCTGCAAACAAGTGACTGAATTGATTCAAGTAGTTTCTGAACTGAAAAATTCAAACTTGAAACTGTCCCCAGGTCTCCCCGACACCCGCCCCCGCTAACTAGAGAGTCAGAACCTGTTAATGTTTATGACGCGACAGTTTTATTCACGAATGTGAACTCAGGACCAAGTACGAATTTATCCCGCCATTTTAAAGTCCCAGATGAAACGTGTAAATAACCCCACATGCATTAAAAATAAATTATTCAGTTCTACATCTCACCTGTTATTCAGAAAATAATAATAATTTAAAAAAAAACATCCACAATTTCAAACTCAAATTTCCTCCAACTTCAATTCCGGATCCTCTCAAAACCCTCCTCCTGCACAAAAGTAAATACAACTCTAAGAACAACTGGAATATGCTCGTCAGGAACCCGGTAATACTGTATTCAGCTGGATGGAGGAAGTAGGGTGAAGCGCAGTTACTGTTGCTATTTCTGACTCTATACCGGAAGTGACTTAACATGCTACTTAACCGCCATGCTGCCTGAGAATGCGTGATGTGTTGGCCCTGCGATGGTCTGGTGAGCTGTATAGGGTGTACCCTGCCTTCACTCCAGCGGTGTAGGCCAGTGAGTAATGGTTTTGGATAAAATCGAATACAGTACTAATCAGTAACCAGAGTCGCTGTCGCGGCACACAACTAGTTCTCTCTACTATTCAGTACAGTCGCGCTGGGCAGGAGTGCAGCAGTTCTGCGCACGCGCATAACGTTTTATTTGTTCGTTTTTTTTTTTTTTAATTCAAAACCTCCAGCGCCGAATATTTACGATTTATAAACATGTCATAATATAAATTATAAATAGGACATAGTAAATAAACTTATAACATAAAAACTCATTTTAAATAATAATAATATATTTTTTAAATGTTGGAGGTTTATTGTCTTATGTTTTCCTCCCTATCTTTATTATTATTATTATTATTATTATTATTATTATTATTATTATTATTTATCAGTTCATTTTCTGTAACCACTTAATCCTAATTAGGGTCGTGGGGAGGCTGGCGCCCATCCCAGCCGACTCCGGGCAAGGGCAGAGTACACCCTGGACAGCTTGCCAGGCCATCACAGGGTGGAAACACGCTGACAGCTTTGCAGCCTACTCTTGTCGAAAGTCAGCAATGGTTCCTTTACATGTCTCACACCATAGACCATGAGAGACATGGCCAGCCTTTGATAACCCAGTTAGCTGCATGGGGGGGATGACAATGATAACCCAGTTAGCTGCATGGGGGGGGGGGGGGTGACAATGACAACTTTGTGGATAGTGGGACTTGAACCTCCAACCTTTGGATCAGCGATCCAGCACCCTATACCACTAGGCCACCACTGCCTTATTATTATTATTCAGTTCAGTTTGTGTAACTGCTTAATCCTAATTAGGGTCATGGGGAGACTGGTAACCACCTCAGCCGACTCAGGGCGAGTACCTCACCAGGAGTCAGCTGAGATGGCTGCCAGCTTCCTTGCAACCTTAATTTGAATTAAATAGTTCAGAAAACGAATATTTGAATAATAATACTACTACTAATAATAATATGAAGGGGGAAGATCTCTCTTAATTTATATTGCAGTACCACCTGACAACAGCATCTCAACAAAATCATCAGATAGAAAAAAAAAAAAATCGGGGCATTAAAAACAGACATTGCCATAGTAATAGAAGGAGCTGTATGGGTAATACAAAAGGGTCAAAAGAACCTCCAGGCAATTTCGAACAGCCTAGTACCTGAATCAGCATGTATTTGGACTGTGGGAAGAAACTGGAAATAATATGAGAGATGTTATTAAAGAATGACAGCATTACTGAGACACAGGAGGTATAAGATGTCATCTCTATGCTATACAGGGAGAAGTTAGCACAATGAGAATAAATAAAACAAGCATCAAAGTGAAAACATTATAACAAGGCTGATGATAGGACACACCAGATTAAATAACCATATGTTTGTAACACAATTCCCTCATCAATAGATCGATCAATAAAGTACTCTGATTCTGAAATCAACATCCTCCAGGTCTTTGTAAATATTGGAGAAAAGAGTATATACTGGAACATGTCAGTGATTCATTGTCAGAAGCACTCTCTATAAGGAGACTCAGAGAAGTCATTTATTCAGGGAGATTATTTCACTATGTAACACAGACTGATCTTATCCAAAGAATTTAAAATGAAAGAGAAGTGTTTATTTCTTTATTTCCTAGGATATATTAATTAATTCCTTTTCTAAGCTGCTGAATATTAATTAGGGTTGTGTGGAGACTGATGCCCATCATAGCCAACTATGGGTGAGGATTGGGTATGCCAGTCAGTTCGCCAGGCCATCGCAGGGCCAACACTCACACTCACACCAAGGGGTTATTTGGGACAGCCAGGTGACCTACTGTGCATGTTTTTGGACTTTGGGAGGAAACTAGAGTCCACAGAGGAAATCCACAAAAGCCCGGGAGAACATGCAAACTCCACACAGAAACGACCGAGCTGGGAATTGAACCCAGGCCTTCTTGCTGTGAGGCAGATGTAGTAATCACAGTGGTGCCGTGCCGCTCTCTTATAAATATATAGTACTTACATACACACACAATTTACACAATTTCCGCCCGGATCAATAAAGTACGTACTCTGATTATTTCTAAGGTTATTTACGGAATAATGTACCTCAACACACGCTGCCACCTGCCATAACACAAAAAAGAAAACAATACAATGGGACCAGAGACATAAACAGCAGACCGGCTCTGCCCGGTATGTTGTACGTATTTGGAACGTGCCCAAGTTGACACGGTCCCACCAGAGCTCTCATCATGGCTTTATACATGTAAATAGTCCACAGAATTGAGAAACTTTGCTTTGTTTTGCTTTATTTTGAGTCTGCAAATCCGTCAGCGTGTTTCTGTCCCTTGCTAAATAGGGTTGTGACAGAAAAAATCAGACGAAAAAAACCTCTGCCAAATCAAACGTGAGAATCAGATGATTCGCTGTGGCGACTCCCGAGTAAAAGGGAAAAAGCCGAAAGAAAGACAGATTGTTATATTAGACATAAATTAAGGTCCCACCATTTGATTTTTTTTTGTTTTAGAGGTCTGTATAGGACATATAATAATACAGTGTGTTCTAATAATGTGAAACGTGGCAGCTTTCACTGAATAAAACAGTGAAAACTGCATGAAAACTGGACACCTGGATTAAAAACTATTGCGATTAATGCAGCAAAAATGGCTTATTTTACAAAGGGTGGACAATGAAATCAGATGGAAAATCCACTCGTCTAGGAAGTTCAGTAAAAAGTTTATATTAACAAAATGTCATTTATATTGCTTATGTTTATTTTCTTTTTTTTATATTCGTTATACAATACAAATAAAGGGGTTTGAATAAATAAAAATACAGTATGTTTAAGTGTGCAAATGTAAACGTATGTATTG
The DNA here is from genome assembly GCA_024760905.1 of Plotosus lineatus. Classification (NCBI taxonomy): domain Eukaryota; kingdom Metazoa; phylum Chordata; class Actinopteri; order Siluriformes; family Plotosidae; genus Plotosus; species Plotosus lineatus. The sequence goes on along the minus strand of CM045732.1, from coordinate 41,764,916 downwards.
TTATATGAAAAGCATTTAAAATGTTTATTTTTCTCAGAAAAATTTGTAGAGTACACTTGATTAAGCGTAATTATATTTAATTATTTTGAAGAAACTAAAACAGAAATGGTACTTTATCTGGCCAATAAACAAACTTTTTTATTTGAAGAAACGAAATATACTAGTGCCAAAAGAAAATAATATTGTGTAGGACCCATACCACTCCCCATGCAGGCTATTCCATTCATTTTCTGAACCGCTTAATCCTAATTAGGGTCGCGGGGAGGCTGGTGCCCATCTCAGCCGACTCTAGGTGAGGGTAGGATATAGCCTGGACAGCTTACCAAGCCATTCCAGGGCTGACACTCACACAACTATTCAAACTTACACTCACACCTAGAGGTGATTTGGAACAGCCAATTAACCTACTGTGCATGTTTGTGAACTGTGGGAGGAAACCTGAATACCCGGAGGAAACCCATGCAAGCACAGGGAAAATATACGAACTCCACACAGAAACGCCTGAGCTGGGAAACATTCACAGAACCTTCTTGCTGTGAAGCACACGGGCTAAACACTATGCCACCGTGCCGCCCGTAGGCTATTCCATGTATCTTATAAATCTGAAATTAATATTTAATCTTTAATTCATTAGTTAATCTTTAATTAATTAATCTTGTTTTATACAACCCATAGAAGCTACTTAATATATCAATATATAATATATCTGTCAGTCAAACTTTAAATAATCAGAGTATAGGTTAGTCAAAAGTGTCTTTGTACAGTCCATTCTGTCTTCCTTTCGGCTTTTTCCCCTTTTACTCAGGAGTCGCCACAGCGAATCATCTGATTCGCACGTTTGATTTGGCAGAGGTTTTTTACGTCAGATGCCCTTCCTGTCACAAGGGACAGAAACACGCTGATGGCTTAGCCCCTAAATATAAATATTACTGGATTTTCTTGGCATTATTATATTAATAAAACTGTTCTCCATAACTGTGAAAGCTTCAGTTGTGTCAGTTATTTTATAAATGACTTTAATTGACAGAAAAAACAATTATCAATCGATAATAAATATATATAAAATATATTTCTCCCCACTTATACGCTGTGTTGTTATTTGTTGCCATGTTTTTCTATCAAACTTTGAAAAACTAATCAACTGAAATAATGACACATTTTCCACATCCTGTCATATGTATACATTTAAAATAAACCAGAAAGAATTTAATGGTTCTAAAAGTTGTAAAATTGAACTTATTAAATACAGTAAATGATTGTAGCCCCAGTTATGTCCATTTTTTAAATATATGCTTCATAAACGCCAGGTATATTATTTAGCTAGCATCTTATTTCAGCTATTCCAATATTTAGACAGAACGACAGAAATACCTCAGTATATTCATGCAGTTTTTCCTGGTGATCGAAATAATTCATATAAATTATTTGAATTAGGGCAGTGGTGGCCTGGTGATAAAGTGCTGGATTACTAATCCCAAGGTTCACTGGTTCAACCCCCACTGTCAACAGGTTGTCACCACTGTCCTCCAGTGCAGCTAACTGGGTTATCAAAGGCCCACCAAGTCTTTCACTGTCTGTAGTGAGAGATTCATGTAAAACAACCATTGCTGACTTTCGTCAAGAGGAGCTACATACCCGTCAGCAGGTTTCTGCCCTGCGATGGCCTGGCAAGCTGTCCAGGGTCTACTCTGTCCTCATCTGGAGTCGGCTGAGATGGGCGCCAGCCTCCCTGTGACTCCAATTAGGATTAAGCCTAATCTAATTCAGAAAATGAATGATTGAATGGATTTTACAATATAACACAGTTTTATTATTGGCTATTAAATAGTTGGAGAATATATTAATGTTTCTTTCATTTAATATGTCAAATAAAATGTGTTCTGTTATATGTATATACATATTTGTAGTGAAAAAAAATTGTATTGTCCGTGGCCCAATGGTAAGGGTGTGGCACCTCCTCTATAAATTTTGTTTCGAGGTTAAGATTCCACCACCCCCAACATATAGGAAAATTATTTACCTTTATGAAACTGTCTGGCACATAAAAATCCAAGATTTTTAATTTTTCACCCTACAGTGCAACCCTGTGACACTTTGATAGATTTTTAGCCTAGTGGTAATACACCACAATACAAATGAATTTAAACAAATATTTGGGCTTACTGTGAATTTTCTGGAAAAAGAAAAAAACCTGATAAATAATGCAGGTATAATTACAAATGAAATGTCATTCCTGGTGCCTGATAGATACCACTTCGCTTGTTCGACCAAACTGAGTCACATAATATTCAAAACACGAGGAAAGGCAGATCTTAGTCCTCGGCAATATGGTGAAGTCCATGTATGTCATGCGAAGGTCTTGTCTGGTCTCTGTGTTCATGCCTATGACACAGACTGTGCAACCAATAAGGTTAGTGACAGCCGAAATGGCCAATCAGCAGAATTTTCCGGTAGTGGCAAAAAGCCTGACGTAAACGTTTCATTGTGTGAACTGTACACAGACACGACTTAACTGTCTTTGTGATGCTTTTTTGCCACTACCGGAAGTTATGACTTACTAACCGCTCAATCCACTCTCCGCGCGGTTTGTGTATTTTACGTCATTTGGTTTGGACTGTTTGTTGTTTTAATTTCTCCTGAGAACTATTGAGAATATTTTGATGAAAGCTGTTCGGTTACTTAAAACACAGCGTCCGCAATAGTTTCAACAGTGTAGTTAACGGAATTGTAACGGTGTTATAAAAGATAATTCGCTCGAAAGATGAACTTTAAATATGTTGAGGATTAGTGACCACGCGTGAGGGTTTTTATATCTGAAGAACTTTGGTTTTATTCCTAATGTTGTGGTGATTCCTGTACAAACTTTACTTGAGGTATTTCATGACCTTCTTTCATGCTAGTCAGTGCCATGTTTGTTTCCGGGCGGGTGTTAGCGGAAACAGGTAATTTTGCGGTCAGTGTTATATGGTTAAATTAGCATTGTTAGCTCCATACGGTGAGGCACGGTGCACGTGAACAGGTGTTACCTTGGTTACCAGGATGAAATTGCATTGTGATGTTGAAGTTATAAATCGGATGCTGCCCACATTCGGTGTTAAAAGTAAAGGGAGAGGATCCAGGGCCGTGCTGTCTATCGGGAAACATAAGGATAAAAGTACACAGCGGGCTGGTCTCTATTTATTAATATGCACAGCAAAAGACAGAACTGGATCCAAGTACAAGGTAAGAAGTGTCCTACTTCCGGATAGATATTACTGACATTACATGTGTAAATGGTCTGCTGAATCTTTTCTGAGACAACAGTAAGTGAGACAGAACCGCAATACCATACAGAGGGGCATGAATCAATCGAACATTCACTCACCCACCCCTTTGCCGAACCGCTTAATCCTACTGCTCGGCTTGCAGGAAGACTGGAATCTATTTCCGGCAACACTGGTCGAAGGCGGGGTACACTCTGAACAGACGACCAGATGGTCACCAGACCAGAACAAGGCAACTCACCTCAGGGTAGTACTCAGAGAAAACCCACACAAGCAAGTTGAGAACATGCAAACTCCACACAGAAACATTCTCACCGAGCCCAGGATTCAAACCCAGGACTACGACGTGCCTTGCTGCCCTGAATCAACCGGAAGTTTATTTACTGATAATCATATGTACACCTTCTCACTCAGTACTCAGCTCAGGAATAAAGAAATCATTAAGTGATATAAAATATGAATTTATAAATTGGTTTTGTTCTTTAATAATAAATGTACGACAATGGTTTGTTTGACAGAAATTGTTTACCATGACTGACCAATGAGAGTCGAGTATTCAAGGATGCCTTATAATAATAATATTGATGATGATGAGAAAGGAATAAAATGTTTTAGCTGTGATGTTAAATGACAGTGTAATGGGGTAACTGGGGTAATATGGGACGTTTAAACTAAATTGGGCTGTCACTTGAAAACTATTAAGGGAACTGTAGTGATAAGAATGATTTGAAGTAAATCAATACATATTTATGATTAATATAACACCAGTACAATATTTAAAAGAAAATCATAACTTATAAATTAAATATAAATATATTTATAATAACCCATTTCTGCTGGGTTAGGTGGCCTAGGATCATGAGTAAGAACTGCCATTGAACAACATTTCATTTATAAGGGGTAATTTGAGCCCATTTTACCCAAAATCTTAATGACCCATACATATTATACTTTCCAAAATAGTTCAGAATTTTTAAAATGTGCCAAAAACTACTTTACTTATCTCACATTTACCCAATTCATTTTAATTCTTACCCATACAATCGTAATAATCACCAAACTGTCAATAAAATAAACTGATAAAGCACCAAACCTCGGCGTAAGTTCTGTCAAGGAAAGAGGAAATGTGAATTAACGCTCACCTTTACTGAAGTATCAAACCAATGTGCCTATATCTAGGGCAGGGGTGGGCAAACTGGCCCGTGGGCCACATCCGGCCCATTGGTCTTTTTAATCCGGACCACCGAAGATTGATTGGTACACAATTCATGTTTGATGTGAGTGATTGATCGATTGCATTCATTGGACTTTGACTTGTAATGACAGCATTTTGATACCAGTGGCACATTAGGCGCAGTCGGTTATGTTTGTGGACCTCGAGCCACTTCCTGTTATCACTCTTCTACTGCACAGAGCCCATCTGCAGCAATGTCAGAGAAAAGAAAAGTCAACATTGAGTGGTGGGTGGTTCATAAGGAATGGACATTAAGAAATGGGCCACCACTTTTTCACCAAGCATGCTAATTACACCAACTTGTCACCGCAAGAACGTCAGGCTACCGCTGATAAGCTGGTTGCGAGCTAGCAGGCTCAGCAAAACACCTTAATCTGAGAAACCTCCATCCAAACATCAAACTCAAGGATCTAGGCATAATTCAGCAGGAAGCACTGGAAATCTGTGGTGCAGCTCGAGCATGTAGTGAAGCCGGTACAGAACTTCACCATCGTAAGTTTATTAATTTTCTTGAAGAATCTGACGCTAATCACAGGGACTTGCTTTCCCTTCTAATGTCCGCTGGTTCAGTTTGGGTCAAATATGTCAAAGTATGTGGAGCTCAAACAGGAGATTCTTTAATTTTTGGAGGTCTTTGAGAACACTGAGAATGTTTCGGAGTTGAAAGAGATTGACTGATTTCGCTTTTACTGAACAAACTGACCCACATGAATGAGCTGAATGTGAAGCTACAAGGAAAAACAATTTGTGCATGAAATGCAAGGAAATTTGTGCATGAAATGCAAGGAAATTTCAGAGCCTTCAAAACCAGTCTAGTTTTATTTTCAAAGCAAGTGTTACACAAGTCATTCGTTCATTTCCCCCACACTGGCCAAGTTAAAAGACACCCTGCAACATGTTAAAAAATCCAGGAAAGCATTGGAGGAGGACCTGCATGAAGAATTCAGCTGTCGGTTTTGTGATTTTGGAAAAATTGACAGGGCACTTTGCTGGTGTCAGGTCCCTTCTCACAAGAGTCTGAAATGGTACCACAGGAGTTGCAGTTGGATCTAATTGATCTCCAATGTGACATGACGTTAAAGAAGTTCAACTCCCTTAAACTGGATGGGTTTTATGCTTCATTAAGTGCAGACAAATTTCCAAACATCCAGAAGATGGCACAGAGGATGCTGGCGTTGTTTGGCTCTACATATGTATGTGAACCGATTTTGATGAACACCAACAAAGCACCCCACAGATCCCAACTGAGTGATGAACTGGCATAAATGGGTGATCAACAACACTGTTCCCACTGAAGGATATATGAAAACTTTAATGATTTTTTCTGTTAATGTTTGATATGTACTTTTAAAAAATGCATTTTTATTGTACCTTGTGCTGACCCTGCCTGTTTGTTAAATTTTAAAAGTTAGTGTGGCCCCCAGCCAAAATATTTGCCCACCCCTGATCTAGGGTAGAGCTAACCATATGACATCATATCCTGTCATGTGACAAAAACATGTTTTTCATAGTGTACTATAAATAGTGTATCTAGAGATGGCCTGCATTACACCCCAGTTACCCCCTACTGCATGACAGGTGCCACCGTGACTGTGAGAGCTCATTTTACAATAACAACATGTGGTGAATTGTGCTGTTCTATCGAAGTCCTAAAGTAGATATCCATTTGTACTTTTAATTTCCTCTGTTTTCTCAAAATTACGAGTTCAGAGAAGTTATTCTCATGATAACATAATTTATAGGAAGGTAAAAAGCTATTTCTGCTGATGCAGGGAAGCCATATTCATCTGCTCCTCTCATGTTATTATTTGTTATCTTGAGATCTCATATTAATCAATTAAGAAATAATAATTAATGCCATTATCACAGAAAAAAATGTGAAAATATCACTTTTATGCTGAGATCTTAGGACAAATACAGTATCCTGAGGAAGCAAGATGAATGAATACCTATCAGCATCTTGCTTCCATACCCTTCCTTCCTCTTGTAGCACAGCCACTACAAGTTTATATAAAAAAATACATGTAAAGCTTTGACCTGCTCGAGAAGGGACCTGGCAATATTTAAGACATGTTGGGGAACATCTGCAAGAGAGTTTATTTGCTGATTATATTTAGGTAGTTGCCACTAGAAACAGTCATTCACTTCTCTTCCATTTGAACTGAAGTCCTCTGGGTTATGGAGACCCGATTGACAGAAGAGACTCTCTTCTTCTTTTCCTTTCGGCTGCTCCCTTCAGGGGTCGCCACAGCAAATCATCTGCCTCCATCTCACCCTGTCCTCTGCATCATTTTTGACTCCAACGACCTTCATGTCTTCCTTCACCACATCCAGAAATCTCTTCTTTGGTCTTCCTCTAGGCTTTCTGCCTGGTAGTTCCAACCTCAGCATCCTACTGCCAATATACTCAATATCCCTCCTCTGTACATGTCCAAACCATCTAAATCTAGCCTCTCTGACTTTGTCTCCAAAACATCTTACATGGGCTGTCCCTCTGATATACTAATTTCTGATCCTATCCATCCTCATTAGGCCCAGAGAGAACCTCAACATTTTCATCTCCGCTACCTCCAGCTCTGCCTCCTGCCTTTTCCTCAGCACCACTGTTTCTGAGCCATACAACATCGCTGGCCTCACCACCATCTTGTACACTTTTGCTTTCATTCTTGCTGACACTCTCCTATCACACATCACACCAGACACTTTTCTCCAACCATTCTAGCCTTCCTGCACACGCTTCTTCACCTCTTTTCCACACTCTCCATTGCTCTGGATTGTTGAGCCTAAGTACTTAAAATCCTCCACCTTCGTTACCTCTATTCCCTGTAACATCACCGTTCCTCCTGGGTCCTTCTCATTCACACATGTATTCTGATTTTCTGAGGCTAACCTTCATTCTCCTCCTTTCCAGGGCATACCTCCACCTCTCTAGATTTTCCTCCACTTGTTCTCTGCTCTCACTACAGATCACGATGTCATCTGCAAACATCATAGTCCATGGAGATTCTTGTCTCACCTCATCTGTCAGCCGATCCATCACCATAGCAAACAAGAAGGGGCTCAGAGCTGACCCTTGATGCAGTCCCACCTCCACCTTGAATTTGTCGGTCACGCCGACAGCACACCTCACCACTGTCTTACATCTCTCATACATGTCCTGCGCCACTCTAACATACTTCTCTGCCACTCCAGACTTCTTCATGCAATACCACAGTTCTTCTCTTTGCACCCTGTCATATGCTTTTTCCAGATCCACAAAGGCACAATGCAGTTCCCTCTGACCTTCTCTGTACTTCTCTATTAACATCCTCAAAGCAAACATTGCATCTGTGGTACTCTTTCTTGGCATGAAACCAAACTGTTGTTCACAAATGCTGACCTCTGCTCTAAGTCTAGCTTCCACTATTCTTTCCCATAACTTCATTGTATGGCTCATCAACTTTATCCCTCTGTAGTTGCCGCAACTCTGCACGTCTCCCTTGTTCTTAAAAATGGGCACCAGCACACTTCTCCTCCACTCCTCTGGCATCTGCTCACTCTCTAGGACCTTGTTGAATGTTCTTGTCAGAAAATCTACTGCTACCTCTCCGAGACACTTCCATACCTCCACAGGTATATCATCAGGACCAACTGCCTTTCCATTCTTCATCCTCTTCAATGCCCTCCTCACTTCACCCTTACTGATCTTTGCTACATCCTGCTCCTCAATGGTCTCCTCTTCTACTCTTTTTTTTCTCTGTCATTTTTCCTCATTCATCAGCTCTTCAAAGTACTCTTTCCATCTTCCCAGCACACTTCTGTCATCAGTCAATACATTTCCCTCTCTGTCCTTTATCAATCTAACTTGCTGCACATCCTTCCCATCTCTATTTCTCTGCTGTGCCAACCTGTATAAATCATTTTCTCCCTCCTTACTGTCCAACCTATCATACAAGTCATCATACGCCCTCTGTTTGGCCTTAGCCACTGCTACTTTCGCCTTACGCTGTGTCTCCTTGTACTCCTGTTTACTCTCTTCGGTCCTCTCAATGTCCCACTTCTTAGCTCACCTCTTCTTTTGTACACACTTCTGCACTTCCTCATTCCACCACCAAGTCTCCCCATCTACTTTCCTTCCAGAGGACACACCAAGTACTCTCCTACCTGTGTCCCTGATCACATTTGCTGTGGTTGTCCAGTCATTTGGAAGCACTTCCTGGCCACCCAAAGCCTGTTTCAACTTCTTTTTGAAGACAACACGACACTCTTCCTTTTTCAGCTTCCACCACTTTGTCTTCTGCTCTGCCTTTGCCTTCTTCACCTTCCTCACCATCAGCGTCATCCTGCACACCACCATCCTATGCTGTTTGGCAACACTCTCACCCACTACTACTTTGCAGTCACTGACTTCCTTCAAATTACATCGTCTACACAAGATGTAGTCTATCTGTGTGCTCCTACGTCCGCTTTTATAAGTCACCATATGCTCCTGTTTCTTCTGGAAGAAAGTATTTACCACAGCCATTTCCATCCTTTTTGCAAAATCGATCAACATCTGTCCTTCTGTGTTCCTGTCCTGGATACCAAACCTGCCCATCACTTCCTCGTCCCCTCTGTTGACTGCACCAACATGTCCATTGGAATCTGCTCCAATGACCACTCTTTCACCTCTGGGGGTACTCTGCATCACTTCATCTAAGTCACTCCAGAATCTCTCCTTTTCTTTTAGCTCACATCCTGCCTGTGGGGCATAAGCACTAACAACATTGAGCATTACACCTTCAATTTCTAACTTGAGACTCATCACTCTGTCTGACACTCTTTTCACTTCTAGAACATTCCTGACAAACCCCTCCTTCAAGATGACTCCTACTCCATTTCTCTTCCCATCCACACCATGATAAAACAGCTTAAACCCTGCTCCTAAGCTTTTAGCTTTGCTACTTTTCCACGTGGTCTCCTGAACACACAGTATGTCCACCTTCCTCCTCTGCATCATGTCAGCCAGCTCTCTACCTTTTCTTTGCGTAGTTCCAACATTCAAAGTCCCTACTCTCAGTCCTAGACTCATGCCTTTTCTCTTCTCTCTCTGCCTATGGACACGCCTCCCGCCTCTCCTTCTTTGACGTCTTCGACCAACAGTTGTCCAATTTCCATCAGCACCCTGTTGATTGACAGCACTGATGGCGGTCGTTGTTAACCCGGGCCTCGACCGATCCGGTATGGGAGTAATACTTCTGATTTGCATCATAAAAGTTTGGCATTAGTTTTACGTCGGATGCCCTTCCTGACACAACCCTCTGCATTTCTCTGGGCTTGTGACCGGCATAAGGGGGAGAGACACTGGTTAGTGCCCCCCCCACCCCACCCCGGGTTCATGGCTGCATTGATTGACAGAGGAGACTCCTTGCATGAATCTTTCCTTAATGCTGTTAGCATTCCTGTTATAGAAAATTACTGTACCCTTAATACCGCCTTCAGTGCACAAGAGTCACCACCATTACATCTACGTACAGTCCATGGTGCAGTACAGTGCTGGCCGAAATTACAAGGGCGACAGCGCTATTGCAGGCATGATTATGAAAATTTTTTCTCAACCTCATTTCTCACTAACCAATCACAGATCTCCTTTGAAAACTACATCATCCATAAAGGAACACGTCCATTCATGGTACCGAAAGTTTGAAAATTTTCCCGCAGTTTGTTAACATTTACAAATCGCTTTTTGTTCGGGGCTGTTTAATGATGGTTTGTTTACAACCGGTAGATTTTAAAAATGGAGCTGGGTGGTGTTCATCAGCAAGATCTGGACCAATTTGTCGGTGATATTTTCGTTCATCATGATGATGATTCTGACATTTTCTAGGAATTTCTTGGCTTTGATTGAGATGATGAGGAAGCTGATTCAGTTGGCTGATTCTGATCAGGTGTCCTGATTTTCGAGAATGGACAGAAATACTTGCGCATCTCCTGCAAGATCTTCGGGTTGTGGACTTTTTTCGAACCTTGTTCACTATAAATAATACATACGTGTATGCACAGCAACTTGTTCAAAACATACCACTTTCCAAGAGCGCTGAGATGCATGAATGGAAGCCACAGACTAATGTTGAACTCTGCATTTCTTGCATTGCAAATAAGCATGGGATTAATTGTGTGCCCGTCAGTGGAATATCACTGGTCCACAAAGCTTCCAATTTTCAGAAATGTCTTCTGTATCATGCCAAGGAAGCGATGTTCTCAATTTCAATGACAACAACCAGTACATTTCTGTTCAAAATTCATTCATTCATTTTCTGAACTGCTTAATCCTAATTAGGGAATTGATTTAATTATGGAATTAGAATTAATTAGTGAATGCCCATCTGGTGGCCACCTCAGCTGACTCTGGACGAGGGCAGGGTACACCCTGGACAGCTTGCCAGGCCATCGCAGGCCAGAAACACGCTGACAGCTATTCAACTACTCTTGACGAAAGTCAGCAGTAGTTCTTTTACATGAGCCTCTCATCATAGACAGTGAGAGACATGGCTGGCCTTTGATAACCCAGTTAGTTGCACTGGGGGGTAGGGAGGGGTGACAACTCATGGAGAATGGGACTTGAACCCAAAACCTTAGGATTCAGCACCTTTCCACTAGGCCACTACTGCCCTTGTTCAAAACAAGAATACTATTTGATAGACTGAATGAGAAATTCAAGGGGGTCTTCTCCCCACACAGGAATCTTGGGATCACTGAATCCATGGAGAGCTTCAAAGGTAAAGTCCGTTGGTGCTTTTTACACCCAAGCCTTGCGGCTCATCAGTCCGGTGCTTATCCCTAGTTTCCATAGCGTGAAGCAGCGAGGAGTTCAACTCCTGGATGGGACACTCATCGGGTGTATTCTCCTCGAGCCATGTTTCACGGAAACACAGCATGGAGCAGTCCTGTAGATCCCTCTGTGCTGCAATCCGAGCATGAAGCTGGTCCACCTTGTTTGGCAGAGAATGAACATTTTCAAGCAATATAGCCATATAACCGGGAGTGCTAACCTTCCACTGCTAACCAAGCGCCAGAGTTGTCGTTCAGCCCCTTCTCTCACCTGCCGTGTCTCCGTCTGGGTTTATTCTTATCCAAGGTGCAGCTAGCATTGAGCTGCGGTAGCATATTAGCTCAGGATAGGAGATGAGCGTGCTCAATTCTAAATGTCCAAAAGGACTGTGCTCTCATAGCTGTAGTAGGGTCGCACGGTCATAAATGAGCATAGTGCAAAAAAACAAACGAGCGAAAGCAACATTTAAAACAAAGAAACAATTTGACTCCGAGAACTCCGCGACATCGCCCTCTAGGAAGCGCCATCTTGACCATTCACTGTTAAATGGCCAATAGTGGAAATGTCCACACTACAGTTTCAAATGGCACATGAGACTATTTCACCATTTGCGTGATGTTATCAATTCCTGCATCTTATATGAACATCACCCAGGAAAAAACTGACCCAGTTCCCTTCGGGACTGATTTGGGAAATCAATTGTTGGAGGGTTTTCTGAAGCCACTACCTCACCTTCAGATTGGGCAACGATGGGATACATCACTTGGTTGGTAAATTCAGGCCTAGGTGTCTGGTATGTTCGGAGTTCACACCAAAACACATCGCATGCCACGTCACTCTTTGTGCTCTGCCTTCCTTCCGCATTTGTCATTCTCAGGACTTCAGGAACTAATACAAGATAAAATATTACCTGAGAAGATCTCAGGAGCCAAGTGAATTTGGCCTTGCTTGGACTGCTATTGACTGTCCTCCAAATCCAGTGTTGCAAGTGGGGGTGTTTCTCTTGAAAAAAAATGGGTAACGGCTGAATCGATAAGACTATTTCTTTCTTGGAGCAAGAGAATCAATATTTTATGACTGAAGTGAGCAGCTATTTGATTTGACATTTGGGGATTTTTCTATGAAGTGTTTGGAACGTTCTATAATTTGAGTGATGGGTAAAATGTTCTGAACGCTGGTAGGCGTTTTATATTGTGGACATCTATCCTTGTTATTCTGAAAGAGAAAATAATTCTGGATGGCATTTAATACATGGCTAACAGTTAAATAATAAAATACATGCAGTGTTTTAATAAGTAATTTTTTGTCAATCGTGTGAACATTTTACATCCCAAATTTTCAATCGCCCCTTCCTGCTTAAAAACCTGGAATATCTCGGGCTGAAAACTGCAGTAGAATAAGCACAGACATACAAAAAACAATTCCCCCCCCCCCCACACACACACACACACATTGTTTAGTTTTTGAAATGCTACCAGCGGTCACTGTCAAAATGTAAGGCTGTGGGCCTTAAAAATCAATAATCACTGGAGCTGTTGCTACGTGTACTGTTCAAAGCAGTATTAGGGCTAACTTCTTTTCCTTTTGGCATTTCCCCTTTTTCAGTGGTCGCCACAGTGAACCATTTGATTCGTAACATCTGGCCAAATTCATTTCTACCACAGTTCTATTGAAGAACTCCGCATTGAGGACAGCCACATCCTGGAACCACAATACATATACGATGACATGTAACCCCTAGGTACTATTATTATTATTGTGGATGCATACACACGTATGCTCAATGCGCATGAGACCCCAGCGCTCCGGGTACCAGTTGCCACTGTACAGCACCAGTTGTTGCGTTGTTCTATCCTTTTGATACTGAGCGCCAAACAGAAAGCAACAACTCCCAAATTTTAACATCTCATGGTATGACGCGGCCGAATTCGAACACCAACCTTCCGGAGGATAAAGCGGACGCTCTACCAACTGAGCTAAATCACTGGTGATTTATAGATACCTAGTGTGATGTAGTAATGATTTCACAGGTAGTTACTGTATGTTATCTATATTAAAGCAGATTGTCCTTTGTTGTTTTTCAAATGGACCATGCCGAAACTTGGACAGCTAATAATACTACTGAGACTCGCGACCCTATAAACCACTAACCATTGCCGACCTTCACCCACCTCCTTTGATCTTCAATACAACCAGCCTTTGACCACCACACCAATAAAGACGTAGCTAATCTATTGAACTGTATAATTTTATAATTGCTCCCTGCTCAAATCGATAAACTGTCATACTTGACATCCTTTGCCTAACCTGGGTTGTTCCAAAATTTTCTGTAGCATGTGTTAGGTTGTCACAATGTACAGGCACCCTTGACAGTGGTGTGAACAAGTGTTTGCCCCCCTGCCTGATTTATTCATTTTTTTGCTTGTTTGTCACACCTGAATGTTTCAGATCATCAAACAAATTTAAATATAAGGTAAAGACAACACAAACACCGACTCCGTTATTTTAAATGAAGGTTTTTGTTCTTAAGGTTGAAAAAAAAATCCAAATCTACATTGGCCCTGTGTAGGCAGGGGTAAACACTTTTTCACACCACTTTATATGTTTTTACCTTTTCATTGGTGTTGTATTTATGCATAAATTGCCTCTGATTTTCTTTCCTTTTCTTTTTTGTTTTCCACATTTAAAGCTGAAAGACAATATCGAAAAGTTTTTCACATGCTTTGTAGAAGCAGGGAAAGCCACTGTACGACTTAAAGAACCCATGGTGGACATCTGCATGAGTAAGGTAATATTCACTGCTTTTTGTCCCTCATAAAATCATCTCTGATGTGTTCCTCATGATTTGGTTTGTATATTACATGAAAATAGCTCAATCTTTATTGGTACGCTATCTTGGAATTTTAAAAAACGAGCAGTAAATTTACAAAAAAAAAAAAGGGTTATACTGAATGAATAATGCTAGAGGCTGGTGCAGACTCAGATTTGTCCAAAATGGTTTTTAATTTTATGATTGAGTTGTAAAAACTTAGAAATGAGCAATGATAATTCTTAATGACTGTTGAGTAAATCCATTGGTCATGGGATAAAACAGGGGTCCCGAACCTTTTTGACTAAAGAGAGCCAAAAAATGACATATTTTAAAATCTAATCCTCTGAGAGCCATATATATACTAGTCCTTCTCAAAAAATTAGCATATTGTGATGAAGTTCATTATTTTCTGTAATGTACTGATAAAAATTAAACTTTCAGATATTTTAGATTCATTGCACACCAACTGAAATATTTCAGGTCTTTTATTGTTTTAATACTGATGATTTTGGCATTGTCACTGTCAATGTCACTGTCCCCCCAGTGCAGCTAACTGGATTATCAAAGGCGGGCCATGTCTCTCACTGTCTATGGTGTGAGGCATGTAAAAGAACCATTGCTGAGTTTCGTAAAGAGTAGGCTGCAAAGCCGTTGGCGTGTTTCTGTCCCTTGCTAAAGGGTTGTGACAGGAAGGGAATCCGTCGTAAAAACCTATGCCAAATCAAATGTGCGAATCAGATGATTCGCTGTGGCGACTCACGAGAAAGGGAAAAAGCTGAAAGAGAAGAAGATCCAAATAATTCTTCATAATGATCTTTGCTGTTTTTGCTCATAGATGGCATGTATCATCCAGCAACCTTGCAACTACACAATTAGTTTACAAACTGAAACTAATTAACCATGTGAACAAATCTATTCATATAGATAACAAGTATACTGTACAGCAACCTTGCAATAACACATGGAATTACTAACTGAAACTTATTAACAATGTTCACAATTCTAACTAAATCTACATTTAACTAAATTAGTAAATGAAAACATCATCTGAGCAAGTTTCACAACCATTAGTTTTTAAGTGCGCATATGTATCTGATTTTACGGTAAAGGATCCCATGGCCAGAAACAGAAAGAGAAGCTACGTAAATGATATAGCCAATTTCATTTGCTCACAGAGCAAATTACATTCTTAAAAAATTTTGAAATAAAATAAAATTGGGAAATAATTGTATTATTGCGTGAGATTTTAGACACCTTGCGTGAGAGATTGAGGAGTTGAAATGCGTGAGTCTCACGCTTGATGCGTGACAGTTGCATGCATGTTGAAGTTTTTTCATTCTGTCCATTTTGTGTTTTGCTTGCCAGCTCTGCTTGGCTTCTTACACATTAGCTGATCAAAACGAGGGAAATTTACCTCTTTACCCAAAAACAACTCGCGCAGGCTGTTGCATATAATCCAATAAAATTAGAGTTTCAAGGTATCGGCCCCACCCACACACTGGAGTACAGAAAGGTTTGGCTCTCCTCTGCGTACCACAGCGACAAGTGACATTGAAAATAGAGGTATATATTGAAATGCGTGAGATTTATTTATGTTTTTGTTTTATTTGATGGCTTTTTTCTGTATTTTTATTTAAAGGACAGCGAAATTATGTATTAGTTATTCTGTTAAGAAAGGCCATCTGATTTATCTGAGAGCCAGATGCAGTCATCAAAAGAGCCACATCTGGCTCACGAGCCATAGGTTCCCGACCCCTGAACAGGCTCGCGGGTGACTCATGTTGTCCTTATGGGTGACCTGGTGCCCGCAAGCACCATGTTGGTGACCCCTGGATTATAGCATGTCTTGCACCGAACTCGCTGAATAATTGCAATGAAAACCAGCAAGTTTGCTCCAGTTTTTATCTATTTTTTTGAGGGTACTCTCCAGAAAAATGGAGGTAAAAGAAGACATTTTTAGTGAGCTTTAGTCAATTTCAGGTGAGCAAGTGATAGTTGAATACTTGTTTTAATAGTTTATGCAAAAATCTGAATTTCGATAAAAATGGACCATTTTTACTTTTCTGTCCCTTATCTCAAAAGTGGTCTGTGCGACAAGTGCCTACTTTCGGTGGAGCTCCTCACATATATCAAATCATATCAACATTAATTTAAAATAAATTAATTCAAGCAAAATAATTTCAAATAGATACATTTTAATTAATCCAATTCACTAATCAAATACAGGATCAAATATAACTTTTATCGTGCTCTATGACGCGGTCTTTCTGCTTGTAAATGGTTTTGATGGTTGACGGAGCCATTTGAAAGAAACGTGCAACATTCACATGTTTTTCACCAGCATCAATTTTCTTGATAATAGCCATCTTCGTTTCTAACGAGATGGCTTGCCGCTTTTTCTGATTACCACTATCATTAGTAGGCTTAAGCTTCTGACCAACCATATTTGCTTAGGGTTACAAAAGTCCGCAAAACAGTGTAAATACAAAGATCACAGAGACGACATCTTAACACAAGGGTAACATGCGGTGAAATGGGAAGAAGCAGGGCACATTCAGTCTGTCGTTTGTAAACAATGGATGCAGCGTCATGCATAAGTAGCGTACTATGTCAGCGTACTACTTAGATACGTCTCGCACTACAGAGAGCACGATAGCCTCAAATTTTGACTTATAAATTAAATTTTTTTTTTTTTTTAAACGTAAAATCGAAAAATATGTAAAATGAATAAACGTAAAGCGGAGAGTGTCTGTATATATAATATAAAAATACTGAATACAACTAAATTGAAAAAGAAGACCAACAATTTGAGAGTATAATAAGACTGAATTCATTTTAAAGGAAATTGTCATAACTAAGTTATTTATTAATAAGAAAAGTACTTCTTACTATTAATACGACTTCTGGTGCTGCATGGTTTTGCTGATGATCAGCTAGTCTGGTTGACACGTGGTGAGGTTCAGCTTCATGCAGGTGTTTAGGCTTCCATCTGTTAAACGTGACTGCAGGTTGGTCTTGGTGTTTATCAGGTGTCAGAAAGACTGCTCGAGGGTGCATGTGGAGCCAAACATGGTCAATTCGACAGGACTCACACTAAAGTGTTTGGTATGTGACAGGATGCACATCCCAAGGTTTGGCAATCAGCTGGTTTGCGGGTTGGTTTTTCCATGTCTGTCAATTTGTGCTTGCTTGCCAGCTGTGCTTGGCTTCGTGCAAATAAGCTGATCAAAAACGAGGGAAATTTACCTCTTTCCTCAAAAACAACATACGTAGTCTGTGGCTGTTCTTATAACCCACTAAAATTAAGAGTTTCAAGGTATTGGACCCGCCCGCATACTGGTGTACAGAAAGGATTGGCTCTCCACTGCGCGCCACAGTAACATGTGGCATTGAAAATAGATGATTTAAATGCGCGAGATTTATTCATCTGTTTTTGTTTTATTTGATGCCTTTTTTGTATTTTTATTTAAATGACAGTGAAATTATGTATTTGTTATTCTGTTAAGAAAGGCCACCTGATTTATCTGAGAGCCAGATACAGTCATCAAAAGAGCCACATCTGGCTTGCGAGCCATAGGCTCCTGACCCCTGGAATAAAAGGACAACAGCTTTTTGATAGGAATGATTTGCCTTAATCATTTCCTTATTTCTGATCAGTTTCCCAGTCCCTGCTAATGAAAATATACCAACACAGCATGATACTCTGAACCCACCACACTCTTCCGTGTTCAGTTGTTGGGGTGATGAGATGTGGATCATTCCATATAATTTCATAAACTGGTCCCCACCTGACCCTTTCAGATTTTTACGTACTTCTAGTACATTATATCTTATGGAAAAATCCAAAATCTCAAGGCTTAATTGTAAATATTTCCAAACTTTCAAATTGATCATTTGAAGTAGGTAAGTAGCGGTTCCCTAAAATTGTGACCAAAATTAAGACTTGAAATTTTCGGTTATTTTCAGGTTTCTCCAATGTCTGGAAAACTAGAGCTAGATGTCTGAAATTTTCAGAATCATTTCACGGGAATCTATAGTCCTAATAAATGTGAAAATATTCACTTAAAATGTATATAATTGCATGTTCCAGAAAATGACAAATTTGAGATTTTATCCATCACAAACTTCTAAAATACCATTTTTGGCCACCCATGAAACAAAAACTAATCATCATATTTGTTATAAATGTTATTTGCTATATATTGGCTACCTGGGCATGAATCTGTCTATATTGAAGGGCTTATGTTATAAATGAACAGCTGAAAATGAAAAATATCTGTCTGAGCTGCGGATTCAAAGATTAATATCAGCATGTGGTAGGGGAAGTATCACAAAATAAAAGACACCATTTGAAAGTACAGGAATTGCCCCAAATTGACACACAATTTGCATATTTAGCTTGAACTTTTAACAGAATAATTTATTGAAGCATGTTTTCATCCCCATAATCCATATAACAGAAAATGAAGTGACTTTCAAATGTTCAATTCTACGTATTGCAGTCGAGAATATATAAATAAGTGCATACAAATTTTCAAGAATAGTTTACAAAGTTGGTTTATGGAAAGTTCCATGGTCTTTATGGTGTTTGCCTGGTGTGTATATACAGTTGTGTTCAAAATAATATCAGCTCAACATCACTAACCTGATCAATCAGTGTTTTTGGTAGAAGTGATATTTCTACATGGTAAATAATTTGCTATCAGATGTAGTAGAGTAATAGAATCGAACAGAACCAACAGTCCTGATCTGCATACTGCTGATTGTGTGTAATTAAAGCACTAATGGAAAGGTTTGTGTCAAAAATATCAGTGTAAAGATCAATTAGTGATGTCATTCATTCTTTAAAAACGGGAGCCAGTTATTGTCCTTACAGTAAAACCTCCGCTGACGAACGCTTAAGCTCACGAACTTTTCGCCTCAAGAACATTAAATTTGCGAGCATATAGTCTCTGCTGACGAACTAGTTTTCGGCGGACGAATCAAATCACGCAGTCGAACAGCGCCACGGTGGCGGCCACGAGAAGCTGACGCACGCTCATGGCGTCACAGTTCGTCACCCCCTTTCTTTGAATGCGGAAGTGGTTTGTGTTTGCTAGACATTTTGGACCATATTGAGTGTACTTTTGCTATTATGGGACCGAAAAAGACCCCACCACAGGCGGAGATAATTGAAAAACACGAACGAGGTGTGCGTTTGTGTGACTCGGCGTCCCAGCACCAGTACGCTAAGTCTACCATTGCTCCCATCCTTAAGAACAAGGAAGCTATTAAGGGTGCATGTGTGGCTAAGGGTGTTTCCAAACAGTAGGCGTTTCCAAACACTCCTTCCAAACAGTAAGTCCCTCCCTCTCTCCTCCTCTCACTCCATTCCATCAAGCCATCAACTACCATCACAAAGGTAAATAAAACGACTTTATTATACAGTACAGTTTATTTCTTTAATTACAATACAATAGCACATTTATTATACATAAAATAAGGTATATTTTTGTGTAGTTTTAAGGCTTATTTAGTAGAAAATTATGTTTTATGGGGACCTGGGAACGGATTATTCTCATTTTAATGGTTTCTTATGGGAAATAAATGTTCGGAAGACGAACTTTTCGCCTTACACACACTTTCTGGGAACCAATTATGTTCGTGAGCAGAGGTATCACTGTATTTAAGGGAGGAAGGCAGCAAATGTTGTGGATGCTGGTTATAGAAATTCTGAGGAAAATAGGTCGTTCCAGACATTGTTCAGAAGAACACTGTTCCTTGATTACAAAGTTGATTGGAGAGGAGGAAACATATAAAGAAGAGCTCAAAATGAGATGCTGCTCATCTGAAATGATCACAAAAGCTTTAAAATGGCAACAAAAACCTGAACGAAGTGGAAGAAAGTGGAAAACTACCTTTTGAATGGATGAAAAAAATCCAAAATAGCAAGGACTCAACAATCAGCCCCAGGAGATTAAAGAAAATCAAAAGTTATCTGCATGTCCTGTTACAATTAGAAGATGCCGAGATATTGGCAAGAAGCCCCGCAAAGTTCGACTGAAAAAAGACGTGTGCTGATAATTGCTGCTCTGCACTTTTCATTGAATGTTAAACTGAATTTCTTTACCCTGTATTTATACATGTGTATTGACAAAGTTAAATCTAATCTAATCTAAAAACCAAGAACTAGAAGAACTGTGGCATGTGGTCCAATCATCCTGGGCTGGAAAACCTGCTCACAGGTAACAGAAGTCGGTCCCAATACACTCGTGTGTCTGGAAATAAAAGCTGCTATAAGAATTTTGGGCGATATTCACTTTTTAAACACACTGCTTTTATGATTGTTTTCTTCCATGCTAGTTTAAGCAGAGATGGGTATGACTGAGATGGGTTTTTATGGACATTTAGACGTTTAAATGAAACCTTGTGTCACATATTACAATATACACCAATATACATAGTTTGATTAGCTGAAAAAAAAAGACAGGACCGTAATATTAACACCAAGCCATCATTTGTGAAATGCTCTCTACTTTGTGCTTATATATCCTTGATTTCTTCTCTTCAGGTAAGATAGGATTTTGACTTTTATATGACTGTCTACTTCCTCAGTTGGATTTGGTAGTTGTCACTAATATTTTCAAGTACGGAATTCTTAGCCGGTTCTGTAGTGCTAATCAGTCATAGTTTCAGGCTTCCTTAAGATGTGCATCGGGGTCGTGACCCAGCAAATATATGGTGAGGGTATCCCTAGAAACACGGATCATTTATTAAAACAAGTCCTTGTATAGTGTTACTTCAATAATCTTCTTGGCTGTGGTGAAGTAGAACTATCAAGCCTAAACGGCAGTGGGCAGGTCTTTTGGATATGTGATGAGGTTAGGTGCCCCAGCCACCACAAGTCTCCACTGTCATGTGTGCGTGCCACAAGACAGTTGGTAAGAGTAGGACCTGTCCACTGACGCATGCAAAGACTGGATCCGGCTGATTGTGTGGAAGAAAATCAAATTTGTCTAACGGACAAAAAGCGAACCCAGAAAAGTGTCGTGGAGTGCAACCAGGGCACAGTGAGACACACTGCACCCTGACCTATCTCCAACCATCTTGACTATGTTGTGCCACTGGACCCAGATAGACCGGGACGAGAGAGTGAGACTGACGATCTGCACAACTCTCCCTCACTTAAATCCAAGTCATGACTTCACCCATACCCTACAACCCCAAGTCCTGTGACGATGGGCGTGTGGCAAAGCAACAGGTGTGGATTCACTGGAAGCTGGAGTCACGGACTTACACACAGGTGGCCCAGGCCATAGGGTCATTTTCTACTGGACTGAAGCAGCAGTAGAGTTCGGCAGCACCCAGGGTGATTGAGCAGCCCTCTTTAGGATTCACTCTACTCATCTCCATAGAGGAAGGGGCTAGAAAAAGTGCCCTAAACATAGCCTGCTTCACTTCACCCTGGCCGGCCCGGCAAACCACGGCTGGTGGGATCCCTCAAAGCGGTCGAACAACAAGAAAGACAAAACAAATGAAGGTACTCAACCTTGGCATGTGGAATGTGCAAACTCTGTTGGATAACACCAAGGTAGACAGACCAGAAAGGAGAACTGCACTAGTTGCCAAAGAACTAGCTCGCTACAATGTTGACATAGCAGCACTAAGTGAAACACGCCTTGCGGACAAGGGCCAGTTCACAGAGCATGGTGGCAGGTATACCTTTTTCTGGAGCAGACCCAGTTTCATTGAACAGCAAGAGTCAGGCGTTGGATTTGCCATCAGATCCCACCTGGCCTGGAATCTAATGAAACTCCCAAAGGGTATCAATGATCATCTGACGTCACTTCAGCTCCCACTTGGAAGCAAGAAGTGTGACACTGATCAGTGCATATGCTTCAACAATGACCAACTAGGAGGACATCAAGGACAAGTTCTATGAAGAACTATACACCCTCATTGCAGCAGCTACAGTTTGAGAAGCTTTTCGTTCTTAGGGACCTCAATGCCAGAGTGGGAAGAGACCGTCATACCTGGGAAAGGATCATTGGAAGACACGGCACTGGCAAGTGCAACAGCAGCGACCTCCTGCTCCTCAAGTTATGTGCCACCCATGACCTCGTCTTCACCAACATGCTGTTCTTCCTCCCCACTCGTAACAAGACATCTTGAATGCATATACGCTCCAGGCATTGGCATCAAATTGACTGTCGTTATCAGGAAGAGGGACGTACAGGATGTGAGAGTGACAAGGGCCATGTATGGTGCTGACTGCTGGACTGATCATTGACTGATAATGTCCAAGTGCAAACTTTGCATCCTGTCTATGAGAAGGCCCCAAGGCCAGAAGACTGCAAAGTGGCTGAATGTCTCCAGGCTGAAGAACAGCAACATTGCACAGATGTTCTAGATGCATCTAGATGGCACAGAGGAAACTGTGGGCAGCATTCAGAGATGGGGTGTACTCCACCGCCTTTGAACACCTGAGACAAGCAACTCGCAAGCACCAGGATTGGTTTGATGATAATGAGGAGATACAGTCACTCCTGTTAGAGAAACACCAGCTGTTCAGAGCACACCAGAATGACCCCTCATCACAAGTAAAGAAAGATACCTTTGCCAGCGAAAAAAGCAAGGTACAAATGAAACTGCCATATGCAGGACTCTTGGTACAGCAAGCCATTAACGACAGATTTTCCTCCACTTGTTCTCTGCTCTTGCGACAGATCACAATGTCATCTGCAAACATCATAGTCCATGAAGATTCTTGCCTAACCTCGTCTGTCAGCCTGTCCATCACCATAGCAAAGAAGAAGGGGCTCAGAGCTAATCCTTGATGCAGTCCCATCTCCACCTTGAATTTGTCGGTCATGCCGACAGCACACCTCACCACTGTCTTACATCTCTCATACATGTCCTGCACCACTCTAACATACTTCTCTGCCACTACAGACTTCCTCATGCAATACCACAGTTCTTCTCTCGGCACCCTGTCATCTGCTTTCTCCAGATCCACAAAGGCACAATGCAGTTCCGTCTGACCTTCTCTGTATTTCTCTATTCACATCCTCAAAGCAAACACTGCATCTGTGGTGCTCTTTCTTGGCATGAAACCAAACTGTTGTTCACAAATGCTGACCTCTGTCCTTAGTCTCGCTTCCACTATTCTTTCCCATAACTTAATCATATGGCTCATCAACTTTATCCCTCTGTAGTTGCCCCAACTGTGCACATCTCCCCTGTTCTTAAAAATGGACACCAGCACACTTCTTTCATTGCTCCGGCATCCTCTCACTCTTTTGTCAGAAAATCTATTGCTACCTCTCCTAGACACTTCCATACCTCCACTGGTATGTCATCAGGACCAACTGCCTTTCCGCTCTTCATCCTCTTCAATGCCCTCCTCACTTTCCCCCAATACTAATTTTTGCAACCTCCTGTTCCTCAACTGTCACCTATTCTACTCTTTTTTTTTTTTTTTTTTTTTTTTCCTCTCATTTTCCTCATTCATCAGCTCTTCAAAGTATTCTTTCCATCTTCCCAGCACACTTCTGTCATCAGTCAATACATTTCCTGCTCTGTCCTTAATCTAACTTGCTGCATGTATTTCCCATCTCTATTTCTCTGATGTGCCAACCTGCCTTCTTTTTCTTCTTTACTCTCCAACCTAACATACAAGTCATCATACACATTCTGTTTGGCCTTTTACACCACTACCTTCCCCTTACATTGTGTATCCCTCTGTCTACACAAGATGTAGTCTACCTGTGTGCTCCTTTCTCCGCTTTTATAAGGAACAGAGGGTGACTTATAAAAGCGGAGAAAGGAGCACACAGGTAGACTACATCTTGTGTAGACAGAGGGATACACAATGTATCCTTCACCACAGCCATTTCCATCCTTTTTGCAAAATCTATCAGCATCTGTCCTCCTGTGTTCCTGTCCTGGATACCAAACCTGCCCATCATTTCCTCGTTCCCTCTGTTGCCTGCACCAACATGTCCATTGAAGTCTGCACCAATGATCACTCTTTAATCTCTGGGGATACTCTGCATCACTTCATCTAACGCACTCAAGAATCTCTCCTCTTCAAACTCACATCTTGCCTGTAGGGCAAAAGCACTAACGATATTGAACATCACACCTTCAATTTCTAACTTGAGACTCATTATTTTTTCTGACACTCTTTTCACCTCTAGAACATTCCTGACAAACCCTTGCTTCAAGATGACTCCTACTCCATTTCTCTTCCTATCCACACCATGATAAAACAGCTTAAACCCTGCTCCTAAGCTTTTAGCTTTGCTACCTTTCTACCTGGTCTCCTGAACACACAGTATGCCCACTTTCCTCCTCTGCATTATGTCACCAGCTCTCTAGCTTTTTCCGTCATAGTTCCAACATTAAAAGTCCCTACTCTCAGTCCTAGACTCATGCCTTTTCTCTCTCTCTGCCTAGGAACACGCCTCCCACCTCTCCTGCGACCAACAGTTGTCCAGTTTCCAACAGCACCCTGTTCGTTAAAAGCAGTGGTGGCGTTCATTGTTAACCCAGGCCCAGACCGATCCAGTTTGGAAGTCATTAATGATTTGCATGTTTGATTTGGCATGTGTTTTACGTCGGATGCCCTTCCTGACACAACCCTGTGCATTTATCCGAGCTTAGGATTGGCGTGACAAAAGCATGCACACGCCCATTCCGTAACATGCAATGCTAGCTACCCACCTCTTTTCAAACTGCTCTGCATTCATATTTGGGGGCGGTCTAACACACTAGGAGGAAAAGTGCTATCCACCCATTCGTACAAATGAGCACTCAGCCGCTCATGATTTGGCTGGCATTTGCTATGAGTGGTACGGAAGTGAACGGCACAGAAGTGAGCATATGCTCTCCTTCCATCCCGTGAGAGCTCAGCCAATGAGCTCTCATGGACTCCCTGTCACGGATGACTGGCATTAAACCATTCACTACTGCGAACCACTGTAGTGGTTTTATTACCTCCACTTCTCCGCGAACTACTTTCGCAGTCATGAAAACAGCTTTCAAACCCCAGAACCACTGAAGTGGTTCAGTACACACGGTCTGATTGGGTAGCTTGTTCTGTGGCATTTTTCGGCATTGATCGACAAACTGTTGTTCACAAAAACAAACGCACTTTCAAAAAAGTCCGATATAGTTTAGTTTAGTTTTTTAAGTTTATTATAGTTTATTAAAGTGTCACGTGTAAGAATACAGAATAAAAAATATACAGATAAAAGATTACATACATCCAGCCTCAGTATAGGCTTATGAGACACTATTTAAAACAATATTATGTACATAAGAATATAAAAATTAAAATATTGCATAATGTATAATAGTCAGATAAAACATTCCCTCTTTTTAAACATTTCATTCAGAGATATTGCTAAGATATATAAAAGATGGAGATAGGAAGATCATGGTAGAAATGACAATTTAAAAGGAAGTGAATTTCATCTTCCACACAGTGACAGAAGGGGCAGGTTCTCTTAGACAGTGGGGTGGGGGGCTTGCTGTATCGTCCGGTCTCGATGTGGAGGGTGAGATTGCCGCAGCGTAGTTTGGTGAGGTTTCGTCGTATGTTCCTGTTTAAAATTGTCTTGATGTACATCTCAGGTTGTCGGTCCTTCTTGAAGAGTCTGTAAGTTCTTAGTTTGTTCCCATTCACTTTATTTCTATCATTCCATAGTTCATAAAACCATAGTTCTTCGTCTAGTCTCATCAAACGTTTCTTCATCTCTTTTTTCGCTGTATTAGTAGTTGTATCGCATTTATAACACTCGTTACAGTGAAAAAACACTTCCACGTCAAAGTTTAATGTTCCAAGTGTTTGGAAATATGAAAATCCCAAAACTGACATTTTGAAGTCAAACACCGATTTTCTGCTGGGGCTGTAACTGGCCCAGTGCTCACAGCTATATGTGACTGAAGTCACAAATGAGTTAACCTGGATTCGACGCCAAGCTTGTACTGTCTGTCTTAGTGAAGAGGATCTGAGCTGGAAGGGTAGTCAGCATTTGGGCAATTACTGAAAGAACAAGATTGCGAATAGAAGCAGCTGAAATGAGCTTTTTTCGTAAGGTGGCGGAGCGCTCCCTCTGAGATAGGGTAAGAAACTTAGCCATCCAGGAGGAGCTTGTAGTAGAATCGCTGCTCCTCAGTGTTAAGAGGAGCCAGTTGAGGTGGTTTTGGCATCTGATTTAGAATGCTTTCAGGACGCCTACCTAGTCTCTACTTAAAGCCTATCTAATGACTCCCGGTTGATCTCGGAAAGCCACCGTGTGTGTGTGTGTGTGTGTGTGTGTGTGTGTGTGTACAGTAGGGCCTCGATATTCGTAGGGTTTCGGTTCCGGCCCGTGAATGAATATTAATAGTTCTGTACCCAGAAGTAAAACCCCATGTATCATGTTACATACGCGAATTAGCAGGCAGAACTAAAATACCATGTATCTATTACATGTGCTAAAATATGCTTCTTAAACACATTCTATAGACAGTCTTATTCATTAATTCAATATTACTGTAGTAAAATGTAGTAATGATTAAGAAAAACTTAATTTTTTTTACTGTGATATTTATTGATGATAAAATATAAACATTATATTGCATACATATAAAAACACCTTTAAATGCATTCTCTTTGAAACATACAGCACTGTAGTTTTCAAAAATGGCCACTAGAGGAAGGTATTGCATTAGGCATGAGATGACCGAATTCAGGTATGAACTGCATTCATTCTGAACAGCTCAGCCACGCCCCTCAGCCGGAGCGAGTAGAAAACAGTTTTGGAGTGAGAGAAAGAGCGTTACAAACCAAAGAAGCGGGGATGTGATGTGAGTTAATCCTCTTGCGCAGAGGTGAGCATGCTTTTGATTATTGGGAGTAAAACGGAATAGTAAGTTCAGGTGTGAGCCACCAAGCAGCTCAGCCACGCCCCTCAGCCGAAGCGGAGAGTAAACAGTTAGTTAGAGGCACAGTGCCTAAATCAAAGTCCCCAAAAACACAGACCATAACAAAAAGGACAGCAAAGAACAAGGCATGTAATAAATTGGATAAACAAAACAAAATGAGAAACATGCTACACCACAGTAAATAAAATATAACACACAAACATTCTAAACATTACCTTAGGTGATGTACTGGAATAATAATTGAAAAAGACTTTAAGAGTGGAATGTTTTACAACAATTCAGACAATTATTCCTTTTCAGGCACTTCAGAGGAAACTGTCGTTTCTTCTGGGGAGAAAGTCTTCTTTCTTCAGAAGAGACATCCAACGTCATTACATTTTTCTGGTGCTTAGCAGGCATTTGAATGACATCATAGAACTTAATTGGTAATTAAAACGCACTAAAAAAGGCTCATTGCCAACTTGTGCGCGAATGAGGAAAAAGGGGCACTACATCATCTTAACCAATCAGCAGGAAGGAGGTGAGCCATTGGCTGAATTTGAATCATGTGAGAGTTGCTCGACAGTCCGCGAATACTCAAACCGTGAGTGCAAAGCCGTGAATAGTCAAGGGCCTACTGTATGTGTGTGTCCAGGAAAAGCTGGAAGAAGTGGTTGGGGAGAGGGATGTCTGACAAATTTTGTTTATTCTTCTTTCTGAAATGCCCACGCGATGTTGTTTTTGCCATGCAATTCCTGTTCTACAGTCCATCTGCTAATCCATCCTGAAGTAATTATTAGTACAGTGGGACCTGGAATGTGCTGGCTCTGCTAGCATTAGCTTTAGCTGCTTTTCCTTTGTTAGCTTCTTCACACTGGGTATGTTCCCCTGGATTATGGTGTTTTAGGTGTCTAATTATCTTACATGTATTACAAATACATGATGTGGCTGTGATCTAGTGGTTAATGAATGAGATTATATAATATGTCTGCGGATACAAGTGACATTCTCTGATTCTTTGCTTTTCCTTATAAACGATCGAAAATCATTATTTTACAAATAAGAGTAAAATTTGTTTGTTTTTAGGCATGAGCAGTAAATGTTTCAAGAAGCAAAGTTGTATAGTAGTGGGGCACAACTTACAGAAGTGTTTTTGCATGTTTCATAGTACGGGCACTAACAGGCAGCATTGTTGCACCTCTAATGGCCCACACTACTACTTCTTTTCCTTTTGTTTTTTTCCCTTTCTCGGGAGTCACCACAGCGAATCATCTGTTTCGCACATTTGATTTGGCATAGGTTTTTACGTCGGATGCCCTTCCTGTCACAACCCTATAGCAAGGGACAGAAACACGCTGACGGCTTTGCAGCCTACTCTTTTACGAAAGTCAGCAATGGTTCTTTTACATGCCTTTCACCATAGACAGTGAGAGACATGGCCCGCCTTTGATAACCCAGTTAGCTGCACTGGGGGGACAGTGACAAGCCTGTGGGGACTCGAACCCCCAACCTTAGGATCAGCGATCCTGTGCCCTACCTGCCTTGCAAAATTCAGGTGACAGTGCAATTGTAAAAGCCTCTGGAAGTCTTTACTGTTATAAGAGGTAAGAGCCTCAAGGCAAATGGGGTGGGATGGATACCTTCTGGGAAATAAACTTTTGACTCTTTCACTCTGAGAAGGTAACATAAGTGACTTTACACTTTCAGTGATATCATATGTCCACAAGTTGTCTAAATAAATTATATTTCAGATTAGAATAAACAAGAAAAAATACAATAGACCATATTAGTGACATTTGTTAATGCATTTCTTTCAGGCAGATACCGTCTCCTTGAAATCCTTCCTCTCAGCTGCTCGACTTGCCCATAAAGGAACTGTTACTGATAACTGCACCCTCTCCGCACTTACCCCTGTTCGGGCCAGAGATGTTGAGAAACCCAAAAAGAGGCTCACCATTATGTCCAAGAAGGACTACCCTCTGACATCGAGCTTCCCTTATTCCCTGGAGCATCTGCAAGTGTCTTACTGCAAATTATCCCGAGTGGATATGCGCATACTATCTCTAAAATCACTCCGAACACTTGATCTGAGCAATAACCACATCAAGAAACTCCCAGGCAGCATCGGTGACTTAAACTTCCTGAAAGACCTCATTCTCCATAACAACCATTTGGAGAGATTTAGTGAAGCACTTTGTCTCTCCAGCCTTCAGAAATCCTTGCAGCATCTCGACCTGAGTCAGAACTGCCTAAAGCTGCTGCCTGCTTGCTTTTGCAAGTTGCAGGAGATTGCTGTCCTCAAACTGGATGACAACCAGCTGGTTCAACTTCCCTTTCACATTGGCCATCTTTCCAAGATGCGTTTCCTCTCTGCTGCCCACAATAAACTCACCGCGCTGCCTGCAGACTTCTGTAAGCTGTCACTGGAGAACCTGGACCTATTTGGAAACCCCTTTACTCAGCCCAATCCTTTTGATCAGAGCATTTACCTCACATTACCTCTCAATCTAAAGGAACTGGCCTCCAGAGCTGTGCTCAACTACAGGTAATTTGCCAACCAACATCTTTTAAACAGATGGCACAGTGATAGCTGGTACTGTTTTTTTTTTTTTTTTTTTTTTAGATAGAATGTGTTATCCATTTTTAAAAAGAAGATTAGTGTTGTACTGTATTAAAAGCAAACTTGCCTGAGTGATATGCCTTAATTTATATCTTTCTGCAAGATTTCTCCCAAAGTTACATGTGTAATTTTAAATATGCAGACTGTATAATGATAAACTGATAGTACACCTGTCCTGCTTATATTTGATACATAATAGCTATAAAAGTTTATGGATACTTGACCATAACACTCATGTTTCTTGATGGTTTTGTTCTCTGTGCTGTTACATTAAATGCCTCTCTTCTAAGAAGGCTCTCCACTAGATTTTTGGATTGTAGCTGTGGGGATTTGTGATCATTCATCCACAAGCGCATTATTAAGGTCAGGCAGGGACACCAGGGGCAGTTTGCATTCTGGTTCATCCGAAAAGTGTTCAGTGGGGTTGAGGTTCTCCAACTCCAACCTTGGGGAGGACATGTATTCGTGGAACTCACTCTGCGCAGGGAGGCCGATCATGCTAGAAGTGGTTTGAGTCTGCAGGCGGAAACATTCTGCACAATTATGTGCTTTCAGCTTTGGGAAGGAGCTATATATGGGTCTGATGGTAAAGTATCCATAAACTTTTGTCCATATAGTATACGTTGGCTGTGGTTGTTCATATTTAATGGTGAATATTTTATGTAAATATTTGCTGAACTTTAAACCCTACTGGACAGTATTATTGTCCTTTAGTGTAAGCAGTTGTGTCAATGACTGACCTTGTTTTTTTGTTTTTCCCTTATCACTCTCTATAGAATCCCTTATGGACCTCATCTCATTCCTTTCCACCTTTGTGACAACATGGACCTGGCGAAGCTGTGCAGCTGTGGCTGTGTGTGTGTAGACTCATACGTACAGACGATCGTGAGCATGAACCTGCACCAAGTCTCTCACACTGTAGTACTCGTGGACAACATGGGGGGCACAGAGGCTCCTATCCAGCGGCAGTTCTGCTCCCTCACATGCTACTTCCAGTTCGTGGATGGTTGTGTTGAGAGAGGACTCAGCTGAGAAGACTCTAATATTGATGACAGAAGAAGCTGATCCATGTGCTTTTTTGCTAGACATATGTGGAGTTGTGTGATATGACCTCAGTAATGGATTAACATAAGATGCACATCAGTGTGAGCCCATCAAGAAATATCACACACCATGAAGTATCTCCTGATTTCATGGTCACGATTCTCTTTTATTTTTAACTGACACAGATGGAAAGTCATAGTAGGGACTATTTTCAGCATTTGGTTTTTTTTTCCCTCTGTTGAAAAAGGTGCAAGCAAATAAATATCATTTTACAGGCTGTGTTGAGAATTGCTCCATAGTTGTCCCAGGATTCTGCAAGTTGTTCTTGTTTGAATTTTGTTATTAAATACATTGACCATTTTACCCACTAGTATTCAATGAAGTACCAAAACTGTTTTATATTATATTGAACAAATTACCAGTGAGTTTCTCTCATGCCAAGCCATCAAACCCCTCTCACAGCAAAGAGAAAGGAAATAATTTTATCTCAGTTTTATAGTATTTCTGACTACAAAATCATGGCCTAGATATTCCAAAATATGTTTGTCACCTTTTGTCTGATTTAACTATTTTTGGATCCCCACTGTTCAGCAATATTTTAATTTTATGTAGTTCTCTGGAAACGTGTGTGTGTGTGTGTGTGTGTGTGTCATATAAAATCTAACAACTATCTCTAAAATCTCCAGATCAAACCAGCACATCTGGTTCCTATATCCAAGTCAGTGGATATACTTTATATTCAGCAGATAACCATTAATAGTAATATTGATTTGATTTGTATCTACTACATTGAAAAATACAATATGATTGGTTTAATATTTTGAGGTGGTGGTATTTACATATAGGTATGCTACATAGAAATAGCACAATCTGATTGGTGCCCTGTTTGGGGATTAAAAATTACTGTCTCGATTCAAGTTTTAGTTTACGTTTTTGTTTTTAAATTGTATTTGGGTCATTTCAGAATTAGAGGACAATGTCACAGCTTGAAAGCTTAAACAAAAATATTGAATTCAATTTTTGTTGCTAAAAGGGTTGTGACAGGAAGGGCATCCGACATAAAAACCCATGCCAAATCAAATGTGTGAATCAGATGATTCACTGTGGATGACTCTCGAGAAGGGAAAAAGCCAAAAAGAAAAGAGCGTGAGATTGATTTGTGGGGGAAATGTAAAGGTAATTGATAAATTTATACAGCTTCAGGTGTGTGTGTGTCCTTTCCCTTTAAGTGGAGGGCGACGTGTTGTGGTGTGGACAGATTCTCCCCCGAGTTGTTGCTTCTCTGGTCATGCTTTTTTTTTTTTTTGCTTGGCCTGTTCGTTCAGGTGGACGGCCGTATCTTGGTAGGTTTGCAGCCGTACTGTTTCCATTTTCTTCATTCCATGACGGATTGAACACCACTTTGTGAAATGCTCAAAGCTTGGAATATTATATATTGATTAACCCTGCATTTAACTATCACACACCACAACTTCATCTTACACAGGTGAACTATTAATTAGGTGGTTTCTGAAGGCAATAGGTTGTACTGGATTTTATTTCAGGACATCAGAGTAAAGGGCGCTGAATCCAAATGCATGACACACTTTTCAGATCTTTATTTGTAAACTACTTACAAACCATTAACCTCTCACCGCAAAGCCCACCCCAGCTTCTCGGCAGTCCTCTTCATCCTAATCATTCCATTAGGTATATCCGTGGTCTATGATGCTGTGGTAGCCAGGAGACCTGTTTCACATGGGGCTGGCTGTTCCATGCCCATCAAGGGCATTTGAAGTATTGGTTTTTTGGAGACAACACTGTCCAATAGAGTCCCAACATTCCATTCTGAAAAATACATAGTCTTAATTTTTGGCTTTGATTTTCCTAGTATAGTTTTCACTGGTCACTGTAGAGGGAGGTGATCTGCGAGGACCTTGCTAACAAGGGTAATGTTTGAGTTGGTATATTTTTGTTCAAGAACCGTTATGGAGAGCTGCATGCAAATTTCATTTAAGTGCCTCCAGCTTTTGCTCTCTTTGACTCTTAGCAAACAGAAAGTTGGTCCAGCAGGGAGGGAAAGGCCCAGGCATGTTTGGTATGCCTGGTTACGTTTAGGGGCATTGGCTGACCGGAAGAAGCTTCTTATATGTGATTCTGCCAGGATGTCCAGAAACTGATCTGACAAGTGTATCCTGACCACTGTGTTCTCAGTATTAAATTTCTGTTTTAATAAGTGTCTCTGTGAAACCACTAACAGAATTTTTTGGAAAGAGACTCATTGTGATAGGTAAGTGATGGAAGATTTCTTGTTCAAAGTATAGTCTATGAGTGAATGAGTTTTCATCCCCGATTTTTTTGTTTTGTTTCTTTTTTTTGTGTGGCCTATTTTGCCTCCAGTGGAATAAGGTCAATCACAGTCCTCCAGATGATTTAAATTTAGAACATGGGCTCTAATTTCATTTGCCGAGTTGGTTAAGGGCCTTCATCAAGCTGCTTTAAAAAGCTTCAGATTAAAATACATTGTTTAATAAAATAGACATGAAAATTAAATTTAAAAAGTATAGCTGCTATAATGATGAGGTTGGCAAGCTTGATTGGTGAGCAAGTTTATGACTGCATGTAAAAAGGTTTTATGAAAACATGGTAATACCCTGTGTGCTGGTGTTGAAATATATGTAAACATTTTGGTCAAGTTCAATATGGTGGTCGGATCAATTAAGTTGTTATAACAGCGTGTTTCAACTTCCGGACTTGTGAAAGTATCAGGATAAGAATCAGAACATTGTTAGAAATACATTAAATATCTTCACAGATAAATATTTACATATTGTAATATTCTTTGTTGCCAAAAATTCAAGGTATGACCACCAAGTTAGTTTGGGGGCTAGTTTATATTCACGGACAATAATATGAAGGGGATGGTTGGATTTCACACAAAAAATAAATTAATTAAAAAAAAGTGTGATGATGTGGCAAAACACACATACGCACACACACAGCTAGGAGAACATGCAAGCTACCCAAAAACTCCTTCAAACCCAGACGTACTTGCTGTGAGGCAGTTGTACTAACCACTCGGAATCTACCTAGTAGGGTCACAGGGAGATACTTATCTCATCTGTCATTGAGCAGAGGTGGGCTACACCTCCAAAATGTTACAGGTACTTACCAGTACCCATCTGTCCACCAAGTGTGATGAAAATCACTCATTCATTTGCTGAACTGCTTAATCCTACTGAGATCGCGTGGAGACTGGAGTCTGCTCTTTGTGAAGCAGCTTACCAAGCTAAACAGCTTACCAGTCCATGACAGAAAACACACACACACACACACACACACACACAGGAGCTATTTGGAGCAGCTAGTTAGCCTAATATACATGTTTTTTGGACTGTGGGAGGAAATCGGAGTATCTGACAGAAACTTGCATAAACAGGGAGAACATGCAAACATATCGCCAAGCAACTCAAACCCTGGACCTTCTTGCCCGAAGGTAGATGTGCTGGCTGGTCTTTGATCAAAATCTCATCAGTGGTTATTGAATAATCTTTCAGAAAAAATCCTTTAATATATTTTCGAATCAACAGAAGGCTGCACTTCCATTTGTGTGTTTCTGCCCTGTGATGGCCTACCTATGGTGTACACTGCTCTCACCCGGTGTGGGCTTTAGATCTGCTTCCCATCTCTCCACTAAATTTTTGATTAAATTGGTTCACTTATCTTTTTCCAATCCTGCAGACAGACATTGGTGAATAAAGTTCATCCATTTAATTTTATGAACTGCTTAACCCTAACTAGGGTCATGGGAAGGCTGGTGCCCATCTCCGCCAACTCTGGGCTATGGCAGGGTACACCTTGGGCACCTTGCCAGGCCGTCGCAGGGCCAACACTCACACCTGGGGGCGATTTGGATCAGCCAATTAACCTACCGTGCATGTTTTTGGACTGTGGGAGGAAACCCACGCAAGCACGTGGAGAACATGCAAACTCCACACAGTCACGCCCATTCTAGGAAACGAACTCAGGACCTTGCTGTGAGGCGTGAATAAAGTTAATTATTTAACGAAAAGCGACCTTTTCCAAATCTAGGATAATTATGAGATATGGTGTTGCTAGCCGCCCTAGCCCAGAGACGGCTGAGATAGGCGCCAGCCTACTCGCGACCCGAATTAGGATGTTTTTATGCTAATTAGCGCCCCACAGTGGCGGGATATGGATGTGCGGCGCTGTGCCTCGTGATGCGGAGCCTCGCGCTGCTTCCCCTCCTCGCGGCTCCATTTCGCTCCTCAGTCAGCTGCTCACTTTGACCTTTAGCTTCGTGTGGATGTGGAAAAAGGGGGATGAAGAAGCCTTAACATTTTGGTTTAACCGACTGTAATATTTACGGTCTGATTCCTCGCCGACGACCGAAACGGTGAGTTTTTGATTCTGTCAGTGAATAAAGCCGGCCAGCTTTCCTGCGCACGACGCGGACTGAAGCGAACAGGCCTCGCGTTCGCGCAGAACTTTACACTCCCGGATTTGTCAGTAAACACAAGGCCTTGTGCCTATTTCTACCGAAGTTTATGGTCGCTAGTTCTAACACCTATCATAACCGGTACCGAGAATGTTTTAGGCTTTACTGAGGTGTGCTGTTTTTTCTGAAATGTTTTTTTTTAAATATTTAGTAAACGACTCTGACGGTAGTGCAAGTGCTTATTTTTCTCCAGACTCGAAGTTAATCCTAAACCCCAGAAGC
Organism: Plotosus lineatus; assembly: GCA_024760905.1. NCBI lineage: Eukaryota > Metazoa > Chordata > Actinopteri > Siluriformes > Plotosidae > Plotosus > Plotosus lineatus. The sequence continues at coordinate 41,729,542 of CM045732.1, read as the reverse complement.
TAGCATGAAGTAGTCGGTTTTGCTAACTGTGTTTGTTGTTCATTTTAACTGGGATTAATTTTATTTAACTAAAAGTAAACGAAACAACAGTTCCGCCCGAGTGATTATCTGAGTGTTAGTTATAAACGAGTAAAAAAAAGAGGTGGATTTGTTTAGAAAACGAACATTGGACCGTCCAGGTTGCTTCTACCTCAGCAGTTAATCAAATCTCGCTCTGGTTCTGCCTTGAATTGGCTTGTTTTTATCCGGTTTATTCCCAGAATCGCCATACATACAGAGAATCTCGGCTCCGGGACGGGACAGGACCAGCTCGGTCAGAGTAGATGTTCCGGATGTATCGAGTGACACCGGTTTGCTGGGTTCAGGTGTTGATAAGAGTAACTTGGTTCGAACTGATCCTTACTGCAGTGTGTGCTAATTTTACACCGATTTATAGGATGGGTTTTTTTTAATACCAAAATGTAATTGCTGGGGCATCCAAAATATGACTGTTTTTTTGTTGAACAGAATTTCAGCTTGAAAATGAGGAGCAGTTTAGAGTTTTCGATTCCAGTCTGTAGTGGATGGAAATGGCGTCTAATTAGGTCGTGGGGAGGCTGGTGCCCTTATCAGCAGACTCTGGGAGAGGGCAGAGTACACCCTGGACAGCTCGCCAGGCCACCACGGAGCAGAAAGACCCCTGACAGCTATGCAGCTCCTCTTGTCTAAAGTCAGTAAAGGTTCTTTTACATGAACCTCTCATCATAAACAGTGGGAGACATGCCTGCAGGCCTTTCGTAACCAGGTTGCTGCACTGGTGGGACAGCAGTGACAATCCGTTGACAGTGGGGCTTGAACCTTGGGATCGGCAATCCAGCACCTTTATGCTCGTTTTCTGTTCTGTTTTTGTTTAACAGTTTTAAGGGACGTAAGACAGGACACACTGAAAACCCCAAACAAACGTATTGTATGAACCCAGTCCATGTCTTTATTTTCCAGAAACCGAATTTCCATCTGTATCAATGATTTGTCTTGTTTGATAAACATTCATGATGTTTCAGTGCATCTGAGGGGGACATTGCCATTGTAAATCGCACCCCTTAAATCTGTGAGGAGCTCAGCCAAGTTTTATGGACATGCTGCATGAGCTTGAAGGTGTGAAGGACATGTCTGGCATGAGCAGAGCTCAAGGCTGCAGTTCAGTTTTATTTGTTTTGTGCGTTTTACTGTTGACATTGTCCCAAAGCAGCTTTACACAGTAAAAGTAGGAGTTTACAAAGTATAAAAGAGTTTAAACATTTCCTACAACCCCTGCACATCTCTAATGAGCATCACCTGCGTCAGCAGTGGCCAGGAAAAGCTCTCTAGGAGGCAACATGCAATGCAAATGCTGATTGGATTAGAAATATGACATCAGCCAATCATAGTGCTTGTTGTGAGAAAGATGATTTTGGAGATGGTTGTTCGGATGAAGCCGTGTCCTTCCCTGCAAAATCAGCTTTGCGGATTGTAAGGCGTTTGTGGCCATGGTGGGAAAAACAGTTGGTAAATGTGAGTGGCGCAAATTTTTATTTTTATTTATTTATTTTTTTGGCTACACAAAATCTGGTTTTGGGAACATGAAACGCGATACACTGATGTTTCAACTGCTGTCTTCAAACCACCATGACGCATCTATTTAATATTGGTATGAAAAGACATGATATTTTCTTATAATGCAGTGCTGGCTTTAGTGGTTCGCATATTTGACGAACAGCAAGAAGGTATTGGGCATGGACATTTCTGTCTGGAGTTTGCACCTGTGGGTTTTCTCTGGGTACTCTGGTTTCCTTTCACAATCAAACGATGTGCATATTACGTGATTGGCTGTTCCAGATTACTTGAGGCGTGAATGCTTGTGTGTGTCATTCTTGTAATGATCTGGCGAGCTTGTCGAAGGCGTAGCCGGTGCTCGCTCAAAGTTGGCTGAGATAGGCACCAGTCTCCCCGTGACTCCAATTGGTATTCAATGGCTTAGAAAATGAGTGAGGAATCAAGTTGAAATCTGAATGGAATTGTCTGGTGAAGTCAGCCGGCTGTTCAGAGACTCTGGTTAATTTCTTTTGGCCGGTTGGTTAACACTGAAGTTTGGTACAGCGTTGAGCCCAACCCAGTGGTGTAGTGAGAGCTGATGTAATCAAGTCTTTCAATAAAACTTCTGTCTTGCTGAACTTCTGGCATGATGACCAACTTTAATCAAGTCTTATTAGTGAGTCCTCCATAGGGGACTTGGACGTGTTTTAGAGAAATACTCAGAAAACCTGATGTATGTTGATCTTGTCACATTGGGTTCTTGCGCAAGATTCTTAATCCTTAACCACGTGCTTTACTTTTTGCATGATGACATCAACTGTAATCAAGTCTTGTTTCTGACTCATCTAGAGATAATAGATTTGAATTAATCTCTTGAACAACACAGTTGGGGACTTTGATATGGTTTCAGGAGTACATTTAAACCTAATTTATTTTGGTCTTGGCATGATGGGCAAGGCATTTAATCCTCAATTTCTCAGTTGTATAAATGAGATGGGGGGGGTGTCGCTTTGCATAAGGGCAGATACAAAATTCCATAAATATAATGTGAATATCAGTTTTATGAAAGAAGTATAATGACTGTTGAATAGCTTCTATACAGTCTAAATGATCACATGATTCCATGAAGACGAAAGAATGGTTGTGTGCTGGCACTGCTTTGTTTAATACTTGTCGCTGGATTAAATGTGGGACAAATACTGTTTCAAAGTTGAAAAAAATGTGAGGATATTTAGGTGGTTTAGGTGTCATCTGACCACCTCAGTTGCTCTCCTGTTCCTGCTATGAGCACAATTTTTGTTTCCTCTAAAGATTTAATGTGTAATGAAAGGGAACCCAAACTTTTTTCAAAGAAAATATCTATAAAATTGCAGTCTTTAAAATGCCTTTGATTGTTCGCATTAGTTTGTTCAAAACAGCCGCCGTTTGTAGGGTTTCCTTTCATCAGGAGCGTATTGAAATCGTGAGAACAGGCTGGACACCCACCAGTCAAGGCAAGTAGCGACAATGATTTTCCATTTCAGAATTAGCTTTTTTCCATTTCAGACAACACATGATTCTATTTCGTTTCCGTTTCATAAGTTTACATGTGTTATGTCTCAGTTTCTTGCAAAAACTGACATTGAAATGCATTATTACATTCCATTATTTATTGTGGTTGGGTGCTGTTGGGACTTTAAACATCTTTTTTGGTGAACTATTAAAAGAAGTTTTGACCAAGAACAAATTTTATTTGATACTTAATCTCAAACTTTGGCGGAGGCACCATGATAAAAGTCAATGCAAAAAGACAACAAAATATTTTGCAGATCACAGATAACCAAACAAGTAAACTTTACAAGAAAACCGTTATAAAATGCCCATTGAGTATTTTTAATTTACAATAAAAGTGTCGGTTTAATCCGAGATAAAATCTTCCCTGAGACCCTAAGATTTTCTCTGAGTGTTCAGGGAACCTGTTCAGGATTAGCTCCACCGACATTATCTGTACTCGACTGTCATTCTCATCGTCTGCTGCTTTTTTTCTGGCCACGTATTGTCCACACTGTGTTGACAAAATTTACAAAACATGACGCATCATCATCATCATCATAGAAATGTTCCGGGACCCGCTTCGCCCATTCTTTGGCAGTCACGCTACTTATAGCTGGCGATCGCTTTGACTTTAAAGGCCCCAGTCGCAGTGACCTCACCTTATGCATTTATCCATCATTTATGCATTTGCCTACCTGAAACTCCTCAACTAAACTTTGTATGTATGCTAACAGTTCCTTGTGTCGGCTGTTCGTCACATCAACAAATCACAACATACAACGTAAAACTCCCTGAAAAGCATGTTCATTGTCTGATACTTGTGGATATATGTGATTGCCAGGAGGAAATGATGCGAATTTAATGCATGTTTTATGTGGTTTTAATATTTATATATGGAATTCCGTGTCCGAGTGATGTTTCTGTTTCATATTGCTGATTCCGTTAGTTCCATCCGTCTTCTGTGATTGCGGAAAATCATTGGCCCTAGGCAAAATGCCTGTAAAACTAAGAATATGCAGAGATTAAATGAACAAATGAGTTATAAACTAGTGAACTCCTGAAATCAACAGGTGACAACGAAAAACTCCCTCAGCTGATGCAAGGAAAAATCCTTGAGATGAACCAAGCCCAAGGTAACCCATCCTCATTTGGGTGAAACCATAAACATACAAACCATATAAAGGAAACTCCATCATAGTCAAAAACATATTCTGGTTGGTTATATAACACCTGTAAGTCCTAAATAATTGTGGTAAGGAGTTTATATTTCCAGCAGTGAAAAGTCATGTTCACAGTCTTAGTGCACATCTAGGTCATGTTGAGCTTCAGCAGCAGGAGGGAGGGGATTCCAAGATGAAAACTGTAGCAAGCATTAGCGCACCAGGACAGACCACAGAAGCCAGAAAGCAGAAGCATAAGGATCACCAGCTTCCCAGAAAGAGAACGTGTACCTTTGGGGGGGGGGCTCATATTAGTGGAATGGAAATAGATTTTATCATCAGTGTGCAGCAGGGACTTCGGCATGACTGGCTATGGCAGCATAACTAGAAGGAAGAGAGACATGAGGGCTCGGTGTGACATTGGGGCAATCAGCCACCCCACTGTCAAAAGGACCTGTGTGAGCATGTAGAGTGGGGCAGCAACAGCATCCCAATATCACAGTTTACCAGCACTCTATGCTGAGACCCCCAGATCCTGTTGCTTTACATAATAAAAGCCTTTTAACTAAGTGCTTGACGAAACACCTGTTATCAGCCTTTTGTTAAAACCAGAGACTGCTTCTGAGTCTCGAACATTAACTGGAAGGGTGTTCCAGAGTGTGGGAAGAGTGTGCAGGCAGGTTGGAATGGCTGGAGAAAAGTGTCCAGTGTGATAGGAGGGTATCGGCAAGAATGAAAGGAAAAGTGTACAAGACTGTGTTGAGGCCAACGATGTTGTATGGTTTAGAGACAGTGTCCCTGGGGAAAAGACAGGAGGCAGAGCTGGAGGTAGCAGAGATGAAAATGTTGAGGTTCTCTTTGGGAGTAACGAGGATGGACAGGATCATGAATGAGCACATCAGAGGGACCGCACAGGCAAGAAGTTTTGGAGACAAAGTCAGAGAGGCTAGATTGAGATGGTTTGCACATGTGCAGAGGCGGGATAGTGAATATATTGGTAGTAGGATGCTGAGGTTGGAACTACCAGGCAGAAGACCTAGAGGAAGACCAAAGAGACGATTCATGGATGTGAAGGAGGACATGAAGGTCGTTGGTGTAAGAGAAGATGCAAACAATAGGGTGAGATGGAGGCAGATGATTCGCTGTGGCTACCCCTGACGGGAAAAGCCGAAAGGAAAAGAAGGAGGAGTTGTTCCAGAACTGTAGGGTTTTATAAGAGAAGCTCCGCCTCCTGCACTAGTTTTCATTATTCGAGGTATCACTAAGCATCCTGCAATTTTTGATCGAAGGGAGCATGTTGGATCATAAATGTGACGCGCTCCACCGAATGTAGGTGCTTGTCGCAACTGACACATGAAGCTTTTGAGACAAAACACGACTTATCCAGACTTCCGATCTTCTCAGTCTCATCAGAGTTTTAAAGGGGGAAGTTAGGAATCATCCAGTGTCTCATGTCCTTTATACATTTTTCAAATTTAAGCCGGTCTCTCATGTTGCTGTATTGAAATAAAAATTGTGTTGCACCAGAATAACAATGAAATAATACAATGATCATGAATGATATTACCAAAGGGAGCATGTATAGAGAGAAAAGCACTGGGCCTAGGACAGAACCTGGTGGAACATCAAACTTAACATAAGAATGTACAGAAAAATCAGCATTTTCATCTATATGCAAACTTTTATCAAGTTTAAGATAAGATAAGATAAGATAAGATACAGCTTTATTAATCTCACAATGGAGAAATTCACTGTTACAGGCTCTTGAGGTACTATCAGTAGGGGGTGCAAAAATAGATACAAGTACGAACATACACACATACATATATAAGTAAATAAATAAATAGATACATAAATAGTATAAATTACTAAACAATAAAAGAAAAGAATGGAGCAACTTTATAGATTGGCCTATATTAAAGTGTAATGTATCTGAGTGCAGAGTAGATGGGTTGATATGGTTGACAGTCAGTGGGGTAGATGTGGTTGATTAAAGTGCGCGGGGGTTTTTATTGCACATAACCGGTATTTTCACAGACAGTTACAAAGTGGCGTTGTACAGTCTGATAGCGGTGGGAATGAACGACCTGCGGTAGCGCTCCTTCCTGCACTGAGGATGCCTCAGTCGTCCACTGAAGGAGCTGCTTAGTTTGGGTATACAGATGCTCCCCGACTTAGGTTTTTAATTGGTTCTGGATGGCCGAACGTAAGTTGTTACAGTGACGTATGACGTGACATATAACGTTCATACTGTACTATACATCCATAAATACCATTAACGTATCTCATAAAACACCCCAAAATCAATTATAAACGTAACATTGTAAAATATCAAATATCAACATTCATTTCAAATAAATTCAAGCAAAATCATTTCAAATAGATACATTTTAATCATTCACTCATCATATATCAATTACAGTATCAAATATAACCTTTAACATTCTCTATGATGCGATCTTTCTGCTTGTAAATGGTTCCGATGGTCGACGGATGGTCATATGACATGAAGCTTAAAACAGCCATTCAATGCTTACAATATGTGAGGCGCTCAATACCGAAAGTAGTGCACTTGCTGAAAGTAGTTTACTTGCTTGAAACAAAGCAAGGGTTATATGGACTTATGGTCTTTTAAGTGCGCAAGGGGGCCATTGAACTCGTTTAGTACTCAGCCTGCACTGATGTGAATTAGCAGAGCGGAGAGTTCTCTTTCTTGGGTTTTCATTCATTTTACAACTCTCTTTTCGAAACTGGGTATGCATGGTAGATTATGCCGATCTGAGCAGATAGTTAATTCATCTCTGTACAAAGTCCGCAAAACAGTGTAAACACAAAGATCAGAGATGATGTCTTAACACAAGAGTAACACGCTATATAACTGATAGATAAAAAACAATATATATAAAACTGAACTGGGAAGGAGGGGCACATTCAGTCTCGTTTGTAAACAGTGGACGCAGCGTCATTGCGTCATTACGTCATCGAACTACGCAGGTACGCCTAAACTCAAAATGTGAATTTTTTTTTTTTAACGTAAAAGCGAAAAAACGTAAAACGGACGAACGTAAGATGAGGAGCGCCTGTAATTCTTTAAGTCAGCCTGGCTGTATTACTTAAAGAGCTCACAATGAAGCAAATGAATTTACAAACACATTCGACATCCCTTTTGGAAATGGAGCTTTCAAAGCACATTAAAGCAAGTAATGATTTATATTTGGGCCAGTGATGTTGAAGTGGTCAGTTCTTGTGCTGTTGGCTTTGAAAACCATAAAAACGGCCACAAAGCAATCTTTTTTCACTGATGGAAATTTTTTCATTCTTTGTTAAACTAGAAAAAGTCGTGCTGATATTTATGGATAATGGTTTATCAAAGGCGGGCCATGTCTCTCAGTCGATGGTGAGAGGTTCATGTTAAAGAACCATTGCTGACTTTTGTAAAGAGTAGGCTGCAAAGCTGTCAGCGTGTTTCTGTCCCTTCCTAAAAGGGTTGTGACAGGAAGGGCATCCGACGTAAAAATCTATGCCAAATCAAAAGTGCGAATCAGATGATTCGCTGTGGCGACTCCCGAGAAAAGGGAAAAAAGCCAAAAGGAAGGAAGGAAGGAAGTGTAGCATTCAAGGCACAAATGCTCAAAACAAAACCACGTGTTGCAACATTTTTAATGTACATTTATACTGTAGGTAACTACAGCCAGCTAAGGATGTACAGACTTATCTGCACAACATGTAGTGTAGAGAGAAGCGAGCCAAAGTCTGCACTGACAAGATTCTACAAGAGCAGAAGCCAAAACGCATTCTCAGTGGCTGGTTTTGCAGGTGTCTAATAAATACAAAGTGTGGCGCTGCCAGGTTCCACGACTCGAACAATATCCAATCAGTCATCAAACTCAGTGGTTGGTCAAGATAGATCTATAATAATTTATTTATTTCACGTGGCAGAAAACACTCTTGGTTCGGCACAATTTTGCCAGGTGGGTCAGGACTTTATATATTCGTCTTCCAACGAAATTAATCCGTTCCAGCGCCTTTTTCGGAATCTGGATTTTTTTCATAAATAGAGGCGCATTTTACATGTAAAATGCGTGATTCGTTCCAAGACTACCCTTTAAAAATGATAAAAGCATACCTTTTAAGGTACTGACTTCATGTTGACCATATCTTCTGAGCAGAGTTATAATCTTACAATGACCATGGCACCGGGAATCACTTTCACCGGGAATCAGACGCGTGTGCGCGTGCGTGTGTGTTGACCATGTCTGAAGTTTAGCACTTTTCGATCCTGAGCCAATATGCGATGGTAGCGCAATGTTAGCTGCACCCCGGCTAAAAATTAGTCCAGGAGGGAAGGGGCCGAACGACGACTCCAGCGCTTGGGATCACACGGGATGAAGGCCGTGTAGCCGGCTGGTGCAATTGCCTCGTCGGGTGTACTCTCCTCGAGCCATGTTTCACAGAAACGCAGCATGGAGCAGTCCTGTAAATCCCTCTGCGCTGCAATCTGAGCATGAAGCTCGTCCACCTTCGTTCGGCCCCGTCCCGTCTGGGCTTGGTGTTAGCCGGGGTGCGGCTAACATTGAGCTACCATAGCATATTAGCTCAGGATAGGAAGGTGCGAAATTTCGGAAGACTCCAATCTCATAGCTGTAGTAAGGTCGAATGGTCATAGACAAGCATAGTTCAAAATATGAACAGACAAAACAACAAATAAAACAAATTAAAATGAACAAAGAAACAATTTGACTCTGAGAACTCTGCAATGTCGCCCTCTAGGCAGCGACATCTTGGAGACGTCATGTTCAATGCAAAAGGACATGAAGCGTAATAGTTTATCGTTTTGGTATCGTTTATTAAACATGCTACAGAACATGAAATCTCACACTCAAACATTCTAAACATTAACCTGGATACAGTACTGGAATAATAATTGAAAGACTTGAATGCAACAATTCAGAGGAGAAAATCTTTTCTTTAGAAGAGACATCCAACGTTTTCTATTGCTTAGCCAGAGAAGACGCACAGTGTTTGAGTGGCATTATAGAGCTAAACTGGTAATTAAAAGACACAAAAAAAGAGGCTCATTGACGATTTGTGCAGGAATGAGGAAAAGGGGGTGTTACATCATCTCATCCAATCAGCAGGAAGGAGGACAGCCATTGGCTGAATTTGAGTGACGTCAGTTGCTCGACAGTCCGCGAACACTCAAACCGTGAGTGCAAAACCGCGAATAGTCAAGGGCCTACTGTACTGGATTTTTCGTATTCTGAGGATTTCTTTGGAAGAGGGCCGACTATATATATATATATTTGTGTGTATAAATAAATGCCCTCATGAAAGCAGCTCAGAGAAGCGGTGGCATCTCTTTCACCCTGATTCCATGATGAGGAGTTGAGTTCTGCTTTCTTCCCACCCTCCTTAAACTTTCAGAAAAACACCCAATGTTTTTCTCATTATTAGTGAAACTTTCCTAAACCCGTCTGTACCCACAAGAAAAGTGAAGTTCATAGTACTGGAAAGTGTGATTTTGTAAGTGAGAAAGGGAATATGTGTCAGGATGGTGTGTTATTTAAGAAACAGTATGTAAAACTGTTTGGCAATGCTAATTAAAATGTGTGCGTGTTCGATATACAGGTCTTTCTCAAAAAATTAGCATATTGTGATAAAGTTCGTTATTTTCTGTAATGTACTGATAAACATTGACTTTCATATATTTTATATTCATTACACAAAACTGAAGTAGTTCAAGCCGTTTATTGTTTTAATATAGATAATTATGGCAAAACAGGAAAGAAAAACCAAAAATCCCTATCTCAAAAAATTAGCATATTTCATCCGACCAATAAAAGTGTTTTTAATACAAAAAAGTCAACCTTCAAATAATTATGTTCAGTTATGCACTCAATATTTGGTTGGGAATCCTTTTGCAGAAATGACTGCCTCCATACCACACCACACTGAAGCAATCAGCCTGTGGCACTGCTGAGGTGTTATGGAGGCCCAGGATGCCTCGATAGCGGCCTTAAGCTCATCCACAGTGTTGGGTCTGGTGTCTCTCAACTTTCTCTTCACAATATCCCACAGATTATCTATGGGGTTCAGGTGAGGAGAGTTGACAGGCCAATTGAGCACAGTAATACCATGGTCAGTAAACAATTTACCAGTGGTTTTGGCACTGTGAGCAGGTGCCAGGTCGTGCTGAAAAATGAAATTTTCATCTCCATAAAGCTTTTCAACAGATGGAAGCATGAAGTGCTCCAAAATCTCCTGATAGCGAGCTGCATTGACCCTGCAGTTGATAAAACACAGTGGACCAACACCAGCAGCTGACATGGCACCCCAGACCATCACTGACTGTGGGTACTTGACACTAGACTTCAGGCATTTTGGCATTTCCTTCTCCCCAGTCTTCCTCCAGACTCTGGCACCTTGATTTCCGAATGACATGCAAAATTTGCTTTCATTCGAAAAAAGTACTTTCTTCTGCTGCTGTTTCTGGTTCAAAAGTGGTTTGACCTTGGGAATGCGGCACCTGTGGCCCATTTCCTGCACACGCCTGTGCACGGTGGCTCTGGATATTTCTACTCTAGACTCGGTCCACTGCTTCCACAGGTCTCCCAAGGTCTGGAATTGGCCCTCCTCCACAATCTTCCTCAGGGTCTGGTCACCTCTTCTGGTTGTGCAGCGTTTTCTGCCACACTTTTTCCTTCCCACAGACGTCCCACTGAGGTGCCTTGATACAGCACTCTGGGAACAGCGTATTCGCTCAGAGATTTCTTTCTGTGTCTTACCCTCTTGCTTGAGGGTGTCAACGATGGCCTTCTGGACAGCAGTCAGGTCGGCAGTCTTACCCGTGATTGTGGTTTTGAGTAATGAACCAGTCTGGGAGTTTTTAAAAGCCTCAGGAATCTTTTGCAGGTGTTTAGAGTTAATTAGTTGATTCAGATGATTTGGTTAATGGCTCATTTAGAGTACCTTTTCATGATATGCTAATTTTTTGAGATAGGAATTTTGGGTTTTCATGAGCTGTATGCCAAAATCATCAGTATTAAAACAATAAATGACCTGAAATATTTCAGTTGGTGTGCAATGAATCTAAAATATATGAAAGTTTAATTTTTATCAGTACATTACAGAAAATAATGAACTTTATCACAATATGCTAACTTTTTGAGAAGGTACCAGTATACTGTATTTGCTTTCAAGGTCATAGCAGCACACCTGTCTGAGACAAAGTGTCCAAGAACAGATGTCTAGAGTTGATTACAGGGATCCCTAACTTTCCGCGGTTAATTGGGACCGAGATCCCCATGCAACCACCGAAATCCGCGAAGTAGGATCTACCCCCTGACTGACGCATACGTATATATACACACACACACACACACACATATATATAGACGTGCACGCACGCACTGAGATGCGCACCTCACAACAATGTATCAAGGTTTGATAGGAGATTTTGGGTTGTTTTTTGTTTTGTGTTGGTTTAGGTTTTTTTTTTTTTTTTTTTTTTTGCACAATTGGCCTTGTTTTTGTGGCATTTTCCTGAACTTTCCCCCCTATTTCTCCTTAATTTTCTTTTTTTTTTTTTTTTCCAAATCAATGAATATTTAAAAATAAAAAATGCAATGCACTGAAGCTGCATGAATTGAAGCGCGAAGTAGCAAGGGATCCCTGTATTAAGTTGAAATTGTATATGTGCTTCATGATTTTGTGGGTTATGTGCAATTATTCTGGCACGTTTGGGCCGGTGGTTTCACGTTTTTAGCTTGCTAGGCTCATAATTAAGTTGTTTGTTTGTATTCCCGTTAGACAGCTGGCAAAGCCAGTAAAATATTGAGAAGGTAACGATTTGATGGACTCAAATCCCATCCAGGAGGTCGGAGTTGAACTGCGAATCGCCTCACACTACATAAACTGTTATGAGCTTCGGCTCAGGTGTAAAAAGCTGGATCTTTAGACATTATAACAGACCCACACCGGATTTGCATCCCGTTTTTGGCCAAGTGTTCAGACAGTTGTTGTTTTCTTTGCATCACACAGCTTCTTTCCAAGAAATGCACTTAGTTTCTTTGAAGGGTCAACTGATAAATTTGGCATTATTTACTTATTCAAGCAATGCAGGCACATATTAAACAATCCTGGGGATTTTTAAAAATAGTTTGAGAGAGTGAGGAACTCTCAGAACTGCTTCTAATCATCTGGAATATTGAGGGAAGTTGTACTCTTATAGAGCAATTTTCAAACTTCAGGACCTTGTTCAGGACTGTCCCTACCATGCCTGTTTCTTAACCAGAGCACAGGAGAACATTTCTTTCTGAAGCCTTTTAAGGGTAGGAGAGATCGGGGTGCAGTAAGCCCTTGACTATTCGCGGTTTTGCACTCACGGTTTGAGTATTCGCGGACTGCCGAGCAGCTTGCACGTGATTAAAATTCGGCCAATGGCTGTCCTCCTTCTTGCTGATTGGTTGAGGTGATGTAACACCCCTTTTTCCTCATTCGGGCGCAAGTTGCGAATGAGCCTTTTTTTTTTTTTTTGTGTGTGTTTTAATTACCTGTCAAGTTCTATGTCACTCAAACGCCTGCTAAGCACCAGAAAAAGGTAATGAGGTTGGATGTCTCTTCTGAAGAAATAAGATTTTCTCTGGAAGAACTGACGTCGCGTCATTGCTGAAGAATAATCGTCTGTACTGTTGTAAAACACTCCACTTTTAAAGTCTTTTTTAATTATTATTCCAGTACATGACCTAAGGTAATGTTTAAACTGTTTGTGTGTTATATTTTATTTGCTGTGGTGTAGCATGTTTCTCATTGTGTTTTGTTTATCCAATTTATTACATCTTTTATGGTCTGTGTTTTTTGGGGACTTTGATTTTGGCGCTGTGCCTCTAACTAACTGTTTACTTCCTGAGGGGTGTGGCCGAGCTGCTTGGTAGCACACATTTGAATTCACTATTCTCATCCACTCCCAATAAACAAACGCATGCTCACCTCTGTGCCAGAGGATTAACTCACAGCAACATCACTGCTTCTTTGGTTTGTAACGCCTCTTACTCTCTTCTTTTCCTTTTGGCTGTTCCCTTCAGGGGTCACCACAGCAAACCATCCACCTCCATCTCACCCTTTCCTCTACATCTTCTTCTCTTACTCCAATGACCTCCATCTCCTCCTTCACCACATTCATAAATCTCTTCTTTTGTCTTCCTCTAGGCCTTCTGCCTGGTAGTTCCAACCTCAGCATCCTACTGCCAATATACTCACTATCCCTCCTCTGTACATGTCCAAACCATCTCAATCTAGCCTCTCTGACTTGGTCTCCAAAACCTCTTACATGCGCTGTCCCTCTGATGTGCTCATTTCTGATCCTATCCATCCTCGTTACTCCCAGAGAGAACCTCAACATTTTCATCTCTGCTACCTCCAGCTCTGCCTCCTGCCTTTTCCTCAGGGCCACTGTTTCTAAACCATACAACATCGGTGGCCTCAACACCATCTTGTATACTTTTCCTTTCGTTCTTGCCAATACCTTCCTGTCGCACATCACCAGACACTTTTCTCCAACCATTCCAACCTGCCTGCACATGCTTCTTCACCTCTTTTCCACACTCTCCATTGCTCTGGATTGTTGAGCCTAAGTACTTAAAATCTTCCACCTTTGTGATCTCTGCTCCTTGTAACATCACCGTTCCTCCTGGGTCTTTCTCATTCACACACATGTATTCTGATTTTCTGAGGCTAACCTTCATTCTCCTTTCCAGGGCATTCCTCCACTTGTTCTCTGCTCTCACTACAGATCACAATGTCATCTGCAAACATCATAGTCCATGGAGATTCTTGCCTAACCTCGTCTGTCAGGCTATCCATCACCATCGCAAACAAGAAGGGAATCAGAGCTGATCCTTGATGCAGTTCCACCTTGAATTTGTCGAGCACACCTCACCACTGTCCTACATCTCTCGTACATGTTCTGCACCACTCTCATACTTCTCTGCCACTCCAGACTTCCTCATGCAATACCACAGTTCTTCTCTTGGCACCCTGTCATATTTTTCCAGATCCACAATGTAGCTCCCTCTGACCTTCTCTGTACTTCTCTATTAACATCCTCAATGCAAACATTGCATCTATGGTGCTCTTTCTTGGCATGAAACCAAACTGTTGTTCACAAATGCTGACCTCTGCCCTTAGTCTAGCTTCCACTATTCTTTCCCATAACTTCATCGTATGGCTCATCAACTTAATCCCTCTGTAATTGCCGCAACTCTGCACGTCTCCCTTGTTCTTAAAAATGGGCACCAGCACACTTCTCCTCCATTCCTCCGGCACACTTCTCCTCCATTCCTCCGGCATCTGCTCACTTTCTAAGACCTTGTTAAATGTTCTTGTTAGAAAATCTACTGCTGCCTCTCCTAGACACTTCCATACCTCCACCGGTATATCATCAGGACCAACTGCCTTTCCATTGTTCATCCTCTTCAGTGCCCTCCTCACCTCACCCTTACTAATCTTTGCTACTTCCTGCTCCTCAATGGTCACCTTTTTTTTTTTTCTCTCCCTTTCTCTCTCATTTTCCTCATTCATCAGCTCTTCATAGTACTCTTTCCATCTTCCCACCACACTTCTGTCATCAGTCAATACATTTCCCTCTCTGTCCTTTATCACTCGAACTTGCTGCACGTCCTTCCCATCTCTATCTCTCTGCTGTGCCAACCTGTATAGATCATTTTCTCCCTCTTTACTGTCCAACCTATCATACAAGTCATCATACGCCCTCTGTTTGGCCTCAGCCACTGCTACTTTCACCTTACACTGTGTCTCCCTGTACTCCTGTTTACTCTCTTCGGTCCTCTCAATGTCCCACTTCTTCTTAGCTAACCTCTTCCTTTGTACACACTCCTGCACTTCCTCATTCCACCACCAAGTCTCCTTATCTACTTTCCTTCCAGAGGACACACCAAGTACTCTCCTACCTGTGTCCCTGATCACATTTGCTGTGGTTGACCAGTCATCTGGAAGCACTTCCTGACCACCCAAAGCCTGTCTCAACTCCTCCTTGAAGACAACACGACATGACGCTCTTCCTTTTTCAGCTTCCTCCACTTTGTCTTCTGCTCTGCCTTTGCCTTCTTCATCATCAGCGTCATCCTCCACACCACCGTCCTATGCTTTTTGGTAACACTCTCACCCACTACGACTTTGCAATCACTGACTTCCTTCAAATTACATCGCCTACACAAGATGTAGTCTACTTGTGTGCTCCTACCTCCGCTTTCATAGGTCACCCTATGCTCCTGTTTCTTCTTGAAGAAAGTATTCACCACAGCCATTTCCATCCTTTTTGCAAAATCTATCAACATCTGTCCTTCTGTGTTCCTGTCCTGGATACCAAACCTGCCCATCACTTCCTCGTCCCCTCTGTTGCCTGCACCAACATGTCCATTGAAGTCTGCCCCAATGACCACTCTTTCACCTCTGGGGGTACTCTGCATCACTTCATCTAAGTCACTCCAGAATCTCTCCTTCTCTTTTAGCTCACATCCTGTCTGTGGGGCATAAGCACTAACAACATTGACCATCACGCCTTCAATTTCTAACTTGAGACTCATCACTCTGTCTGACACTCTTTTCACTTCTAGAACATTCCTGACAAACTCCTCCTTCAAGATGACTCCTACTCCATTTCTCTTCCCATCCACACCATGACAAAACAGCTTAAACCCTGCTCCTAAGCTTTTAGCTTTGTTACCTTTCCACCTGGTCTCCTGAACACACAGTATGTCCATCTTCCACCTCTGCATCATGTCAGCCAGCTCTCTCCCTTTTCCTTGTATAGTTCCAACATTCAAAGTCCCTACTCTCAGTTCTAGACTCATGCCATTCCTCTTCTTTCTCTGCCTACGGACACGCCTCCCGCCTCTCCTTCTTCGACGTCTTCGACCAACAGTAGTCCAATTTCCACCAGCACTCTGTTGGCTAACAGCACTGATGGCGGTCGTTGTTAACCCGGGCCTCGACCGATCCGGTATGAGATTTGTGTTTACGGTTTGCATTTTGTAGTTTGGCAAAAGTTTTATGCCAGATGCACTTCCTGTCACAACCCTCGGCATTTCTCCGGGCTTGGGACCGGCATAAGGGGGAGAGCTACTGGTTAGTGCCCCCCCCCCCAATGACTGCATTGTCACGCCTCTTACTCTATCACTCTAAAATTCTTTTTTGTACTTGCTCCGGCTGGGGGGGCGTGGCTGAGCTGCTCAGACTTAATGCAGTTAATACCTGAATTCCGTCATCTCATGCCTAATGCAATACATTCCTCTAGTGGGCATCTTTGAAAACTACAGTGCTGTATGTTTATAAAGAGAATCCATTGAAAGGTGTTTCTATGCGTATGATGTATAATGTTTATATTTTATCATCAATAAATATAACAGTAAAAATTGAAAATTTGTCTAAATCATTACTACATTTTACTCCATTAATATTGAATTAATGAGTTACCTTGTCTATAGAATGTGTTTAAGAAGCATATTTTGGCGCACGTAATAGATACTGAGTACAGTCAGCCCCCAACTTACGAAGACCCCTGTGAACGAACTCCTCGGGTTATGAAAAACATTTTCTTGAGATACAACACAACCCGCTCTTACGAAAAGAAATTCAAAATTCCAACGCGACAATCAAAATTTCACACAACGGATTAATTTCGTAAGTTGTGGGCCGACTGTATTTTGCTTCCAGCTGCTCATTCGCGCATGTGATGTGATACATGGGGTTTTACTTTCGGGCACAGAACTGGCGGATTATCTCGATTCGTTGGAGGCCCCGGAACCGAACCCCCGCGAATGTCAAGGGCCTACTGTATTGTAATCCATCGTTCTTGTGAATGATCAATGGCATGTTTAAACGAATAGGCCTTCTTTATACAGTCGGCCCCCAATTTACGAAATTAATCCGTTCCTGAGCCCTTTTTGTATAATGGGGATATCGGAAGTAGGGGTTGCATCTTATCTGTTAAACGCCTAATTCGTTCCAAGGCTCCAGTCTTTGGACTGAATAAACCCCATAAACCCTTTAAAAATCATAAAAGTACACCAATTTTGTATGAAATGTGTTAAAAGTAAAAGAAAATTAAACATTTTTAATATTATACCATTTTATGAACATATTTATTAATTAAACCATTATTAAAAATTTTTAACACACGTACATACCCCTGCCCCCCCCCGCCCCCCTCTCACACACACACCCACAGATGCATTACAATGCATATGTTTATTCTAGCGTTGCGGGCCATGCCCACAAGATGTGAAATTCAAAGCGCATTCCCTGCTTGACCATTTACTGAATTAAAACAACTTACAAAACTAAAGCGTTATTTCTTCTCTCTCTCGCCGCGCGCTGTGGGCCATGCCGACAAGACGTGAATTCAAAGCTCATCCCCTGCTTGACCATTTAATGAATTATAACATCTTAAAAAAACTAGTGTCATTCCTTCTCTCTCTCCTGTCTTTCTCTCTCTTGCTCCATTTTATGATTGCTGCTGGATGCATGTTATAGGGAGGCAACACTTCATGGGTGAAAATTGGGTATAACTAAAATTAAGGAAGGGCGAAAACGGGGGGGGAAATGTATACAGTAGGCCCTTGGCTGTTCGCGGTTTTGCACTCACGGTTTGAGTATTCGCGGATTGCCGAGCAACTGGCATGTGATTCCACTACAGCCAATGGTTGTCCGACTTGCTGCTGATTGGTTGAGATGATGTAACGCCCCTTTTTCCTCATTCGCACACAAGTTGGCAATGAGCCTTTTTTTAGTGTGTTTTAATTACCAGTTAAGTTCTATGATGTCACTCAAACGCCCGCTAAACACCAGAAAAAAGGTAATGAGGTTGGATATCTCTTCTGAAGAAATAAGCTTTTCTCCGGAAGAAACGAGTTTCCTCTGAAGTGCCAGTAGTGGAATAATTGTCTGAACTGTTGTAAAACACTCCACTATTAAAGTCTTTTTCAATTATTATTCCAGTACATGACCTAAGGTAATGTTTAAAATGTCTGTGTGTGAGAATTTATGTACTGAGGTGTGGCATGTTTCTCATTTTGTTTTGTTTGTCCAATTTATTACATCTTTTGTTATGGTCTGTGTTTTTGGGGGACTTTGATTTTGGCACTGTGCCTCTAACTAACTGTTTCCTCTCTGCTTCGGCTGAGGGGCGTGGCTGAGCTGCTCAGTAACACACACCTGAATTCACTCTTCTCATTCACTCCCAATAAACAAACGCATGCTCACCTCTGTGCCAGAGGATTAACTCACATCACATCCCCGCTTCTTTGGTTTGTAAGGCTCTCTAACTCTCTCACTCTAAAACTCTGTGTTCTACTTGCTCTGGCTGAGGGGCGTGGCTGAGCTGCTTGGACTGAATGCAGTTCATACCTGAATTCAGTCATCTCATGTCTAATGCAATACCTTCCTCTAGTGGGCATTTTTGAAAACTACAGTGCTGTATGTTTTTGAAAGAGAAGGCATTTAAAGGTGTTTTTATATGTATGCTGTATAATGTTTATATTTTATCAATAAATAGCACAGTAAAAAAATGAAGTTTTTCTTTAATTACCTCAATTTACTTACATTAATATTGAATTAATGAGTAAGACTCTATAGAATGTGTTTAAGAAGCATATTTTAGTGCATGTAATAGATGCATAGTATTTTACTTTCGGCTGCTCATTCGCGCATGTGATGTGATACATGGGGCTTTACTCCCGGGTACAGAACCTGCGGGTTATCTCGATTCGCGGGAGGGCCCGGAACCGAACAACCGTGAATGTTGAGGGCGTACTGTACTTATAATAAGCACATCATCTGACAATTTATGATCACGCTTTTTTACAAAAAGAATATATGGGTTGGTATCAGCAAGTCTCCCTTATCACATATCCCTTATCACCCATATTCAGATCTAAAAGAAGGAATGGAAAAGATTCAGTACCACCCAGTTCATCATGTGAAATGATTTTATAGCTGCAGAATAAAGTTACTGGTTTGCTTCTTTTAGCATTTTTAAATACTGTGTTTGGAGATCTGGTGTGACAGTTACTTTAAATTCAAAATTTATTACTGAAGTTATTCTATTTGAGAGTTCATCAATGTTCAGACATATGTATCATTTGTTGTTCTCATGGTGATAATGACCCATTTCCAGTGGTTGTAGTACTCCACACCCTTTTACATTAGAAATATTCTCTATAAACCTGCAACAATTCAAAACGGATCTGACTTATAAACCAATGTGTCCGGAATTGTTTGAAGTTTTGAGAAATCTGATGAAAGAAGGCACTTTCTGTTATGATAAAATTTTATTTTATTTTTTGTGGAAAGCAAAAATTACATTGAGTTCATCTTGGGTGTGCAAGGAAGGCATGTGGCATGAAAACAGGAAGCTGAAAAATCATGTGATCAAACCAAGAGAGCATGGGATGTATAGCACCAACAGGCATCCCAGAATTGTAATGGTTCATTTTAACCCCTAGTTCATAGTACCCCATTGTCGAATAATACCCCATTCTCTATAATAGTTTCAAAGTGGTCTGCAAGAACTTTTTCCTGATCTGTTTAATACATTCACTCAGGCCAATTTGAGTCTTTTTAGTGTACAACTTGATGACATATCTGATTCTCATATAAATGCCCCCCCCCCCACGCGCTTTTGTAACCTCGGAGGCTACACAGTGTTTTTGTGTGCTTTCTTATTAATTTAGACTTTGCCACTTTTCTTTTAAAGGAAAGACTTCATGAACCGTAAAGAGGACAAGTGACTGCTCAGACTACTCATTTTCTTTCTTCCCCTCATCTGATTGGTGGAAGCTGTGACTTGAGGTCATGGCTGATGTGGACCCTGACACACTGCTGGAATGGCTGCAGATGGGGCAGGGCGATGAGCGTGACATGCAACTCATCGCTCTGGAACAGCTCTGTATGCTACTGCTCATGTCCGATAATGTGGATCGCTGCTTTGAGACGTGAGTACAAATCACAAATATCTGTGACCATCAGCTTTGAATCAGAGGGAGGGGTCTTTGCTCATACTGTATTTCTGATGGGAAGTGCATAACTATAAGGAGTAGCATTATCTAGTTCTTCAAATTATTGTAGCCCCACCAGATGTATTTTAATTTGTGCAGAGAGGGTTTAATAAGGGTTATTCTGTGTCTGGTCCTGTGGACAGGCAGTGCATTGAATATTGTTCATTTTCTGCTCGCTCTGTGTCTGTAGGTGTCCTCCAAGGACATTTCTTCCAGCCCTTTGTAAGATCTTCCTAGATGAAAGTGCCCCTGATAATGTTCTGGAAGTGACGGCAAGGGCAATCACATATTACTTGGATGTCTCTGCTGAGTGCACACGCAGGATAGTCGGAGTGGACGGAGCAATCAAGGCCCTCTGTAATCGACTGGTGGTGGTAGAGCTCAACAATCGGACTAGCAGAGATCTAGCAGAGCAGTGCGTAAAGGTAGATACTGTTACCGAAACAAAACAAAGAGCTCGGAGTCCTCCTGCTTTTTTGTGCCCTCTTACCCACTTTGCCTTTATGCCTCTTATCTTGTTAGGTGTTGGAGTTGATCTGCACTCGAGAATCTGGTGCTGTGTTTGAGGCTGGAGGGTTGAACTGTGTTCTGAGTTTCATTCGGGACAGCGGTCACCTAGTGCATAAGGACACCTTGCACTCAGCCATGGCGGTGGTCTCTCGACTCTGCAGTAAGATGGAGCCACAAGACTCTTCCCTTGAGACGTGCGTAGAGTCCCTGTCCAGTCTGCTCAAGCACGAAGACCACCAGGTAATATGTCGCGCTGTCCTGTGTTTGTGTCTTGTGCCAAGTTAAAAATGGACGCTCAAAATTTCAAGTTTTATATGAATCTGAGTGATCTGCTTTTAATCTGACTGATGGGTGCATTGGATGGAGAAGTATTTTTCTGTGCCTTATAATTGGGTCTGGTGGTGCAGTGGTTAGGGAGTGTTGGGCTCATGATCCGGAAGGTCGTGGGTTCGAATCCAGTTAGACCCCCCCCAGCATGTTAAGGCCCCTGGGCAAGGTCTTAACAACAAGTGTCTCTCTGTTCACCCAGCAGTATAAAGGTACGAGTAAAAAAAAAAATAATAATAATACATATATATATATATATATATATATATATATATATATATATATATATATATATAGTGATACCGCACTTTACGAAAGGCTCTCCAAACAAAAAAATTCATGTTACGAAACGCATTTTCCTAAAATTTTTGTCTCTGGATACGAAACAAGTTCACGTTGCGAAAGTGCCATCTTAAAAATTCAAACATGCCATTCAAACAATGCACGAGTTGCTTTCCCATTGGTTGTCTCTCAACACCCCGCCCCGCTGGCCACCCATTGGCTAGGAGGGAGCTGAATCTCCATAATACAGTACTGTACCCATAATGCTTTTCGTGTGCCGTCGACCAATTGTTTGACACACACGCGAAGGGCAGTTGTACTGTTGGTTCATGAGTTTCGTGAGTTTTTTTTAAGTGTTTTCATTGCAAGATTATTTTCCGTTATTAAACATGGGCTCCAAGAAAGTGATTCCCGGTGATACTGAAAAGAAGAAGCGGGCTCCATTAGCAATAAAAGTAAAACATGAGATGATAAAAAATATGAAGGTGGGATTTGGTTAAGTGAAATCCCAAAGGAGTTTGGCCGAAACCCCTCGATAATCGGGATGATATTGAAGCAGAAGGAGGCCTTAAAAGCAGAGATACAGTGACGGAGGAGATTATTTTGGAAAAAGCAGTCGCCATATTTAAAGGGGAAATGAAGCAATTTAATAATGTAAATCCAATTTGAAATTCGCGGTGTGAGACCATGTAAGCCGCCATTGGTCACCGGCCGAGAGCAAATTTTCCTGTGACGTCACTGGGTTGGTGGTCCTGAACTTGTGGAAATATCACAATGGCTAGCAACGCTTCAATGCAGAATAACAAAAAGCCCTTAAGTACCGGTCATCATTGTATCGCACCGGGCTGTGCAAACAGCTGTTATAAACGTAAAGGCGTGCACTTTCAGCGGCTGCCTTTAAGCAACAGTAAGCCATTTGAAAGCCTGGCTCAGTGCATTGAAATGTGCCGACCCACCAGTGAAATGAAAGCACACGCATTTGCAGTGCACATTTCAGGACAGAAGATTATGTACACACATACAAATCCGACAAAACTGGTTCCATGGTATGGTCCAAAACCGGATTGTTAAAACCATGGTCAGTTCCGACCGTATTTGACTTTTCTGCATACAATATTACAAACACAGACCGACCAAGCACATTACAAAGTAGTACAGTATCAGCACGGAAGAGAAGGGTGGAAAAACGAGCTCTCTAGGCTGAACACACAGAGGTATGGAGTATATGTAGGGCTAAACATATATTGTGTGCGTGTGTATGTATATATATATATATATATATATATATATATATATATATACACACACACACACACACACATTAAAACCTCCGCTGACGAACGCTTAAGCTCACGAATTTTTCGCCTCAAGAACATTAAATTTGCGAGCATATAGTCTCTGCTGACGAACTAGTTTTCGGCGGACGAATCAAACCACGCGGTCAAACAGCGCCACGGTGGCAGCCACGAGAAGCTGACGCACGCTCATGGCGTCACAGTTCGTCACCCCCTTTCTTTGAGTGCCGATCTGGTCATGTTCACTGGCATGTCCATGATCACTGTCAATATCCCTATTATTGCTTTCGGCGTCAGATTCAGCCGGGGTTCTTGGACTAACGTTGCCCATATTCCGTCGGATAGGCTCTAAAACATATGCCTGTAGATTAGCAGGCATTTCCTCTACCCCTATATCGCCTTCATCTTGTGAAAAAAAAAAATCGTCTTCTGCTGAAAAACTGCGTGTTTTATTGGCGTGAGATTCCGTGTTTTTTATATCATATAATATGCTGTGATATGCACTATATTTCATGTGGTACTTTGTACAACCCAGTAGCGTCACGGTAACTTTGTGTATGTGGGCACTTAGCAGTGGCGGCTTTTGGGCCGGTAACTTGCACAACAAGCACGTTGAACAAAACCGCTGTGTGTGCAGTGGTTTATTTATCATATAAAATTTAAGCCACAATCGCCTCAATAAACTAAACAACCGGCAACTTATTTAGTCGATGTTTCATTTCCCCTTGAAGGACCTCGTGAAGGAGGGTGGGGTGAGGGGTTCTTCAGATTAGTAACCCCCGGACTTTAAAGCGTCGCATGGGTGGTTCGAGAGATTTTAAAAATGGTAAATAATTTTCTTTTACTTTTTAACACCTATTTCATACATATTTCAAACAAAATTGGTGTACTTGTATAATTTTTAAAGGGTTTATGTGGTAGTATTGGGAGCCTTGGAACGAATCATGCGTTTTTACATGTAAAATGCGGTTCGACTTATGAAAAATGCAGGTTACGAAAAAGATGCTGGAACGGATTAATTTCGTGAGGTGAGGTACCACTGTACTGGGAAAGTAACCGGCAATGGACGAGCATCCCATATAGGAGGATTTGAACTTAAACAGAAACAAGGGACAAACACCAGATCTGATGAGCCACTCGACCCTGCTGGAAAAAACCCCCAATAGATTTAAAGATTGAGGCTAATCTAAATAAGGTTGAAGAAAATGCCTTTTTTGTATTTTTCCATTTAAAAAATTTAAGTCTTCAACTAAGCTCTTATATACAAGACAAATTGCAAACAAGACTAAACTCAAGAACAATTTAATATATTAAATTACAATGGAGCCACAATGGAGTAAGAAATAAAATGTGTCTTGATAAAATATTGAAGTTACAATGCAGTGAAAGAAATTAATTCAGTGCTTCAAGTTTAATTTTATTAAAAGTAGCAGCAAACCACAAACACGAGTTTCAAAGTGTGCTTTAAAAGTGTTAAGTTGACTATCGAGTCCTCTGTAATTACTTTACTGTGTGCTGAGGAGAGGGGAGTGAATGAGTGAGCGATTTCCTACACACAGGCTGTAACTACATGTCTGGACTGTCTTTAAACTGGAACCTAACTAAATTGACTTGGCAGTTAATTTACAGTTGCGAATAAGTACTTCCACTCCACAGAGGCTAATGTGTTTTCCGCATCTTCAAATTCGATGTTCATTTTCCCCAGTGCCCTGTGTGCGTGTGCTCACTGTTTACGTATGTGTGTGTTCTCACTTTGGATTGGGGAAAACAAGGATCCCAGATCTCTGCTATTTAATGGAATTCTGGTATTTTTACTTGCCTATTTAGCGGAATTCCGCTTTATTTTAATCAGTTTATGCAATAAGTACAGTGTAAGACTGTTTGTTTACTAGTGCAGAGTAAATTTTGTGATATTTTGAATTATAGTGTTGTACTATTAACATACTAACTTGTGTCAGGTATGCTCACTAGTTGAACACAAATGTTTGTTGTGATGTCATGTGTTATGTGATCATTCTACAAATTGGTTCATAATTACCATATTCAATGTGATAAGCACCCAGGGCGCTTTAAAAATTGGAGTGGGTGGGCACTTATTAAAATGTTTACCAGCAGAGTGGAACGGTAGGTGCTTATTCCCATCGAGGTAGAAAACATGAATAATAACAGAACAATAAGAGTTTTACTGGTATTTATGTTATTCATTTTGTGGTATCAACCAAATTACTTTCACAAAAGCCGAAATAAACAGAAAACAGCATAAAAAAAAAAAAAGACCCCTTACTTTTCTCGTCCGGTGCTGTTCCTTTAAACATTTTCCCGGAAGTAAAATCGAGCCAATCAACATAAATGTCAACTTGAGCACATGGCACATTGAACCGATCAACACGAACATAAACCAAAGCACATGGCCAGGAACGTCTTTAAATTCATGAAGTCATGGAGCAGGAGAATCGGGTGAAAAATACTCATCACTTTCTGATAGGTCCATATCTAGCTCATCGCTCCATTCATTCAGAGCATCCCATAGTTTTGCTGTAGCAGTTTCTAATGGTTCATCGGTTGTTGGACATTTACCTAGAGAACAGAGCAATATATTTTCCTGTTTTTTAAAACACGGCGGAGCAATCGCGTGTTGTTACTGATGAATATTGTCGACATTCCCCAGTGGTAGGGGGGGTCTTGAAATACCATGTAAACTCACTTTTACAGGCAGCGAATGCCACATTTTATGATTAGACTAATCGGATAAAATTGGTAAGTTTGATCTATGATTTTGCTACCAGTACACATGGGCGGTTGTTAGACATAAGATTAGTAAGGGTGAAGTGAGGAGGGCATTGAAGAGGATGAAGAATGGAAAGGCAGTTGGTCCTGATGATATACCGGTGGAGGTATGGAAGTGTCTAGGAGAGGCAGCAGTAGATTTTCTGACAAGAACATTCAATAAGGCCTTTAAGAGTGAGAGGATGCTGGAGGAATGGAGGAGAAGTGTGCTTGTGGCCATTTTTAAGAACAAGGGAGATGTGCAGAGTTGTGGCAACTATAGAGGGATAAAGTTGATGAGCCATACGATGAAATTATGGGGAAAAAATAGTGGAAACTAGACTAAGGGCAGAGGTCAGCATTTGTGAACAACAGTTTGGTTTCATGCCAAGAAAGAGCACCACAGATGCAATGTTTGCATTGAGGATGTTAATAGAGAAGTACAGAAGGAGCTGCATTGTGCCTTTGTGGATCTGGAGAAAGCATATGACAGGGTGCCGAGAGAGGAACTGTGGTATTGTATGAGGAAGTCTGGAGTGGCAGAGAAGTATGTTAGAGTGGTGCAGGACATGTATGAGAGATGTAAGACAGTGGTGAGGTGTGCCGTCGGTGTGACACAAGAGTTCAAGGTGGAGGTGGGCCTGCATCAAGGGTCAGCTCTCAGCCCCTTCTTGTTTGCTATGGTGATGGACAGGCTAACAGACGAGGTTAGACAAGAATCTCCATGGACTATGATGTTTGCAGATGACATCGTGATCTGTAGTGAGAGCAGAGAACAAGTGGAGGAAAATCTAGAGAGGTGGAGGTATGCCCTGGAAAGGAGAGGAATGAAGGTTCGTCTCAGTAAGACGGAATACATGTGTGTGAACGACAAGGACCCAAGAGGAACTTTGAGGTTACAGGGGGCAGAGATAAAGAAGGTGGAGGATTTTAAGTACTTAGGCTCAACAATCCAGAGCAATGGAGAGTGTGGAAAAGAGGTGAAGAAGCGTGTGCAGGCTGGTTGGAATGGTTGGAGAAAAGTGTCCGGTGTGATGTGTGATGGGAAGGTATCGGCAATAATGAAGGGAAAAGTGTACAAGACGGTGATGAGGCCAGCGATGTTGTATGGTTTAGAAACAGTGGCCCTGGGGAAAAACAGAAGGCAGAGCTGGAGGTAGCAGAGATGAAAATGTTGAGGTTCTCTTTGGGAGTAACGAGGATGGATAGGATCAGAAAGGAGTACATCAGAGGGACAGCACATGTTAGATGTTTTGGAGACCAAGTCAGAGAGGCTAGATTGAGATGGTTTGGACATGTACAGAGGAGGGATAGTGAGTATATTGGTAGTAGGATGCTGAGGTTGGAACTACCAGGCAGAAGGCCCAGAGGAAGACCAAAGAGAAGATTTATGGATGTGGTGAAGGCGGACATGAAGGTCGTTGGAGTAAGAGTAGAAGATGCAGAGGATAGGGAGAGATGGAGGCAGATCATTTGCTGTGGCGACCCCTGAAGGGAACAGCCAAAAGGAAAACACACACACACACACACATATATATACACACACACACACACACACACACAGTCGGCCCTCTACTTATATAATTAATCCTGTTCCAGCACCTTTTTTGGAACCTGGAGTTTTCGTAAGTAGTGGCGCATTTTACATGTAAAATGCGTGATTCGTTTCAAGACTACCCCATAAACCCTTTAAAAATTATAAAAGTACACCAATTTTGTATGAAATGTGTTAAAAGTAAAAGAAAATTATTTATTAAACCATTTACACCAGGTGTCACCAACACGGTGCCCGCGGGCACCCGGTCGCCCGCAAGGACCACATGAGTCGCCCGCGGGCCTGTTCCAAAAATAGCACATCTCATAGAGAGCTGCGTCTAAAAATTAATTTTGTTCTGTTGCTATTATTTTTTTAATCACACTTGTATGTATATAGATTTAAAAAATACTATCTTAAAAATACTTTAAGGTTAACGCGCACAATATTTACCTATGGGCAGTAAAGTAGAGCTTGTGGGATGTGGAGAGTAAGCTAGCGGGCGCTGTATGCACTTTCGTACCCCAAAAACATGGCAGAAAAAGAAAGAAAACGATCTCTTCACAGTGAATGGGAAGAGGAGTTCTTTACGACTGTAAAAGAAACCTGCGCGGTG
The DNA here is from genome assembly GCA_024760905.1 of Plotosus lineatus. Taxonomy (NCBI): domain Eukaryota; kingdom Metazoa; phylum Chordata; class Actinopteri; order Siluriformes; family Plotosidae; genus Plotosus; species Plotosus lineatus. Next base: position 41,701,895 of record CM045732.1, on the reverse strand, counting down.
TCTGATTTGGCGGGACGACCGTGGCACACAGCAAACGGGCACAATGTGGAGACATTTCAATACGTGTCACAAAAGCTACTATGATAAATATCCACCTGCAAGCGCCTCTACGGGCAGAAAAGCCCAGGAGCTAAAGACCGCTCTGGGTAAGCAACAGTCTTTTACGAGGCCGGCCAAAACTCACAAAAGCAACCGAAGCCTCGCTTAGAGCTACACATTTTCTGATCAAGAAAAAAAGGCATTTACAGATGGAGAAGTTGTCAAAGAAGCGATGTTATTAATTGCTAACACTGTATTTAAAGACGAGAAAAATGGAAGCGACTAATCTCCACTCTTCCGACGTCCCAACTGGGGCATCTCACGATGGCAAGACGAGTATCAGCTATGTCCAGTAACTTGGTCGATCAGTTGGAGCAGGATCTGGCGAAGTGCAAGTGGTTTAGCCTCCAGTGCGATGAGTCCGCGGGACAGCAGCAGTACAGCGCAGTTATTGGTTTTTATCCGGATGGTGTTTAATGATTTCTCCACAAAAGAAGAACTCCTGACACTACGTTCTTAAAGACAACTACGAGAGAGTTGACATTTATAACACGGTGAAGGAGTTTTTCGTGCAGAAAAAGGTGCCATTGGAAAAGCTGGTAGCGGTGACAACAGACGGGCTCCTGCTATGGTCGGCCGACAGACAGGTTTCATAAGCTCACTGTAAACGTGACTCAGACTTCCCAAATTTCTGCATTACCATTGCATCATTCACCAGCAGGCGCTAGGTGCGAAAGTGATCGCTTTTGGGCACGTGATGACTCGCTGTGAAAATCATAAACAACATCCGCTCCAAAGCAAACCAGCACAGGATTTTCAAGGTACTATTAGAGGAGATGTCAGCAGAATATGGGGACCTACTGCTACACACAGAAATCAGATGGCTCAGCAGAGGACGAGTTTTGCATCGCTTTTTGTCTCTTTGCGTGAAATCAAAGAGTTCATGCAGTCCAAAGGCGAAGATGTCTCACTGCTAGAGGACACAGAGTGGACACTTGACCTTGCATTTTGGTGGACTTTACTGGGAACCTAAACCTCCTGAACTGCCAGCTGCAAGGCAAAGGTAAGACTGTTGTCGATATGATAAGTGCTTTAAATGCATTTAAAGCCAAAGTGAATGCATTCTCTGCAGATTTACAGAGAAAAGTTCTGCACTTTCCCTCTGTGCAGTCAGTGCTGAAAGACAATGCTTCTGCATCTGAGACATTTGAAAAAGTGGCAGAAAAGTACATTGAAGTAATAAACAGACTTGGGCAAGAGTTTGAGAATAGGTTTTGTGACCTTCATCAGCTTGAACCATGTGTGTTCTTCATTTCCAACCCTTTCATGAATGGGGACACAACATGCTTTGCTGAGCAGTTAAGTAACGTTCAACTTGGATGCTGGACAGGTGGAGATTGAAATTATAACATTGCAAAATGATTCTCCATCTCAAAGCCTACCAGGCTGCACCAAACTTTTGGCGCCTTGTTGACACAGAGAAGTACAGTGGAGTATGCACAGCAGCCATGAAGGTTGCCAGCCTGTTTGGCTCAACCTATCTCTGTGAATCAGCATTTTCTGACATGAACTTCATCAAAAACAAACACAGAACACGCCTCACTGATGCACATCTGAGAGACTCACTCACAGTTGCAGTGTCAAGTTACACACCAGATTACAACACACTGGTGAACAGCATGCAATGCCAGTCTTCCCACTAACCAAGGACGGATACCAGATGTAGTCAGTGGCAACATGGTAGTGCCATGGCAAAGTTGAATTAAAATATTGAAGAATTGTGTTCAATTTAAAAGTGTGTTCATGACATTTAAAAGTTATAATTTTGTTAAACATAACACAGACTTGGCCATTAGTTCAAAATGTGAAATAAAATGTATTACATATTTAAAAATATGTAAGTTGATTTTGTTTAACATTACATAATTGTTAACTTTTTGAAACATGTTGCAACATAGTTCATGATTTGTTAACAGGGCATGTCAGTGGCTTGTGCAAATGGGATATTTTTTGCTAAAATGTAGTGATGTAAGTGATCATCTGAAAATGTAACAAATACTGTGATTAATAGAGATAAAGTGTTGAATATTGATATCTGTTTCCCACCTTGTTGTCATTTTTGATAATCATTGTTAGAAATCATTAACATGATCAGTGTCTTTACATAGGTGAGTATTACTAATCATTATAAATAATGTATAACTAAAGGCAAACTGAGCAAATTTGTTATTTCAGAAGAGCGTATCAAACTGGTAGCCCTTCGTATGATTCAGTAACCGTGAAGTAGCTCTCAGTTTCAAAAATGTTGGTGACCCCTGATTTACACATTAAACCATTATTAAACATTTTTTTTATGAACCTTTTTTTTTAATTAACCAAACAATGTTAAACGTTATTAAACATTTGTGACGCGCTCAGCCGAGTGTGGGCGGTGTCGCGGCTGACACCGGAGCTTTTGGGGCGGAACACGGCTTGTCCGGACTTTCGATCTGTCAAGTAGGTAAGTGCGCTTTGAACTTGTTTAGTACTCAAACTTCCGGATGAGCCGTGCCCCGTCTCAGGGGCTCTGGTGTCGGTTGCGATGCCGCCCACACTTGGCGGAGCGCGCCACATTTGTTTCTTGTCAACATCTCCCCTGGATTTCGTGACACTGATGCCCCTAGCACATCTCCTTTCGCCAAACAGGAAGGGGAAGTGGTTCAGAGGTTATTTCAGGAAGAACCAGAGCATAAAAGTAAAGCTTCCTTACTTTCTTCTGGTTCTTCTTCTCCTCGCGCTCGTTCAGTTTCTGCTCTCGTTTCCGCAGCTTTTCCAATCTCCGCTTCTCCTTTTCTTCCTTCTCCTGCTCACGCTGCTTCCTTTCTTCTTCTCTGTGTCACATTTGTGGCATGCTCCGTGGCGCACTCCGCCGAATGTGGGTGGCGTCGCAGCCGACACCGGAGCTTTTGATACGGGGCGCGACTCATCCGGACCTCCGATCCCTCATGCAAACATGTGAATGTTGAGTCTGGACTTCCGATCTGTCAAGAAGGTAAGTGTGCTTTGAATGCTTGTTTAGTACTTAACATTCACCTCTTTGCTTGAGGGATTGGCGGTCTGGATGAGCCGCGTTTTGTTCACATTTGGTGGAGCACGCCATATTATTTAAACATTTATCGAATCAAACAACTTAAAAAAATGAAAAATAAGCTGCAATGAGCACTCAAAAAACTCACGAACCAACAGTACAGCTCTCCTTTACGTGTGTGACAAGCTTTTTGGGTGCAGTACTATGGAGATTCAGCCTCCCTCCTGGCCAATGGGAGGCCAGCGGGGCGGGATGTTCGGAGACAGCCAACGAGAGAGCAACTCGCGCATTTTTTGAATGGCGCATTTGGCGCTTTTCGTAAGAAGAACTTGTTTCGTATACAAACGACAAAAATGTATGAAAACGTTTTTCGTGTATAGTAGGCCCTTGACTATTCGGGGGTTTGCACTCACGGTTTGAGTATTCGCGGACTGCTAAGCAACTGACCTGTCACATAAATTCAGCCAATTGCTGTCCTCCTTCCTGCTGATTGGTTGAGGTGATGTAATGCCCCCTTTTCCTCATTTGTGCACAATTGGTCAATAAGCCTCTTTTTTTTTTTTTGTGTGTGTGTGTTTTAATTACCAGTTAAGCTCTATGATGCCACTCAAACGCTGTGGGTCTTCTCTGGCTAAGCGATAGAAAACGTTGGATGTCTCTTCTGAAGAAATAAGATTTTCTCCTCTGATCTGTTGTATTCAAGTCTTTTTCAATTATTATTCCAGTACAGTATCCAGGTTAATGTTTAGAACGTTTGTGCGTGAGATTTTATGTTCTGTAGCATGTTTAACAAATGATACCAAAAGGATAAACTTTATTACGCTTCATGTCCTTTTGCATTGAACATGACGTCTCCAAGATGGCGCTGCCTAGAGGGTGACGTCACAGAGTTCTGAGTCAAATTGTTTCTTTGTTGTTTTGTTTGTTCATGTTTTGCTTTATGCTTGTCTATGACTGGTCGACCATACTACAGCTATGAGATTGGAGTCTTGGTCAGCAGTGGAAGGTTAGCACTTCCAGTCATACTGCTTGAAAATGTTCAGTTCCTGCGAAACAAGATGGACGAGCTTCATGCTCAGATTGCAGTGCAGAGGGATCTCCAGGACTCTTCCATGCTGTGTTTCTGTAAAACATGGCTCGAGGAGCGTACACCCGATGAGGCGATTGCACCAGCCGGAGTCGTTGTTCGGCCCCTTCCCATCTTGGCTTATTGTTAGCCGGGGTGCGGCTAGCATTGAGCTACCATAGCATATTAGCTCAGGAAAGGAGTTGAGCGTTCTCAGTTGCCTGAAGACTGTACTGGAATAATAATTGAAAAAGACTTTCATACTAGTGCTTTACAACAGTATATGCTGTATAATGTTTATATTTTATCATCAATAAATGAGTAAAAATGAAACGTTTTTCTTAATCAATACAGACGCTCCCCGACTTGCGTTCATCCATTTTACGTTTTTTCGATTTATTTATTTATTTTTAAAGTCAAATTGAGTTTAGATGTACCTACGTAGTACGCTGATGTAATGACACTGCGTTCGTCATTTACAAACGACAGACTGAACGTGCCCCTCCTTCTTCCCAGTTCAGTTTTTATATATATATATATATATATATAATATATATTTATATATATAATTATATTTATATATATATATATATATGTTATATAGCGTGTTACCATAGTGTTCAGACGTCGTCTCAGTGATCTTTGTGTTTACACTTGTTTTGCGGACTTTTGAAATCCGAAGCAAATATGGTTGGTCAGAAGCGTAAGCCTATGAGCATGGGTGCAAATCACATGCACAGAGATTAATTAACTATCTGCTTGGATCGGCGCCATCTACCATGCATACTCAGTTAAGCAAAGAGAGTTGTAAAATGAATGAAAACCCGAATCCAGAAAAGAAAGAGAATTCTCCACTCTGCTGGTGATTCACATCAGTGCAGGCTGAGTTCTAAACGAGTTCAACGGCGCCCTTGCTCATTTGAAGACCGGAAGTCCGTATAACCCACAGCAAGTACATTACTTTCAGTTTTGAGCGCCTCACATATTGTCAGCGTTGATTGGCTGTTTTAAGCTTCATGTGAAGGGACTCGGTATAAATAAGTGACTGATTTGAAATTAATGTTGATATTATTTGATATATTTGACATTGTTTTACAATGTTATGTTTATAATAATTGATTTAGGGGTGTTTTATGACATACGGTAATGGTATTTATGGCTGTATAGTACAGTATGAGGGTCATCCGTTACACGTTTTACATCACTGGAACAACTCAGCGTTCACTTTCAACTTACGTTTGGCCGTCTGGAACCAATTAAAAACGCACGTCGGGAAGCGTTTTTACTACAGTAATACTGTAGAATGAGTAAGACTATACAATATGTTTAAGAAGCATATTTTTGCACATGTAATAGATACACAGTATTTTGCTTCCAGTTGTTCATTTGCGCCTGTAATTTGATGCATAGAGTTTTACATCCGGGTACAGAACTCGCGGATTATCTTCATTTGCGGGAGGGGCCGGAACCGAACCCCCGCGAATCTTGAGGGTCTACTGTACTGGGTTTTTCGTAAGAAGGGGGCCGACTGTGTGTGTGTGTATAATATATATATATATATATATATATATATATATATATATATATATATATATATATAAAAAATGTTTCCCTTCAAAACAGAATACATTTTGGATTCCGTAGTAACTTACCCTGCTGATGGATCAGCTTTCCTCATCAATAACAATTCCTACATGTTTTCTTTTAAAATGCTCCTGCGTCACGAGTGCTCCAGGGCTGAGCCATCTCACTTTTACAAAGCCTGCATTCAACACCTTTTTGGGGATGATGGAGATTAAATTTCTCTCAAAATTCTTTTGGTCTAACATGTTTTTTCCATCCCCAGTGCCACTGGCAGTTGACTGAGCCTTGTTTTGTAATGTTTATGAAGATGAAAAAATTTCCCTCGATCGAGGTTTACAATTCACCCATGTTTTACAATTAGAGCGAGGCGCATGTATGACACGTCCGTTCAACTCCGTACTGAGGGACAATTGTCTGTAGTGGCCAACTTGAACAATAATTGCAAGATTATGCAACAAACAGATTTGTTGTCAGCCCTTTTAATAACCCATTTTTATCAATTTTTTGTTGCAGCACTAAACAGAACATTGCATTATGCTTCACTATTCATCCTGAGCATCCTTAATGTTTGTTCAAAACAACCAGAGAAATAACAAACTACTCCTTCCATATTGAAGAATGTAACATCATTATTTACACAGTGGTACCTCGACTTATGAGTGTCCCTACTGACAAAATTTTCCATGATACGAGCTTTGATTCCTCCAAAGATTTGCCCCATCCAACAAGCAAATTTTCTACTTACGAGCTCTATTGGTGAAATGGCTTTTCCGTGTTGATTAGCCTTGTATTCTTCTGCGTGTATTCCACTGTGCTCGAGAATGCCTTGCACAGTGTCTCTCAATTATTCTGTTATGCCCCACATAGGAAGGGAAAAAAAAAAGATGTTATGCCTCTCCCAGCGCAGATCAACGGCAATGGAAATGTGGCTAAGCAGCAGAAGGACAAGTGAGCAAAATTAGTGAAGTGAAATAAAACAGCTAGAAAATCACCAAAATAAAATGAATGAATTCTTTTCTTTTCATTTATCCTTTCGGCTTTTCCCCTTTCTCTGGGGAATTCTTTCAAGAATGTTGAAACCCTCCCTCCCCAGCAGGTATAACAGATTTAACTTTTCTTCGCTAACCCCAGTAGAGTAAACAGGGGGAAAAAAAACTGCTGAGCTGATTAACGTTACTTTGCTTTCTGTAAGTCTGTCTGTCTGTCTGTCTTCCTTTCGGCTTTTTCCCTTTTTACTCGGGAGTCGCCACAGCAAATCATCTGATTCACACATTTGATTTGGCATGGGTTTTTACGTCGGATGCCCTTCCTGTCACAACCCTTGAACAAGGGACAGAAACACACTGACTGCTTTGCAGCCTACTCTTTACGAAAGTCAGCAATGGTTCTTTTACATGTCTCTCACGATAGGCAGTGAGAGACATGGCCTGCTAGGGGACAGTGACAACCTTGTGGGGACTCGAACCCCCAACCTTAGGATCAGCGATCCGGCACCCTATGCCACTAGACCACCACTGCCACAATAAAATGAATAAAAAGTAAAAAAAAATAATAATAAATTAGTAGTCCAAGTTAATGTTGAGTGCTATTCTTAAGTTCAGAAGCACTTACTGTATTGTTTATTGACATTGTTTATTCTTGTTTTATGATTACCTATTGTTAACTATAGTATTATTAATGTTACTGTACATGTGTGTTATTGTTGTGAAAAGTTTGTTACATGTTTCTCTTAAATATATTATGTCAAAAATACATATTTGTGTCAGATTATAATGTGAGGCGCTCCACTGAAAGTCGGCACTTGTCGCACAGACCACTTTTCAAATAAAGGCCAGAAAAGTAAAAATGGTAAATTTTTATCGAAATTCGGATTTTTGCATAAACTATTAAAACAAGTATTCAACTTGCTCACATGAAATCAACTAAAACTCACTTAAAAAAAAAAGCTAATTTTTCATTTTTGGATGCAAGAGTATACTTTTGGTGGAGTGGCTCACATGAGTTTCGGAGGGGGTTGGAGTGGGTTAATTGGTTTTCTATTGTATCCTATGGAAATTTTTGTTTCATCTAACGAACATTTCCACTTACGAGCTCGCCCTTGGAACAGATTAATTTCCTAAGTCGAGGTACCACTGTATGTTGCATGTCATCTTATCGTGTGGTATCCTATCACATTGCGGTGGAGTGAGTTGTCATGTTGCATCATTTTCGTGATCGAGATCCACAACCAGAAAAGACACCAACCAGTCTGACAACCTAGCAGTGTGAATGTGTTTGAACTGAGCTTTGCTTTATGATCTCTTTCTGAACTCTTTTGCATAAAATTTTTAATGGGCAACACTTACAGAAAGCAAATTGGGTTATCAAAGGCGGGCAATGTCTCTCACTGTCTATGGTGAGAGGCATGTAAAACAACCATTGCTGACTTTCGTGAAGAGTAGGCTGCAAAGCCGTCAGCGTGTTTCCGTCCCTTGCTAAAAGGGTTGTGACAGGAAGGGCATCCGACGTAAAAACCTCTGCCAAATCAAACGTGCAAATCGGATGATTCGCTGTGGCAACTCCTGAGTAAAAAGGGAAAAAGCCGAAAGGAAGACAGACAGACAGACAGACTTACAGAAAGCAAAGTAACGTTAATCAGCTCAGCAGTTTTTTTTCCCCTGTTTACTCTACTGGGGTTAGCGAAGAAAAGTTAAATCTGTTATACCTGCTGGGGAGGGAGGGTTTCAACATTCTTGACAATTTTGAAGGAAGTTTTGAACAAGAATTGAGTGGTTACAAGAAGTATTTCCAGTGTCGGGGAATGTTGTGTGCATCAGGGTAGTGGTACAAAGGGAGTTTAGCTTATCGAGTGTTAAATCTGAGTTAATGAGTGATAAGTAATAAGAATGGAGTGCCCCTGACTTCCTACACTGGCGCTAAACGGTACTTATGGGAGTGCTAAGTATTGAATTGGTCTTAACACAAGAGTCTGTGTATGGTCAGGTGGAAAGGGTGTGTTCAGAGGTGCAAACAGTTTTGAAGTCAAACATTAGTGGACAAATATATTTTTATTATTAATAATAATGGCAACAACAATAATAAAATAAGGGTATTTTAAAAGTTTGGCGAGAAATACTTGATATTTTGTACAATTGATCTGATTGGGTGATGTCCAAATTCTCAGCTGCCTTCAATCCACCAGCTTCTTCACTTGTTCCCCCATATCTTGGATCAAGTATGCTCAATGCTCCACCGTAGGCGTCATCTGTTTGCGTTAAATCATCATCCTGTTTGATATTGATAATTAAAGTTAAGTTGCGTTTGAAGATATTTGACATTTTAAGATTTCAACGTGACGTGTATGATGTCAACTTGTACACTGAAGCCTAAGTGTCCCAGAGTCTCCTCTGATATGATTTCCCACATGAATGATTCATAATGCAGTGATTCAAGGACTGTGTTGTTAGTTGGAAAAACACTTTTCTCCATATAATACAATAAGGTTTCCAATCTGTTAAAAGAGAAATGTTGAGTTAATTGTGTCTCTAACATTATATTTTGATGGCACTTGTTAAATGACTACATGAAATCAGACATTCTTGTCACTCAGTTTGCCGAATAAGACCTACCCTATTTATGGTAACAACCTTATCTGTTAATACTTTGAACTGTGTACCGATGTAACACTCTAATGATATTTTTGCAGGTTTCTGATGGAGCTCTGCGCTGCTTTGCATCTCTGGCTGATCGGTTCACTCGCCGTGGGGTTGATCCAGCTCCACTGGCCAAGCATGGCCTGAGCGAGGAGCTTCTGTCACGTATGGCTGCTGCCGGAGGTTCGGCTGCTGGTCCTTCCTCTACTTGCAAACCCAGTCGAACATCTACAGGAGGTGCCCCGTCTGCACCTGACTCCAAACTGAGCAACCAGGTTTCCACTATCGTCAGCCTGTTGTCCACCCTATGCCGGGGCTCGCCACTTGTCACCCGCGTATGTTCTTTCACATCAAGATTTATGTGGTTGCACTCTGCCATGCCTGTTAATGTCAGATGGGGATTAATTGCTGATGATGTTGCTGGGTATGTGTGGATTTGTGTATTTTGATTGTGGGGTGGGGTGTACATGGACCTGGGAGCTTCGTATATGTCTTTGTGTGAACATCAACGTCCAAAACGGCAACCAAGAATATAGTTAGTCTACATTGGGAGCTATAAAAGCTGCTAGGCTTCTGGAGTCTTTTTTTGTTTAAAGTGTCGTATGACCGATGATTCAGCCATAAGAGCATTATGGAGTCAAGGCAGGGATGTTGGGTTTATGATAATTCTTTCCAAAGATCACCAGTGATATGAACAACAGGGCTTTGTGCAGGCCAGAGAAGTATTTTCACACCAAATTTGGTGAATCAACTCTTCAGGAACTTGGTGAATCACATTTGTATCTGTGGCATTATCATGATGGAGCAGGTTTGGGGTCGGTCTATTGGTTCCAGTTAAAGGAAATTGTAATTTTACAGTCTGCAGAAACTTCCTTTATAGTGCTATGCCTCCAAATCTAAATAATTTGAAACCCGAGTTACACCTTTAAAGAGGGTGTGTGTGTGTGTGTGTGTGTGTGTGTGTGTGTGTGTGTGTGTATATATATATATATATATATATATATATATATATATATATATATATATATATATATATATATATATATATATATATATATACACACACACACACATACATACAGGGAGTCCTCGGTTTACGATGCTGATCCGTTTTTAAGACGCGATGTAACCCGATTTTCAGTGTAAGTCGGAACATAACATATACTGAAACTGTACGTACAGTGCTATGATAAAATGTAACAGTTAATGACAAAGTTTTACAAAAAGAGAAAACAATTCCTTAACACAAGAATGAAATACAGTAAGGGAGGGAGAGACAGGCTTATTGTGCTGGAGAAGCTGAGGCAGGTGAGCCTGGAGTCGTAGATGCAGCTGAGGTAGAGGGTGCAGGATCTGTTGCAGGCCTCTCTACCTTCTTAAAATACTGCTCCAGGTTAGACTGGACAGAGAGCAACCTCTTCTCATCCAAGATCTGATAATTTTATTTATTTTTTTTGCAAAATATTAGGTCAAAAATCAAAATATCAATCATTAAGTTTGACCCAGTTCCAGAGTGATACATCTGGATGTGTGTAAGAGTGCTCTGCTGTGTTCATAGACTGTGTTTCTACCAAAGAGAAAATCTAGTAAGAAAACGGCTGAATACCAGAAGGTTCATTAAAAGTGCATAAGGAAGATCGAGTGAATGAGAGTAAGGGTTGTTGAATGAGGCCCTGTGCTCCTTTACAGACATAAGCAGCCTAATGAAGTGGGAGGAACTGCTTCATGGTAACTCAAAAATTCTGATCGCGTGCTTCGAGTTCATCCTCTGATCTTGAATGTAAATGTTTTTAATTTGTAGCTAAAACAAAAGAATTGCCCTCCCTGTTGTAGTTCTTTCGGAAGGGACTGTAAGTGTGACGGGTCAGGTGTGCACATACTTTCGACTATATAAAGGGTTTTGATTGTGCGAATATGTAAATCCACTGGAAGTTGAAAACTTTAGTAATAGTAGTATAGTATAATAGTAGTAATTTGACTGCATGTTTTAACAGGACCTGTTGCGTTCGGAGCTCCCTGACTCGATGGAGAGTGCGCTGCAAGGTGACGAACGCTGTGTGCTGGATACAATGCGCTTGGTAGACCTATTGTTAGTCCTGCTCTTTGAGGGCCGAAAGGCACTGCCCAAATCTACGGCTGGCTCAGGTGGGCGTATCCCAGGCCTGCGGCGTCTTGACAGCTCTGGAGAACGCTCGCATCGGCAGCTCATTGACTGTATTCGTAGCAAAGACACAGATGCACTAATTGATGCCATTGACACCGGAGGTGACACCATATTTCAATTTGACTTAAAATATGTCAGTGTTGGATTTATTTTAATTTGTCTTTTCTCTTTCAGCATTTGAAGTTAATTTTATGGATGATGTGGGACAGACGCTCTTGAACTGGGCCTCAGCATTTGGCACACAGGAAATGGTGGGTATTTTTGATGGTGGGTTTTTATTTATTTATTTTTTTGTAATGTGAGTAGAGCTGTGCTGATACTGAATGCCTTTGATATTGACAAAAAAAAAACCCACTGGTTGGTATCGAACAGTACTCCCGTTTATATGCCGATCTCATATCACAGAACAGTGGTTTTCCCCAAATTAATTCATTTAACCCAAATGAAATATATATATATATATATATCTATATATATAGATGTATAATATACACACATACATACATATCACCAGACTTTGCGATTTTTGTATGTATTGTTTATATATATATATATATATATATATATATATATATATATATATATATTTATATAACATATATACATATACTATCATTTGATTTGCATGTTTGATTTGGCAGAGGTTTTTACGTCGGATGCCCTTCCTGACACAACCCTTTTAGCAAGGGACAGAACACGCTGACGACTTTGCAGCCTACTCTTAAAGAAAGTCGGCAATGGTTCTTTTACATGCCTCTCACCATAGACAGTGAGACATGGCCCGCCTTTGATAACTCAGTTAGCTGCACTAGGGGGTATGTGTATGTGTGTGTGTATGTATGTATGTGTAGATATATATATATATATATATATATATATATATATATATATATATATATATATATATATATATATATATATATGTGTATGTATATACACACACACACACACACACATACATATATGTGTGTGTGTATATATATGTATGTGTGTGTGTGTATATATAAATATATGCATATCTATATCAGTGTGGATTTGGGGAAATGACCGATGCTTATTTTTATTCTGCTGTAGGTGGAGTTCCTGTGTGAGAGAGGTGCCGATGTCAACAGAGGTCAGAGATCTTCATCTCTTCATTATGCTGCCTGTTTTGGACGACCCCAAGTAGCCAAGGTGACAGGAGCTTTAACATTATGATACGGTCCATGATTTTTAGGCTTTCTGATATTTCTGCATCCCCCCCCCTATTTTCCTGTAGACTTTACTGCGCCATGGAGCCAACCCTGACCTGAGGGATGAAGATGGCAAAACTCCTCTTGACAAGGCCAGAGAGAGGGGACATAGTGAAGTTGTAGCAATTCTTCAGTCTCCTGGTGTGTTCCATTGTTTTTCTCCCCGTTTCATATTTTGCCCTGAAAACTTCACTTACACGGTACAATCCTGGGAAATTATCATTGTAGCTAAATTGCTTATCAATTGAATGGTAGGCAATGCACAGTGTTGGCATGTAAGCTAAATTGGATTAATTTTTTTGTCCAAGTCAGATAAGGGGATTTCTTTTGTGTGTGTGCGCGTGTGCGTGTTTTTGATGATTTGAAAATTTAAATCTGTAATAATGCCAGTATATAACTGTAGTGTTTATGAGCCACTCCAGAATAATATGGATTGGGTCACAAGGTCGTGTTTTGAGTGAGAGCCAAAGCAATTTGAAAATGGCGTAAACGGTCAAAAATGAGTTATCTCACACACACACACACACACACACAAAAAATTATTTCAAGTAAAATCATCCACAAGCCAAGTTCAGATATCCACAAACACAATCATGATAAAACACTTGCTTAAGAAAGTGCACCATGTCAAAGTTGTGGTAAAACAATAGAAATATCCAGTTATTGCACTGATTTTTGATCTGCTTTTGTGACTACTCAGGGTGTTTCCCTATTCACTACCAGAATACAGTGGAACCTCAACTTATGAAAGCCCCAACAAATGAAAACTTCAGGTTACGAAAAACATTTTCCTAAAATCTTTGTCTCTGGATACGAAACAGGTTCACGTTATGAAAGCACCATCTCAAAAATACAAACAATGCACGAGGTGCTCTCCATTGACTATCTCCCAACATCCCGCCCCGCTGGTCTCCCAACATCCCGCCCGTCCTGCTGGCCTCCCATTGGCTAGGAGGGATGACACCGCTCCCTTGAGCAGCAGCTTGTTTCATGAGTTTTTTGAGTGTGCTCGTTGCAACTTTATTTTTTGGTTCATGCTTTTAACCTTGCATAAACATTTGTAAGATTATAACTCTGCTAAGAAGACATGGTCAACACGAAGTAAATACCTTAAAAGGTATGCTTTTATAATTTTTAAAGGGTAGTATTGGGGGCCTTGGAACGAATCGCGCGTTTTACATGTAAAATGCGGTTCAACTTACGAAAAGTCCAGGTTACGAAACCATTTCCAGAATGGATCAATTTCGTAAATTGAGGTACCACTGTACTTATAATGGAAAACCAATGAGAAGCCTCAAACAGACATTCGAATACGCTGATTGGTCGAGAGCTGGATTAATTTGGTGTTTGGTTGCTCGGGAGTTTCAGATGCAGATGTTGAGAAACTGTTTAGCATTTCTTGATTAGTGACAAATAGTCATGTACATAAATTTTTATGCTATAATCATGTATTTTCCCTAATTTTGAATCAGATTCAATTCTCTGATCAAACGCATGAATATCTTGGCATGTTTAGATTCCTACTTGATCCATGATAGAGCAAGTCACATAATTTCCCGTCTCTGAATGGTGAACTTCAATTTATTGAACCGTGACAACAGCATCTGTGCCTGTTTTGTATTAGCTTTTCTTGGCGGTGTGCGAGCTAGTGTTTTAACCAGCACTTTAAATGTTGATTTTATACATTATTTCTTCAGTTCTGAGGTTTGGCTTTTTAAAACTGCATTGCGCACTTGTTTGTTGACCTGCTAGATATAGTGAGTATTCTGTTCAAGAATTCAGAGTTTCACTCTTTCATTCTCTTTTATGATAAACTGCTGATTTTGGTTGAGCTGAATATTCACCCTTTTCAGTATTTTTTTCTTCCTCATCAGAAACATTGGTGAAATAATTATTTGGTCTTTTGAGTTCTATCAAGCCCCAAACATCAGAGAGGTCTCACATGTTGCACTTAGTTCTGACATTGGGCCTCTCTGTAAACTGTTTTGATGCTGGTATTTCTGAACATTTTGCGATTATTTTTGAAACCAGACCTGTATGCTTGCCCACGAACCAAACTTCAGTGTTTTATTCATTCTGTAAACACTGGTACACTGCAATACTTTAGTGAAAATTATTCAGACGCTGTCCATGGTGACCGAAACCCATTCCTTCTACTCCGACATTAACAATCTGGTTCAGCTTCTAGATTGTACCATTATGGATGGATGTTTCCACTTGCTCTGGTTGCCCCTGCAAGACTTAAAAGACTGAAGGTGGTGAGCTCTGCCTGAATGATACCACGCATGCTTTTAGTAATTAATGTAGGCAGGCCTCGCAGAGGTCAGAAAAAAAAAATCAAATAATTTTTGTTGCAAATGTTGCATTTAAGTTTGAGATTTGCTTTTTAACACCATATGTTCTTTAACCCACTTGTCTGAGGGTACACCTGAGACCCGTGAGTGGTTTGTGTTAAATTTATTTCCAGTCGGCCCCCAATTTACGAAGACCCCTTTGTACGAAATCCCCGGATTACGAAAAATATTTTCTTGAGTTTCCGTCCCCGAAATACGAAACAACCCCTCTTACAAAAAGAAATTCAAACGCGCCAATCAAAATTTCACACAACGTGCGAGTTGCTCTCTCATTGGTTGTCTCTCAACATCCCGCCCCGCTGGCCTCCCAGATAGAGACAGAAGGAAGCTTCACTCTTTAGTTTTCAGTTTAATTTTTTAAGTTGTTTTAATTCAGTAAATATTTAATAAATGTGGGCGCATTTGAGCTCATCTGGAATTCCGATCCCTCAAGGAATCAAATTAAAGTTGAGTTTGTCAAGCAGGGAATGTACTTTAAATTCCATGTCTTGTGGGCATGGCCCGCAGCACGCGAAGGATGGAGATATATATATATGAATGGGGGGGGGGGGGGGGGGAGAGGGGGGTGTTTGTGTTAATAAAAATGTTTAATAATGGTTTAATTAATAAATATGTTAATAATGTTAATGTTTAATTGTTTAATAGATAATTTTCTTTTACTTTTAACACATTTCATACAAAATTGGTGTACTTTTATCATTTTTAAAGGATTTATGGGGTTTATTGTGTGGCGCTGGGACGAATTAGGCGTTTAACATATAAGATGCAACCCCCATGTTCTGAAAAGGGCTCTGGAACGGATTAATTTCGTAAATTGGGGGCCGACTGTATTTGATCCGGCAGTATTCAGCCAGGTTCTGATCACTCTGTGACAACACCAGCTCCCTTCAGGCCAGTGAACACCAATCTTCAGTTCGTCTCCTCTGCGCAGCTATTTCATATCATCCTGCACATGAAACCATCCAATTATCTTCTGGATATTTTGCCCTCGTACCTCCTTATGGACACTCTTAAGGTCACCAGTATAATAGCTGCATGAATTCTTCAATTCAGTTCAGTTTTATTTCTATCACACTTTTTACAATTGTTAAGGCTGTTTACGTAGTAAAAAACAAATCTGACAAAGAATTGAACAATTTTTCTCTATAAACCTGACACATTTCCAATGAAGCAAGCCCATGGCGATGATTTTCTTGTATAATTCTGGACAATCTGAGACGTGCAATTGTTCGGATGTGATTGAAGATGCCGCCTTTTGATCCCACAGCCTTGTAAAACTAAAGGCCTTTATCTAAATTCCCTTTCCTGGGTGTGTTTTGTGGAGCTGCTTTCATATCTAGAGGAAAACAACCTTTTGTAATGTATTCAATCTTTAATAAAAAATATATCTACACACAACAACAAAAAAACCCTACAGTACAGAATCTGGCGCAACCTTTAATTTGAATGTGTAATATAACTAAATTTGAGTTGACTTGAATGTCATCTGTGGGAAAAGACCGGGAGAAGGACCTTGTGAGAGCAACTGAGTTTTGATTCGGAAGATCTGATGTGTATGAGAAACATATATCTAGGGTTGTAATGCTGAGAAATTGATTTGTGTACCCTGAGCACGAGGTAGGTTTCATTCATTCTGCCCTTTTTTCCCCTTAATGGATTTTTTAAATTTAACCCCTCTCCATACATACATGCACTTACTTTTTTTTTTCTCCTTATTTCATTATATCGAACTCCCACCCATCAACTCATCACTCATCTTATCTTTATACAACCACTACTAACCAAGGAGGGGTGTAAGCATGACCTCTCTGTGACATGTGATGCCGCCACCTACATCTTTATGAACCACTGTGGGCAGTGTAACAGACTTGAAGAGATGGCGATATCTGCCCCTTTGTACAAATGAGCTCACGGTGAGTGGTGGAAATCCCCTCTGTCAGAGCTCACCAGTTATCTCCTATGGACGCTTGGTCGTGGATGGTTGGGCATCAAACTTAATTTGAACCTGTGATCTCCAGTTTGTTGATGTGCCCCTTGTGAACCCTCTTTCATTCTACACTGTTAAAACCGAGTTGTTTAATTCAGTCACCTTTGTTAGTTGAGTCTGTTTTGAATATTAATGTGGAACATTTCTGCTACAGGAGACTGGATGTGTCCTGTGAACAAGGGGGATGACAAGAAAAAGAAGGATATGAACAAGGAGGAGGAGGAGGGAAGTGAACCGAAAGGAGACCCTGAGATGGCACCAATCTATTTAAAGAGACTGCTTCCAGTATTTGCACAAACCTTTCAGCAAACCATGCTGCCTTCAATCAGGTTTGTTTGACACCCTGGTCCAGTATATTATGGTGACAGGACAATGCAGTAAATAGGTGATACCATCGGAAAGTGACCAAAATATCCATAACTCAAAATATTTGCGTATTGTTGAGGTCACACTTTGATCAAAAGCTATAGACTAACATGCTCAGAGCCTCTTAATTTTTATTCATTGCTGAATGTGTAAGATTCACTCGTGGTAAGAGTGAGAGAGAACACAACAAAATTTATCATTTATTGTGACCCTTTTTGTTACATTTCTGCGAAAGATTGGCACTTCAGATTCTGTGCTGGAGAACATAAGATTTAATAGCTGCCGGATAACTGAAACCTCAATGTTTCTGTCTAATTTATTAGGTTCAAATTATAATTTGTCCTTTCTGTGTAGGAAAGCTAGTTTAGCGCTGATCAGGAAGATGGTTCATTACAGTTCTGAAGTCCTCCTTAAGGAAGTGTGTGATTCTGATGCTGGACACAATCTGCCCACCATCCTGGTGGAAATAACTGCTACTGTGCTGGATCAGGAGGTCAGAACGTATTGTTTTCTTATCTCAATCTCTCGACTTGGCTTGAATTTAAAAATGTCAGGAATAAAACTGATGCATTCACTGAACATATAATACTGTATTGGACCACCTTTGCTCTCAAAACAGACTCTGTTAAACCTGGCACAGATCCCACAAGATATCCATGTGGACTTGGTAAAGTCACACAATTTTTACAGATTTATACTTGCATTTCCTCCATTCAGGCCACCATGCTAGCTCGAGCTGGGTGGATTAAACTTTCAGATTTAGATGATGTGTGTACTCAAAATTAGAATTTATTTCAAAGCCTAAAATGTTTTAATTTCCACTGATTTCCTGCCCATGAATTTTCCTGACTTGCATTTGATCTGCAAGTCAGAGCTGTCATAGGGGTAAAAAAAAGCCAGTTCCAGCCCATCGTTATATGTTAGCAAGACGGCAGACCACACATCAACATGTAAGGATCTCGTCTTAAAATCTATCAGCATCATCTTGACAGTCCAACAGGGAAACCACTGTCCACTGTAAAGTTGATCTAAAATCTGATCCAATAAAAGCAGTAGCACAGCAAACCTGTTTCAAGGTCTCAGACATGCACAGCCAAGTTAACAGGACAAGGGGTTGGACAGAACATGACGCAGGGTTTTTGAAACAAATACCGGTATCTCACACTTGGTATAAAAGCCGTGTTGTACAATTTCAGTTTCAGTTTGATTTGTATAGTGCTTTTTACAATTGATATTGACACAAAACATCTTTAAACAGTAAAGTGATTTAGAAAAGAAGTGGAACATTCTCTACCATCCCTACACATCCCTAATGAGCATTGCTTGTGGTGATGGTGGACGGAAAAAGTCCCCCAGTTGACACATGTAAGAATCCTTGAGAAGAACCAGGCCCAAAAGTGAACCTCATCCTCATTTGGGTAGAACCATAAAAATACAGTAGAACAGAATGAGCTGGTGCTGAATGCAGAGGGTGGTGATTTTGCTGGTTTTTATGATGGTTGTGCTGATTTGGGAGAAAACAGCTTGACCAGCAACTGTTTACAGACTGTTTACTTAGCCACGTATTTCTTTTAATTTTTTATCATATTGTTTAACTCCTGACTAAAATGATGTGCACAAAATACACTTTCAAAGATGACTCAGCATTTCCTTATTTTTATTAATGGTATTTTTAAAACTTAAGTTTCTAAGAAAAATATTTTCAAGTTACTTTTCCTTGCACCTTCCTGCCCATTGCATAGTTGGAGATTTCAGAGGTGGTACTGACAGGTTATGGAAGAGAGAATCCAGTTTGATCAGTCGGTCATGATGGACAGAACCTGATGTCCTGGCGATGTGTGCCTGATAAGTTTAACATCCTGACTCTTGCATATGCAGTGGTACCTCAACTTACGAAATTAATCTGTTACAGAAGTGGTTTCGTAACCTGGATTTTTCGTAAGTTGAACCCCATTTTATATGCGGTTTTGTAAGCGTGTGATTCGTTCCATGGCCCCCAACACTACCCCGGAAAGTCTAAAAAGTATACCTTTCATGTCTCCTTCTGCTTCAATATCATACTGATGGTAGACAGGTTTGGCCATATTCCTTTGCAATATCACTCAACTGCATGCCACGAGCCCACTTCTTTTCACTCGCACCGGAAATCACATGCGCGCGTGTGTGTGTGTGTGCGTGTTGACCATGTCTTCTCAGCAGAGTTATGATCTTACAAATGTTTCTGCAAGGTTAAAAGGCTGAGCCAAAAAATAAAGTTGCAATGAGCACACTCGAAAAACTCTCAAAACAACAGGAACTCTGTCCTTTACACTAAGAGCATCATGGGTATTATGGAGATTCAGATCCATAATAGCCAATGGGAGGGAGCTGGGGCATCTCTCATAGCCAATGGGAGGCCAGCGGGACGGGCGAGATGTTGGGAGAAATGAAATAATTAAAAAAAATACATCCTTATTTAAATTGTAAACATTTTTGACCAACTTATTGCACCATTTGATACCGAAAAAATAAATTTTACTGCACTTCATATCGTTTGCTCAATGTGAAAAATCCCTACACCATAGTGCAACAATGAGCGCACCACTGCCAACCACTGTAGTGGATGTGCAATAACACTTAATTGTAGTACATTATGGCAAAAAAAACATGTTCCCCAGGGTCATACACGTCCCCCTGGCATCACCCCCACGCTATTTGAGAAGCCCTGGGTTAAATGCAGACAACATGGGTTTTATACTTGCCTTTATTTGGATAATTCAAAAGTCACTAAAAGCAAACAAATACAGTGAACCCTCACTTTTTGCGGTTAATGGGGACCGATACCCTTCCCAAACGCCGAATTTCCGCGAAGTAGGATCGACACCCCCCCCCCCCCCGACTGACGTATGACGTACATGTATCTGTGTATATAATATCAATAAATACGTATTCAACGCGATAAATTGGGGATGACGATTTTCCGCGGAATTCCTCTTTTTTTTTTTATCTCAAATTGGTCATTTCTGTGAATCGTCCGGGGAGAAAATTTAAGTGGGGTATAGGGCCATTGAAAGTAGGCGCTTGTCGCAAGTGACGTATGGTGCTTGTGAGACAAAAGCAAGGCTTATCCGGACTTCTGATCTTTCAAGTGAGCAAGTGAAGGTTGAGTACTAAACAAGTATACAGTATACACTTGCTCACTTGAAAGATTGGAAGTCTGGATAAGCCACACTTTGTCGAACAAACACAAGCAAGTGAACTTGCAACAAGCGCCTACTTTCGGTGGAGCACCTCACATATTGTAAGCCGCTGTTTTAAGCTTAATGTAAAGTGACTCGGCTCAATGCAAATGCCAGCGTGTTGTTTTTACGAAGAGAATGTCTGGTTAGAAAATCCTGAAAATGGTGCAAACTTTAACGAAAAAAGAGGAATCCCGCATGTCGGAAATAGATAAGAATGTTAAGAATAAGTTTAAGTGGGAATGGCTAGAGAAGATTGTGAAGTTCGAGGTGAAAATCAGCAAACTGACTCGGGACGTATCAGAACCTTTGGTGAGTTTCATAATGAAATCTGACATCGCTGGCAAGGTCTTGTGTGTTTATTGCAATGACCTGATCAATTATCGATCTTGCGGATGTATTGTAGTTATGGCTGACAGACAAGTGCACTCGGAGATAATGACACAGTATTTATTTCATTTAGATTACGTGAAATCCCATTGAAATATAACTTTATAAAAGTAATCTGTATCGGTAAAATCATTGTGTGATGAACTTACTCGCATTGTTGATAATAACAGTTTAATATGTATCGGAATTTTTTCATTCTATTTTTTTTTTTTTTTTTAATTAACGACAGTGTATTAATTTATATGACAACCATCACCAATGTATTAAGTATTGGTGATGGTTGTCATATAAATTAATACACTGTCGTTATTTACCTGAGTAGTATCTCAACATTAATTAATAACTAGCAGGCTGGGACAGTTGGCTAAAAATGTTTCATAAATTTATGAAGTGGTTTACAGTTGGGCAGTGGTGGCCTAGTGGTATAGGGTGCTGGATCACTGATCCTAAGGTTGGGGGTTCAAATCCCACGCTCCATAAGGTTGTCACTGTCCCCCCAGTGCAGCTAATTAGGTTATCAAAGGCCAGTCATGTCTCTTACTGTGTCTATGGTGTGCGGTTCATGTAAAAGAACCATTGCTGACTTTTGTAAAGAGTAGCTACAAAGCCGTCAGTGTGTTTCTGTCGCTTGCTAAAATAGTTGTATCAGGAAATGCGTCCGACGTAAAAACCTATGCCAAATAAAACGTGCTAATCACTCGCTGTGGCGACCCTTGAGAAAGGGAAAAAGCCGAGAAGAAATCTCAAAGTGGTTGACGGGAAATATTTGTGTATTTTTTCATCTTTCATTTACAAAACACAAAACATAGAGCCATGGTTGACCTATTTCTCAATTCTGTGTGTGTTATATTGTAAATGCATACAAATACAATGTTGACAAATAAAATTATATTCCAATTAGTCTATGCATTAGATGTTGCCCAACTGGAGATAGCAAACAGGCTCCGCCCCGGAGCCACCCAAGATCCCACCCCACAAAGTTCAGCTGAAAATACAGTCAGCCTTCTACTTATGAAGTTAATCTGTTCCAGTGCCTTTTTTGTAACCTGGAGTTTTTGTAAGTAGAGGTGCCTTTTACAAAACGCTTGATTCGATCCAAGGCTCCCACGACTACCCCATAAACCCTATAAAAATTATAAAAGTACACCAATTTTGTATGAAATATGTGTTAAAAGTAAAAGAAAATTATTTGCCTTTTTTAAAATCTCTTGAACCACCCATGCAACGCTTTAAAGTCCGGGGGTTGCTGGTCTGAAGAACCCTCACCCCCGCCCTCCTTCACGAGGTCCTTAAATATGGCGGTTGCTTTTTCCGCCACTCTATCTCCGCTTTTAATGCCGCCTCCTGCTTCAATATCGTTCCGAAATAACCGTCACTGTATCTCCGCTTTTAAGGTCTGCTTCAATATCGTCCCGATTGTAGAGGGGTTTCGTCCAAACTCCTTTGTGATTTTGCTCAACCGCATTCCACTTGTGTATTTTTTTATCATCTCCTGCTTCACTTCGATTGATAATGGAGCTCGCTTCTTCTTTTCGGTGGAACCGGGAATCACTTTCTTGGGGTCCATGATGGATAACGAAATACAGATGGCCCTCTACTTACGAAATCAATCCATTCCAGAGCCTTTTTCGGAGCCTGGAGTTTTGGTAAATAGAGGTGCATTTTACATGTATAACACATGATTTGTTTCAAGGCTCTGAAGACTATCTCGTAAACCCTTTAAAAATTATAAAAGTACACCAGTTTTGTATGAAAAATGTGTTAAAAACGTAGCGCGCAGCCAGAGCTTTTGAGACGGGGAATTCAAAGAGCACTTCCTGCTTGACAGATCGGAGATCCGGACTCAACGTTTAACTGGTTTCCTTGAGGGATCGAAGGTCCGGATGAGCCGTGTTTTGCTCACATTCAGTGGCTCTATTAAACATTTACCGAATTAAACAACTTAAAAAAACTAAAAATAAGCTGCAGTGTGCACCCTTCTTTCATCTCTGACTGACTCTTGATGCAATCTCTCTCTCTCTCTCTCGCACACCCACACGCAGCCGACGCCGGAGCTTTTCAGACGGGGCATTCAAAGCGAGCTTGACAGATCGGAGGTCCATACTCGACATGAACTTGTTTCTTTGAGGGATTCGAGGCCCGAATGAGCCACATTTTTTTAAACAGCGGAGCGCGCCATATTTATTAAACATTGACTGAATTAAGCAACTTAAAAAACGAAAAAATGAGCTGAGCACTCTCAAAAGAGCATTAAAGAGCACCTGCCTCCTTTCTGACTGACTCTGTACGTAATCCTGTGTCTGTCAGGGCAAGTGCGCCACATCTCTGCTCAAATCGGTCATAAAAACTGTCTTCATTCCTTATTGTTTCACTTGGTTGTCAAGTCATGTAAACCCATATTCATTACCAATGAGCCGTGTTTATAAGATCATAAGATGAGCCCTCTCAAATAAATTCACGAAACTCACGAACCAACAGTACAACTCTCCTTTACGCGTGTGACAGACAAGCTTTCTGGGTGCATTACTATGGTGATTCAGCTCCCTTCTGGCCAATGGCAGGCCAGCGGAGCGGGATGTTGGGAGACAGCCAATGAGAGACCAACTCGCGCATTGTTTGAATTTTTGAATGGCACGTTTGGCGCAAGAAGAGGTTGTTTGGTATACAGAAGGTGAAAATTTAGGAAAATGTTTCTCGTAAACTGGATTTTTCGTATTCAGAGGTTTTTTGTAAGTAGAGGGCCGACTGTATAACGCTGCAATTATCAGATTCTTAAAAAACGCATGAGCCAACAGTCCTGTTCAACTCTCCTTCACGAACAAAGAGGAAGTATGGGTACAGTTCATCTCCCTCCTGGCCAATGGGAGGCCAGTGGGGCGGGATGTTGGGGGACAGCCAATGAGAGGACAAGCATTGTTTGTGTTTTAATGGCGCGTTTTAATTTTTGAATGGTGCTTTTGTTGCATTTTGTAAAAAGAGGTTGTTTTCGGAAAAAGAGGACAAAAATTTGGGAAAATGTTTTTCATAATCTGGATTTTTCGTATTCAGAGGTTTTTGTAAGTAGAGGGACGACTGTATATTTTGATGATGTCATCCCTGATAAATGCTTACAATAATTAAGCATTCAAAAATAATGCATAAGATGAAAATAAAATATAAACACACACACCCAGACACGTGTACACATTCAGATGTTTCAGTAAGATGGAACGACAGTACACACTTCTTGAAGATCTTTGGTAGTGCTGAAGGACATGCTTCCGGATTGGGTGAGGCAGTAGGGTGGCAGCCTGTTCCCTGTAACTTGCCCCTCATGATTACCCCCCCCCCCACACACACACACACACACACACATTTCTTTTGTGGGACAACATTAAATCATTAGTTGTATACTCATCCATCCCAAACTGTTGAAGCCCCCAAATTCTGATGGTTGATGTGTATATCATCCAAAGCCTCTGATCCATGTGTACAGGATCTGGTACACTGCACTTGCTGTAATACTATTAATGGACTGGTTTCAGGAATGAGTTGCCGTACAAAGATGTGTCAAAAAAAATTTGCCAGGAAATATTTTAAATGATGCCTCCCTATATTTCTCACAGGATGATGATGATGGTCACTTGCTGGCACTGCAGATCATAAGAGATCTGGTTGATAAGGGAGGTGATGTCTTTTTGGACCAACTGGCCAGATTAGGTGTCATCAATAAGGTGTCCACTCTGGCAGGACCCACTTCAGATGATGAAAATGAAGAAGAACCAAAGCCAGAGAAGGTAACCAACATTGATCTGTTAAAATTAACCATTGCTTCAGTTGAGGATCTCTGCTGTAAACTGACTTGAAACATCGGAGTGTATTCTTTCAGGAGGATGAACCCCAGGAAGATGCCAAAGAGATTCAGCAGGGAAAGCCCTACCATTGGCGTGACTGGTCCATTATCAGAGGCCGGGACTGTTTATATATCTGGAGTGATGCTGCTGCACTTGAACTTTCGAATGGCAGTAATGGCTGGTTTCGCTTTATCCTGGATGGCAAATTAGCTACAATGTACTCCAGTGGCAGCCCAGAGGGAGGCTCTGACAGTTCAGGTAAATTGTGGTGTTGTTTTGTATAGTGCTTACACTGGGGCCACGATGTCCTCCTGGATATTAGAGAATCATGAGGAGTGTGGGGTTCAGAGGGGTTGAATCATGATGACCTCAAGGGAAGTTGGTGAAATTGTGATAGTTGTGACAATTTTTGATTGCCAAAAATTTGGAGATGTTTATTAGGCTTTATTCTACTTGACACCGGTTCGTGATAGAAAGTGAGAATCATAGTCGGGCTTAAAACAGAATGACAGACCTTGATGTGTCATTGTAGGGGATTTAGCTGAGGTTGGAAACATGATTTCTTGAATTTACATCTCTTGGGGGCACCCAGGGCAGCACAGTGGTGTAGTGGCTCGCACGTTCAACTCGCAGCAAAAAGGGTCTGAGTTCGATTCCGAGCTCGGGCGTTTCTGTGTGGAGTTGTGTGTGTTTGGGGGGGGGGGGGGGGGTCTGGGTACTCTGGTTTCTTACTATGGTTCAAAACATGCATGGTAGTTTAATTGGCTGTTCCAAATTGCCCCTAGGTGTAAGCATGAGTATGAATGGTTGTGTTAGTGTTGGCCTTGTGATGGCCTGGTGCGCCGACCAGAGTATTCCTTACCCTCGCTCAGAGTTGGCTTGGATTGGCCACTAGGCCACTATCTGTCTGTCTGTCTATCTATCAAGTATGCTGTATAATGTTTATATATTTTATTTAAAAATATCACAGAGCAAAATTAAAACGTTTTTCTTAATCATGACTACATTTTACTACATTTAATACTGTATTAATGAGTAAGACTGTCTATAGAATGTGTTTAAGAAACATATTTTAGTGCATGTAATAGATACATAGTACTTTACTTTTGGTTGATCATTCTCACATGTAATATGATCATGGGGTTTTACTTCCGGGTACAGAACTCGCGGATTATCTTCATTCACAGGAGGGGCCGGCTCCAAACCCCCACGAATATTGAGGGCCTACTGTGTGTATATACAGACACTCCCCGACTTACGTTTTTAATTGGTTCCAGACGGCCGAACACAAGTTGAAAATGAACGCAAGTTGTTACAGTGACGTGTGACGCTCATACTGTACTATACATCCATAAATACCATTACCGTATCTCATAAAACACCCCTAAATCAATTATTATAAACATAACATTGGAAAATAATATCAAATATATCAAATATCAACATTCATTAAAAAATAAGTCACTTATTTATACCGAGTCACTGACAATATGTGAGGCGCTCAATACCGAAAGTAGTGTACTTGCTGTGGGTTATACGGACTTCCGGTCTTTCAAGTGCACAAGGGTGCCGTTGAACTCGTTTACAACACACCCTGCACTGATGTGAATCAAGGAGCGGAGAGTTTTCTTTCCTGGATTCAGGTTTTCATTCATTTTACAATTCTCTTTGCTTAACTGAGTATGCATGGTAGATCGCGCTGATCCGAGCAGATAGTTAATTCATCACTGTGTATGAGACTTGTACCCATGCAAGTAGGCTTATGTTTCTGACCAACCATATTTGCTTAGGGTTACAAAAGTCCACAAAACAGTGTAAACACAAAGATCACAGAGATGACGTGTTAACACAAGGGTAACACGCTATATAACTGAGATATATATATAGAGGTGGAGGTATGCCTCCTGAAGTACACACCTCTTGACCTGAAGACGATGTTCAGGCCAGCGATGTTGTCTGGTTTTGAAACGGCGGCCCTGGGGAAAAGACATGAGGCAGAGCTGGAGGTAGCAGAGATGAAAATGTTGAGGCTCTCTTTGGGAGTAACGAGAATGGATAGGATCGGGAATGAGTACATCAGAGGGACAGCACATGTAAAATGTTTTGGAGACAATGTCAGAGAGGCTAGATTGAGATGGTGTGGACATGGACAGAGGAGGGATAGTGAATATATTGGTAGTAGGATGCTGAGGTTGGAACTAACAGACAGAAGGACCAGAGGAGGACCAAAGAGAAGATTTTTGGATGTGGTGAAGGAGGACATGAAGGTAGTTGGAGTAAGAGTAGAAGATGCAGAGGATAGGGTGAGATGGAGGCAGATGATTCGCTGTGGCAACCCCTGAAGGAAACAGCCGTGTGGGTCCTTGTCGTTCACACACATGTATTCTGTCTTACTGAGGCTAACCTTCATTCCTCTCCTTTCCAGGGCAGACCTCCACCTCTAGATTTTCCTGCACTTGTTCTCTGCTCTCACTACAGATCACGATGCCATCTGCAAACATTACAGTCCATGGAGATTCTTGTCTAACCTTGTCTGTCAGCCTGTCCATCACCATAGAAAACAAGAAGGGGCTCAGAGCTGACTCTTGATGCAGTCCCACCTCCACCTTGAACTATTGTCATACCAACAGCACACCTCACCACTGTCTTACATCTCTCATTTTCATCGCTGCTACCTCCAGCTCTGTCTTCTGTCTTTTTCCCAGTTGCTACTGTTTCTAAACCATACAACATCGCCTGCACCAACATGTCCATTGAAGTCTGCCCCAATGACCACTCTTTCACTTCTGGGGGTACTCTGCATCACTTCATCTAACTCTCTCTAGAATCTCTCCTTTTCTTCTAGCTCACATCCTGCCTGTGGCGCATAAGCACTAACAACATTGAACATCACACCTTCAATTTCTAACTTGAGACTCATCACTCTGTCTGACACTCTTTTCACTTCTGGAACACACACACACACACACACACACACACACACACACACACATATATATGTATGTATGTATGTATGTATATACATATATAATCTTCTTCAAATTATCCGCCTCCACCTCACCCTGTCCTCCGCATCTTCTTTTCTGACTCCAACGACCTTCATGTCTTCCTTCACCACATCCATAAATCTCTTCTTTGGTCTTCCTCGAGGCCTTCTGCCTGGTAGTTCCAGCCTCAGCATCCTACTGCCAATATACTCACTATCTCGCCTCTGTACATGTCCAAACCATTTCAATCTAGCCTCTCTGACTTTGTCTCCAAAACATCTAACATGTGCTGTCCCTCTGATGTGCTCATTCCTGATCCTATCCATCCTCGTTACTCCCAGAGAGAACCTCAACATTTTCATCTCTGCAACCTCCAGCTCTGCCTCCTGCCTTTTCCTCAGCGCCACTGTTTCTAAGCCATACAACATCGCTGGCTTCACCACCGTCTTGTACACTTTTCCCTTCATTCTTGCTGGCACTCTCCTATCGCACATCACACCAGACACTTTTCTCCAACCATTCCAGCCTGCCTGCACACGCTTCTTCACCTCTTTTCCACACTCTCCATTGCTCTGGATTGTTGAGCCTAAGTACTTAAAATCCTCCACCTTCTTTATCTCTGCTCCCTGTAACATCACCCTTCCTCCTGGGTCCTTCTCATTCACACACATGTATTCTGATTTTCTGAGGCTAACCTTCATTCCTCTCCTTTCCAGGGCATACCTCCACCTCTCTAGATTTTCCTAAACTTGTTCTCTGCTCTCACTACAGATCACAATGTCATCTGCAAACATCATAGTCCATGGAGATTCTTGTCTCACCTCGTCTGTCAGCCTGTCCGTCACCATAGCAAACAAGAAGGGGCTCAGAGCTGACCCTTGATGCAGTCCCACCTCCACCTTGAATTCGTCGGTCACACCAACAGCACACCTCACCACTGTGTTACATCTCTCATACATGTCCTGCACCACTCTAACATACTTCTCTGCCTCTCCAGACTTCCTCATACAACACCACAGTTCCTCTCTTGGCACCCTGTCATATGCTTTTTCCAGATCCACAAAGGCACAATGCAGTTCCCTCTGACCTTCTCTGTACTTCTCTAACATCCTCAAAGCAAACATTGCATCTGTGGTTCTCTTTCTTGGCATGAAACCAAACTGATGTTCACAAATGCTGACCTCTGCCCTTAGTCTAGCTTCCACTATTCTTTCCCATAACTTCATCGTATGGCTCATCAACTTTATCCCTCTGTAGTTGCTGCAACTCTGCACGTCTCCCTTGTTCTTAAAAATGGGCACCAGCACACTTCTCCTCCACTCCTCCGGCATCTGCTCACTCTCTAGTTTCTTGTTGAATGTTCTTGTCAGAAAATCTACTGCTACCTCTCCTAGACACTTCCATATCACCACCGGTATGTCATCAGGACCAACTGTCTTTCCATTCTTCATCCTCTTCAATGCCCTTCTCACTTCACCCATACTGATCTTAGCTACATCCTGCTCCTCAATGGTCACCTCTTCTACTCTTTTTTTTTTCTCTCATTTTCCTCATTCATCAGCTCTTCAAAGTATTCTTTTCATCTTCCCAGCATTCTTCTGTCATCAGTCAATACATTTCCCTCTCTGTCCTTTATCATTCTAACTTGCTGCACGTCCTTCCCATCTCTATTTCTCTGCTGTGCCATCCTGTATAAATCATTTCCTCCCTCCTTACTGTCCAACCTAGCATACAAGTCATCATACGCCCTCTGTTTGGCCTTAGCCACTGCTACTTTCGCCTTACGCTGTGTCTCCCTGTACTCCTGTTTACTCTCTTCGGTCCTCTCAATGTCCCACTTCTTTGCTAACCTCTTCCTTTGTACACACTCCTGCACTTCCTCATTCCACCACCAAGTCTCCTTATCTACTTTCCTTCCAGAGGACACACCAAGTATTCTCCTACCTGTCTCCCTGATCACATTTGCTGTTGTTGTCCAGTCATCTGGAAGCACTTCCTGGCCACCCAAAGCCTGTTTCAACTCCTCCTTGAAGATGACTCCTACTCCATTTCTCTTCCCATCCACACCGTGATAAAACAGCTTAAACCCTGCTCCTAAGCTTTTAGCTTTGCTACCTTTCCACCTGGTCTCCTGAACACACAGTATGTCCACCTTCCTCCTCTGCATCATGTCAGCCAGCTTTCTACCTTTTCTTTGCATAGTTCCAACATTCAAAGTCCCTACTCTCAGTCCTAGACTCATGCCTTTCCTCTTCTCTCTCTGCCTACGGACACGCCTCCCACCTCTCCTTCTTCGACCAACAGTAGTCCAATTTCCATCAGCACTCTGTTGATTGACAGCACTGATGGCGGTCATTGTTAACCCGGGCCTCGACCGATCCGATATGGGAGTAATACTTCTGATTTGCATCATAAATGTTTGGCATTGGTTTTACGTCGGATGCCCTTCCTGACACAACCCTCTGCATTTCTCCGGGCTTGGGACCGGCATGAGGGAGAGAGACACTGGTTAGTGCACCCCCCACCTCATGGCTGCATTGCATATATATATATATATATATATATATATATGTAATATACAGTCGCTCCCCGACTTGCGTTCATACGTTTTTTTCAATTTTACAGGGTTTTTTTTTTTTTTCAAAAAAAAGGGCAAATTTTGAGTTTAGACGTACCTACGTAGTATGCTGACGTGATCAGGCATGTGATTCTTCCGCGAAATATCGAAATTCCGATTTTTTTTTTTTCGTTGGCCCAGTTTAAAAAAAAAAAAAAAAAACGAGCCGAATATGTCACAATAACCTTTTCTGCTTTTATTCCGTTCCGAGTTTTGCATAAAATGACGTCTCTTTAGACCTTACTTATGACCATGATGTTATGACTTATCTTGAAACGCCACTGCTGATTGGCTGATGTTGAAACATGTACATAGACATACACACCACTTCCAGTCTGTTGCGCTATCTAAAGGATGTCCGTGATCGAGAGAAAAGATTCTGCTTGAATCAAAGAAAGAGATAAAGGCGAGAAAAACAAGTTTAGGTGGGAATGGATGGAAAAAGAAACCGTAGCATTCATGGGTAAAAAGAAGGTGACAAATTTGTTCAGTGACTTCTTCCGCAAAATCGATCGACCTGGGAAGGCGTTTGGGTATGTGGTGGACCCAACTTGTTGGAAGATTCCAGAACCCTACGGACTTAACCCTTTGTTTGCCGTTCGACCAGAAACTTCCGTGCAAAGAAAAGACCCAGTGAAACAACCAGTTTCTGTCACCGATCGAGTCGTTAATTTTGAGGTATGTTTGAGAGAGTTGTTGTCGAGTTTCCGATTATATTTTTTAAATTATTGTGAATGCATGCATGTTTTAGGTGTAGGACGTTCACGTGTTTGCTCCGTGAACTGAATCAAATGAGCCGACTCTATGGTCACTGAACCATTTTTCTGCTGTTTTTCGTAATTAACTGATGTAAATAGGTATTTACAGCAGCGGGAGTGTGTGCTCGTGTAAG
Organism: Plotosus lineatus; assembly: GCA_024760905.1. NCBI lineage: Eukaryota > Metazoa > Chordata > Actinopteri > Siluriformes > Plotosidae > Plotosus > Plotosus lineatus. Next base: position 41,670,467 of record CM045732.1, on the reverse strand, counting down.
TAGCTTATTAATATTGTAAATATAAAATGATGAATCAACCTCAACCGAAGCGCCTCAGCATCCAGAAGGACAACAAACTTTCTAAGGCAGCCTCCAGAAGGACAGTTCAGGCTGCCCAAAAGGAAGCAAGAAAGTGCCATGCTAAAGCACTAAAGACAAAGAAACATGAATTCAAGAAACTTGTCATGTATAGCATGTCGTGTGTACAGTTTGTTACCAGATTGTGTTTAAAGACAATGACTGTTAAGTGTTGTGAGGCAGGACATATCTATAAGAGTGACTATTTTATTTGTGACTGTGACACTTTTATTCGTGTTTGAATCCCACATGATAAACCCACAAGGACAGTATGCATATGTAGATTAGAAATTAAACTTTATAGAGCTCTTTCAGTGTCAGTCTTTCAGGGGGGTTGATTTCAGGTATTTTGGTGGTCAAATCACATGCCTGCGTAATGACGCTGCATTCATTGTTTACAAACTACAGACTGTGTGTGTGTGTATATATATATATATATATATATATATATATATGAGAGAGAGAGGATTTTCTGAGTAGATATACATACATATTATATATATATATATACATATACATACTTCTTCTTCTTCTTCTTCTTTTACTTTCGGCTGCTCCCTTCAGGGGTCGCCACAGCAAATCATCCGCCTCCACCTCACCCTGTCCTCCGCATCTTCTTTTCTGACTCCAACAACCTTCATGTCTTCCTTCACCACATCCATAAATCTCTTCTTCGGTCTTCCTCGAGGCCTTCTGCCTGGTAGTTCCAACCTCAGCATCCTACTGCCAATATACTCACTATCCCTCCTCTGTACATGTCCAAACCATCTCAATCTAGCCTCTCTGACTTTGTCTCCAAAACATCTTACGTGGGCTGTCCCTCTGATATACTCATTTCTGATCCTATCCATCCTCGTTACTCCCAGGGAGAACCTCAACATTTTCATCTCCGCTACCTCCAGCTCTGCCTCCTGCCTTTTCCTCAGCGCCACTGTTTCTAAGCCATACAACATCGCTGGCCTCACCACCATCTTGTACACTTTTCCCTTCATTCTTGCTGACACTCTCCTATCGCACATCACACCTGATACTTTTCTCCAACCATTCCAGCCTGCCTGCACACGCTTCTTCACCTCTTTTCCACACTCTCCATTGCTCTGGATTGTTGAGCCTAAGTACTTAAAATCCTCCACCTTCGTTATCTCTGCTCCCTGTAACATCACCGTTCCTCCTGGGTCCTTCTCATTCACACACATGTATTCTGATTTTCTGAGGCTAACCTTCATTCCTCTCCTTTCCAGGGCATACCTCCACCTCTCGAGATTTTCCTGCACTTGTTCTCTGCTCTCACTACAGATCACGATGTCATCTGCAAACATCATAGTCCATGGAGATTCTTGTCTCACCTCGTCTGTCAGCCTGTCCATCACCATAGCAAACAAGAAGGGCTCAGAGCTGACCCTTGATGCAGTCCCACCTCCACCTTGAATTAAGTCGGTCACACCGACAGCACACCTCACCACTGTCTTACATCTCTCATACATGTCCTGCACCACTCTAACATACTTCTCTGCCACTCCAGACTTCCTCATGCAATACCACAGTTCTTCTCTTGGCACCCTGTCATATGCTTTTTCCAGATCCACAAAGGCACAATGTAGCTCCCTCTGACCTTCTCTGTACTTCTCTATTAACATCCTCAAGGCAAACATTGCATCTGTGGTGCTCTTTCTTGGCATGAAACCAAACTGTTGTTCACAAATGCTGACCTCTGCCCGTAGTCTAGCTTCCACTATTCTTTCCCATAACTTCATCGTATGGCTCATCAACTTTATCCCTCTGTCCTTTTATTTTTATGATATTTTTATATATGTGTATATATATATATATATATATATATATATATATATATATATATATATGTATATGTATATATATATATGTATATATATATATATATATATATATATATATATATAGTATGTATATGTATATATATATATATACATACTATATATATATATATATATATATATATATATATATATATATATATATATATATATATATATATATATATATATATATATATATATATATATATATATATATATATATATATACACATATATAAAAATATCATAAAAATAAAAGGACAGGATAAAGAACAGGACAAACATTCTTCTATAATCACCTGAAGAGAGAGGATTGTTTCACCACCCCTCGAAACAGATCTGTAGTGATAAATGGAGATATGTGTATATATATATAATGTGTGTGTGTGTGTGTGTGTATGTATGTATATATATATATATATATATATATATATATATATGTATGTATGTTGTTTAGCGGTTTTCTCTTGTGTTAAGACGTCGTCTCTGTGATCTTTGTGTTTACACTGTTTTGTGGACTTTTGTAACCCTAAGCAAATATGGTTGGTCAGAAGTGTAAGCCTACTAGCATGGGTGCAAGTCTCGTACACAGAGATGAATTAACTATGAATTAACTATCTGCTCAGATCGGCACGATCTACCATGCATACTCTGTTAAGCAAAGAGTTGCAAAATGAAAACTCAAATCCACAAATTACAGAAAAATCACAGATATTTATTGTCTTTTAGCAGAATCCTAAGAGTGTAGGCTTATTTTTATATTAATATTCATGAGGATTTGTACCTGTTCTTTGTATGCATCTCTTGAATAAAGTTTACTGACTTACTTACACAAAAGAAAGAACTCTCCGCTTTGCTGGGAGACTGCATCAGTGCAGGCTGTGTTTTAAACGACTTCAACGGCACCCTTGTGCACTTGAAAGACCGGAAGTCTGTATAACCCACAGCAAGTACACTACTTTCGGTATTGAGCGCGTCACATATTGTAAGCGTTGATTGTCTGTTTTAATATTAATTTCAAATAAGTCACTTATACCGAGCCACTTTTGCGGACTTTTGTAACCCTAAGCAAGTATGGTTGGTCAGAGGCATAAGCCTACTAGTGATAGTGGTAATCAGAAAAAGCAGCAAGCCATCTCGTTAGAAACGAAGATGGCTATTATTAAGAAATTTGATGCTGATGAAAAACATGTGAATGTTGCACATTTCTTCCAAATGGCTTCGTCGACCATCGGAACCATTTACAAGCAGAAAGATCGTATCATGGAGAATGTTAAATGTTATATTGGATACTGTATAAGATATTTGATGAGTGAATTTGATTAAAATGTATCTATTTGAAATTATTTTGATTGAATTTAATTTATTTGAAATTAATGTTTATTATTTGATATCGTTGATATTATTTTACAGTGTTATGTTTTTAATTGATTTAGGGGTGTTTTATGAGATACGGTAATGGTATTTATGGATGTATAGGACAGTATGAACGTCATATGTCACTGGAACATACAGTAATAGCTTGCATTTTTTTTCACCTTATGTTTGGCTGTCCGGAAACTAACTAAAACGTTAAGTTGGGGAGCATCTCTCTGTGTGTGTATATTCAGGGTGCTCATAAATCATGGAGTGCCATACTTTTTTTTTTAAATCATGGACATTCTGAAACCAATATAAACCCATGTTGACCTTTTTTATGTAGTGCAGTAATCCACTGTTCCAGTACAGAGGAAGCTTCATGTTTGCTATTGAGCCGTAGGGGGTAAAAATTAATTTTGTATGTTACTACCTGAAAGGGCTGTTCTGTTCATTGGCAACATCACTGTTGCCTTAATAAAAGCTTATTTTTATTCTGTGATGATTCTGTTCTTTCAGAGAGTCGGAGCGAGTTTTTGGAGAAACTACAGCGTGCAAGAAGTCAAGTCAAGCCCGTCACAGCTAGCCAACCAATTCTCTCAGCGGTGGGACCCACAAAACTCACAGTGGGCAACTGGTCACTCACATGCTTAAAGGAGGGCGAGATAGCCATTCATAATTCAGATGGGCAGCAGGCCACCATCCTGAAAGAAGATCTACCAGGCTTTGTGTTTGAGTCCAATCGAGGCACCAAGCACTCTTTTACCGCTGAAACTTCTCTTGGTGAGCTTGGGACAAATGTGTCCCTTTTGAATTTTTTTGAATCGAAGTAAGTGATGGAGTTGTTTGAAGCATATGTTGTGGTCATGCCTTGGTTAAGATTATTCTTTTTGGCCATTATTTTTTCATCTTATTGCTCATTTGTTTCAGGATCCGAATTTGTGACAGGCTGGACTGGAAAACGAGGACGCAAGCTAAAATCCAAATTGGAAAAAACAAAACAAAAGGTGAATGTTTGCGTGGTGTGGTTTCCTTTTTATAAATAATACACTTTTTGTTTTTCAAGAACCGTCGAAGTAATTTTGTAATGGGTTTTGAGTAAGTGCTTGCTGAGTTAGTTATTTATCTTTGAATTTAAAATGAGGAGCCACTTCACTGAACGAACTCATTTGATCTGTCTCTGTAGGTGAAGACAATGGCTCGAGATTTGTATGATGACCACTTTAAGGCTGTAGAAAGTATGCCCAGGGGAGTGGTTGTCACCTTGAGAAACATTGCAACTCAGCTTGAATCTGCCTGGGAGTTGCACACCAACAGACAGGTGAGCACCAAGTCAATGTAAGACTGCCAATGAATTAAGTTTTGTCATCACAGAACATTATTCAAGAGTACCCAGGCAGGCTTCATATCTGTCTCATTTGTTTAATTTGGGTGGCACGGTGGCGTAGTAGTTAGCAGGTCCACTTCACAGCAAGAAGGTCCTGGGTTCTATTCCCAGCTCGGGTGTTTCTGTGTAGCATTTGCATGTTCTCCCCATATTAGTGTGGGTTTCCTCCTGGTACTCTGGTTTCCTCCTACAGTCCAAAAACATGCACAGGAGGTTATTGGGCTGTTCCAAATCAACCCTAGGTGTGAGTGTATGAATGGTTGTATGAGTATCAGCCCTGCAATGGCCTGGCAAGCTGTCCAGGGTATACCCCACCCTTGCCTCGAGTTGGCTGAGATGGACACCATCCTCCCAGTGACCCTAATTAGGATTAAGCGGTGCAGAAAATGAATGAAAAAGGATGAATGAATGAATTTGTTTTATGTTTTCTGTATCAACATTAGGAAAATCTGATGGTTTTTATTGCAGATATATAGGATATTTTGATGACCTCTCAAACTCGAGAGCGCCACTCTACCTGATGAGGCACGTTTGACTTGCATCACGAATACTAGTGTAGCTCTCCGTGTACTTGGATGTCCACTCCCACCCCCCATAGTCCAAAGACGTGCACATGAGGCGAATTGACTGTTCTAAATTGCTGCCAAGTGTGTGTTTTTGTGTGTTGCCCTGCGCATTGAAGCAGTCATTTCTGCAAAAGGATTCCCGACCAAGTATTGAGTGCATAACTGAACATAATTATTTGAAGGTTGACTTTTTTTGTATTAAAAAAGCTTTTTTTTATTATTTATTTTTTATTGGTTGGATGAAATATGCTAATTTTTTGAGAGAGGCATTTTTGGTTTTTCTTTACTTTTTTGCCAAAATTATCAATATTAAAACAATAAAATGCTTGAACTACTTAAGTTGTGTGTAATGAATATAAAATATATGAAAGTCGAATGTTTATCAGTACATTACAGAAAATAATGAACTTTATCACAATATGCTAATTTTTTGAGAAGGACGAGTATGTGTTTGGGTGAGCCACTCCACCTAAAGTATGCTTTTGGGTCCAAAAATAAGATTTTTAGACGGTCATATAGAGGAGGCCAAAAGCTGCAAAATGCAGCAAAAACATTGTCAATACCTTGAAAAATGACTGAGCTATGCCATTTTTTGTGTCAGCATTCAACTAAAAATTTCAAAAGAAATTTTAGAGAAAAATGAGCACAAAGATTTCCCTTCTTCCAGGCTCATTAGTCCTTAGCAACCAAACATTTTTATCCACCTCAGCCACATAAACTTTTAAAAAACATGTCTAGGAAGAGTTTTAGGAAGCAATGATGAGAGAAATCATCCTCATTTTAATCTGACACGCCCTTTTTAAACCCATCAGTCATCGTGGTAACTACCCAAAAATTAACGAAAATTGACAATTTTTTTTTCCTATTTCTGTTTATGACAATAAGATCAGTATGTATCTTTTCGACCATTATATAAAGGTTCAAATGCCTTCAAATGATCATTTTTTTTCCTTTCGGCTGTTCCCTTCAGGGGTCGCCACAGCAAACCATCCGCCTCCATCTCACCCTGTCCTCTGCATCGTCTTCTCTTACTCCAATGACCTTCATGTCCTCCTTCACCACATTCATAAATCTCTTTTTTTGGTCTTCCTCTAGGCCTTCTGCCTGGTAGTTCCAACCTCAGCATCCTACTACCAATATACTCACGAGCCCTCCTCTGTACATGACCAAACCATCTCAATCTAGCCTCTCTGACTTTGTCTCCAAAACATCTTACATGGGCTGTCCCTCTGATGTACTCATTTCTAATCCTATCCATCCTCATTACTCCCAGAGAGAATCTCAACATTTTCATCTCTGCTACCTCCAGCTCTGCCTCCTGCCTTTTCCTCAGCGCCACCGTTTCGAAACCATACAACATCGCTGGCCTCACCACCATCTTGTACACTTTTCCTTTCATTCTTGCCGAGACCCTCTTATCACACATCACACCGGACACTTTTCTCCAATCATTCCAACCTGCCTGCACACGCTTCTTCACTTTTCCACACTCTCCATTGCTCTGGACTGTTGAGCCTAAGTACTTAAAATCCTCCACCTTCGTTCTCTCTGCTCCCTGTAACATCACCATTCCTCCTGGGTCTTTCTCATTCACACACTTGTCTTCTGATTTTCTGATTTTCACCTTCATTCCTCTCCTTTCCAGGGCATACCCCACTTCTCTAGATTTTCCTGCACTTGTTCTCTGCTCTCACTACAGATCACAATGTCATCTGCAAACATCATAGTCCATGGAGATTCTTGTCTCACCTCGTCTGTCAGCCTGTCCATCACCATTGCAAACAAGGGGTTCAGAGCTGATCCTTGATGCAGTCCCACCTCCACCTTGAATTCGTCGGTCACACCGACCGCACACCTCACCACTGTCTTACATCTCTCATACATGTCCTGCACCACTCTAACATACTTCTCTGCCACTCCAGACTTCCTCATGCAATATCACAGTTCTTCTCTTGGCACCCTGTCATATGCTTTCTCCAGATCCACAAAAGCACAATGCAGTTCCCTCTGACCTTCTCTGTACTTCTCTATTAACATCCTCAAAGCAAACACTGCATCTGTAGTGCTCTTTCTTGGTATGAAACCAAACTGTTGTTCACAAATGCTGACCTCTGCCCTTAGTCTAGCTTCCACTATTCTTTCCCATAACTTCATCGTATGGCTCATCAACTTCATCCCTCTGTAATTGCCGCAACTCTGCACGTCTCCCTTGTTCTTAAAAATGGGCACCAGCACACTTCTCCTCCATTCCTCTGGCATCTGCTCACTCTCTTAAGACTTTGTTGAGTGTTCTTGTCAGAAAATCTACTGCTACCTCTCCTAGGCACTTCCATACCTCCATAGGTATATCATCAGGACCAACTGCCTTTCCATTCTTCATCCTCTTCAGTGCCCTCCTCACTTCACCCTTACTAATCTGTTACTTCCTGCTCCTCAGTGGTCACCTCTTTTACTCTTTTTTTTCTCTCTCTCATTTTCCTCATTCCCTCTCTGTCCTTTATCACTCTAACTTGCTGCAAATCCTTCCCATCTCTATTTCTCTGCTGTGCCAACCTGTATAGATCATTTTCTCCCTCTTTACTGTCCAACCTACCATACAAGTCATCATACGCCCTCGCGTCTTAGACACTGCTCCCTTCGCCTTACGCTGTGTCTCCCTGTACTCCTGTTTCCTGTCTTCAGTCCTCTCTATGTTCCACTTCTTAGCTAACCTCTTCTTTGGTACACATTCCTGCACTTCCTTATTCCGCCACCAAGTCTCCTCATCTACTTTTCTTCCAGAGGACACACCAAGTACTCTCCTACCTGTCTCCCTGATAACATTGGCTGTAGTTGTCCAGTCTTCTGGAAGCACTTCCTGACCACCCAAAGCCTGTTTCAACTCCTCCTTGAAGACAACACGATATTCTTCCTTTTTCAGCTTCCACTACTTTGTCTTCTGCTCTGCCTTTGCCTTCATCTTCCTCACCATCAGCATCATCCTATGCTGTTTGGCAACACTCTCACCCACTACTGCTTTGCAGTCACTGACTTCCTTCAAATTACATCGCCGACACAAGATGTAGTCTATCTGTGTGCTCCTACCTCCGCTTTCATAAGTCAGCCTATGCTCCTGTTTCTTCTGGAAGAAAGTGTTCACCACAGCCATTTCCATCCTTTTTGCAAAATCTATCAACATCTGTCCTTCTGTGTTCCTGTCCTGGATATCATACCTGCCCATTTCCTCGTCCCATCTGTTTCCTGCACCAACATGTCCATTGAAGTCTGCCCCAATGACCACTCTTTCATCTTTGGGGGTACTCTGCATCACTTCATCTAACTCCCTCCAGAATCTCTCCTTCTCTTCTAGCTCACATCCTACATGTGGGGCATAAGCACTAACAACATTGAGCATCACGCCTTTGATTTGTAACTTGAGACTCATCACTCTGACGCTCTTTTCACTTCCTGACCAACCCCTCCTTCAAGATGACTCCTACTCCATTTCTCTTCCCATCCACACCATGATGACATTTCATGCTCCTTTTCCAGAAATTATGTGTATTCACAATCTTTTAAATAAACTTAATGACTGTTATTGAAGAGAATGACGGAGATATTATTCCGCATGGAGTAAACTAGAGTCAGGAAGTAAACCGGAATTTCACTGTGATGGGCACTGAGCATGTGCAAGCCCGAGCTGACCAATAAGTGTGCTCGTTTCAAATCTTCCTTAGCAACCAACCTACATTTTATGAGCATATAGTCCTCATAACCTTTATTTTATTCGCTGAAATGGCATTTTAATAATTGACCGCAAATATGCATATGCAAACCATGAGTGCAAAACCGTGAGTAGTCAAGGGTGTTTTGTGTGTGTGTGTGTTGTGTATGTATGTATGTGTGTGTGTGTGTGTGTGTGTGTGTGTATATATATATATATATATATATTAATTTATTTATTACAGTGGTACCTCACCTAACAAAAGACCCCACAAACGAAAAATCCAGGTTACGAAATGCCTTTACCTAAAATTTCCGTCTCTGGATACGAAACAAATTCACTTTACGAAAGTGCCATCTCAAAAACTCAAACAATGGCCGAGTTGCTCTCCCATTGGCAAGCTCCCAATATCCCGCCCCGCTGGCCTCCCATTGGCTAGGAGGGCGCTGCATCTCCATAATACCCATGACGCAGCTCCCTCCCGTTGGCTAGGAGACAGCTGCATCTCCATAATACCCATTAGTTTTTCAAGTGTGCTCATTGCAACTTTATTTTTTGGCTGAGGCTTTTAACCTTGCATAAACATGTGTAAGATTATAACTCTGCCAAGAAGACAGTCAACACCCATGTGATTCCCGGTAAAAGTGATTCCTAGTGCGAGTGAAAAGAAGGGGGCTCGTGGTATGCGGTTGAGTGATATCGCAAAGGAATACGGCCAAACCCATCTTCCATCGGTACGATATTGAAGCAGATGAAGGCCTCAAAATGTATACTTTTAGAATTTTTAAAGGGTTTTAGGGGTAGTATTGGGGGCCTTGGAATGAATCAGCCCTTTTACATGTAAGATGCGGCTCAACTTACGAAAAAATCAGGTTATGAAACCACTTCTGGAACGGATTAATTTCGTAAGGTGAAGAGGTACCACTGTGTGTGTATATATCAGGCATGTGATTTTTCCATGATTTCGCGGAATTCCGACTTTTTTCATTGACCCAGTTTAAAAAAATAATTAAATAATTTTTCCACACCGAATATGTCAAAATAATATTTTCTGCTTTTATTCCGTTCTGAGTTTTGCATAAAATGACCTCTCTTGAAACGTTACTGCTGATTGGCTGATGGCTTTCTAATATCCAATCGCTGATGTTGAAACATGTACGTAGACATTCGCGCCACTTGTGATCTGTTCAGCTATCGAAAGCATGTCCGTGATCGAGAGAAAAGATTCTGCTCGAATCACAGAAATAGACAATGTCGTAAAAAACAAGTTTTGGTGGGAATGGATGGGAAAAGAAACAGTAACATTCAATTGCTGGAACATTTGGTGTTTAAGCGACGATTCCAGAACCCTACGGACTTACCCCTTTGTTTGCCGATCGACCAGAAACCTTCGTGCAAAAAAAAAAAAGACCCAGTGAAACAAACAGTTCCTGTCGCCGATCGAGTAGTTAATTTTGAGGTATGTTTGAGAATTTTATTGTCCAGTTTCCGATTATATTTTTCAAATTATTGTGAATGCATGCATGTTTTAGGCGTAGGACGTTCATGTGTTTATTCCGTGAACTGAATCAAATGAGCCGACTCTATGGTCACTGAACCATTTTTCTGCTGTTTAGAATAAATAAATTATTGCCGCATTAACTCACCAGTTTTTCCTAATTAACTTATGTAAATAGGCATTGTTATTCAGTGTTTCTAAACAGCAGCGGGAGTGTGTGCTCATGTAATTAGCTCATTAATATTGGAAATGTAAAACTATAAATCTGAGCCTCAATTGAAACGCCTCAGCATCCCGAAAGACAACACACTTTCTCAGGCAGACTCCAGAAGGACATTTCAGGCTGCACAAAAGGAAGCAAGAAAGTGCCATGCTGACGCACTAAAGACAAAGAAACATTAATTAAAAAAACTTGTCATGTATAGCATGTCATGTGTATACAGATGCTCCCCGACTTATGTTCATTCGTTTTACGTTTTTTCGATGTTACGTTTTTTTTTTAAGTCAAATTCAGTTTAGACATACCTATGTAGTACGCTGATGTAATGATGCAATGACATAATGACGCTGCATCCATTGTTTACAAGCGACAGACTGAGCATGCCCCTCCTTCCCAGTTCAGTTTTTTATATATATATATATATATATATATGTATATATATATATATATATATGTGTGTGTGTGTGTGTACATATACATATATATACACACACACACATACATACATACATACATACACATACAGTCGGCCCCCAACTTACGAAGACCCCTGTGTACGAAATCCCCGGGTTACGAAAAACATTTTCCTGAGTTTCCGTCCCCGAGATACGAAACAACCCCCTCTTACGAAAAGAAATTCAAACACGCCAATCAAAATTTCACACGACGCGTGAGTTGCTCTCTCATTGGCTGTCTCTCAACAGCCCGCCCCGCTGGCCTCCCAGATGGAGACAGAAGGAAGCTTCACTCTCTTGTTTTTAGGTCAGTTTTTCAAATTTTTTTTAATTCAGTCAATGTTTAATAAATGTGGGCACATTTGAGCTCATCTGGAATTCCGATCCCTCAAGGAATCAACTAAAAGTTGAGTTTGTCAAGCAGGGAATGTACTTTGAATTCACGTCTTGTGGGCGTGTCCCGCAGCGCGTGCGAGTGACATAGAAGAGGAATAACGCTTCAGTTTTTAGGTTTTTAAGTTGTTTTAGTTCAATAAATGGTCAAGCAGGCAATGCGCTTTGAATTCACGTCTTGTGGGCATGGCTCGCAGCACACGCGCGAGAGAGAGATAGAGGAGGAATAACGCTTTAGTTTTTAAAGTTTTAATTCAGTAAAAGGTCAAGCAGGGAATGCGCTTTGAATTCACGTCTTGTGGTCGTGGCCTGCAGCACGAGAGAGAGAGAGAGAGAAAAGGAATAACGCTTTAGTTTTTAGTTTTTTAAGTTGCATTAATTCAGTTAGTGTTTAATAAATGTGGGCGCATTTGAGCTTATCTGGAATTCCAATCCCTCAAGGACTCATTCAAGTTGAGTTTGTCAAGCAGGGAATGCACTTTGAATTCCACGTCTTGTGGGCGTTGCCCGCAGCGCGCTCGAGGGAGAGAGAGGGAGAGAGAGGGAGAGAGAGGGAGAGAGAGGGAGAGAGATCGAAGGAGAGAGAGAGAGAGGTGTGTGTGTGTGTGTGTGTGTGTTAATAAAAAATGTTTAATAATGGTTTAATTAATAAATATGTTTATAAAATGTTTAAATGATTTCATAAAATTTGTTTTCCTTTTAACACGTATTTCATACAAAATTGGTGTACTTTGATCATTTTTAAAGGGTTTATGGGGTTTATCCAGTCCAAAGACTGGAGCCTTGGAACGAATTAGGCGTTTAACATATATAAGATGCGACCCTTACTTACGAAATCCCCACGTTCCGAAAAGGGCTCTGGAACAGATTAATTCTCTCTCTCTCTCTACACACACATATATATATATATATATAGTGTGTGTATATATATAGATCAGTTATGTAGCGTGTTACCCTTGTACCCTTGTGTTAATACGTCATCTCTGTGATCTTTGTGTTTGTACTGTTTTTGTGGACTTTTATAACCCCAGGCAAATCTGGTTGGTCAGAAGTGTCAGCCAACGAGCATGGGTGCAAGTCTCATACACAGACATGAATTAACTATCGGAACGGCGCAATCTACCATGCATACTCAGTTAAGCAAAGAGAGTTGTAAAATGAATAAAAACCCGAATCCAGAAAAGAAAGCGAACTCTCCACTCTACTGGTGATTCACATCAGTGCAAGCTGAGTACTAAACGAGTATTCAACGGCGCCCTTGCTCACTTGAAAGACTGGAAGTCTGCATCACCCGCGCTTTGTTTCAAGCACAAATAAGTAAACTTCTTTCGGTGTTGAGCGCCTCACATATTGTAAGCGTTGATTGGCTGTTTTAAGTTTCTTGTAGGGTGACTCGGCTCAGCTTCATGTGAAGTGACCATCCGTCAACCATCGAAACCATTTACAAGCTGAAAGATCGCATCTTAGAGAATGTTAAAGGTTATATTTGATATTTGATGAGTGAATTTGATTAAAATTCATCTATTTGAAATTATTTTGCTGAATTTAATTTATTTGAAATTAATGATGATATTATTTGATATTATTTTACAATGTTATGTTTATAATAATTGATTTCGGGGTGTTTTATGAGATACAGTAATGGTATTTATGTATGTGTACATTATGCCCTCTAAATTCGCGGGCGTTCGGTTCCAAGTCCTCCCGTGAATTGAGATAATCCGCGAGTCCTGTAGCCGGAATGTAACACGTCACACGCACGAATGAGCAGCCGGAAGTAGAATACTATGTATCTATTCCATGCGTTAAAATATGCTTCTTGAACACATTCTATAGACAGTCTTACCCTTTAATACAGTATTAATGTAGTAAAATGTGGTAATGATAAAGAAAAACTTTTCAATTTTTACTCTTATTTTTATTGATGATAGAATATAAACATTATACAGCATATACTGTTGTAAAGCACTCGTTTTAAAGTCTTTTTCAATTATTATTCCAGTACAGTACCCAAGTTAATTCTGAGAATGTTTGTGAGTGAGATGTTATGTTCTGTCGCATGTTTAACAAATGATACCAAATGGATAAACTTTATTACGCTTTATGTCCTTTTACATTGAACTTGGAGTGACATCTCCAAGATGGCACTGCCTAGAGGGCAACGTCGTGGAGTTCTCGGAGTCAAATTGTTTCATTGTTCGTTTTAATTTGTTTTATTTGTTTGTTCATGTTTTGCACTACGCTCGTCAATGATCGGTCGGACCCCTACTACAGCTATGAGTAGCTTCAGATTCGGGCAACAAAGCACGCAACAACTTCTATCGTGAGCTGCTATGCTATGGGAGCTCAATGCTAACAATAAACCCAGGTGGAATTCTCAGATTCTCCAGCGCTTGGTTAGCATTTCTGGCCATACTGCTTGAAAATGTTCAGTCCCTGCGAAACAAGATGGACGAGCTTCATACTCAGATTGTAGCGCTGAGGGATCCACAGGACTGTGTTTCTGTGAAACATGGCTCGAGGAGAGTACACCCGATAAGGTGATTATACCAGCCGGCTACACGGCCTTCATCCCCGACAACCCCAAGTGCCGGCGTCGTCGTTCGGCCCCTTCCCGCCTGGGCTTCTTTTTTAGCTGGGATGCGGCTCACATTGAGCTGCCTACCATAGCATATTAGCTCTGCTAATAGCATGTTAGCTCTGCTTAGTTATACACGCCTGAAGATACTCCGATCTTATAGCTGTAGTAGAGTCAACCAGTCATGGACGAGCATAGTGCAAAACATGAACAAATAAAACAACAAATAAAACAAATTAAAATGAACAAAGAAACAATTTGACTCTGAGAAATCTGCGACTTCGCCCTCTGGGCAGCGCCATCTTGGAGACGTCACTCCAAGTTCAGTGTAAAAGGACATGAAGAGTAGCGTAATAAAGTTTATCCTTTTGGTATTGTTTGTTAAACATGCTACAGAACATAAAATCTCACGCATAAACATGAACTTAGGTACTGTACTGGAATAATAATTGAAAAAGATTTTAATACAACAGTTCAGAGAAAACCGTCGTTTTTAAGAGAAAGTCTTATTTCTTCAGAAGAGACATCCAGCGTTTTCTATCGCTTAGCCAGAGAAGACGCATTGCGTTTGAGTGGTCTCATAGAGCTTAACTGGTCATTTAAACACACACAAAAAAGAGGCTCATTGACAACTTGTGTGTGAATGAGGAAAAGGGGCAGGACATCAGCTCAACCAATCAGGAGAAAGGAGGACAGCCATTGGCTGAATTTGAATCACGTGCCGGTTGCTCGGCAGTCAGCGGATACGCAAACCGTGGGTGCAAAACTGCGAATAGTCAAGGGCATACTGTTGCGCATCATACATCACTGTAACAACTTAGGTTCACCTTCAACTTGCGCTTGGTTGTCCGAAACTAATTAAAAATGTAAGTCGGGGAGCGTCTGTAGTTTTTTTCCAGATTGTGTTTAAAGACAATGACTGTCAGTGTTGTGAGGCAGGACATATCTGAGAGTGACTATTTGATTTGTGACTGTGACACTTTGATTAGTGTTTGAATCCCACATGATAAAACCACAAGTTGAGGTATGTACTCGTCATTCTCAAAAAAATAGCATATTGTGATAAAGTTCATTATTTTCTGTAATGTACTGATAAATATTCGACTTTCATATATTTTAGATTCATTGCACACCACCTGAAATATTTCAGGTCTTTTATTGTTTTAATACTGATGATTTTGGCATACAGCTCATGAAAACCCAAAATTCCTATCTCAAAAAATTAGCATATTTCATCCGACCAATAAAGTGCTTTTAATACAAAAAGTCAACCTTCAAATAATTATGTTCAGTTATGCACTCAATACTTGGTCGGGAATCCTTTTGCAGAAATGACTACTTCAATGCGGCGTGGCATGGAGGCAATCAGCCTGTGGCACTGCTGGGGTGTTATGGAGGCCCAGAATGCTTCGATAGCGGCCTTAAGCTCATGCACAGTGTTGGGTCTGGTGTCTCTCAACTTTCTCTTCACAATATCCCACAGATTCTCTATGGGGTTCAAGTCAGGAGAGTTGGCAGGCCAATTGAGCACAGTAATCCCATGGTCAGTAAACCATTTACCAGTGGTTTTGGCACTGTGAGCAGGTGCCAGGTCGTGCTGAAAAATGAAATCATCTCCATAAAGCTTTTCAGCAGATGGAAGCATGAAGTGCTCCAAAATCTCCTGATAGCTAGCTGCATTGACCCTGCCCTTGATAAAACACAGTGGACCAACACCAGCAGCTGACATGACACCCCAGATCATCACTGACTGTGAGTACTTGACACTGGACTTCAGGCATTTTGGCATTTCCTTCTCCCCAGTCTTCCTCCAGACTCTGGCACCTTGATTTCCGAATGACATGCAAAATTTGCTTTCATCCAAAAAAAGTACTTTGGACCACTGAGCAACAGTCCAGTGCTGCTTCTCTGTCAGGTGCTTCTGCCTCTGTTTCTGGTTCAAAAGTGGCTTGACCTGGGGAATGCGGCACCTGTAGCCCATTTCCTTCACACGCTTGTGCACGGTGGCTCTGGATGTTTCCACTGCTTCCACAGGTCCCCCAAGGTCTGGAATCGGCCCTTCTCCACAATCTTCCTCAGGGTCCGGTCACTTCTTCTGGTTGTGCAGCGTTTTCTGCCACACTTTTTCCTTCCCACAGATATCCCACTGAGGTGCCTTGATACAGCACTCTGGGAACAGCCTATTCGCTCAGAGATTTCTTTCTGTGTCTTACCCTCTTGCTTGAGGGTGTCAATGATGGCCTTCTGGACAGCAGTTAGGTCGGCAGTCTTACCCATGATTGCGGTTTTGAGTAATGAACCAGGCTGGGAGTTTTTAAAAGCCTCAGGAATCTTTTGCAGGTGTTTAGAGTTAATTCGTTGATTCAGATGATTAGGTTAATAGCTCGTTTAGAGTACCTTTTCATGATATGCTAATTTTTTGAGATAGGAATTTTGGGTTTTCATGAGCTGTATGCCAAAATCATTAGTATTAAAACAATAAAAGACCTGAAATATTTCAGTTGGTGTGCAATGAATCTAAAATATATGAAAGTTTAATTTTTATCAGTACATTACAGAAAATAATGAACTTGATCACAATATGCTAATTTTTTGAGAAGGATTAGTATATGGAGATTAGAAATTAAAATTTATAGAGCTCTTTCAGTGTCTGAAATAGCATTTTTCTCTTTCTGAAATGCTTAAAACCTAGGAGCTTCGGGGGGCTGCCCAGACCCCTGGCTGATTTTCAGATATTTTGATAATGGTCAAATAGCATGCCTGATATATAGACTGCAAAAAAAAAAGTTAAGGATATTTGGAAATTTTTAAAGTTTTGTGAATTGGCCTTAGTTTCATTTTTTTATTGACAAATATCCTTAACCTTTTTGTGTGTGTGTGTATATATAATATAATATATATATGCGAATAAACCAAAATATCTCTCATGGTAGTTATAATCTCTTTCTTCAATTGTTTGAAATTATATTCAATAAATAATTAAAGCAACAAATTTATTTAAAAAATGCATTTCTGAAAAAAGATGAAGCCTGCCAAGAATGCTCTTGAGTACTTTATTCTGATTAATGTCCTCACACATGTTCAGCACCTCGCTCATCATTAATGAAACTTATCATCTGTTTTAATTATTGAATTTTAATGGCTTGTGTGTTACTGAGAGCCCTATTTTTTATTTTTAAAGTCTAACTTTAAAAATTAAAACTGCTAGTATTGTATAAATGTCGCTCTGCTCTATTGCAGTGTATCGAGGGAGAGAACACATGGCGAGACCTCATGAAAACCGCTTTAGAAAACTTAATAGTGGTTCTCAAGGATGAAAACACCATCTCTCCATATGAAATGTGCAGCAGTGGCCTTGTGCAAGCACTTTTTACTGTTCTTAATAACGTGAGTCACATGGTTTCACAGATGGTTGTGTAGCATTTACATTACTTGGCTTTTACTGTACTGTTTACCCTTTTTTCCCCCTAAACAGAGTGTAGACCTTGATATGAAGCATGATTGTAAGCAATTTATGGAGAGGATAAATGTGTTTAAAACGGCGTTCAGTGAAAATGAAGACGATGAAAGGTAAATAAAACCTACCTTAAAACTTAAGCTTTCTTGTATTAAAATGGCAAGTTATTTTTTTCTTCTCCTAAATATGCTTTATCAAATGTAATTAAAATGTGTTTTAGCCGACCCGCAGTTGCCTTAATCCGCAAATTAATAGCAGTGCTGGAGTCTATAGAACGACTACCTCTTTACTTGTATGACACACCTGGCTCAGCATACAACTTACAGGTAAACTTTTTCTTTTTTTCCTTTTTTTTTTTTACTTTTTTCATCCAATTTCACTGCTGGGTTTTTCAGTCTCAAGTAAAAACAAAGGTAAAAATAATAGATGCAAAATAAAGAGCATCTGGGCAGAGATTCACCAATCACAAAAAAAACTGCATTCAGTTCCATAATTTCAGAATGATGTTCCTCGACATAAAATATTTAAATATCTCATTATGCATAATATCCAAAGCTTCCGAGAACCCGGAGAACTCTCTGTGCGCAAGGCTGTGTCCGGCTGTTCTCCTTTTCATTTCTGCAGTGTGAGGTTGGTACATCTGTCCATGTTCAGTAAAAAGGTCATAGTATTGACCTATATTTCTGATCATGATCTAAACTTGAAGTCAAGTTGTCACTCACACCTATTGTGAGCTCAGACAATGATGTCCGGAAGTGTTCCTCCGCTTATGCAGTTGTGGGTGTGTGTTCTCAGAATCTTTTCATATTATGTACTGTAGATGATAAGATTCAGTTTTTATAACATTGAGGACATTGGGCGTCATTCACAAATCCTTCTTTTGAAAACAGTTCTTTAAGTCTTACTTGCACACTTTCATGAGGATTCTGTTATTCCTTATTTTTGTCTTGGATTTGTTCTTTCGTACGAACAAAATCTATGAACCATGGTAGTGCACTCTTGCACACGGCTCGGTGTTGAAGTGATGTTGCGAAATCACTGCTGTTTATTTTCTTTTTTATATTTCTGATGCATAATATGATGTCAGAGGTACAGATGCTCCCCGACTTATGTTTTAGTTCGGTTCCAGAAGGCCAAACGTCAGGTTAAAAAAAAAAAAAGTAAGTTGTTACAGTCTATTCCAGTTACATATGACGTTCATACTGTACTATACATCCATAAATACCATTATTGTATCTCATAAAACACCCATAAATCAATTATAAATAGAACATTGTAAAATAATATGAAATGTATCAAATAATATCATTAATTTCAAATAAATTAAATTCAAACAAAATAATTTCAAATAGATACATTTTAATCAAATTCACTAATCAAATATCAAATACATACAAATATAACCTTTAACATGCTCTGTGCTGCGATCTTTGTAAATGGTTCCGATGGTCGACGGAACCATTTGGAAGAAACGTGCAACATTTCACATGTATTTCACCATCATCAATTTTCTTGATAATAGCCATCTTTGTTTCTGACGAGATGGCTTGCCGCTTTTTCTTTTTACCACAATCACTCGTGTGTGGGGCCGGTGGCGTAGTGGTTAGGGTGATGTGCTCATGATCGGAGACCCTCACTGTGCTAAGACCCCTGGGCAAGGTCTCAACTACAAGTGTGCCTCTGTTCACCCAGCAGTGTAAATGGGAACCAGTGGAAATATACTGGGAAGGTAACCTGCGATGGACTAGCGTCCCATCCAGGGGGAGTTGAACTCCTGGTCGCTTCATGCTATGGAAACCGGGGATAAGCACCTGCCTGATGAGCCTCGAGGCTTGGGTGTAAAAACCGAACAGACTTACCAACTATCACTAGTCGGCTTACGCTTCTGACCAACCATAGCTTACGCTTCCTGACCACCTTGCTTAAGTGACAAAGTCCGCAAAGCAGTGTAAACACAAAGATCACAGAGACGACATCTTAACAGAAGGGTAACACGTAGTGCACTTGAAGGAAGAAGGGCACGTTCAGGCTGTCGTTTGCAAACAATGGATGCAGCGTCATGCTGAAGTAGTGTATTATGTCTGTCTACTACGTAGGTACGTCTCGTACTACAGAGAGCATGCTAAACACAAAATTTGACTTTTTTTTTTTTTTTTTTAAACATGAAATCGAAAAATACGTAAAACGAATGGAGGTAAGTCGGGGAGCGTCTGTAATTGGGTCCCCACCCTCATTTAATTTTATTAAATAATTGTTGCAAAGCATCATAAAGAGATCTTTGTCAACTGTTGCATGAACAATGAAAATCAGTTTCGCAGCTCTTTGTTTCGTAGCAATTATAAAAAAGTACACAAAAGACAACAAGGGAACTACACTAAGCAATTTATGTGCATATAGCTATTTATACACACATACATACATGCTATATATTCATCTTTAACATTATTATTCACGTATTCTATTATATATTATTCACAACAATAATATTCACATTAATTCAAACATTCCGTATTTTCCAGACTATACATCGCTCCAGAGTACAAGGCGCATGCCAAATATTGCATAATAAAGAAGAAAAAAATAAACCATAAGTCGCACTGGAGTATAAGTCGCAAACTCATGGAAACTGTCTACCTTGGCTTGGAAATCTGCTGGCACTTTTTGTGACGTTGTGGTCCTGGCTCTGATAGAGAGGTGGTTGCGTTGTATGAAGCGGTAACACCAAGAAAGTCCTCACACAAAGTTATTTATATTCATCTCCTTGACAACTACCTGGACGTGGAGACGCATCTGCATTGTCCCTGATGCACATTGCTTAACTCCCCATGTGTGAGGTCATTCCTCTAGCTGTGGCCATCTTGCTTTTAGCCCGTGATTAGCTTTTTATTTGTTTGCCTCATTGTAGTAATAGTAATCTCTGCTTTTCTCCAGTCCCTCACAAGTTTCTTGTTCACTCCAAACTTTCTTTCAGCTGCTCAATTACCATTTTCTGCTGCATATTTTACTACTTGCAGCTTGTACTTGCAGAAGAGGATTTTCTTTTTTTGGGGCCATTTCTTCAGTGGTGGATGAGCAGATACCGGTACTAAAGCCT
>CM045732.1:41614847-41644847 GCA_024760905.1 Plotosus lineatus | reverse complement strand
CATCATTTGTTGTACTTTCCCTACCTGGTGGGAGATGTTTGTGGTTTTCTTCCTGTAGGCTGACACATTGTTATCTGTAGCCAAACTATGATGGTGGTGTTGTCGGTGAATTTGATGATGGTGTTGCTGGTGTGATTGGGGAATAGTCATGTGTGCAGAGAAAGAAGAGGAGGGGGATAAGAACACACCCCTGTAGTGTTCAGGATGAGAATGGAGGAAATGTGTTCTTCTATCCTGATGTTCTGAGGTCTGTTGCTGGGAAAGTTCAGTATCTAGGTGCACAGTGAGCACCATAGACCCAGCTTGCCCAACTTCTCAAACAGTTTATGTGGTTGGACTGTGTTAAAAATAGAGCTGAAGTCTACCAACAACATCCTCACATAGGAGTTGCTGCTGTTCAGGTGTGTGAGGGCTATGCGGAGGGTTGTATTGATGGCATTTTCTGTTGACCTGTTTGCTCTCTATGTAAACTGATGTGCATCAAGATCAGCAGGGATGGTAGCCTTTATTGTGAGACTAGTCTCTCCAAACATTTCGTGGTGATAGGGGGTGGGGAAACTGGGAAGTAGTCGTTCAGGCAGCTTTCTGTGCTACTCTTCGGCACTGAAATGATGGTGGCTATTTTGACGCACTTGGGAACCATATATTGCTGCAGTGAGAGGTTAAAGATGTTAGTGAAAACTCCCGCTAGTTAATCTGAACACACTTTAAGTACCGTTCTTATTACTCCGTCTGGACCAGTAGCTTTCCTTGCATTGATTCTCTGCAGGGTGGCTCCGATCAGGTGCTGCTGCAGCCGCATGGGGTTGTTGCCCCTCTCTGTAAGAGCAGTTCAGGTGCGCACCTCTCCATTGAGTTGATCGAAATGAGTGAAAAACTGGTTCAGGGTGTTCAGTGGGCTGCTGTCTGACAAGTCCACTGACATGTGTGTGTCCTTGTAGCCAGTGAAAGTCTTGATCCTCTTCCATATAATCCTAGTGGTGTTTTTGTCAAAGTGCTCCTCGATGAGTTGTTCATCCTTACGCTTAGCTTTTTTGATACCTTTTAATAGGGTCTGGCGTGCCTCTTTGTAAGCCTGCTGGTGTACTGATGTGAAGGCATCATCCCATGCTCGAAGCACATTCAATGGTCACATTCTTTGTGCAGTAGTTTATGTGGGCAAGGACAGCTGATGTGTGACCCTTTGGGTCTGTTTCTTCTGGGAGTATTTCCCAATGCATAGAGTTAAAGCAATCTAGTAGAGCTGCAGTGGCTTTCTCAGTCAGTATCTGGACTTCTAAAAAATGTTTTTTGGCTTTCTGGGATTTTGGTGTCTACCTGGTACCTGGTATCTGGGGACCTCCGGGCATTTGCCTGTCAGGGAGCGGCACCCCTGCCCTAGAGGAGCCTCGGGGGGTGGGGTTTGCACCCCGCCCTCTTAAAAAAAAAAGCCAGCAAAACGCACTACTGAACGCTGGAGTTTGCTCAGGGGGACTAACCCCGATGCCTGCCTAAGGCGGCGTCGTATGAGGGGGTGGGGAAAAGCCTCTGGGACCCCCACTCCATGATGGGGGTGAAATCCTGGAGCAACCAGGTCGGGTGTGATATGGTGAGTGACGCGGGCAGTGAAAAGGTGTCGGACACCAGCTGCTTTCGGTTGCCTCGGTTGAATCTGAGGCGGTCGGTCCGGGTCGGCGCATGGAACGTGTCTTCCCTGCGGGACGACTCTCACCTGCCTCTGGTATCAAGGGAGCTTAGTCTGCTTGGCGTCGGCATTGCGGCCCTCTCTGAGATGTGGAGGCCTGGGTCCGGTGAGACAGGTGTCGGTGGGTACACCTACTTCTGGTCTGGCCGGGCCGACGGTCTTCACACTCAAGGAGTTGCTGTCCCCGTCGCTGATCGATTGGCTCCTTTGGTATCGGAGGTGGTCCCGGTCAACGAGCGTATTATGCGACTGAGGGTGACTCACACAGTGGGTCTATCGTCGCAGTGTACGCTCCGACCGGGGTAAGTGATCGATCTATGAAGGAAACCTTCGACGTCCAGCTCAACTCGGTGGTGTCGGCGGTTCCAGGAAGGGACACCCTGATCGTACTGGGGGACTTCAATGCGACCACTGGCACTAACCGGGATGGCTACAAAGCATGTTTCGGTCCCCACGGCTCTGGACGTTGCGATGAAAGCGCCTTAATGCTTCTTGACTTTGCAAAAAGTTGGGGATTAAGGATTGCTGGCTCGTGGTTCCAGAGATCGGATCCACGACGCTGGACTTGGTACTCCAACAATGGCGTCACTCTGAAGGAGATCGACCGTGTTCTTGTAGGTAGTCGCTGGCGGCTGGTCCAGAACTGCCGTGTCTTCAGTAGTGCCCAGCTATTCTCGGTAGACCACGGGCTTCTGGTGGTGACTCTGAAGATCCGCTTCAGGTGCCCTGAGAAAGCCCTGGCTCGTCAAATGCGATTTGACGCAAGTCGACTCGGGGACCCTGATGTGGCTTCGGAGTTCGCCAGGAGGCTTGGGAATCCCTGGAGGATCTGGACGCGGGTGCGGGCATGGAGGTCCTCTGGACTGGTTTCAGAGACTGCATCCTGGAGGTGTCCCGTGGCTGCATATCGGGGTTGCCCAAACAACCGGGAATAGCCATCTCCTCTGAGACCATTGACATTATCGAGAGAGCGAGACAGGCTCGACTCGACGGCAGAGTTGGACTGGCCAGGGACCTGAAGCTCGAAGCCATCAAGGCGGTGCGAAGAGATCGGGAGGCTGCGGTCCGCGATCTCTGTGAGACTGTCGAGGGCCACTTGAATTCGAGTGACTCTCGTCCGGCTTACAGGGCATTGCGGAGCCTCCGTTCCTCTCGGTCCACATCACGATGTCAGACGGTGAAAGCTGCAGACGGTAGTGTCCTTACTGAAGAATCGGAAGTGAGGACTCGTTAGGCCGAGTACTTTGTATCGTGCTGAGCCTCCCGCCCGGAGCCTGGCCATTGGGGTTGCTGAAACTCTTGTTGCCGACCCTCCCCCAGGCTGCAACCCGCCAACTGGAAACTCGGAGGGCGGTGTGGCGCTTGGCGGATGGCAAATCTGTGGGAGTTTGTGGTATCCACGTGGAGATGCTTAAGGTGAGAGGTGAGGCCGTCCTCAGGTGGCTGTTCGTTCTTGTGTGCTCCGTGTGGAGCACTGGTGTTATCCCAGCTGACTGGAAACGGGGCATCGTTGTCCCGATCTGGAAGGGGAAGGGTGATACCCGAGAATGCAACAGTTAGCGGGGGGTTACTCTCCTCTCAGTTCCGGGCAAGATCTTCGCACGGATTCTACTGGACCGGATCTGTTAGCAGCTTCGAGCGCACCAGCGCCCTGAACAGTCCGGGTTCACACCAAAGAGGTCTACCGTTGACCGCATCCTGGCGCTCCGCGTCCTATCCGAGCGCTTGCGGGAGTTTGATAGGGGGTTCCTTGCCGCCTATATAGATTTTTGCAAGGCGTTCGACTCGGTGGATAGGGAGGCCCTCTGGAGCATACTTCGTCTTGTGGGATCCCGTCAGCTTTGGTCCGGCTGATATCGTCGCTGTATTCTGGGACCGAGAGTGCTGTGAGGTGTGGGGGCTCCACCTCTGACTTCTTTTCGGTCGCGACCGGAGTGAGGCAGGGGTGTGTTCTGGCCCCCACTCTTTTCAGTACCGCAATGGACTGGATCATGGCGGTGGTATCGTGTGGATCAGCCTGCGGTGTGTCGTTCGGTGAGGTTCGGATTACTGATCTGGACTTTGCCGATGACGCAGTGATCTTCGCGGAAACGGTGGATGTCCTGACGGAGACTCTCTCTTCGTTGGGTGAGGAGGCGGAACCGCTTGGTTTGCGAGTCTTCTGGATCAAAACCAAGATCCAGGCTTTCGGCGACCTCTTGGATGCTGCTGTTGACTCGATCGCTGTGGGTCGTGAAAGAGTAGTGATCGTGGAGTCTTTCACTTACCTTGGCAGCGTGGTCCATTTGTCCACTGATTGCAGGGCCGAGATCAATCGTCGACTTGGTCTAGTCTATGGGGCGATGGACTCACTGGACAGGACCGTGTGGCGGTCGAGGTATCTGAGCAGGCGGACGAAAGTCCGAGTCTTACACTCCGTTGGTCTCCCTGTCTTGCTCTACTCAAGTGAGACATGGACGCTCATGGTTGAGCTTGGACGACGACTTGACTCCTTTGTTACGACTTCCCTTCGCCGCATCTTCGGATACAGCTGGTCTTTGGGTTGAAGTTTTTCATGTCTGTCCATTTGCTTTTTGCTTGCCAGCTCTGCTTGACTTCTTGCACATGAGCTGATCAAAACGAGGGACATTTACCTCTTTACCCAAAAACAACTCGCGCAGGCTGTTGCATATAATCCAATAAAATTAGAGTTTCAAGGTATCGGCCCTGCCCACACACTGGAGAACAGAAAGGATTGGCTCTCTGCTGTGCGCCACAGCGACAAAGTGGCATTGAAAATAGATGTATAGATTGAAATGCGTGAGATTTATTTATGCTTTTGATTTATTTGATGGCTTTTTCTGTATTTTATTTAAAGGACAGCAAAATTATATATTTGTTATTCTGTTAAGAAAGGCCACCTGATTTATCTGAGAGCCAGATGCAGTCATCAAAAGAGCCACAGGTTCCCGACCCCTGAACAGGCTCACGGGCGACTCATGATGCCTTTGCGGGTGACCTGGTGCCCACGGGCACCATGTTGGTGACCCCTGATTTACACCGTACCATCAGTTCGTCTATATCCTGATAACAGTGTATATCTTTAACTATGGAGTTTAATTATGTAAGTAACTCTCATTTCATGAGTTATGGATATTATGGGGCGATTATTTTGAGACAAACATCACAAATATCTGAAGGCGGTTTTGGCTATCAAGAGTTGATCTCATTGAGCTGTGCAACACTTTAAGCCAGTACCAGCTTGGAACCTGACAATTCAGGATGGTACCAGCACATGTTCAGGTACTGTTTGCCTTGGGCTTTTTGGCTACAAGGACATTTTAGAGGGAGCCTGGCAGTGAGATTTCTGTCACAGGTATCTTATTAAGTGCAGCCTCCCACGAATCCCAGAGATTATAAATATTTGGCCAGACAATATATTAAATTCCCCTGCACTGAACACTCAGTTTCCAGTCAAGAGAGGATGTCATTTATTCATGTTCTACCCAACACACTGACTCTCTCCCTGGATCCATTCTAATATCTCAACGGTAAACAGTCAAGAAGAACAGGATATGATGTAGCAGGGCATTACGATTTTGGAAAGTCTGTTGGTGCTGGACATTCCCCATGGTCACCTGCAAAAGTGTGTTTTCCACACACAAAAAAAAAAACCAACTGAATCTTATCATTATGGTAAGTGCTTTAAGCTTTATTTAAGCAGATTTTCCAAAAAGAAAAACATCAAACAGTTCAGTAGATATTGGTTTATAACGCAGATCATTTTAAATGCTTGTTGTATTGAGCAGTTTTCTGATGTAATACAATTTGGAGTTCTGTGAATAACTAGAAATGGGGTATTATCGGCCATGGTAACAACAAGTGGCATACATTTCTGAACTTTGGTAAACTTTTAAATAGAATAAATTTTAGAACAACCTTAAAGATAAAATGACTAACACCAGATCTCCAAACAGGATTTTTAAAAATGCTAAAATAAGCAAACCAGTAACTTTTTTTTATTCTGCAGGTATAAATCATTTCACATGTTGAACTAAAAGCAATTGGGTTCTTCTGTTACAGTTGTTTTCCATGCCTTCTTTTTGATGTGAACATTACCTGATCAGGGAGACTTGCTGATTCCAAGCCATGCATTCTTTTTGTAAAAGAGAAATCATAAATAAGCTGTCAGATGATATGTTTGATATTTATTATATAAATATATATTAAAGAACTTAATTTTTATGGTCACTCTTAGGTCATTATGTCAAGGAAATTGAAATGCAAAACAGGCAGGAGCAGCTTCTCACAGGAGGACTTGAACAGTGCATTGGATACTGTAAACAAGGGACTGAAAGTAAGAGAGGCCACTGCATCTAGTAACTCAAAGCAGAATTTTTTATGAATCCATAGGAGTAAAGGCTGAAGTTTAAATTCCTAAGTTTTGGCTGAAGTTATGCATCACATGATGAATCATCACAGGTTGTAGTATCCCAATCCTGTTACTATATAGAATTGTTTTTTTTTTTTTAAAGTACATTTTGCCTTAAGAATTTGTACATTGGCTGTTTATAATGTAGTATGAAGAAAGTTCATCGGTTTTAAGACAGTAAGCCCCCACCCATTCACGGTTCACCGTTCGCGGCCTCGCATACTCGCAGATTTTGCTCTCAAAGACTTTTTTTCATAATGTTTTTAAATTAACGCAGTGCTTCTCAATTATTTTCTCTGATACCCCTTCTAGGAAGAATTAAAACATTTCACACCCCTCACTTTACGCAGTTAATTGGGACTGAGATCCCCACGCGACCATCGAAATACACGGAGTAGGGATCCCCCGACTGACAATATACATACATGTATACGTGTATGTAATATCAATAAATACATATTCAATCCTGTAAATGCTTATAATAATGAACATTAAAATAAAACCGATGTAAATAAAATATAAATACACACTCATACAAATGGTATTGCATGAGAAGACGACACACATACATATGGGCATGCACAGATGCAACAATGTAACTAGTTTTGATGGGAGATTTTGGATCGTTTTGTTGGTAGAGGGGTTTTTGTTTTGGTTTTTTTTGTGCATAATTGGCCTTGTTTTTGTGGCATTTTCCTCAACTTTTCCCCCTATTCTTCCTTAATTTCCTTATTTTTTAATTCGATGACTATTTATTTATTTATTTTTAAAAAACCGTGATGCACTGTAGCCGCATAAATGCGCGAAGTAGCAAGGGATCACTATATTTGTCCATAAAATTATTAATACACCTCTGCATAACATTGTATCTTTATTCACATTAAACATAAAAAAGCATGAATGGCAAAAAAGCATGTTTCCCAGGGTCATACACACGCCCTGACATCCCCTCCCCCCGCCCCACTATTTGGAAAAGCATGAATTAGCGGTTTTTAGTGTGTTTTTAATGATTATTTAAGCCCTCTGATGCCACTCAAATGCCCTGCATCTTCCCTCGCTTCTGGTAAGGATCCTAAGTGCTTTATTCATTAATAAATGTTATAGAAAAGTGGTTCATAATACCCCATTCTCCCCTTACTACTTAATGTCCCACTCTCTCGAACAATTAGTGAAATGTGGTCTCCCATTTCCCAGGAGGGACACACAATCCAATTATTTTACAGAACAGTTCCGAGGGCATGTGCTTCTAACAAGGTGCTGCTTAAGACCCTTGGCTCATCTGTAAGCCTCTTTTTGAATATATTTACATTGCAAAAACAAGACAGGCTTTTATTCTCACAGTAACCTTCTCCGAGATTGGACGTATGCACTGACTCCTTGATTATTGACATGACTCACGAGTCCCGAGGCTAAACAGCGATGCCAATGACCATAGAGCGAACGATTGCCATTCTGAAAGGCCACTTAGTGTGTGTGGATACAATATTTATTTAATACAATGCATATGCATGTATGAAGAACTCGGACAGTGGGAAGCGACTTGACAAACCAGAAGAGGAGAATATAGGACAGCAGGTACAACTCAAACAGCATACAGTTTTGTAGTCCCAGTAGTTCAGAGGGCAGTGGTGGCTCGGTGTTTAAAGCTTGTGATTCACTAATCATAAGTCTCACTTTCACCAATCTGTCAAGAAAGGTCCATAACCCTCAACTGCTTTGCTGTATAAATGACTTAAAATATGTAAGTCACTATGGATAAGAGCATCTGCCAAAATACCATAAATGTACTTTAGTATAACTTTAATTGTTGACCATTTTACCAATATAGGATAATCATGGCCTGTTGTGTTTTGCACACCACCATCATGAGGCATGGTGTTTCCCTCTTCTCTCATCTTAAAGTAAAATTCTATCAAACAGGAATTAAATAAAACAATGTTTTGATTCCCTGTCGGGACCTTGATCCTGGTGCTGCCAGTCCAGAGCACATATGTTCATCTGCTCTTCCAGTGGCACATACACTGGTCCAGCGCTGACAATTCAAGGCCAGCCACTCCATCTCCATTAACCTGTATGTCACACCTATTTGGTGATTTTATTTTATTTATTTATTTTTTTTAATTGAATTGAATTTTTTTTTGTTTTGTTTCTGGTTTCAATTTACACCACTGTTGTTTTGTAATTGATTTTTGTATTGCGCTCTTTCCCTGAAATGACATTCACTACGCTCCTTACGGTGTGCCAGGCTTCACTCATATTCAGCAGTGGATAAATGGGCTGCACATAAGTTTTTATTTGGAAATTGCCTTCTGAAGCGCTTCAGTGGGTTTTTGCTGTTGTTTTCGGCATGAGGAGTATTTGTGTGGCCAATCGGCACAATGTCCTGTTTTGGGGTCTCCAGGCCCATGCTATTTAGAGCCACTGGAACGTTCTTTCAATTTAAGAAGACACTGGGATTCACTTGGACGTAACCAATTCTGAGTTTCAAGAATACATCATGAATCCGATGCATTCTTTCTGGGCAAATTTAAGAAAAACTGAAATGTAGATGAATGAGGACTATGATTCTGGGATTTACAGATTGAACATCTGCCCAGATGCTCCCAACCATTTGACTGACTTGCTACCAATTAACAAAATTTAGTTGCAAGATGTTCCTCCAGCGGTTTCTTTTTAGTACAGTTTACGTTTCTTGTCTTTTATTGCCACCATCAAATTAAAAATGAACGAGTATTATATTGTGATTTATATTGTGTTTATAATATTTGCTTATCATTGCATTCTGTTTGTATATACATTTTTTTATAGCATCCCCACATTTGTGGATTAGGGGTTGTAGTTACTCCTATTCAAGTAGATATTACATTATATGCATTGAAGAGTGACTGTTTTGTTTGTGGGGTGGGTTAGATTCTTACCAGGAGGCTGCGTTTTCGGTTGGAGCGGGCTCCAGGAGAGACAGCCTTAATTGATCGGACTGGCAGGATGCTCAAGATGGAGCCTCTGGCAACTGTTGAGTCTCTGGAGCAATATTTGCTTAAGATGGTGAGGGTTTTTAATTATTAATTTACTTTATTGTATTTACTGTACAATTTAAAACAAGTTAATGGTTGTTTCTGGTTCAATAGGTGGCAAAGCAGTGGTATGACTTCGATAGGTCCTCTTTCATCTTCGCAAGGAAATTGAGAGAAGGCCAGAGTTTTACCTTTAGACACCAGCATGACTTTGATGAGAATGGCATTGTGTATTGGATTGGCACAAATGCAAAGTAAGCCTCATGCTCGAAAATTTTTATGATTTACTTAAAATCTTGTATCTGGACTTTTTGCATTTGGTGCTGTGCAAGTGACATCTTGAATAGAAAGCAAATAAATAAAGAATTTGATGTTTTAACTGTGGCTAATTGAATTCATCATACGGTCAAAAATGGACATGCAACAAACCTAATTTTGAGTAAAATTTTCTTGAGCATGTTTCACCTTCACTAAATGCTTTTGGTAGCCATCAACAAGTTTCTGACTAAATTCAGGTTGAATATTTCTCCCCTGTCCTTGCCAAGAGTTCAGTAAAATTTGTTGGTTTACTACTACTTCTTTTCCTTTCGGCTGTTCCCATCAGGGGTCGCCACAGCAAATAATCTGCCTCCATCTCACCCTGTCCTCTGCATCTTTCTCTCTTACGCCAACGATAGTCATGTCCTCCTTCACCACATCCATAGATCTCTTCTTTTGTCTTCCTCTAGGCCTTTTGCCTGGCAGTTCCAACCTCCGCATCCTACTACCAATATATTCACTATCCCTCTTACATGTCCATGTCCAAACATGTACATGTCCAAACCATCCAAATCAAGCCTCTCTGACTTTGTCTCCAATACCTCTAACATGTGTTGTTCCTCTGATGTACTCATTCCTCATCCTATCCATCCTCGTTACTCTCAAAGAGAACGTCAACATTTTCATCTCCGCTACCTCCAGTTCTGCTTCCGCTCTTTTCCCCAGGGCCACTGTTTCTAAACCATACAACATCGCTGGCCTCATCACCTTCTTGTACATCGTCCTTGCATTCTTTCCGATACCCTCCTATCACACATCACACCGGACACTTTTCTCCAACCTGCCTGCACACGCTTCTTCACCTCTTTTCCGCACTCTCCATTGCTTTGGATTGTTGTGCCTAAGTACTAAAAATCCTCCATCTTCCTTATCTCTGCCCCCTGTAACGTCACCGTTCCTCTTGGGTCCTTCTGATTCACACACATGTATTCAGTTTTACTAAGGCGAACCTTCGTTCCTCTCCTTTCCAGGGCATACCTCTACCTGCATTTGTTCTCTGCTCTCACTACAGATCACAATATCATCCGCAAACATCATAGTCCATGGAGATTTTTGTCTAACCTCGTCTGTCAGCCTGTCCATCACCATAGCAAACAAGAAGGGGCTCAGAGCTGATCCTTGATGCAGTCCCACCTCCACCTTGAATTCTTCGGTCACGCCGACAGCACACCTCACCACTGTCTTACATCTCTCATACATGTCCTGCACCACTCTCACATACTTCTCTGCCACTCCAGACTTTCTCATGCAATACCACATTTCCTCTCTCGGCACCCTGTGATATGCTTTCTCCAGATCCACAAAGGCACAATGCAGCTCCCTCTGACCTTCTCTGTCCTTCTCTATTAACATCCTCAAAGCAAACATTACATCTGTGGTGTTCTTTCTTGGCATGAAACCAAACTGTTGTTCACAAATGCTGACCTCTGCCGTTAGTCCTTAGTTCTCCTTCATTCCTCCGGCATCTGCTCACTCTCTAAGATCTTGTTGAATGTTCTTGTCAGAAAATCTACTGCTACCTCACCGAGACACTTCCATACCTCCACAGGTATGTCGTCACACCAACTGCCTTTCCACTCTTCAATGCCCTCCTCACTTCACCCTTACTAATCTTTGCTACTTCCTGGTCCTCAACAGTCACCTCTTGTACTCTTTTTTTCGCTCTCATTTTCCTCATTCATCAGCTCTTTAAAGTACTCTTTCCATCTTCCTTCTTCTTACTTCTGTCATCAGTCAATACATTTCCCTCTGTCCTTAACCACTCTAACTTGCTGCACGTCCTTCCCATCACTATTTCTCTGCTGTGCCATCCTGTATAAATCATTTCCTCCCTCCTTACTGTCCAACCTAGCATACAAGTCATCATACGCCCTCTGTCTGGCCTTTGACACCGCTACCTTCGCCTTACGCTGTGTCTCCCTGTACTCCTGTTTCCTCTCTTTGGTCCCCTCAATGTCTCACTTCTTCTTGGCTAACCCCTTCCTCTATACACACTCCTGCACTTCCTCATTCCACCACAAAGACTCTTTATCTACTTTCCTTCCAGAGGACACACCAAGTACTCTCCTACCCGTCTCCCTGATCACATTTGCTGTCGTTGTCCAGTCATCTGGAAGCACTTCCTGACCATCCAAAGCCTGTTTCAACTCCTCCTTGAAGACAGCACGACACATCCTTTTTCAGCTTCCACCACTTTGTCTTCTGTTCTGCCTTTGCCTTCTTCACCTTCCTCACCATCCGCGTCATCCTGCACACTACCATCCTATGCTGTTTGGCAACATTCTCACCCTCTATTACTTTGCAGTCACTGACTTCCTTCAAATTACATTGTCTACACAAGATGTAGTCTACCGGTGTTCTCCTACCTCTGCTTTTAGAGTCACTCTATGCTCCTGTCTCTTCTGGAAGAAAGTATCCACCACAGCCATCTCCATCCTTTTTGCAAAATCTATCATCTGTCCTTCTGTGTTCCTGTCCTGGATACCAAACCTGCCCATCAGTTCCTCGTCCCCTCTGTTGCCTGCACCAACATGTCCATTGAAGTCTGCACCAATTACCACTCTTTCACCTCTGGGGGTACTCTGCATCACTTCATCTAACTCACTCCAGAATCTCCTTCTGTTCTAGCTCACATCCTGCCTGTGGGACATAAGCATTCACAACATTGAACATCACACCTTTAATTTCTAAATTGAGACTCATCACTCTGTCTGACCCTCTTTTCACTTCGAGAACATTCCTGACCAACTCCTCCTTCAAAATTACTCCTACTCCATTTCTATTCCCATCCACACCGTGATGGAACAGCTTAAACCCTGCTCCTAAGCTTCTAACCTTTCCACCTGGTCTCCTGAACACACAGTATGTCCACCTTCCTTCTCTGCACCATGTCAGCCAATTCTCTACCCTTTTCTGCCATAGTTGCAACATTCAAAGTCCCTACTCTCAGTCCAAGACTCATGCTTTTTCTCTTCTCTCTCCAAGTACGGACACACCTCCCACCTCTCCTTCTTCGGTTTACTATATTCCTCATAAAGTTAGTCATGACTTCGTAAAGGATGTTCAGAACGATAATTTAATGTTGGTTTGCTTCATCCATTCCGCATCCTGATTTGATGCATATTTGGATTTGCTGATTGACTGTAGGCCATGATACTGGTGTTCCAGCAGCTTGTACCTTGGTGGCATATCTGTTAAACTTCAAAATAAATTAAGATTTCCCCCAAATGCTACATATAAACACTCACCCAAAATTTTTACTTGCAGAACTATTCAAAAATAACAACGTGCATTATTTTCAGACGAAATCAAAGAGCTCACCATCATGCTCAGTTTTAAAACAGAAATGTTTCAGAAATCACGATATGATACAATAACCCCAACGTTTTAATCACAGCTTTCATGCATCTTGGAAAGCTCTTCTGAAGTGTTTCACAGTGCGATTGTTTTATTTGGTGCCACTTTTGGTGAAAAACCTCAGTCAGCTCAGGTTTTTGTTTTTTCTTGCTCATTTGTGACATTCCAGCGGTTTTTTATGGACTTCAGGTTTGAAGATTTTGCTAGTCATGGCAGCGTCTTGAACTTCTGGTCCTCCATCCACACCTGGCTGAGTTCATGGAGAATAGTCCTGCTGAAAAACCCGGTCCAAAATACTGTTCCATCAGAGGGAAGCACCTTTTCTTCCAGAAGAATCTTGTATATGGTTGATTCATGCATATTTCATTTCATCCCTGCTGATCACCGTTCCCCTCTGAATTTCACACTGGATATAAGACACTGTGGCTTGCGGCTTGCTCTGGACCGGTGTCTAATTATGAGACACCAAGTGATCTAAAATGCTGAAAATTGGTATTATCATAGGTGACAACTTTCATCCAGCTCTCTGCAGTTCTGACCTTATGGTCTTTCAAAACCACAGTCTGTCTTTTCTTCACTTCTTATTGATAAAGGAAAACGGGACTGTATGGGTGGTTGGGTGGGAGGCGTGGAAACTGAAGGTTTCTGGACAATAACTTGAACGCAGATGCTCAGATTTGCGTGAAAGTTAATACAGTTGTTCTCCAGGCCACAGAACAGAATCCAATTTAAAGCGAGGTCAAAAGGTCACGGTCAGAATGACTTTTTTGTGTCCCCATTTGAATATTTATGTTCTGGACAAAAGTACTACAATAATGAATTCATATGTATCCGACAGGTACATCTTGCTCCCTTTGGGGGTCATTTCTTTCCAGGGTGTTTGTGTCACACCCTTTTTCAACCGTGCTTGCAGTGCACATTACACTTGTGGTTCTGGGTCAGTTGATATCATCCTGTGGTTGTTGAATGACATTTGAAGAGGTTCACAATCATCTCGGTCAGTGGAGGGTTGTTTTTAATCCTCTCTTGTTGACCGTGTTCTTATGGACTGCCATCTTTTGAAATTTTCAGAATGGGAGCAGTTCGATTCTTACTGTATCCTTCTTCCAGTAAAGTCAGAACTTTAAAGGTTATGAGTGAGAAAACGAAGGGTTTATTTTTGAGTGATGAATAGATATGGTGGGATTTCAATTAACTACTAGCAAAACTCTTCCTGTTGCAAAAGGATGATGACCACCACAGGCA
The DNA here is from genome assembly GCA_024760905.1 of Plotosus lineatus. Classification (NCBI taxonomy): domain Eukaryota; kingdom Metazoa; phylum Chordata; class Actinopteri; order Siluriformes; family Plotosidae; genus Plotosus; species Plotosus lineatus. The sequence goes on along the minus strand of CM045732.1, from coordinate 41,630,818 downwards.
TTGTTAGACATTTTCTTAAAATAGAAGTAATATACTAATCAGTAAATTAATAATTAAAATAAACGATGCTTGTGTTGGAATTCCATCATAGACTCTGAAATGAAATTGACTGCCACACATAGACATGTTGACAGCAGACCTGTATACATATACCACTTGTGCATGTGATACAAGTTTATAAAGTCCATGTTAGTGAGAATTCCATTGTATATGTTCCAATGCTCAGGTGCATGGGACTGTGATGAGTAATATTTTTCGTAGAAATAAGGTATATTTTAGTGATTGATTTAAGAAATTATGGGTTTTCTTTCTCTCTATAGGAATGTCGTTAGCTTATATGGAGTAGAAGAATTTATCCAGAACTGTTTAAAATGTTTATTTATCTATAATAATTACACTCTGGACTGTTCATCTGAAAAGCAGACTAAGTGCCAAATTGGGACAAATACATTAAAAAGTAGTGACACTGCTCAGTAAGTTGAACTTTTGTTTCATAATTACGAATTGAATAAACGGAAATTAATATAATGAAACGAGACGAAGAAAAACAGAGGCCAAAAAATTTGACATAATATAGTCCACAGGAAGGAAAATGGAGGCTTTTTGTGAATATGTGCCCAAAATGCCCAGTAAGAAAGTACAGTAGGGTATGTGTGATTATTGCAAGTAAGCTGAAATTAAGTCTTTACGATGCTAATTAATTGAATCTGAAGTTCAGCCAGTATGATGTTTTGTTATACACTTTGTTATATACTATTTGTTTATACACATTGTACAAAGCACAGGTGACAAACTCAAGGTCTGTGAGCCAAACCTGGCCCACAAGAGCTTTTAAAGATATAACTAGCAGTCACTTTCAAATGTACAGATTATAATTTATGACTCAAAGATTGCATGTTGTAAGGAAAGTGAAAGAAGGAAAGGAGAACAGGTACCTCAACTAATAATTTTGCCATGTAGTTTCCTTGGTGATCGAGAAATTTGTGACGTGGCCCTCTGTGAAAATTTGATTCCCCTGGTATAATGGTGTTCGGCAAAGCCACTCGATGGATTTAAGGCTGTGCTTCTCAATTATTTTCTGTGGCACCCCCTCTAGGCATATCGTTTGCTTGTGCGAAAAAAACGCTACACCATAGCGCGACAATGTGAGCGCCACTGCCAACTACTGGGGTGGAGGTGAAATTACACATAATTCTCATACACTATTCCAGAAAAGCATGTTTCCCAGGGTTATACGTGCCTCACCTGGCATCAGACCGGGCGCGCCCCACTATTTGAGAAGCATTGATTTAAGGTCATTTTTGTGGCTCTTTGTTTTAGCTGTTCTGAACAAATGCATCTTAATTTTAATAAATCTATGAGGTAAACAACACATTGAGTAAAAACTACACAAAGCAAGTGTCGATTTGAAGTCCGCTGTACACTTTATATGAGCTGTTTGTAACTTGGACTTTTTTTTTTTCAGGACTGCTTATGAGTGGGTGAACCCTGCAGCTTATGGCCTGGTAGTGGTGACCTCATCTGAGGGAAGGAATCTTCCCTATGGACGTCTAGAGGACATTCTGAGCAGAGACAGTTCAGCCCTCAATTGCCACACCAACGATGATAAAAATGCCTGGTTTGCTGTGGACCTGGGTCTCTGGGTCATTCCTTCAGCTTACACACTACGCCATGCCCGTGGCTATGGTCGCTCTGCTCTCCGAAATTGGGTTTTCCAGGTGTCTAAGGATGGGCAAAATTGGATGACTCTTTACACCCATGTGGATGATGGCAGCCTCAATGAGCCAGGGTAGGAATACTTTTTTCTCGCGCGCGCATGCGCGCGCGTAGTTGGAAGTTATAGTTGTTTGACAGAAGTTGACAAAATACTAAAAATTTGCAGCCTGGCAATAAGTAATTGTTTAAATTTAAATAAGCGAATATGCAATACTTTTATTGTTGCGTGAAGAGTCCTTAACTCTTAAGTAGATAGTTCTTAGACAATAGTTATTTTAAAACAAACTGATGCAGGGAGTACTTTCTTTAAAATCCATCTAAAAAAGATGTATACTTTTAGTTGTAGAAAAGACGTTACTGTATTTTTGAATGGTCAAGTTAGTAGCTCACATTCAGCAAAGAAAGAAACCAAGGTCATTGCTATAAGAACTGGGATTGGGTTAGGAACTGTCCAACTCCATTATTAAAACCTGAAAGGATACAGCTGAACTGTCCACTTTGTAGAAATCATCATCATCTTCCGCTTAGTCCAGGGTCGGGTCGCGGGGGCAGCAACCTCAGCAAAGAGGTCCAGACATCCCTCTCCCGAGCCACTTCCTCCAACTCTCCCGGGAGGGACACCGAGGCGGTCCCAGACAAGCTGAGAGACATAGTCCCCCCAGCGTGTTCTAGGTCGACCCCGGGGTCTCTTCCCGGTTGGACATGCCCGAAACACCACACCAGGGAGGCGTATGGGGGGGCATTCTGACCAGATGCCCGAGCCACCTCAACTGGCCCCTCTCAATGCGGAGGAGCAGCGGATCTACTCCGAGCTCTCCCCGGATGGCGGAGCTTCAGAACTCCGCCACCCGGCAAAGGAAGCTCATTTCAGCCGCTTGTATCCGTGATCTTGTTCTTTCGGTCATTACCCAAAGCTCGTGACCATAGGTGAGGGTTGGAACGTAGATCGACTGGTAAATTGAGAGCTTCGCCTTGCGGCTCAGCTCCTTCTTCACCACAACGGACCGGTATAGGCACCGCTTAACAGCAGAGGCTGCAGCGATCCGTCTGTCGATCTCTCGCTCCATCCTTCCCTCACTCATAAACAAGACCCCAAGATACTTAAACTCCTCCACTTGGGGCAGGACCTCATTCCCGACCCGGAGGGTGCATTCCACCATTGTCCGACTGAGAACCATGGCCTTGGACTTGGAGGTACTGATCTTCATCCCGGCTGCTTTGCACTCAGCTGCGAATCGCTCCAATGAGAGCTGGAGGGCCCGACTTGATAAGCCAAAAGGACATCATCATCCGCAAAAAGCAGAGATGATATCCGATGGCCACCAAACCAGAACCCCTCATCACCTCGACTGCGCCTAGAAATTCTGTCCATAAAAATTATGAACAGAATCGGTGACAAAGGACAGCCTTGGCGGACTCCGACTCCCACTGGAAACGAATCCGACCTGCTGTTACCAATACGGACCAAACTCTGGCTCCGGTGATACAGCGACCGAATAGCTCGTAGCAACGGATCCGGAACGCCGTACTCTTGGAGCACGCCCTACAAGCTCGTTCGAGGGACACAGTCGAAAGCCTTCTCCAAATCCACAAAGCACATGTGGACAGATTGGGCAAACTCCCATGCCCCCTCCAGAATCCTGTGGAGCGTATAGAGTTGCTCAAGAGTGCTGCGGCCAGGACGAAAACCACATTGTCCTCCTGAATCTGAGGTTCGACTATCGGTCGGATCCTCCTCTCTAGTACCCCTGCATATACTTTCCCAGGTAGGCTGAGTAGTGTAATTCCCCGATAATTGGAACACACCCTCCGGTCCCCCTTCTGAAAAATTGGGACCACCACTCCAGTTTGCCAATCCAGAGGTACAGCCCCTGATGACCACGCGATGTTGCAGAGACGTGTCAACCAAGACAGTCCTACAACATCCAGAGCCCTGAGATATTCTGGGCAGATCTCGTCCAACCCCGGAGCTCGACCACCGAGGAGCTTTTTGACAACCTCAGTGACCTCCACTCCAGTGATGGGCGGACCCTCACCCGAACCCCCAGGGTCTTCCTCTTCCACGGAGGGCGTGTTGGTGGGATTGAGGAGGTCCTCAAAGTATTCCCTCCACCTCTCAACGACATCCCCATTCAAGGTAAGCATCTCCCCACCTCCACTGTAAACAGTGTTTGTGAAGAACTGCTTCCCCCTCTTGAGGCGTCGGACGGTGGCCCAGAACCTTTTTGAGGCCAACCGATAATCACTCTCCAGGCCCTCACCGAACTCCTCCCACGCCCGAGATTTTGCATCTGCGACAGCCTCGGCTGCAGCACGTTTGGCCTGCCGGTACCCGTTTGCTGCCTCAGGAGTCCCACAGGCTAATAAAACCCGATAGACCTCCTTCTTCAGCTGGACGGCCCCCTTCACCGCAGGTGTCCACCACCGGGTTCGGGGATTACCGGCAGGACAAGCACCGACGACCTTCTGGCGACAGCTATGGGCTGCCGCCTCAGCAATGGAGGCACGAAACATGGCCCATTCAGATTCCATGTCCCCCGCCTCCTCCGGAACGTGGTTGTAGCTCTGCCGGAGGTGGGAGTTAAAGGCCTCTCGGACAGGGGAGTCAGCCAAACGTTCCCAGCAGACCCTGATTACACCCTTGGGCCTGCCAGGTCTGGAAGGCAACCTCCCCCACCACCGAAGCCAACTCACCACCAGGTAGTGATCGGTAGACAGCTCAGCTCCTCTCTTCACCCGAGTGTCCAGAACATATGATCGCAAGTCCGATGACACGACTACAAAGTCAATCATCGAACTGCGACCTAGGGTGTCCTGGTGCCAAGTGCACTTATGGACACCCTTATGTTCGAACATGGTGTTCGTGATAGACAAACTGTGACGAGCACAGAAGTCCAACAACGAAACACCATTCGGATTCAGACTGGAGAGGCCGTACCTACCGATCACACCCTTCCAGGTCACACTATTGTTGCCCACATGGGCGTTGAAGTCTCCCAAGACAACGAGCGAGTCTCCCGAGGGAGCGTTCTCCAACACCCCCCCCCAAAGACTCCAAAAAGGGTGGGTACTCTGAACTGTCATTTGGTGCATAAGCACAAATAACAGTCAGGACCCGTTCCCCCCCACCCGAAGACGGAGGGAAGCTACCCTTTCGTCAACCGGGGAGAACCCCAACATTTGGGCACCGAGACGGGGGGGCAACAAGAATACCCACACCGGCTCGCCGCCTCTCCCCATGAGCAACTCCAGAATAGAAGAAGGTCCAGCCTCTTTCGAGATGGATGGTTCCAGAGCCCAAGCTATGCGTTGAGGTGAGCCCGACTATATCTAGTCGGTATCTCTCCACCTCACGCACCAAATCAGGCTCTTTTCCTGCCAGAGAGGTGGTCCCGAGGGTCAGAATAAGTAGCCGAGGATCGGTCCGACAGAACCCATGCCTTTGGCTGCCACCCAACTCGCACTGCACCCGACCCCTAAAACTCCTCCCATGGGTGGTGGGTCCATGGGAGGGCGGACCCATGTCTCCTTTTCGGGCTAGGCCCGGCCAGGCTCCATGTCATCACATCGTTACGGATTTTTTATTCTTACGCTCCGTGTGCTTCTCTGATAGTATTAGTCAAGTGTTTCCATGAAAACTGGAATTTCTCAACATCCTAATCTGTGCGTTTCTACCTCCTCTCTGCTGCCTTCTTCCCTGTACAGTGAGTCGTCGACTTATGACCGCTTTTGGTTCTGGCTGACTGGTCGTAACTCGATCTGGTCATCTGTCGACTTTCCATCCAAATACACTCACGCCAAACAAAAACAGAAGAATAAATCTCCCGCATTTAAATCTATACATCTATTTTCATGCCACATGTCACTGTGGGGCGCAGCAGAAAGCCAATCCTTTCTGTACGCCAGTATGCGGGCGGGTCCGATACCTTGAAACTCTAATTTTATTGAATTATAACAACAGCCACAGACTGTGCGTGTTGTTTTTGAGTCTGTCTGTCTGTCTTCCTTTCAGCTTTTTCCCTTTTACTGGGGAGTCGCCACAGCGAATCATCTGATTCGCATGGTTGATTTGGCAGAGGTTTTTACGTCGGATGCCCTTCCTGTCACAACTCTTTTTAGCAAGGGGCAGAAACACGCTGACGACTTTGCAGCCTACTCTATACGAAAGTCAGCAATGGTTCTTTTACATGCCTCTCACCATAGACCGTGAGAAACATGGGCCGCCTTTGATAACCCAGTTAGCTGCACGGGGGGGGGCAGTGACAACCTTGTGGAGAGTGGGACTCGAACCCCCAACCCAAAAGCGCTTCCTGTCACATAAACGCTGCAGCGTGTGAGTCCAATAAAATTAGAGTTTCAAGGTATCGGACCCACCCACACAGAAAGGATTGGCTCTCAGCTTCGTGCCACAGTGATGTGGCATTGAAAGTAGATGAATAGATTTGCTCTGAGCAGTTGGAAAGTGAAGCTGCATCGTCTCCTACTTGACGTTTTAAGATGCTGGTGTTGCCGGCAGCGTAAACAACTGTCGTACGCAACACTCGCACTACACTGCCATGAATCATGCGTCACCACTTTTGCGGTCGTAAAGTCGATCAGACGTAACTCGCATAGGTCATAAGTCGACGACTCTCTGTATAGTTGTTCGAGTTGAGACAGGCTTTAGTAACGCAGGGTCACATCAGGGTCACTTGTTTGCACAGCAGTTAGTTTTTCTTCAGTATCCAATCAGCGATGTGTCTCAAACTATACGTTTGAATTTCCAATTTACCCCAAATTCACACAATTACCACTTGTATGTGTGATTTTATAACACACCTCTGCTAAAGTCAGTGTGCGTGTCTACTCACTGTCCACCAGCTGATCCAAGGATACCGCTGTCATCTTCGGATGTGTGGCTAAAGGAGACAGTGGGTAAACTTGTAGGAGCAAGTGCAAACAAAAATGATCAGTCACCACATTTCCCAACAGCTCTGTTTTCTTTTGCACATGCACTATGGCGTTGAATCTCCATGAATCTTCAGGTGAAAAATTTAAATGTTTACAACGAAAACTACCTGTAACAGCAGGGAAGTTCCACAGTCAATAATCCAGTCTAATTTTTAAATGAATTGAAAGTTTCTCAATTTAAAGTCATCTATTCCATGAGACACTGTAATCTGCCCTTGATACGCCACATGTAGCTTTTCCATCAGCATCTACTTTGCATTTCTGTGGTTGCCTGGGATCACCTGGGGGCAGGTAGCATGTTCAGCTTGGAAAGAGTGGAATTTTTATAGATATTGACTGGTTATGAAAAAATATGTAACAGGTTTGTGAGCATTTTGTTGTTCAACCTTCTTGCACTTCTTTTTTGTAATTCAGAAAATAAAGTAATTAAATGTGAATTTAGAAAATAGTCAGTTTTTCAGCTTCTACCTTTAATGAATTGCATTAATTTTGGTTCATTTTGATGCCTTGTTTTCTCCTCTGTGCTCATGGCATACCTGTTTGTTTTTCATCTCAGTTCAACTGCTACATGGCCATTGGACCCATCCAAAGATGAGAAGCATGGTTGGAGGCACATTCGTATTAAACAGATGGGAAAAAACGCCAGTGGACAAACACACTACCTCTCACTGTCCGGGCTGGAGATCTATGGCACGGTCACTGGCGTTTGTGAAGATCAGCTTGGTAAGATATTTCCAAGCCGGTCTTGCAAATTACTTGTAGTGGTTGAATGGAATAGTTAAATTAAAAGATGCACAGTAATTTCCTTTATATTAAGGTATTTGGTTTGTTTGCTTAGGAAAGATACAGCCATTTGTGGACAAATACAGTTTATAGGGCAATATTCACTTTTTTTTAAAAAAAATTATTGATATTGAATTGTGCACCTGCCACTCCTCCTTTATCTTGAATAGGCAAAGCTGTAAAGGAGGCAGAAGCTAACCTACGTCGACAACGCCGCCTCTTCCGCTCTCAGGTGATGAAGTACATTGTCCCAGGTGCTCGGGTGGTACGTGGCATTGACTGGAAATGGAGGGATCAGGACGGCAATCCTCCTGGAGAGGGTACTGTGACTGGAGAGGCTCATAATGGTAAGAATTATAGATGTTACTGTGAGAAGTTCATGTGCTGATGTCTGGAAGTTTCTAGTTAGCTCTGCAGAGAAGCAGGTGTATGGTCTTTTTATTGTTAAATACTACGTTCACAAAAATTTCAGATAGACATGCTGTCATTCTGGAACAGGTCTGGAGCATTGTTTGCCCCAAACTAAATATAATACAGGATATTTGAAATGCTTCAGTTACATTTTAGTTATCAAGCCTTCTGAGAAAAGCTAACCATAATATTCTGTTGCCATGTAATTTTTCTGGACCTTTGAAGTTTGTACTTAAATGAAACTGTTTTAAAGCCGGAGTTAATTCTGCCTGATGCCAAAAGGAACCAATGACTGTTAAATGCAAATCTGATGTAGATGTCAACCAATTTAAAAAGACAAACCAGGAATCAAAATTTTGTTTCAGGCATTTGTTTTGGTATCTTGTGGATATTACCCATAATCTTCAGATACTTTTATGATGATAAACCAGAGGCTGGTGGTCTTTTTTTACCATATTTAATTCTCTGATGCAACATGACTTTTATCTCCTTCTCACTTAAATTCTCGAAATAACTCAAAGAATGGATCAAGCTTGGTGATACAGAAAACCCCTGTTATTTGCAGGGGTTACTACGTTCCGCCGCCACCATCCTGAAAATCCGCGAATTATTGATGCGGTTTTAAAACCCCATGTATGATATTCCATACGCCAAAATATGCTTGTTAAACACATTCTATAGACAGTCTTGCTTATTAATTCAGTAATAATGCAGTAAAACGTAGTCATGATTATATAAAAATATTTAAATTTTGTCCTGTGATAATATTTATGAATAAATAAAGAGCTTCGGCTCCTTACTCGAAGCGAGAGAAGATGCAAGGCGTTTGAGTGAAATCATCTGGCTTAAATAATCATTAAAAACACACTAAAAACAACGTGAACTCACAATTCAAGCAGTCACGTTGATGACGTGTGCAAAGGAGAGAAAAAGAGATGTACACATCATCCAGTAATGTCGTGATGATGCATATGTATAATTTGCCGGATTGCCGCTCATTCAGTGCTTCTCAAATAGTGGGGCGTGGGGCCGCTGGTGTAAAGCCAGGGGAGTGTGTATGACCCTGGGGAACATGTTTTTTTTTTTTTTTTTTTTTGGCCATACTGTACTAGAATGAAGGGGGGGGGGTAATTATTGAATGCTTTTTTATTTTTAATGTTAATAAAGTTACAATGTTATGCAGAGGTGTATTCGTAACAATAGACAAATACTACTATTTATATACTAAATTTATAGACAAATAATACTACATATAGTCGCGTCCTGGAGGGGCATGACATTTTTTATTTTTATTTTTTCCTCTTCCTAGAGGGAGCGTTACAGAAAATAATTGAGAAGCACTGCATTAATTTATAAACATTATGAAAAAAAGCCTTGGAGAACAAAATCCGCGAGTATGTGGGGTGTTGAATCGTAAATGGGCAGGGGCTTATTGTAGTTTGAGGAGGACAAGGATCTGTCTTCATTCCGCTTCTCCTTCCTGATTTACCTGAGACCACTTAAGTGCAGTTCAGGGGCAGATGAAAAAGCAACACCACCTCTCATACACTATTGAAGACGTGTGCAAATGGAGATACTGGTCAGGCAATGGCTGTGAAGGACTTTAATGATGTCCATCTTGTGGTGGCTCTTTATCTGGAAATACAGTGGCTTGCAGAAGTATTCATCCCCATGCCAGTTTTTCCTATTTTGTTGATTTGATAATCTTCTTTTCAGCTTTTTCTCAGGGGTAGCCACAGTGAATCATCTGATTTGCACGTTTGATTTGACATAGATTTTTACCTCAGATACCCTTCCTGACACAACCCTTTAGCAAGGGACAGAAATACGCTGACAGCTATGCAGCTACTCTTTACGAAAGTCAGCAATGGTTCTTTTCCATGCCTCACACTATGGACCATGAGAGACATGGCCAGCCTTTGATAACCCAGTTAGCTACACTGGGGGGCATTGACAACCCTATGGAGAGTAGGACTCGAACTCCCAACCTTAGGTTCAGCGATCCAGCACCCTTTACCACCAGGCCACCACTGCCCCTTTGTTGCCTTACAATCTAGAATTCAATTCATTATTGGGGTGGGGGATCAATTGATTTACGTAACATAGTAACAGCTTAGGGATGCTAATTATATTGTTTTGATGCAAACAAGAATTAGCAACCCAGTTCCCCCCCTCCTCCTAAAACCGAAACCCTCGAGGGGAATATTTTCACATATCTCAAAGCTGATGAAAACATGTTGAATTCTCCTTTGTGGGCAACTTTCACGGTATTGTAGTTTTTCTGCTCACCTTATCTGATGTGTTTGGTGAGTAACTTATTACTCTTGATGTCACTTAGTCGGTGGTTTCTCTTAATTGGTGGTGATGTAGACTCTCTGGATGTTCAAAACAGGTTTCTATATACAGCAAATAAAAAATCCAGGTTACAAAAAACATTTTCCAAAATTTGTATACGAAACAAGGCGGCATAGTGGTTAGTACGTCCACCTCACAGCAAGAAGGCCTGGGTTCGATTCCTGGACTGGGCGTTTCTGTGTGGAGTTTGCATGTTCTCCCCGTGCTTGCGTGGGTTTCCTCCGGGTGCTCCGGTTTCCTCCCACCATCTAAAGACATGCACGGGAGGTTAATTGGCCGCTCTAAATTGCCCGTAGGTTCGCATCTTGCAGAAGGCAAAAGCAAACCACTGCACTAATCCTGCCAAGAAAACCTCCATGAAGATGATAACCAGGGCGTTATCCTTCATGGCAGGTCGTCCTATGACTCAGACACTAGATAGATAGATACGAAGCAAGTTCTCCTTACGAAATGCGCCATTAAAACGATGCTGCTCTCCCATTGGCTATCTCCCAACATCCCGCCTTGCTGGCCTCCCATTGACTATTATGGAGCTCCATCTTCCATAATAGTTTTCGTGTAAAGGGGACCACGTTACTGTTGTTTCATGAGTTCTTTGATTGTGCTCCTTGCAACTTTGTTTTGGCTCAGGCTTTTAACCTTGCATAAACATTTGCAAGATTATAACTCTGCTAAGAAGACATGGTCAACACACTCACGCGGTCACACACTCGCACACACAAACACTCACACACACACACACGCACGCGTGTGATTCCCGATGCGAGTGAAAAGAAGCGGGCTTGTGGCATGTCGTTGAATGATATCGCAAAGGATTATGGCCAAAACCCATCTACCATCGGTACGATATTGAAGCAGAAGGAGGTCTTAAAAGGTATGCTTTTTATAATTTTTAAAGGGTTTAGGGGGTAGTCTTGGGGGCATTGGAACGAATCACACGCTTTACATGTAAAATGCGGTTCAAATTACGAAAAATCCTGGTTATGAAACCACTTCCACAAAATTTGAGGTACCACTGTGTTCTGAAATCATGATCATGACTCTCAGGTTGCACACAGGCGGATCATATTTAACTAATAATGTGACTCCTGGGTGTAATTGGTCATGCAAGTGTTATTTACAGGCTTCATTTAAAAAAAAAATAGAATTCAAAAGAATTTAGATTGTAAGGCAATAAAATAAAAGCCAAGGGGGTAAGTACTTTTACAAGGCCATATTTTATTTTATTATTTTATTTTTTTCTGAAAATTCAATTTCAAAAACACCCGGACACCTCCCTGGTGTGATGTTTTGGACATGTCCAACTGGGAAGAGATACGGGGGGGTCGACCTAGAACACACTGGAGGGACTATGTGTCTCGGCTTGTCTGAGACCGCCTCGGTGTCCCACTGGAAAAGTTGGAGGAAGTGGCTGGGGAGAGGGACGTCTGGTTTGCTTAGGTTTTTTCCCCCGCAACCTGACCCTAGACTTAGGATAAGATGAGAAGAAAATTCAAATCAGTTCTTTGAAATTGGAAATTGGTGTGTGTGTGTGTGTATATATATATATATATAAATATATATATATATATATATATATATATATATATATATATACACACACATATACAGTCAGCCCCCAACTTACGAAATTGATTAGTTCCAGAGCCCTTTTCATATAGTGGGGATTTGGTAAGTCGGGGTCACATTTTCCATGTTAAACGCCTAATTCGTTCCAAGGCTCCAGTCTTTGGACTGGATAAACCCTTTAAAAACAATAAAAGTACACCAATTTTGGATGAAATATGTGTTAAAAGGAAAAGAAAATTATTTAAACATTTTATTAACATATTAAACCATTTTATTAGCATATTTATTAATTAAACCATTATTAAACATTTTTTATGAACACACACGCACACCACTCTCTCTCTCGCTCTCTTTTTTCTCTTTCTCTTGCTCTCTCTCTATCTCTCACGTGCTCTGTGGGCCACGCCCACAAGACGTGGAATTCAAAGCGCATTCCCTGCTTGCTTTACTGAATTAAACAACTTAAAAAACTAAAGCGTTATTCCTTCTCTCTCTCGCGCGCGTGCGCTGTGGGCCATACCCACAGGACGTGAATTCAAAGCGCATTCCATGCTTGACCATTTACTGAATTAAAACAACTTAAAAACTAAACTAAAACATTATTCCTTCTCTCTCTCTCTCTCTCTCTCTCACACCGCTCGCTGCGGGCCACACCCACAAGACATGAATTCAAAGCGCATTCCCTGCTTGGCAAACTCAACTTTAATTTGATTCCTTGAGGGATCGGAATTCCAAATGAGCGCAAATGCACCCACATTTATTAAACATTTACTGAATTAAACAACTTAAAACACTAAACTAAAGAGTGAAGCTTCCTTCTGTCTCTATCTGGGAGGCCAGCAGGGCGAGATGTTGAGAGACAGCCAATGAGATAGCAACTCGTGAGTCGTGTGAAATTTTGATTGGCGCGTTTGAATTTCTTTTCGTAAGAGGGGTATGTTTCGCATTTCGGGGACGGAAACTCAGGAAAATGTTTTTCGTTACCCGGGGATTTTGTACACAGGGGTCTTCGTAAGTTGGGGGCCGATTTTGTGTGTGTGTGTGTGTGTGTGTGTGTACTAGTCCTTCTCAAAAAATTATCATATTGTGATAAAGTTCATTATTTTCTGTAATGTACTGACAAAAATGAAACTTTGATATATTTTAGATTCATTGCACACCAACTAAAATATTTCAGGTCTTTTATTGTTTTAATACTGATGATTTTGGCATGCAGCTCATGAAAACCCAAAATTCCTATCTCAAAAAATTAGCATATCATGAAAAGGTACTCTAAACGAGCTATTAACCTAATCATCTGAATCAACCAATTAACTGTAAACACCTGCAAAAGATTCCTGAGGCTTTTAAAAACTCCCAGCCTGGATCGTTACTCAAAACCGCAATCATGGGTAAGACTGCTGTCCAGAAGGCCATCATTGACACCCTCAAGCAAGAGGGTAAGACGCAGAAAGAAATCTCCGAGCGAATAGGCTGTTCCCAGAGTGCTGTATCAAGCCACCTCAGTGGGACGTCTGTGGGAAGGAAAAAGTGTGGCAGAAAACGCTGCACAACCAGAAGAGATGACCGGACCCTGAGGAAGATTGCGGAGAAGGGCCGATTCCAGACCTTGGGGGACCTGTGGAAGCAGTGGACTGGGCCACAGGTGCCGCATTCCTCGGGTCAAGCCACTTTTGAACCAGAAACAGCGGCAGAAGCGCCTGACCTGGGCTACAGAGAAGCAGCACTGGACTGTTGCTCAGTGGTCCTAAGTACTTTTTTCGGATGAAAGCAAATTTTGCATGTCATTCGGAAATCAAGGTGCCAGAGTCTGGAGGAAGACTGGGGAGAAGGAAATGGTAAAATGCCTGAAGTCCAGTGTCAAGTCCCCACAGTCAGTGATGGTCTGGAGTGCCATGTCAGCTGCTGGTGTTGATCCACTGTGTTTTATCAAGGGCAGGGTCAGTGCAGCTCGCTATCAGGAGATTTTGGAGCACTTCATGCTTCCATCTGCTGAAAAGCTTTATGGAGAGGAAGATTTAATTTTTCAGCACGACCTGGCACCTGCTCACAGTGCCAAAACCACTGGTAAATGGTTTACTGACCATGGTATTACTGTGCTCAATTGGCCTGCCAACTCTCCTGACCTGAACCCCAGAGAGAATCTGTGGGATTTTGTGAAGAGAAAGTTGAGAGACACCAGACCCCCAACACTGTGGATGAGCTTAAGGCCGCTATCGAAGCATACTGGGCCTCTGTAACACCTCAGCAGTGCCACAGGCTGATTGCCTCCATGCCACGCCGCACTGAACCAGTCATTTCTGCAAAAGGATTCCCGACCAAGTATTGAGTGCATAACTGAACATAATTATTTGAAGGTTGACTTTTTTTTTTGTATTAAAAGCACTTTTTTATTGGTCGGATGAAATATGCTAATTTTGAGATAGGGATTTTTGGTTTTTCTTTCCTTTTTTGCCAAAATAAGAGACATTATAGACACCATAGACAGTGAGAGACATGGCCCGCCTTTGATAACCCAGTTAGCTGCACTGGGGGGGGACAGTGACAACCTTGTGGAGAGTGGGACTCGAACCCCCAGGACCCCAGCTGTATCAGCAATCCAGTGTCCTATACCACTAGACCACCACTGCCCCATATATATATATATATATATATATATATATATATATATTATAAGGGAGAGGATGTTTTCACCGCCCCTCGAAACAGATCTGTCGTGGTAAATGAAGTTTCAATAGAAGTCTTTGTCCTGTCCTTTTATTTTTATTTGCTCTACGAAAAAGTATTGAGTACTCTCTTACGGAAGGATCTACTCAGAAAATTTTCTCTCTCTCTCTCTCTCTCTCTCTCTCTCTCTCTATATATATATATATATATATATATATATATATATATATATATATATATATATATATATATGCATATGTGTGTGTGGATATATGCTGTGTGTGTGTGTGGATATATATATATATATATATATATATATATATATATATAATAGTGTGTGTGGGGATATATATATATAATATATATGCGTGTATGTTTGTATGTGTGTGTGTGTGTATATACACACACACACACACACACTATACATACATACATACATATATATATATATATATATATATATATATATATTTACTTACTTTTTAGTCATGCACCAGAAACCAATCATTCTAAAGGATAAAACCGTATTATGCTATTTCTTGAGAAATCACTTTTGTGTGCAATGTAAATCATATGTCCAGTCAATATTAAAACTTTAACACAGTATGTAATAAAAAAATATCTAAATACATGCATATATTGCAAGAATAAATGTATGATAAATGTATGATATTTTATAAATGTATGTATATTTTGCTGGCTCTCGAGTAAGAAAAATGATACAACCCCATCTCCAATGTCCAGAATTAATGAGTATGTTTGTGGCCGCAAAGCCTGTGTTACACCTACTGCGGGCAGCTGAGGACAGTGCAGAATTTTGTTCTTGTGATTATTTCACTTCAGTCACAGGCAATCGTTTTTATCTGTGGCATAAATACTATGTTGTGAAACTTGATTTTAATTTGGGCAATTCGGTTTTAATGGTGGTTTTGCTGAGGGAACAGAACCATTGTGATAATTTTAAAAGGCCTTATGCTTGGAAATTTTCATGATAATTTGGCTTTATCATTCAGGGGAGTTGTGCCTGGGCTCTCATTCCTGCAGTATGGAAGTGAGGGTGAACATGGACATTTAAAACCCAATAAATTGTCTGCAATTTTGCTTGGTCACGAGTCAAATATCTAGAGTTATAAAAACATTTACTCGACAGATAAAAAATGACTCGTGAACGGTTATTTAGGAGGCATGCAACTCATGGGTCGGTTGTCTATTCAGAAAAACTGTCAACCATAAATCCTTTGAAGCTTTAATTAAAAAAAGAAAACTTTTTTTGAAAAACTCATTTCTTTTCATCTCCCAGCGAATGGGGGGAGTTGTAAAGATGCATATTTAAACCAACAAATGTAAAAATCTTAATATATACTGGTTCATGGTGTGTTGACATGCTTCTGGCATCACTGGTCATTGCATATATCCGCTCTCTTAGCGAGGGCAGAATCCCTCCTGGACAGCTCATCGGCCATCATACGGCAGAAACATGCTGACGGCTATGCAGCCTACTCTTGACGAAAGTCAGAAAT
>CM045732.1:41582347-41607347 GCA_024760905.1 Plotosus lineatus | reverse complement strand
CATGTTCTATCACTGATCCTAAGGTTGGGGGTTCGAGTCCCACTCTCCACAGGGTTGTCACTGTCCCCCAGTGCAGCTAGCTGGCTTATCAAAGGCAGGCCATGTTTCTCTCCGTCTATGGTGAGAGGCATGTAAAAGAACTATTTCTTACTTTCGTAAAGAGTAGGCTTCAAAGTCGTCAGTGTGTTTCTGTCCTCTGCTAAAAGGTTGTGCCAAATCAAATGTGCTAATGAGTCGCTGTGGCACCCCCCATAAAGGGAATAAAGCCGAAGGGAAATCTCACTCTGATCAACTTTGTAAACTACTGTTGGACATGACAAAATTACAGTCATCCCCTGCCACTTCGCGCTTCCTACTTCGCGTCCCTGCGATATTGCGAGATTTCCCATCGGGAAATTAAAAAATTAAAGATCATTCAAAATTCACGAGCACTACATGTATATTCAACTACGCTACCCAACATGCTGTTCTCCCGCTTGACTTGAGTGTTCTTTGATTGGCTGTGAATCCAGCAAGCTGATTGGTTGAGATTATATTTCCCAGTATCCAGCACACCTTTCCTCTCTCGTGAAACAATGACTTTTATTGAGCTCAGAGGAAGTACTGGGGTGCAGGAAAAATCGTGTTCACCATCGTGGTGAGGGGAAAAACAGAAACCAAAATCACTGGGAGAGTATCAACATGAAACTGGTCGAGCACGGAGTTCTTTATAACTGATGTATGAGTGAATTCAGGTGCGCTCTCTAGATTTTGCCTGCGGGTAACAGCCACGCCCCTCACCAGCACATGTAATTTATGGAGAGAAAGAGAGAGAGTTAAACGCCACCAACGAGCACAGACCATAACATATACGAATAATTTCACATAGTTGTGAAAATGGAAAATGCCTTTTCGTTGTGGATTACGGACTGCCATAAAAATGTGAGTTTGGACACCAACATGATACGTACTAAAGCAAAGGCTCTCGAGGCGCTGACGAGCCCCAACCAAGCAGCAGTGATTCTCCTCCTCGATGTGGCCGTGGATTTGTTATTTATCAGGTTTGTTAGACAGTATTTATATATATATTTGTCATTATATAGGTGTATAATTTATTTATATATTAATATACGTTGCCTGTATGACATTAACATGCATAG
Organism: Plotosus lineatus; assembly: GCA_024760905.1. Lineage (NCBI taxonomy): Eukaryota > Metazoa > Chordata > Actinopteri > Siluriformes > Plotosidae > Plotosus > Plotosus lineatus. The sequence continues at coordinate 41,606,208 of CM045732.1, read as the reverse complement.
AACACTTTAAAATTAACGTCTATTTAAATTTTATGTAATATATAGGTTGGTGGGTGTCCTTAAGAAGTGGCAGAAGTCAATTTGCGGTTTTTCGCATTTTGCGGAGGGAGCTGGTCCCTATTAACCATGAAATAAGGGGATTACAGACACTCCCCGACTTATGTTTTTAATTGGTTCTGGACGGCCGAACGCAAGTTGAAAGTGAACGCAAGTTGTTACAGTGACGTATGTTGTGTGACGTATGACGCTCATACTGTACTATACATCCATAAATACCATTACCGTATCTCATAAAGCACTTCTAAATCAATTATTATAAACATAACATTGTAAAATATCAAATAATATCAACATTAATTTCTAATAAGTCACTTATTTATACCGAGTTACGTTACATGAAGCTTAAAACAGTCAATCAACGCTTACAATATGTGAGTCGCTCAATACCGAAAGTAGTGTACTTGCAAAAGTAGTGTACTTGCTGTGGGTTATACAGACTTCCGGTCTTTCAAGTGCACAAGGGTGCCGTTGAACTTGTTTACAATACAGCCTGCACTGATGTGAATCACGGAGCGGAGAGTTCTCTTTCCTGGATTCAGGTTTTCATTCATTTTATAATTCTCTTTGCTTAACTGAGTATGCATGGTAGATCGCGCCGATCTGAGCAGATCGTTAATTCATCTCTGTGTATGAGACTTGTACTCATGCTAGTAGGCTTATGCTCCTGACCAACCATATTTGCTTAGGATTACAAAAGTCCGCAAAATTGTGTAATCACAAAGATCACCGAGACAACGTCTTAATACAAGGGTAACACGCTATATAACTGAGATTTTATATATTTATTTATTTATATATATATATATATATATATATATATATAAACTGAACTGGGAAGAAGGGGCACTCAGTCTGTCGTTTGTAAACAATGGACATAGCGTCATTTACGTCAGCGTACTACATAGGTATGTCTCAACTCAAAATTTGGCTTTTTTTTTTTTTTTTTTTTTTTTTTTGGGGAAAAAAAACCCGTAAAATCGAAAAACCGTAAAATTGATGAACGTAAGTCAGGGAGCGTCTGTACTGTACTTTAAATATTTATTTCTTAGGAATTGTTAGAGGTGCCAATAATTGTGGAGCATGTGATTTTAAGAAAAATAATTATTTCTTCATCAGGGATCCCTCCCCCTTTTAAAATTCACTTAAGTTGAAGGTTACATTCTTCTACAATTTTTAGTGTGAGAGTAGCTTCTGTAAAGATAAATCAATAAATTATTTATATATATATATATATATATATATATATATATATATTTTTTTTTTTTTTTTTTTAACATTTAAGGTTTAACACATCTTAACCAGCGGTGTCAATAATTATGGAGGGTGGTGTGTGTCTGTGTATATATTGCTGCTGTATGGAGGAGCTGTACAGTTTTATGGCCAGTTAGGAATGATTTCCTGTCTTTTCGTGTTGCATTTATGTGGAATATGAAGTAGGTGAGGGGTATTATTCAATATTGTTTTTATTTTGGACAACATTTGCTCCTCTGACACTACTGTCAGAGAGTCTTACCCCAGCATGCAATAGCATAGAGGACAATAGCATAGAGGTCAAGTCAGACTCATAGAACATCTTGAGTTATGTTCAACAGAGATTAATCTCCTCCAAAAATCGACGGCTCTGGCCTTTCTTGTAAAATGTGATGGTGTTCTTAACCCAGTCTAGTTTGCCAGTCTGTCTTCCTTTCGGCTTTTTACCTTTTACTCGGGAGTCGCCACAGCGAATCATCTGATTCGCACGGTTGATTTGGCAGAGGTTTTTATGCCGGATGCCCTTCCTGTCACAACCCTTTTTTAGCAAGAGACAGAAACACGCTGACGACTTTGCAGCATACTCTTTTACGAAAGTCAGCAATGGTTCTTTTACATGCCTCTTACCATAGACAGTGAGAGACATGGCCCGCCTTTGATAACCCAGTTAGCTGCACTGGGGGGACAGTGACAACCTTGTGGCGAGTTGGACTCGAACCACCAACCTTTGGATCAGCGATCCAGTGCCCTATACCACTAGACCACCACTGCCCCTTTGTTGCCTTACAATCTAGAATGACAGTATGAACTCCAAAGTATTTGAAACTCTCTACCATTTCCACATTGACACCCCTCCACAATACTTTCCTTGGTCTTTTCACATTAAGCTGCAGATGATTCTGCCCACATTGTGACAACGTAATCAGCGTTCAGTGGTCTGTCTCATCACCTCCACTGATAAATCAGACTACAGCAGAGTCATCAGAAAATGTCTGAATATGGCAGGTCTTTGTGCAGTAGCTGACGTCCATTGTGTAGGTGTTGAAGAGGAAAGAGGAGACGATGGTGTTGCTGACCGCCTTGTCCGACATGCGTGCTGCAGGTCTTCCAGTGAGATAGTCCACAATCCAGAACATGAGCGGTGTCCACCTGCATCACTGTCAGCTTCTCACCCAAGAGGGTATTGAATACAGTAGAAAAGTAAAACACGTGACCCTCACAGTGCTTGGCAGAGTGTCGAACGAAGGTAATAGCCTGTCAGCAAGAGTCAAACTTGCACCATCGTTGATTGAATGGCAGCTGTTCAATCCTACGAATTATTTTGGAGCAAAAACATTTGAGTCGTCGAATTGATTTCTGTGGTATGCCATACCACACTTGTCGGACAAATGTACAAGAGTTCAAGCATCTGACAGGATAAGCATTTGTTCAATGGGGCAACTCGGGACAAGGTGAAAGGGAAAGAATACGGGTATTAGAAGAAACAGGAGCTAGTGCTCAATGAAGAGTTAGCAAAGCATTCAAGGTGTGGTCTTGTAATTTGTAAAGAAATGACTTATGAACAGTGGCTTCAGAGCAGAAGGAAGCCAACAAAAAAAAAATCAACTAAATGCCAAAGCCACAACTTTCAAAGGCTGCAAGCAAGTAAATGTGTTGTGCTGTGACAGGTAACCAGTGGAAATTTTGCTAAGAGATTTGGTTGCTTGCTGGACCATCATAAAGTGGTACATACCAATCCACAGAAGAGAAGGTCATTCAGCAAGCCAGTTCTCAAAAGTGAATAAATAAATGACACGGAAAGTGTTTGAAGATGTAACGGAGTTACTGAAGCACCATGACTGGGAAAGCCCAGTCAGTGCCCATGTTCTTGCCGGTTCAATTCAATTTAATTCAGTTTTATTTGGATGGTGCTTTTTACCATTGCCATTGCTGCAAAGCAGCTTTCCACAATAGAACACTAAAAGTAGGGGCTTCCAAGGTATAAAAGAATTTAAACATTTCCTACAACCTGTACACCAGGGGTCATCAACCTTTTTGAAACTGAGAGCTACTTCTTGGGTACCAATTAATGCGAAGGGCTACCAGGTCGATACACACTTGTGGCATAACAAATTTGCTCAATTTACCTTTAATTATATGTTTTGGTTTTAAGGGTTTTTTAGAGTGATTTTTAAGCCATTTCATATAAGTTTTATATGTAATGATTAAACACATACATCGGGGGAAAAAATACACAATTACACACATGCCTTTAAGATTTAATAATCTAAATGAAATCTTCAATTAGAGAACTAATGAAATATGAACTGTAAACGAATAACATATATCAAACATAAGGTTGGCTAAAGTAAAGTATTAATTGTAGCATTTCTGTTTTTTGAAGTTTTATCCAAATAATTCTTCATAATAATAATTGCTGTCTTTGCTCATAGATGGCATGTATCATATGCAGCAACCTTGCCAACTGCACAATTAGTTTACAAACTGAAACTAATTAACCATGTTAACAAATCTACTCATATAGGTGGCAAGTATCCTGTGCAGCAACCTTGCAACAACACATGGAATTACAAACTGAAACTTATTAACAATTCTCACTTAATCTACATTTAACTAAATTAGCAAATGAAAACGTAATTTGAGCAAGTTTCACAGCCTTTAGTTTTTAAGTGCGCATATGTATCTGATTTTACGGTAAAGGATCCCATGGCCAGAAGCAGAACGAGAAGCTGTATGTTTCCGTAAAAGACATAGCCAATGGCATTTTCTCGCGGAAATTACATCCTTAAAAAAAAACAATAAAACTGGGAAATAATTGTATTAATGCTTGAGATTTTAGACACCTTGCGTGAGAGATTGAGGCGGAGATGAAAAGCGTGAGTCTCACACTTGATGCGTGAGAGTTGACAAGTATGCTGCAGTGTTTGTGACAGGAAGCGCATCCCAAGGCAATCAGTTTGTCTGCGGGTTGAAGTTTTTTCATTCTGTCCATTTGTATTTTGCTTGCCAGCTCTGCTTGGCTTCTTGCACGTGAGCTGATGAAAACGAGGGAAACTTACCTCTTTACCCAAAAAATAACTCGTGCAGGCTGTTGCATATAATCCAATAAAATTAGAGTTTCAAGGTATCGTCCCCACCCATACACTGGAGTACAGAAAGGATTGGCTCTCCACTGCGCGCCACAGTGACAAGTGGCATTGAAAATAGATGTATAGATTGAAATATGTGAGATTTATTTGTTGTTTTTTTTTATTTGATGGCTTTTTCTGTATTATTTAAAGGACAGCGAAATTATGTATTAGTTATTCTGTTATGAAAGGCCACCCAATTATCTGAGAGTCAGATGCAGTCATCAAAAGAGCCACATCTGGCTCGCGAGCCAGAGGTTCCCAACCCCTGAACAGGCTCGTGGGCGACTCATGTTGTCCTTGTGGGCGACCTGGTGCCCACAGGCACCATGTTGGTGACCCCCTGCCCTGCACATCCTTAATGAGCATTGCCAACGGTGAAGGTGTCAAGGAAAGACGCCCTCAGTAGATGCGAGGAAGACACCTTTCGAGGAACCAGGTCCAAAAGGGAAATCCATCCTCATTTGGGTGAAACCATACAAATACAATCCATATGAGAAACTCTTTACAGTCCAAAAAGTAGTCCATTGGGTTCTACAACTAAGTTCTAAATAATTGTGGGGAAGAGAGTTATATCGCCAACAGTGAAAAGTCATGTTCACTTTCTGTTAGTGCACATCTGGGTCCATTTAGATCTCCATCTGCAGGAAGGAGGGGTTTCCAAGATGAGAACTTCCAAAAACATCAGCACAACAGGAAAGATCACAGAACTCAGAAAGCAGAAGGATCAGGATCACCAGAATCCCAGAAGGAGAATGTGTACCTCAACAAAAACGGCGGGGGGGGGAGAGAGAAGGAGGGAGAGAAAGGTTGTGAGATATACTCATAAGAAATGGATTTTATTATTAAAACTTAAATTATGTAAACCCTGTATTTTCTGCTTTTTTTGTTTTTTATTGGGTTTTTGTAAATGTGTAAATGTTCAGCCTCGTTTACATGTTACAGGAGTGAGACCACTCATAAAACTCTGGTAACTGCTGATGATACGAGATTTTGAGGTGATGGCAGCAATATTGTGAATCAGTGCAGTGAGGTGAAGACTTGAAGCTAGCTGCTTGGCACTTTTTTCTGGTACCACGTGCAGATTATCAAGGCAAAAGTTTTAAAGTGCTCAGAGGTAATTACATTGCAATTTTAGGTCAGTGGCCTGGAAACTCTTCGGATCTTGATCCAAATGAGTTCAATACTCCAACAGCTACTGAACAAACAGAAGTCTACCAATTCTGAGAAACATTGGGCACAGATAAAGCAAGAATGGATTTTCATTATTCAGGAATTGGTCGAGAAGGTCAGTATCATGCCAGAGCGAATTGCATGAAGTCATGAAGAAGGAAGGGTAAATACAAAGAATGTCGACTATTTTCATAATTTTTTTTTTTCAATAGTAAAAGTATTAAATGCTCAGCATAGTTTTTCAGTATACAATAGAAACATTGGTCAGCCACTTCAATTTTTTAAGCAGCCAAGTTGCAAAACATGTAATTTCTGTCAATACCAAAACTCGGCTACGACTTCACTCAAGTCTGATTAGAGGATGTGCACATAGTTGAGCTGCTTTGCCTCTATAAACAAAATTTAAGAACATGCAAAAAATATATTAAATAGAGTACTTTTAATGTCGGTGTGAGAGATTTTGATTTGATTTTTTTTTTTTTTGAGTGTGGCCTGCCTTGTCGTGTGTGTGTGTGTGTATACACATATTTTATTTATATATATATATATATATATATATATATATATATATATATACACACACACACACACACACACAGGGATCCCTCACTTTTCGCGGTTAATTGGGACCAAGATCCCTCCGTGACCATTGAAATCCGCAAAGTAGGATCACCCTCCAACCGCCCCATTGACGTATATGTGTATATAATATCAATAAATACATATGCAATGCTATAAATGCTTATAATAACAATTAAACATTAAAAAAATAAGATGTAAATAAAATATAAATACACACACAAATGCAACTAGTTTTGATGGGAGATTTTGGGGTTTTGTGTTGGTTTAGGGGTTTTTTTTTCTGCGTAATCGGCCTTGTTTTTGTGCCATTTTCCTGAACAATTTCCTTATTTTTTAATTTGATGAATGTTTATAAAAAAAACTTGATGAATTGAAGCGCGAAGCAGTGAGGGATCCTGTGTGTGTGTGCGTTTATGTATATATGTATATACATGTATATATGTGTGTGTGTGTGTGTGTGTGTATATGTATGTATATATATATTATATATATTATATGCTTTTCAAAATGTTTTGACCCCTACTGGTCGTTTCATTTTTTAAAATGCAGTTAAATTAGAAACCTAGATATTTTAAATAAATCGCAGAGTTAAAGGCTGCAACAAGCATTATTTATCTTTTTGTTTGTCAAATCTTTCCATTTTGTTTAGTAGGTCATGAAATAAATTTATTGTTCATTGATTAAATGGAGTTGATAAAAACGGGAATTTTTTAAACTGCATAACAGTTCAGACTTAATGGCACCAATATTCAGTAAATTGTGGCAGATTTACGATCAAAAGTCAACATATTTGCCAACTTGGACATTTTGACAAGTGGGGGACGCCCCCCTCCCAAAAAAACAAAAACAAAAAAAAAAAAACCAACCTTTTTTTTAGTGAATTTTCTTTTTTTTAAATTTAACATGCAGTTAATTTTTAAAAAATTGAGACAAACTGTCTACACAGTTGAAAAAGACGAAGAGCAATAAGCATTTTAACTTTTTTTAATTAACTGATGTATGAAAAAGCAATTTTGGCCATTTTAGTGTAAAGTGGACCATAAAATGGTTTCACCCTGAAGATTTTTAAAAAGACTAAGTTTTGAACCCATAATAGTACAGGGATTCCTCACTTTCTGCGATTAATTGGGACTGAGATCCCCCGCGACCGCCGAATTCCACGAAGTAGGATCAACCCTCCCCTGACTGACGTATATGTATATATAATAGAGGTAGTTATTGCCTCGATTGTATGTCTTGCAATATACAGGGATCCCTCGCTACTATGCGGCTTCAGTGCATAGCGGTTTTTTAATTAATTAATTTATTTTTATATATCAATACAGATGCTCCCCAACTTACGTTTTTAATTGGTTCCGGACGGCCGGACGTAAGTTGAAAGTGAACGTAAGTTGTTGGTGACGTATGACGCTCATACTGTACTATACATCCATAAATACCATTACCGTATCTCAAAACACCCCTAAATCAATTGTTCTTCTTTTCCTTTCAGCTTTTTCTCCCTTTTCTTGGGAGTCGCCACAGCGAATCATCTGATTCGCACATTTGATTTGGCATAGGTTTTTTTTTTTGCTTGTTTGTTTTTTTTACGTCAGATGCCCTTCCTGTCATAACCCTTTAACAAGGGACAGAAACACACTGACGGCTTTGCAGCCTACTCTTTATGAAAGTCAGCAATGGTTCTTTTACATGCCTCTCACCATAGACAGTGAGAAACATGGCCCGCCTTTGATAACCCAGTTTGCTGCACTGGGGGGGACAGTGACAACCCTGTGGGGACTCGAACCCCCAACCTTAGGATCAGTGATCCTGCGCCCAATCCACTAGACCACCACTGCCCCAAAAACACCCCTGAATCAATTATCATAAACATAACATTGTAAAATAATATCAAATATATCAAATAATATCAACATTAATTTCAAATAGGTCACTTATTTATACTGAGTCACTTTACATGAAGCTTAAAACAGCCAAACAACACTTACAATATGTGAGGTGCTCAAAACCGAAAGTAGTGTACTTGCAAAAGTAGTGTACTTGCTGTGGGTTATATGGACTTCTGGTCTTTCAAGTGCGCAAGGATGCTGTTGAACTCGTTTAGAACACAGGCTGCACTGATGTGAATCAGCAGCAGAGCGGAGAGTTCTTTTCTTTGTGGATTTAGGTTTTCATTCGTTTTACAACTCTCTTTGCTTAACTGAGTATGCATGGTAGATTGTGAACAGATGATTATGAAGTTGAAGTGTTTGGACCCCAGAACAGAAGATATGTTTGGTGGAAACCAAGTACAGCATTACAGGGAAAGAACCTCATACCAACTGTGAAGCATGGCGGAGGAAGTGGTTGGTTTGGGGTTGCTTTGCTGCAGCAGGACCTGGCCAGCTCATCATGGAATCCACCATGAATTCTTCTGTGTATCAGAGGGGACTTGAACATGTGAAACCATCTGTAAAAACAAATTAAAGCTGAAGCAGAACTGGACACCACAACATGACAATGACCCAAAACATGCCAATAAAGCCACACATTCCACTGATGAAAGGATTCTACATTGAGGACTGAGGCAATCTTTCCTCAAATTGATTGCAGAGATGAGTAGATGGCTACAATAAGCATCTCACTGAAGTTAATTCAGCCAAAGGGGGTAACTCTAGTTATTAGGTTGCAGGGTGTCCTGATTTTTCCTCCATTGAAATACAAGTTGTTGTTGAAATGTTTTGATTGATGAGTGGAAATGTTAATTTGTTGGGCGGGGCGGGGGCTTTTTATATACCCGAGCCATAGTGACTCATCAGGCCGGTGCTTATCCCTGGTTTTCGTAGCGTGAAGCAACTAGCTGGATAGGACGTTAGTCCATCGCAGGTTACCTTCCCAGTATATTTTTACTGGTACCCATTTTTACTCCTGGGTGAACAGAGGCACACTTGTGGTTAAGACCCAACCCAGGGGTCTTAGCACAGTGCGAGTCTAACTGGGATTTGAACACACAACCTCCCGATCATGAGCGCAGCACCCTAACCACTACACCACCGGTCCAACAATTTGTTGTTTAATTACAATTAAATCGCTTTCATTTCCAGAAAAAAAAATCAATAAAATGATTGGACATTGTGAACATTTCTTAGTAAAGGGTTGACCATTTAATGGGGTGTCCTAATTTTTTTCTCATGACTGTATATAAATATGAACTCATATTTGAATTCGTAATACCATGTAACCATCATGGAGAGATTTTTTTTTTTTTTTTTTTCTTTTTCCGATTTGAGCTTCAGTGAGGTAGCGAAGCAGATGGGGTTGACACAACCCACCATCAGAAACCTGATTGACCCCCATAACATGACGGGGTCAGTTGACGACACGGCGAGAGAGAGTAACGACTCCCAAACATCCGTTTGTAACACTTTCAAGCCAGGTTTCGCCATATTCTCACTGCCTGTTTCACCACAAAAAAATTGCCACAAACAGAGGCCTAAGTCTAACTAATACTGACTGTTATGAATTTCATTTTGACAGGTGCCATTTTGTTTTGTTGTTTTTGATGTGAATAATTTATTTTTGACCCTTTTTGTTTGATGTTTTTGAAGCCAACATGCTAAAGAAATTATTCATATTACAAAAATCCAGTTTCATGTGCCAGAAAAAAATATCTCAAAGATTATGGTCTCAAAGGTTTTACTGATTGTCAGTGTCCTCTTATTAGTTTAGATAATGGCATGTTCTGATATCTAGTGTTTAATACTAAATGGCTAATGCTAACAATTTTGCCACAGTTGTCAACAACCTGATACAACTACCATGCCTACCTGGTTAGTTCTTTTTCTCTAACTTTTCAATTTTTATAACGCTCAAATGCTACATTCATTTTCAGTTTTTTACCACATGTATTTAAAACATCTTGTTTGTTTATTTATATCTCTCTATTTTTAGTCATTCAACTGTCAAGTCGAACTTTTGAAACTTGATTTAATGTTTCAACTGTAAATACCAGGTATCAGTCCTCTGTCCAACTCGTGCAGTCATTGACTTTCGGCCTAGTGCATGTAGCAGATGTAATTTATTAAGATCTCTGTGGACTGTGAATCTTTTTATAATTGGCAATATATACCACCTGGAAAATTTTTTTTCACACAAATATTTCGATGAGGGTGGCGTAGTGGTTAGCACATCCGCCTCACAGCAAGAAGGTCCTAGGTTTGATTCCCAACTCGGGCGGTTCTGTGTGGAGTTTGCATGTTCTCCTCATCCTTGCAAGGGTTTCCTCCGGGTACGCCGGTTTCCTCCCGCAGTCCAAAAACATGCACAGTAGGTTAATTGAGTGTTCCAAATCTCCCTTAGGTGTGAGTGTGAGTATGAATGTTCGTGTGAGTGTTGGCCCTTCGATGGTCTTGTGAGCGGTCCAGGGTGTACCCCACTTTCGCCCGGAGTCGGCTGAGATGGGTGCCAGCCTCCCCGTTACCCTAATTAGGATTAAGCGGTTCATAAAATGAATGAATGATATTTTGCTGCTGTTTTCATGTTATCAAAGCTAAAGATGGTCCAACAATATTTTAGAGGCCACAATAAATTTTTTTTTTTTTGGCCGGCTGTGTGGTCTCGGATACCTTATAGAAATTAAATGCTTTCAGCTTGACTTTCCACACATCTATTGATTTGTTTTTCACTGCCTCATTTTCTGACTCCACGACATTACTTGGACTTTTGATACCTTTTATTCTCTTCAAATGTAGAAACTGACAACACTTCACCATGTAGCATTGAATATTTCCTATCAATAAAATCAAAATTACTTGAATTGTGAAACGGTAGGGTTGAAATTGATTAGTGTTCAGACTCTGATCTTGTGTCGAGCAGTGCTGCCAGCTTTGACTCGCTGCTGTCTTTCTCGGTTCCCTTTACTGGGTCTTACTTGTTCATGTACCCCCCTCCTTCCCATCCTCTTCCAGGCTGGATTGATGTCACCTGGGATGCTGGTGGCTCGAACTCCTACCGCATGGGTGCGGAAGGGAAATTTGACCTGAAGTTAGCTCCGGGGTACGACCCCGAGTCGGCACCATCACCCAAAACTGTTTCGTGCACTGTTGCAGGCCCACCGACTCCCTGGAGCAGCCTGGCCAAAAACAACTGTCCAGACAGGGGTGGCCCATCAGCATCTGGTCGCAAGGGAAGCAGCAGCTCAGCATGCAGTGATGTCAGCTTTGGCTCTGCTCGCAGGCTTGAGGGCTTGTCTGAGCAGGGCACTCTTGAGGGGGGTGGACCCACTGGGACAGAGGGACAGGAGCCACTTGTGGTTCTCTCCACGGCTGAAGGTGGTTCTGCATCCGGCGAAAGTGCTGAGCCCAAGAGTGAATCAACAGCCATCTCTGTGGGGCCAGTTAGTGTCAGTTCACCTGATGTCAGCTCCGTCTCTGATTCATCTGGAAAGGCTGCGGTGTCTCAGAGGCCCCTGGGCCCAGGCACTGGTACTCGCCTTTCGGTCAGCTCACTGCTTGCAGCTGGTGCACCTATGAGTTCCAGTGCCAGTGTACCTAACCTGTCATCACGTGAAGCCAGTCTCATGGAGTCATTTGTGCGCCGCGCACCCAACATGGCACGAACCAACGCCACCAACAACATGAACCTGAGCCGAAGCAGCAGTGACAACAATACCAACACAATTGGCCGCAACGTTGCAGCTGCGTCCGGTGAGTAGCCATGGCTTGCCAGGCTGCTAGTAATATTGGTTTGAGCTCCTTGACATTTTAGAGATAGAGTAATTGCACTATGTTGGCGGGCCCATTTCTGTATAAGGCTATATAATGTTTTGTTTTATTGGGATAGCTGGTTAAGTTATAATTAATTGTAATTAATACTAATTATGGTGTTATGGTTTATTTGCAGTTGTTTGCTTCTTGGCTGTCAAACAGGGCAACTAAAATTCTAGCTTTGACTTTGTAGTTAACTATGTTGCAACTAAAATGTTAAGGTTACTTGATTGGTTAAAAACAAATGACTAGGTTTCTAGCCTTGCTATGTGATGCTAGTTTGGCGATGTCATTGATGAAATCCATAATGAATCATTAACGCAATACTCATGACACTGCTAAATTATGCTTGTCTTATCTATATCTTTACTCATCTCACCATACGATTCAATTACGATTGTCGTGTCAGTGATTTGATTCAAAATCACGATGCATCACCATGTGGTGCATCCAAATTTCTCGATGACACATGGGTACTTTTTCATAAATACACAAAAGCAGTCAGAAAAATATGCATTTTGTTGTTATTGAGAAAATTGACAAAACATTGTCAACATTTCATTATTCTGTTATTAGAATTTTTAAATGAGAATTTCTATCTTTTTAAAAAGTAAATAACATACAGTGGTATCGCACCTTATGAAATTAGTCCGTTCCAGAGCCTTTTTCTTAACCTGGATTTTTCGTGAATTGAACCACATTTTACATGTAAAACATGTGATTCGTTCCAAGGCCCCCAATACTACCCCCTAAACCCTTTATAAATTATAAAAGCATCCCTTTACCTCCTTCTGCTTCAATATCGTACCAATAGTAGACGGGTTTGGCCATATTCCTTTGCGATATCACTCAACCACATGCCATGAGCCCACATCTTCTTTTCACTCAAACAGGAAATCACGTGTGCGTGTGCGTGTCCTCTTAGCAGAGTTATAATCTTACAGATGTTTATGGAAGGTTAAAAGCCAGTAACGCTGTCCTTTACACGAAAAGTATTGGAAGATGCAGCTCCATAGTAGCCAATGGGAGGGAACTGTGTCATCTCTCCTAGCCAATGGGAGGCCAGCGGGGTGGCATGTTCGGACATGTAGTCAGTGGGAGAGCAAGTCGTGCAATGTTTGAATGGCACGTTTCATAAGGAGAATTTGTTCCATAAACAGAGACAAAATCTAGGAAAATGTTTTTCGTAAACTGGATTTTTTGTATTCTGGGACTATCGTAAGGTGAGGTACCACTGTACTGTGCTCACACACACACACCCCACCCCCTCTCTGTCCCTCTTCTCTCTCACACACACACACACACACACACACACACACACACTTTCCAATACAGATGATGGACCTATTTCTCATGTGCACACAATTTGGGCTTTTTTAAAATGGCAATAAATAATTGAAGAGAAAGCCAAGTTCTCACTGACATGTTGCTGGATGAAGGCCGATGCTAAACAGCACCACAACATGACGTCACACTCCAGGTGTAATTTTGATTTTTAGAACTGGCCAGCTGGCTGTAGTTGATTATGTTGATTTTCAACACCTGTAGTGTACATCTATAATTATAATAAAATATCTTATATTCCAGCTAAATTGAGCTTTGTAGGTATAGAATGTAAGTTCATATGAAGTTTAAGTTTTATGTCTGTTTATAATAGGGCTTCCCAAGCTTTCTGTAAATAGCCCTAGAGAACTTAATATCTGCAGCATCAAGCATTGATCGCACCACTTTTTTTTAATTCCAAATTAATCCTAATTATATTTGAGTAATTAGATTTAGGCATGGTATGCCTTTAATATGCGTACGTGCGCTTTGAAACTGAAGCATTCTCCACTGACAGTGTTGCGTTGCCAAAAGCAAATAATTCCCACTGGGGTCAGGTCATGCAGCCCAATATACAACAGAGGGGTGTGGTGTGTAGTTAATGCATGGTTTTGCTTTTACATTTGCATGATAAATTTTAAAAATGTTTTGCAATGCCATTTGTAGTAATGCTTATGTCCCCTGTCTCTTAATATTTTAATATGGGCGGCATCTCAAATCAATAACGTTAACATCACATTTAACAAGCGTCGTTCACATCGGAAACAACAAGCGGCAAGGCACCATGCAAAGTCCATGACTGAGTGTGATGTGTGACCAGAAGCAAAATTTTCTCACATGATACAAAATGAATGAACAAAGTGCGCGAGCACGGAGTTTAACTGAGCTGAACTTTTATTCGATTCAAGTCAAATGAATTAACACTCAGGTGCTTCCATACATATTTGGAAACATAAACATGGGTTTAAATGTCCAGTTCAATATCATAGACAAAAAAAAGCTGCTTATAGCTGTGTGTAAATATCCAGTACCTTTTGGCACAGAAATTTTATAAATATAATAGCCTGATACATGATGCTTGCGTCACTGTTTCTGGAAAAATGGTCCTTTACCTAAAGAGTGGCACTAATTTCAGAACCGCATTTAGAATTTGGGACATTATTATTTTGTTGCAGCTAGTTTAATTTTAATTGTTTTGACGGTTTTTGGTTGCCACCCTCAGACTTGATATAAGGTTCTGGCTTCAGGTTTATTGACCTTTATAAGTAATTTGTGTGGTTTTGAGCACAGTAAGAAAAAAAACACATCTTATAACAGATTGATAAAATCTTAACTGAGCACAACATACATACCCTTTAAGGAACCAGCTGCTAACATTCCGCTTTTTCTTATCTTATTTTTATTCCCCAATTTTTGGCCGTACTTTTTCAGGTAATATAATCATTGTTGTGAAGTGTTATAGATAGAATAAAGTTTTCAAGTTCTTGTAACTGTGGCAATCAAAGAATATGAGAAGAATTTGTGCAGTAAGGTTTAAAGTTGGAGATCGAAACAAAACTTGAGCTCCAGATATCTGCTGCACTGTGGTTTTCTAGATTCACTCAGGGGCCTAATTTTGGCGACATGAGTTATGAACACGGGGAATGATGTCACCAAGACATTTTAGAGACAGGATAAAGATCTCAGGGCCGTTTCAATTCCAGTTGGTGAAATTACTGCAAATGGAAACTCAAATTGAACACAAGCACAAACGCAAATGTGGAAAACACATCCTAAAGTGTATACTAAACAATGTTTTCTATTAATTTAATATACCAAGATCATCACACACATACAAAATGCATTTGCGCTTACACACACACACACACACACACACACAACCTGACTTATTTTCATCAGGTTTTGTTGTCATCTGGGTGGGGCAGTGGTGGTCTAGTGGTATAAGGCACTGGATCGCTGATCCAAAGGTTGGGGGTTCGAGTCCCACTCTCCACAAGGTTGTCACTGTTCCCCTCAGTGCGGGTGTTACAGCTACTACCTAATGATTGTTCTGAGGAAGTGTTTTTGTGCGTGTGCACTAGATGGGGGGGGGCGCAAGTTTACACGAGTGGTGTCGACTCTTGGAGCATGACCACGTGTACATTTTATTAAAATATATATATATATATATATATATATATATATATATATATATATATATATATACACACACACACACATACTGGTCTTTCTCAAAAAATTGGCATATTGTGATCAAGTTCATTATTTTCTGTAATGTACTGATAACAAATAAACTTTCATATGTTTTAGATTCATTGCACACCAACTGAAATATTTCAGGTCTTTTATTGTTTTAATACTGACGATTTTGGCATACAGCTCATGAAAACCCAAAATTCCTATCTCAAAAAATTAGCATATCATGAAAAGGTAGTCTAAACGAGCTATTAACCTAATCATCTGAATCAACCAATTAACTGTAAACACCTGCAAAAGATTCCTGAGGCTTTTAAAAACTCCCAGCCTGGTTCATTACTCAAAACCGCAATCATGGGTAAGACTGCCAACCTGACTGCTGTCCAGAAGGCCATCATTGACACCCTCAAGAAAGAGGATAAAACACAAAAAGAAATCTCCGAGTGAATAGGCTGTTCCCAGAGTGCTGTATCAAGGCACCTCAGTGGGACGTCTGTGGGAAGGAAAAAGTGTGGCAGAAAAACGCTGCACAACTAGACGAGGTGACCGGACCCTGAGGAAGATTTGTGGTGAAGGGCCGATTCCAGACCTTGGGGGACCTGTGGAAGCAGTGGACTGAGTCTGGAGTAGAAACATGCAGCGCCACCGTGCACAGGCGTGTGCAGGAAATGGGCTACAGGTGCCGCATTTCCCAGGTCAAGCCACTTTTAAGCCAGAAACAGCGGCAGAAGAAAGTACTTTTTTCGGATGAAAGCAAAATTTGCATGTCAATCTGAAATCAAGGTGCCAGAGTCTGGACGAAGACTGGGGAGAAGGAAATGCCAAAATGCCTGAAGTCCAGTGTCAAGTACCCACAGTCAGTGATGGTTGGGAGTTGTCAGGAGAGTTGGCAGGCCAATTGATCACAGTAATACCATGTACCAGTGGTGTTGGTCCACTGTGTTTTATCAAGGGCAGGGTCAATGCAGCTAGCTATCAGGAGATTTTGGAGCATTTCATGCTTCCATCAGCTGAAGAGCTTTATGGAGATGATTTCATTTTTCTGCACGATCTGGCACCTGCTCACAGTGCCAAAACCACTGGTAAATGGTTTACTGACCATGGTATTACTGTGCTCAATTGGCCTGCCAACTCCCCTGACCTGAACCCCATAGAGAATCTGTGGGATATTGTGAAGAGAAAGTTGAGAGACACCAGACCCAACACTGTGGATGAGCTTAAGGCCGCTATCAAAGCATCCTGGGCCTCCATAACACCTCAGCAGTGCCACAGGCTGATTGCCTCCATGCCACGCCATATTGAAGCAGTCATTTCTGCAAAAGGATTCCCGACCAAGTATTGAGTGCATAACTGAGCATAATTATTTGAAGGTTGACTTTTTTGTATTAAAAGCACTTTATTGGTCGGATGAAATATGCTAATTTTTTGAGATAGGAATTTTGGGTTTTCATGAGCTGTATGCCAAAATCATCAGTATTAAAACAATAAAAGACCTGAAATATTTCAGGTGGTGTGCAATGAATCTAAAATATATGAAAGTCGAATATTTATCAGTACATTACAGAAAATAATGAACTTTATCACAATATGCTATTTTTTTGAGAAGGCCCAGTGTGTGTGTGTATATGTGTGTGTATATATATATATATATATATATATATATATATATGTATATGTGTGTGTGTGTATGTGTATATATGTGTGTGTGTATATATATATATATATATATATATATATATATATATATATATATATATAATTTTCTGAGTAGATCCTTCCGTAGGAGAGTGCTCAATACTTTTTGGTAGAGCAAATAAACAAAAAAAAAAGGACAGGACAAAGACTTTCTATTGAAACTCCATTTATCACTACAGATCTGTTTCGAGGGGTGGTGAAACCATCCTCTCTCTTCAGGTGATTATAGAAGAATCCTCTATAATCACCTGAAGAGAGAGGATGGTTTCACCACCCCTCGAAACAGATCTGTAGTGATAAATGGAGTTTCAATAGAAAGTCTTTGTCCTGTCCTTTTTTTTTTGTGTGTATATATATATATATAAAAATGTGTGTGTGTACTGCTGTTTTTCCCCTGATTGTGCTTCCACTTGTGTATTAACTTGGAATAGCGTCTATTTTATGCTGTGTCCAAATTTAGCTCTGCTTGATATAAGCCTCAATTCCATGTCTAGTCTTCTGTCTATAACCTATACATCTGTAGGGTCTGTAACTGGTGCATGTGCCATCATACGTGCCCTTCTTATCAAGTGGTAGGCTGTTTGGACACAGACTGAATGTGTATTGCAGTGCTAACAACACTAATTAGGGTGTGTGTGTGTGTGTGTGTGTGTGTGTTTGTTTGCTTTTTGATGCAAATTAAAAGGATGAACTTAGTCAAGAAAAGGCTTGTTTTATTAAGTTACACAGCAGCCCAGACTTTTTCATCTATAATAGCATTAAAGAGAGAGACGTAGCAGTCGGCTCATCACTTTATTTATGGGACAGCAGAGTCACTACACACTGCAGTATAGTGTCTTGTCTCTGTTGGCAAAAACAGTAATATTGTAGTCGAGTCGATATTGTAAGGAACTATCAGCTCAAATAGAAAGAACACAAATCGTATCTTCCTTCTATATTTATTCATCATGGAGCAGCTGATAAAGTTGAGTCCACTCACTGTCACAGACAGGCTTGACCAGTGTTTCTTCTGATGTTCTGAAGTAAATATATATGTAGGCTGTTTCTATGAAATCAGTCTTGACTATATTTTACTGTTAGGATGTCAGTGGCTTCAATTGGTGTTTTGGGAGGGGTGGGGTGGGGGTTTTTTTGATTTTGTTTCTGTGAAGCTAAAATTGTGATCTCTGTGTGTCCACTAAACCATGTGTTTTCAATTTTTATAAACATACCACATTTGTCTGGACTCCACCCCCCTCATGGTATATTTTTGCCTGTTTTGCAGCCTCTCCTCTCATGGGTGCACAGAGTTTCCCAAACCTTACCACAACTGGTACCACCTCTACTGTCACAATGTCCACCTCCATAGTAACCAGCAGCAATAATGTAGCCACAGCCACTACAGGTTTGTCTGTTGGTCAGTTGCTCAGTAATACACTGACGACCAGCCTGACCTCCACATCTAGTGAGAGCGACACAGGCCAGGAGGCTGAGTTTTCACTCTATGGTAGGACATGCTAGATTTAATAATCTACTAAAACATCACTTTTCCTTCTCGTCATGTCATAATCTTGCCCTGCTCTCCTTTGATGCTCTCTAGCCTGCCATAATTAGTTTTGGTTTTTTTTTTTTTTTTAATTTAACAGTTTTTCCTTTCCCCGTACTCTTTATTTTCTTATTTTTCGCAGACTTCTTGGATAGCTGTCGGGCAAACACGTTGCTTGCAGAGCTGGATGATGAGGAAGATTTGCCCGAACCAGATGATGACGATGACGAGAATGAGGATGACAATCAGGAGGACCAGGAGTATGAGGAAGTTCTGGTACGGTCCAGGGTCAACCTTGGTTACCACGTTCATATACATAGGGTAAAACTTGTAGTTTTAATAATAGAACAGTGTCACTCCTTAGTTGTTTTTAGATTTTGTTTTCCTTTTGTGGTAATGGAAGTAAATTTTGCTTTTAAATATATATATATATATATATATATATATATATATATATATATATATATATATATATATTTTTATTTATTTATTTATTTATTTTTATTTTTTGCCCTGTTTGGAGAAATATTGATTGTTCTATTGGTTCTGTACAAATAATTTAGTTCTTGTCAGCATGGTTCCTGTGACATGCATGCTTGTGGTGTGATGGAAAGGTCTGTAGTGCATGTTTGTGGTTTGCTGATACGTAATGGGAATGCATAAACTTTGTGATGTTTTAATGGTGGCCTGGAAGGAGGAAGAGGAATATGAAACCAAAGGGGGCCGGCGTAGAACGTGGGATGATGACTTTGTGCTGAAACGTCAGTTTTCTGCCCTTGTCCCTGCGTTTGACCCCAGACCAGGCCGGACCAATGTCCAACAGACCACTGATTTGGAAATTCCGACACCAGGTTTGTTTCTTTTTATATTGTTGTTTTGCTCCTTGGTGGAGATGTATTCAGATCCTTGACAAGTACTTTTATAATTGATTTACTGATCACAATTTTCCCGCCCTGGCAGGTATCCTTTGAACAGCTGTTACTGACAGCATATGCAATGATATCGAATTTTGTTTTATTAAAAAGATGACGTATAAGCACTTTAACATGTAGTTTACCATCATTAATTCCTGTGATCTTGACCTTTGACCCCTCTTCAAAAAAAACAAACAAACAAAAAAAAGTTTGACTGCACTGTATTCCATATATATTTACCGTCACATGTACCAAGCTAAGTACTTGCACATCTTTGCAATCGCAGTGCATCATGTACCAACAACGTTCAGCCACTTTGACACATTATGTGATTACAAGTCTACTTGTATTTAATGGCATGAAATAAAATCTATTTGATGTCAGTTTATTCAGTAAAATTTTTGTTTATTTGGGCTTTTGCCAGTTTCTTAGTCTTCCGTCAGGTGCTCTGGTCACACACATTTCTGGCAGTATTTTTCTTCTAATAACCTCCAAAATAACTGGAATGTGGTGACTCGCTGTACTCGCATGCATTCGCCCTCTCTGGCACAAATAGGTCACCATTTATACCCATTTCCTTGAAATTGCTAGGCATAGTTTGCTTATTTTAGTACCAGTCAGCCCGTGAGAACACTACTTGTTTACTCATGCTCAGTAACTTGAAATAATAACTGTGCGTCACTTATGGATGGCAGTCCCTGTTCCCCATTGGTTGTGCTCCACAGGAGGTTATGGGAATTAATTTGTCCAGTATAATGAGACTGAATGGACGTCTCTGTTGCTTGTAAGTGATACAAAGAGCACAGTTTCTGTTGCAAGCATTCTACGTGCACTTCAAATATCAGCTGAAAACCTTATTAAATACTTACTGAGGTGGAACATTTTGTTAACTGTGAGTAATTATCCATCCATCTAAATACAAATAATTAATAATTACACTGTAACATAAGTACAGGAACCGGTTATTCAGGCTGTGTGAATTTGAAACTCAGAAAATAAAAGAAGCGAGCACCACTTTCCACTTGCAAAGAGCAGCATCCTGCCTGAGCAGCAGTACGAACAAGCAGGAGATACTGAGGGGTGTCGATTCAATATGAAACGTTTTCATTCTATGAGTGTTTTTTTTTTTTTTTTTTTAAATAATTTATTCTTCTACTGAAGCAACAAAAACGGATGACACAGTTAGCGTCCATTTCACAGCACCTCCAACAATCTAAATGCCTCACTATTAGGCTAATTAGCCGTTCCAAATTTCCCTTAGGTGTGAGTGTGAACGGTTATGTGACCCCGTGTTAGACAGGAGACAATTGAGATAGGCCACAGCCTTCTCGTGACACCAAGCTGTTTGGTAAATGAATGAATAATAAAAAGTAAAATTAGCTAAACTGGCTTTAGCTGCCAGATCACCTATAAGTTGAAAAAGAACAAATGCAAGTCTCTCTAACTTATTTTTAAAAAATAGCCCATGGGTGGAATCCTGTTTTTAGGCCATAATTTTAAAATGCTGCAGTTAGCAGACAAGTGGCTGTGTAGTATATGTGAGCCACTCTACCGAAAGTAGGCTCTTGGGTCCAAAAATGAGATTTTTACACAGTCAGATAGAGGAGGCCCAAAGCTGCAAAATGCAGCAAAAAGTTTGTCAATACCTAGAAAACTGACCGAGTTATGCCATTTCTTGTGTCAGCATTCAACTAAAAATTTCAAAAAACGTTTTGTAGAAAAATGAGCACAAAGATTGCACTTCTTCCAAGATCATTAGTCCTTAGCAACCAAACATTTTTATGCACTTCAGCCATATAAACTTTTAGAAAACATGTCTAGGAAGAGTATTATGAAGAGATGATACGAGAAATCATCCTCCTTTTAATCTGACACGCCTTTTTAAATCCATCAGTCACTGTGGTAACCCCCAAAATCCACGATCCAGCATGTCCAGTTCAGACAAGATTACACACGAATCAAATAATCAAAAAAAATTCCATCATCGAATTTTGCATGCAGAGAAAAATACCAATACTCATACAATACTAATATTAAATTTCTAAAGTACATAATACTGAGCATATGGGATTTTCTTTGACTGAATTGCAATGGAATCATTTCTTTTTCTTAATATTCCAGCAATTCCAGCAGACCTGAGGTATCTCACACACACACAGAAATCAGTGGGTGACTACTCATTTGTGCACCTATCACACCATTTGCACTCATTTGCCCCACTCACTTCAGGCACAACTTTTTTCCACATTTTGTCGACCCACCCATACATATATTTTCTTCCATTCAAATTACACTAGTTCATCTGGATGCTGCTCATTTAATTGTTTGCACACTGTGTGTGTGTGTGTGTGTGTGTGTGTGAGAGAGAGAGAGAAATCTTTTTCAAAGCCGAATTCTAACGTCAAATTTAACATCTATACTAATACTGCTAGACATCACAGATGACATTTCACTCTCCTTTTCCAGAAATTGTGTATTCGCAATATTATAAATAAAGTTAATGACTGTTATTGAAGAGAAAGATGGAGATAAATTCAGCATGCAGTTAAACCAGAAGCAGGAAGTAAAAACTGGAAGTTAACGTGTGACGGGCACTGTGCATGTGCAAGCCCGAGCTGACCAATCAGTGTGCTCATTTCAGACCTTCCTTAGCAACTAGCCTGCTTTGTTTACAAGCATATCATCATAATCTTTATTTTATTTGCTGAAACGGCAAAATCATCTCAAAACAGTATCCAAAATGGAGAGACGCCTTCACAGCTGTTGTTCTGGTGTATGGATTTACAGTGTGTCTTTTACCGAACTCGTGAATAATTGAAGCGAAAACCAGTCAGTTTGCGACTGTTTTTATCTAGTTTTTTAAGGGTACTCGCCAGAAAAATAGAGAGGAAAAAAGAGACATTTTTAATGAGTTTTAGTCGATTTCACGTGAGCAAGTGCTCGTTGAATACTTGTTTTAATAGTTTATGCAAAAATCCGAATTTCAATTAAAATGGACCACTTTTACTTTTCTGGCCTTTATCTCAAAAGTAGTCTGTGCGACAAGTGCCTACTTTCGGTGGAGCGCCTCACATATGTGGCTCTCTGTGTAAGTAGTTGTGTAAATACTTGTTTTTGTTTGTGGTGTTATATTATGTAAATAGTTAAACAGGTCGTGTTACCATGGATGCTTTGAATAAACAGGTCATTCAGTACATCTCGTTTGCAGTGATGAGTATTTAATTTAAAGTCCTGAACTGCACTGTGCACTGGTGGATTTGTTTTGTGTCCCTGTGTAGCCTGCTATTGATTGGGTATACTCTAGGCTATAGCGAGATAATAGAAATGTAAACAGGTTTTCCAGTTATGGATTAAAGCCTCAGACTACAAGACACGGGGAGCCTTAAGATACTCCTCACTCACTCCAGCACGGGAAGTATGATACACAGCAAAGAAGGAACTTTCAAGTCCAGAACGTTGCCCCTCACAGTGCAATCAACCCCAGATGAGTTCTTCAGGAATCAACATCTGGCTTACTTTTGTTGCTGCTGTAAATTGGCTCAGAGTTGTAATGCAACATTTCAGTGTAGTGTTCACACACTCTGTTTTGCACCCAGTGACTGGCTATATGTGACAGTCATGGAGATGTGTCAGCACAAACAAACACAGAGGGCTGACTGGTGCAAGTAATTGCCTCAAACCGAAAGCGTATTGAGGCTGTGAATTAATTATTGAATAAAGTTGTACATCTAAGTTAGACTAAATCTATGTGTTACCTTTAAATGTATTTATCTTTAGAGCAGTAGTGAATTACTCTCAATCTGATAAACAAGTTTATTTCCTGTTTCAGTGTAACGTTAAAAAGTAAATTAAATGAGTGTTTTTAATTTAAAAATTTACTTTTCCATGGTGTGACTATTTTACATGTTGAACTCTTATGTCTGTACATATTATTTAAAAAATTCATACCATGATTTTAATTTATTTTGAATGATGTATGCCTCTTGGTGTTTTGCTTGCATGACTGAGTTTATTATGGGTGTCGTACCTTGTGCAGGTACGCCTCGTTCAGAGGTGCTGGAGGAGGTGGAATGTGCTCCCTCCCCTCATCTGGCTCTTATCTTGAAGGTGGCAGGGCTGGGAACCACACGTGAAGTTGAACTACCTCTCAATAACTATAAATCAACCATTTTCTACTTCGTACAAAAGCTGTTACAGCTCTCCTGTAGTGGCAGCATCAAACCCGACAAGCTTCGGCGCATTTGGGAACCAACGTACACGTGAGTTATTT
>CM045732.1:41507347-41579847 GCA_024760905.1 Plotosus lineatus | reverse complement strand
TGAGAGGCAGCACTGGACTGTTGCTCAGTGGTCCAAAGTACTTTTTTCAGATGAAAGCAAATTTTTCATGTCATTCGGAAATCAAGGTGCCAGAGTCTGGAGGAAGACTGGGGAGAAGGAAATGCCAAAATGCCTGAAGTCCAGTGTCAAGTCCCCACAGTCAGTGATGGTCTGGGGTGCCATGCCATCTGCTGGTGTTGGTCGACTGTGTTTTATCACGGGCAGGGTCAATGCAGCTCGCTATCAGGAGATTTTGGAGCACTTCATGCTTCCATCTGCTGAAAAGCTTTATGGAGATGAAGATTTTCATTTTTCAGCACGACCTGGCACCTGCTCACAGTGCCAAAACCACTGGTAAATGGTTTACTGACCATGGTATTACTGTGCTCAATTGGCCTGCCAACTCTCCTGACCTGAAGCCCATAGAGAATCTGTGGGATATTGTGAAGAGAAAGTTGAGAGACACCAGACCCAACACTGTGGATGAGCTGAAGGCCGCTATCGAAGCATCCTGGGCCTCCATAACACCTCAGCAGTGCCACAGGCTGATTTCCTCCATGCCACGCCGCATTGAAGCAGTCATTTCTGCAAAAGGATTCTCAAACAAGTATTGAGTGCAGAACTGAACATAATTATTTGAAGGTTGACTTTTTTTTTTATTAAAAACACTTTTTTTTTTAATTGGTCGGATGAAATATGCTAATTTTTTGAGATAGGAATTTTTGGTTTTCATGAGCTGTATGCCAAAATCATCAGTATTAAAACAATAAAAGACCTGAAATATTTCAGTTGGGGTGCAATGAATATATATATATATATATATATATATATATATATATAAAAAATATTGAAGTACTTAGGCTCAACAATCCAGAGCAATGGAGAGTGTGGAAAAGAGGTGAAGAAGCGTGTGCAGGCAGGCTGGAATGGTTGGAGAAAAGTATCCGGTGTGATGTGCGATAGGAGAGTGTCAGCAAGAATGAAGGGAAAAGTGTACAAGATGGTGGTGAGGCCAGCGATGTTGTATGGCTTAGAAACAGTGGCGCTGAGGAAAAGGCAGGAGGCAGAGCTGGAGGTAGCGGAGATGAAAATGTTGAGGTTCTCCTGGGAGTAACGAGGATGGATAGGATCAGAAATGAGTATATCAGAGGGACAGCCCACGTAAGATGTTTTGGAGACAAAGTCAGAGAGGCTAGATTGAGATGGTTTGGACATGTACAGAGGAGGGATAGTGAGTATATTGGCAGTAGGATGCTGAGGTTGGAACTACCAGGCAGAAGGCCTCGAGGAAGACCGAAGAAGAGATTTATGGATGTGGTGAAGGAAGACATGAAGGTTGTTGGAGTCAGAAAAGAAGATGCAGAGGACAGGGTGAGGTGGAGGCGGATGATTTGCTGTGGCGACCCCTGAAGGGAGCAGCCGAAAGTAAAAGAAGATATATATAAAATATTGAAGCACAGTGCTAAGTATTGCTTTGTTTCATTTACTACCCATTACTGCCCTCAGACATATTTCAGATAATTTACTAGAATCATTTCGTTTTCTTATTTTTGAAGATATCTTCAGCCTAAAGCAGTAGAGAACTTCTGCACAGTATATATTTGTATGTTTTCGTAGGTGTGAACACATTTTCCTTCTTTATATACATATTTTCCTTTCACTGGTTTGTCACTGGTATAGCCACCTCTCACTGTTGTATCTGTTGTCATAACAGTTAAATTTGTGTAAATGTATTGTAAAACAGCAACATTATCATTTTGATTTGGTTTGTTTTTGGTTTTGGGTTTTTTTTTGTTACATAACATTTTTCTTATTTTGAGAATGCAAACAAGTGCACTGTACAGGCACCTCATGTTTCTGGTTTAGAGTCGACTGTTATACTGCAATAGGTGAGGGGGTCGACTGCTGATTTCTGAGCTATAACTATCATTGATTTTGTTTTCAGGATTTCTGTGAACGGGGCTGTAGATCTTCGAGACTCGGGTCTGGATCTCTGACGGTCACACAGAGTTGTGACATTTTAAGTGGTGCACGTGAGCAACCACAGGCAAAGGCTGGCTCATCCCAGAGTGCCTGTGGCATTGAGGATGTGCTGCAACTGTTGCGCATCCTTTTTATTATTGGAGGCGAGCCTGCAGTTGGCTGTACTCTGCAGGAGGGTAAGTGTATCTCCATCAACAGAGCAGCATTGTATACAGACCTTACAATTGGACAGGTGTGTGATTTTTTACATTGTAGAAGGGCTGCTCTTGCATGAAAAGGAAAATGTGTGTAAAATTCTTACATAGATAAGGGAGGCTGGGAGGAATTTCATGTATAGAGCTTGATTTTTGTTGCTTTGTTTGTTTTTTTAACTTAGATTTGGATGATCTGCAGTTCAATGCATCACCTGAGGAATTCACCAGCAAAAAAATTACAACCAAAATTTTGCAACAGATTGAGGTAAGAGTCCGAGTGTTCAGAGAAATTGCACATTAAACACCATGACAAACTTGTTCTCTGAAAAACTTCACTTTCCGTTCCACTCCGCTGGTAACATTTTAATAAGCGCCCACCCACTTCAATTTTTAAAGCGCCCTGGGCGCTTATCACGTCAAATACTAGTCCTTCTCCAAAAATTAGCATATTGTGATAAAGTTCATTATTTTCTGTAATGTACTGATAAAAATTAAACTTTCATATATTTTAGATTCATTGCACACCAACGGAAATATTTCAGGTCTTTTATTGCTTTAATACTGATTATTTTAGCATACAGCTCATGAAAACCAAAAATTCCTATCTTAAAATTAGCATATTTCATCCGACCAATAAAAAAGTGCTTTTAATACAAAAAAGTCAACCTTCAAATAATTATGTTCACTTATGTACTCAATACTTGGTCGGGAATCCTTTTGCAGAAATGACTGCTTCAATGCGGCGTGGCATGGAGGCAATCAGCCTGTGGCACTGCTGAGGTGTTATGGAGGCCCAGGATGCTTCGATAGCGGTCTTAAGCTCATCCACAGTGTGGGGTCTGGTGTCTCTCAACTTTCTCTTCACAATACTGATTGTCTATGGGGTTCAAGTCAGGAGAGTTGGCAGGCCAATTGAGCACAGTAATACCATGGTCAGTAAAGCATTTACCTGTGGTTTTGGCACTGTGAGCAGGTGCCAGCTCGTGCTTCCAGGTCCATAAAGCTTTTCAGCAGATGGAAGCATGAAGTGCTCCAAAATCTCCTGAAAGCTAGCTGCATTGACCCTGCCCTTGATAAAACACAGTGCACCAACAGAAGCAACTGACATGGCACCCCAGACCATCACTGACTGTGGGTACTTGACACTGAACTTCAGGCATTTTGGCATTTCCTTCTCCCCAGTCTTTGTCCAGACTCTGGCACCTTGATTTCCGAATGACATGCAAAATTTGCTTTCATTTGAAAAAGTACTTTGAACCACTGAGCAACAGTCCAGTGCTGCTTCTCTGTAGCCCAGGTCAGGCGCTTCTGCCGCTGTTTCTGGTTCAAAAGTGGCTTGACCTGGGGAATACGGCACCTGTAGCCCAGTCCACTGCTTCCACAGGTCCCCCAAGGTCTGGAATCGGCCCTTCTCCACAATCTTCCTCAGGGTCCGGTCACCTCTTCTGGTTGTGCAGCGTTTTCTGCCACACTTTTTCCTTCCCACAGACGTCCCACTGAGGTGCCTTGATACAGCACTCTGGGAACAGCCTATTCGCTCAGAGATTTCTTTCTGTGTCTTACCCTCTTGCTTGAGGGTGTCAATGATGGCCTTCTGGACAGCAGTCAGGTCGGCAGTCTCACCCATGATTGCGGTTTTGAGTAATGAACCAGGCTGGGAGTTTTTAAAAGCCTCAGGAATCTTTTGCAGGTGTTTAGAGTTAATTGGTTGATTCAGATGATTAGGTTAATAGCTCGTTTAGACTACCTTTTCATGATATGCTAATTTTTTGAGATAGGAATTTTGGGTTTTCATGAGCTGTATGCCAAAATCATCAGTATTAAAACAATAAAAGACCTGGAATATTTCAGCTGTTGTGCAATGAATCTAAAATATATGAAAGTTTAATTTTTATCAGTACATTACTGAAAATAATGAACTTTATCACAATATGCTAATTTTTTTAGAAGGACTAGTATACAGGGATTCCTCACTTTCCATGGTTAATTGGTACCAAGATCCCCACGCGACCATCAAAATCCACGAGGTAGGATCACCCCCCTCCACTGACGTATACGTACATGTTTCTGTGTATATAATACAGTTGGCTCTCTACTTACGAAAACCTCTGAGTAGGAAAAATCAAGGTTACAAAAAAACATTTTCCTAAATTTTCGTCCTCTTTTTTTTACGAAAACAACCTCTTTTTACGAAAAGTGCCAAAGGCGCCATTCAAACAATGAGCAAGTTGCTCTCTCATTGGCTGTCTCCCAACATCCCGCCCTGCTGGCCTCCCATTGCCAGGAGAGAGCTGAGTCTCCATAGTACTGTACCCATAAGCTTGTTTGTTACACGCGTAAAGGAGAGTTGTACTGTTGGTTCGTGAGTTTATTTGAGAGGGCTCATCTTATAATCCTATAAACACGACTCATTGGTAATGATTATGGGTTTACATGACTAGACAACTGAGTGAAACAATAAGGAATGAAGACAGTTTTTATTACCGATTTGAGCAGAGATGTGGCACACTTGCCGTACGGCGTCGGCTGCGTGCTGCATGTGGGCAGAGCCCACATTCTGCGGATCACACCACAAATGTGTGTTGTTTGCGTGTATGTGAGAGAGAGATAGAGAGAGACTGTGTGTGTGTATATCACGCGCGTGTGTGTGAGAGAGAGAGAGCGAGAGAGAGAGACAGCGAGAGACAGAGAGACTGCGTACAGAGTCAGTCAGAGATGAAAGCAGGCGTTCTTTAACTCTTTAGAGAGCACATTGCAGCTTATTTTTCGTTTTTTTACATTGTTTAATTCAGTAAATGTTTAATAAATGTGGTGCGCTCTGCCGAATGTGAGCAAAACGTGGCTCATCCGGACCTCCGATCCCTCAAGGAAACAAGTTAAAGTTGAGTCTTGACCTCCGATCTATCAAGCAGGGAGTGCGCTTTGAATTCCCCTTCTTTAAATGCTCCGGCATCAGCTGCGTGTGGGCAGAGCCCACATGGCTCGAGGAGAGTACATCCGAGGCGATTGCACCAGCCGTCAACACGGCCTTCATCCCCTGCAATCCCAAGTGCCGGAGTCGTCGTTTGGCCCCTTACCGTCTGGGCTTATTGTTAGCCGGGGTGCGGCTAGCATTGAGCTACCATAGCATATTAGCTCAGGTTAGGAAGGTGCAAAACTTCAGAAGACTCTGATTTCATAGCTGTCGTAGGGTCGACCGGTCATAGACGAGCCTAGTGCAAAACATGAACAAATAAAACGAAAAAAAAAAAACTATTTGACTCTGAGAACTCCGTGACGTTGCCCTCTGGACAGCGCCATCTTGGAGACATCACTCCAAGTTCAATGTAAAAGGACATGAAGCAATATATGAGAAACTCAGTTCAAAAAGTATATATGGATTGGAAAGATTGAACATTTAAAAAGGGGGAATAGTGTGATCTATGCCTCGTTATGTGCATTTAGAACAAATGCCAGAGAAGAAAATATTGGTGATTGCCAGTAAGTGCCTTAGGAAGAACATCTGGTGAATGAGGCCCATTGTTCTGCTCTTTACACATCACCACTCGTACTTAGCACTTCTTTATTTGTCTTGATTTTGTCCTGTAATTGTGTTTCATAAGTAACAGCCATCAGAGATTTGCTTCATGGAAGAAATTTGACGAAATGTTCTCCATATTAAAATGTTATAATAATGGTCTCAATAAAACCATGAAATATGATTTCACGTGCCATTTTTCTCCAGGAGCCTTTGGCTTTGGCCAGTGGAGCGCTTCCAGATTGGTGTGAACAGTTAACCAGCAAGTGTCCTTTCCTTATTCCATTTGAGACCCGACAGCTCTTCTTCACCTGCACTGCATTTGGAGCCTCCAGGTTAGTAGGATTTTAATTTCAGCCCAGTAGAGATATTAGAACATTTCAATTAAATTTAAAAAGTTTTTTTCAATGGGGCAGCACGGTGGCATAGCGGTTAGCATGTCTGCCTCAGAGCAAGAAGCCCCTGGGTTTGATTCGTAGCTTGGGCGTTTCTGTTTGATGTTTGCATGTTTTCCCCATGCTTGTGTGGGTTTCCTCTGGGTACTCCGGTTTTCTGCCACAGTCCAAAAACATGCACAGTAGGTTAATTGGCTGTTCTAAATTGCCCCTAGGTGTGAGAGTGAGAATGAATATTTCTGCGAGCGATGGCCTGACGAATTGTCCAGGGTGAACCACACCCTCGCCCAGTGTCGGCTGAGATGACGCGAGTTTTTGAAATGAAATCCTTGTCTTATTTATCAAAATTCTTAGATGAGATAAAATAGGTTAGAACATAATGCCCCTGATCCAGTCTAGGGTATTCATACAAAAATATAAAGAGTACAGAATTAAAAGGGTACAAACAGCATTATGAATTGTTAATGCTGTGTATGTGTGTTTTCACAAAAAAGGGCAATTGTGTGGCTCCAGAACCGAAGGGAAGCTACCATGGAGCGCACACGTCCATCCACTACTGTGAGGCGGGATGAACCAAGCGAGTTCCGTGTTGGCCGCCTAAAACATGAACGTGTCAAAGTACCACGAGGCGAGAGCATGATGGAGTGGGCTGAGAGCGTCATGCATATCCATGCTGACAGGAAGTCTGTACTCGAGGTAAGAGTTCCCAGTGCAGTTTTCACAAAAACTCATGAAATGATTGTAAAGGTGCAAGTTGAGGTAGCGAACATGACAGAAAAACACTCATAGCATAGATAAGGTAGCAAATAGACCCGATACGGGAATTGGTTTTCGGGACCCATGTGTTTAAATATACTTGGTTGGTCATAGCCAAATTAGCAAAGACCATGTGTGGCTCGCTATTCGTGTTCCATAGTAACAGCCTGTCTGTTGGAACTCATTTTGAACTTATTAGCACTCAAAATCCTTTGACCTTGATTTTTACCTTATCGAGTGTCTCAGGGTGAAAGTAGATGATTAACGATTTGAACATGGTTTCCTATTGGTTCTTCACTGCATCTGTGACTGTCAGCTGTTTTCTGGGGGGGGGGCAATTTTAATTTTAACATGAGACATGTCCATCTCCAAAACTGTCTGACCTTGCTCTGACCTTCCCGTTTGAACTTCATATTTCAAAATAAAATTATCTCTGGGACTCGGGTAGGATAGCGTTTTAATTTTGGTGAAAATGGTTGCATGGATGTGGTGAGAATTTTGTTTAAAGACAAAGTGAGAAACAAACGTTGATTACAGTACCTTCAACCAAAAAATGTGGTGGAGGTAAATGGAGATGGATGTAGCATTTCATCATCTTATCTGTATTCATGCCACTCTACAGTACATTGCACTGCAGAAACCCTGATTGCAAAACAAGCAAGTCTTTAAGCTAAAGTCACTCTGAGATGATGAGTTCAGTTCTGATAAATAGAGAACTGTGTGCGTGTGTGTGTGTGTGTGTGTGTTCTGCATACAAACTCAGAACTTGTTCTTTGCACATTTATATGAATGAGGTTTTACCCAGTTGAACATTATTAGGAGATTAGATCTAGTGTTATAGCGAAGGAGTTCTCCCCACCACTGAGGAAACACGAACAGTGACAGTATTTTTGGATCCAACGAGTCCTTTTGTGCAGCTTTAGACACTTGATCAATTAATACAACCAAGTCACCTTTCATTTAATTTATGGACAGTCTTTATTTACAAAGCTTCTCTTCAGGTTATAAACCTCAAGCTTTAAGCATCAAGATGAAACCCCATTTGTGTTTATTGCTTCTGTAGCCCCAGTGGTTTCTACACCTGTAACATGCTGCTTTGCTGTAAACAACCATGAAAAAACAAAAAAAAGACTGGATCATGCATCAGACGGTGGCCATTTTAGTGAGACCACCATGCTGTGAGACTGAGTGGTATAATTAGAAGTTAATGCAGCTTTTCATGCCATTCAAGTTTTACTTTAGTTTTGTGGTTTCACCAACATGGCAAAATTTTGCCATGTGGAATCACTGGGATGTGTAATTCAGACAATTTTTGAGATCAGTGCTGTAAGCATGTCCCATTCCACCCAAGCCACCATAAGTAGATGTGAAAAACTTTTAATGTCATCTGTTTATAATTATGCTGACCTAGCAGGTAAATAAAATACAACTAAACTAACGGATCACAATTAGCTCAGCCGCAGGTCAGGTCAGCTTGGTTAGACTGACTAGCTTTATTTAGCATTCAGCATGTTTTTTTTTTAAAGCTAAGTCTTTATTATAGCCTTAATTTCATATTTCGATATAAGTAAGATACTTTGAATGAAATGTTTACTTCAGGGTGTCTAATAGACGTGTAGAGTCAAGCCTCACCTTCCACCTTGAAATATCCTGGTTCTGTCTCAACTGAACAACAGGTGATCGTTGGGCCAGAATCCTCAGGTTTTCACTGTCAAAATAGTGTGGATGCACACTAATCACAGAAGTCAACATCTTCCTCCACTTAATATTCTTGAAACACCACACTGGGTGGGGATTCTAACCAGATGCCTGAGCCACCTTAGCTGGCTCCTCTCAACACGGAGAAGCAGCGGGTCAACTCCAAGTTCCTCCTGGATGGCTAAGCTTCTCACCCTATCTCTAAGGGAGAGCCCTGCCACCCTGCGAAGGACGCTTATTTCACCCGTTTTATCCGCCATCTTTTTCTTTAGGTCACTACCCGAAGCTCATGAGTTAGAATGTAGAATAAATTGAAGGGTTTACCTTGCGGCTCAGCTCCCACTTC
Organism: Plotosus lineatus; assembly: GCA_024760905.1. NCBI lineage: Eukaryota > Metazoa > Chordata > Actinopteri > Siluriformes > Plotosidae > Plotosus > Plotosus lineatus. Next base: position 41,570,958 of record CM045732.1, on the reverse strand, counting down.
ACCACGACGGACCAGTACAGGCTCCGCTTTACAGCAGAGGCTGCAGTGATCCACCTGTCAATCTCCCACCCCATTTCCTGGTGGTCAAGCTTCTGCCCATTGAGTCCAGTCGGGTGCAGACCTGAAAAGAAAACATAGGTCTGCCCTCCTATGGACCCGGCACCTGTGGGAGGGCTAGAGGGGTTGGGTGCATTGCGAGTTGGGTAGCAGCCAAAAGGCATGGTTTCTGTCGGATCGATCCGTGGCTACTGACTCTGACTCTTGGGAGTCCCAGAAGTGACAAATGGAAATGGTAATGGTCTTGGGTAGGTTGGTGTTGGTGCCACACCTCCACCCCATCCAAAATAATAAGCAAGGCTTTGAAAATTTAAATGGCAGTGTTTAGCAGTAACTTGATCTTTTTGTGTTTTCTGCAGGTGGAATTCCAGGGAGAAGAAGGCACTGGTTTGGGTCCCACACTAGAGTTCTATGCCCTTGTGGCAGCAGAGTTCCAGCGGACCTCGTTGGGGATCTGGCTCTGTGATGACGATTTTCCAGATGATGAGTCACGTCAAGTCAGTTTTCTCTCCTATTGATTTTATTTTCATACTGAGTGCTGGATTCAGTCTCCGATTCCAAAATGTCTAGTCTTCATTCATTCTTTCATTCATTTTCTGAACCACTTAATCCTAATTAGGGTTGCAGGGAGGCTTGTGTCCAATCTCAGCTGACTTTGGGTGAGGGCAGGGTACACCCTGGAAAACAATCGCCTGGACACCCTCACTTACACAAATATTTATACACATACCTAGGGATGATTTGGAATGGCCAATTAACCTACTATACTTGTTTTTGTATTGTGGGAGAAAACTGGTGCACCTGGAGGAAACCCACGCAAACACGGGGAGAACATGCAAACTCCACACAGAAATGCCCGAGCTGGGAATGGAACCCAGGACCTTGTTGCTGTGAGGCAGACATGCTAATCACAATGCCACTAAAATCCTCATGATTAAAGCAAACGTTTTTTTTTTGTTTGTTTGTTTTTTTGCTGGTCAGGTGGATCTCGGTGGTGGCCTGAAACCACCAGGGTATTACGTCCAACGTTCGTGTGGCCTTTTCTCTGCACCCTTCCCTCAGGATAGTGATGAGCTGGAGCGCATCACTAAGCTCTTCCTCTTCTTAGGCATCTTCCTGGCCAAGTGCATACAGGACAACCGGTTGGTGGACCTGCCAGTCTCGCAGCCTTTCTTCAAGCTGCTCTGCATGGGTGACATCAAGAGCAACATGAGCAAACTTTTATATGAGACACGCCCAGATTCAGACTGCCGCTTCTTTGACATCCACTTGGAGGCTTCCACTGAGGAGGAGCCATATTTGATGAGCAGCTTTGATGAGGACTCTAAATCCGAGTTCATCTTGGACCCACCAAAGCCCAAACCACCTGCATGGTATCATGGCATCCTCACCTGGGAGGACTTTGAACTGGTTAACCCCCACAGAGCACACTTCCTCAAGGAAATGAAGGACCTGGCAATAAAGAGGAGGCAAATACTGGACAATAAAAGTCTTTCAGAGGATGAGAAGAACACACGGTTACAGGGCCTCATGTTGAAGAACCCAGTGGGTTCAGGCCCACCGCTGAGCGTGGAAGATCTGGGGTGAGCCATAAATGTCACATTTAAGTTTTTAAACACCATTTATCTGTATTATGTAAATATACTGCTACAAAATTCATTTAGAGTACAGTCTGTTTGAAAGTACTTGGTTTTGTTTGTAGATTAAATTTCCAGTTTTGTCCATCATCTAAAGTGCATGGCTTCTCCGCAGTGGACCTAAAACCCAACGGAGAGGATGAGGTAGGTTATTATGGGCTCTTTTCCACCAGTGCGACCCGTTTGTTAGTCCTGGACTGGCACAACTACTTATTGCGATGTTGTTTCAATTTTCAAACTTTCTAAGAACTAGTTTACTTTTCCACAGGCCATAGAACCACATTACATCACTGTGTACATATTCACTTTACAAAACAACCCTAGTGTCAATCACAGCTGCTTATCATGCAAAAATTTAAAAAGAATAATAATATAAAGGGCACTGGTGATATAGGGTGCTGGATCGCTGATCCTATGGTTGGGGTTCAAGCCCCACTCTCCACAAGGTTGTCACTGTCCCCTCAGTGCAGCTAACTGGGTTATAAAAGGCCGGCCATGTCTCTCACTGTCTATGGTGAGAGGTTCGTTTAAAAGAACCATTCCTGACTTTCAACAGGAGGAGCTGCAAAGCTGTCAGCATGTTTCCGCCCTGCGATGGCCTGATGAGCTGTCCAGGGTGTACTCTGCCCTTGCCTGGAGTCGGCTAGGATGGGCGCCAGTTCCCCGCGACCGTAATTAGGATTAAGTGGCTACAGAAAATGAACTGATGATGAATAATAATATAATGTACTGTAAATGCGTACAGACTCTTGTGCACCTTCTGATCCCTGGAAGAGTAGGAACGGAGTCTTTGCATTTTGGTCTGTATTATTATTATTATTATTATTATTATTGTTTGTTTATTTGTTTATTTTAATTTAGCCAAAGTAAAATGTGTTCCCTAATAGTGTGAGTGCAGCAGATTCCAATCCACTTGATATCAAACTGTGCTACAGATAATGCCGTTTAGGGGGGGGGGACGACACTCCCATCACTACATGTATATCACAGACCTGCAAAGAAAATGGGCACCATCTAAGATCACATAATGCATAATAAATAGCTCCTCCTCATTTTTATCATGTAATTTTTAAGCATTAGCAGGTAACAAGTAGTGTGGTGGGTTTTTAAGGGATGTGGAATCCCCCAGTGGGATCTTGAGGCATCGCAGAAGTTGTGAGAATTCATAGGGTAAAATCTGCTATTCTGAAAACCCGACACCACAATCATTACATTTAAAATAAAGTACAAGACAATAAACAAAAACCTTCACAGGACCTCTTAATTTTGCTGAGGTTATGAAGAGGCTGAAGCCTATCTCTGCTGACCCCAGACAGCTCGCCAGTCCATCTCACACACACATCACTATTCACACTCGCACCAGGAGGTTATTTGGAACAGCCAGTTAGACTAAAGTGCATGTCTTTGATGTGTTGGAGAAAAGTGGAGGAAACGCATTCGGGCACAGGGAGAGGATAAAAACTCCCACACGGAAACACTCTCACTGAGCCTGGGACTCAAACCCAGTACCTAGTTGCTCGGCACTTTATTTTGGATTTGCACGGAATTTGTTCAGGTTTCTTCTAAGAATCTGAACTTGAATCTGTGTTTATTAGATGGTGACCTTGGACAATGCGGAGGAGTATGTGGAGTTAATGTTTGACTTCTGTATGCACACTGGGATACAGAAGCAAATGGAGGCCTTCAGAGGTAAGAGGTCTTCAATCTTCTCATTCACCATCTGAACCTCGGGCATGTGGATAGTGTCTTTAGATGTCTCTGATGTTCTAAATAAGATTATTTCATTTGTACTCTCAGATCCAAATCAAAGTATAATATGTACACAGAGAGACATTCTTCATATAGGGACACAATTCCATTACAGTGTACAGGCATGGATTTGGTGTGTGTGTGTGTGTGTGTGTGTGTGTGGTTTTGTGATGCAGAGGGCTTTAACAAAGTGTTCCCTATGGAGAAACTGAGCTCATTTAGTCATAAAGAAGTCCAGATGATCCTTTGTGGAAATCAGTCTCCTTCCTGGACAGCGGAGGACATTGTTAACTACACAGAGCCCAAACTGGGTTACACTCGAGACAGGTGTGCAGTTTGCATGGTGTTATGGGAAATCCATACCTGCTGAGAAACTGATATTGTACATTATCGTCATGTATTTCAAGGTGTTTTCATCACCCTACTCCCCCCCCCTCCCTTTATACATATATTTTCTCTCCAGTCCTGGATTCCTGCGCTTTGTACGAGTGCTGTGTGGAATGTGTTCGGATGAGCGGAAAGCCTTCCTTCAATTCACGACAGGCTGCTCAACTCTGCCCCCTGGTGGTCTCGCCAACTTGCATCCCCGTCTCACAATTGTCCGCAAAGTATGACACGGACTCCTCTTTCATTCCATTTCAAAAGAATCATGTTCCAAACAAACCTCATCATTATTCTTCTCTGCTTTTACACTCGTAGGTGGACGCGACTGATGCCAGCTACCCCTCGGTAAACACGTGTGTACACTATCTGAAGTTACCAGAGTATTCCTCTGAGGAGATCATGAGAGAGCGCCTCCTTGCTGCCACCATGGAAAAGGGCTTCCACCTGAACTGAGCATGCTCCTTGCACCTTCGAGCAACTCCATGTTGTTGTTGACGCCTGTCATGTTTCGTTGCGGAAAAAAATATACAAAAGCTGTGCTCACCCATGATTTTCTCTCCTTTTGTCAAAAGAGCCTACGTTTACAACTGTACTTAAAACGAAGCCCATCTCAGCTCCACTAGCTACTGAAACTGGATAAGGTCATGTCTGCAGCCCATGCTCCCCCCCCACTCGCACCTCTCAGTGGGACTGCACTGCATTAAGGGCTTGAGCCGCTAGTAGCCAAGGGCAGTTCTTCTCCGTTTACCCCAGCTTACATGCCCCAGCCTGGAGAGTGTGTGTCAAAGTTCACCATAGGGTTTCTTTTTTCAGATTACTGTACACACACATACACACACACACACACACACACCAGCCGTTTCCCCAAGTGGGGCCTGTGAGGACCTGCTTCTGTAGCGCTGTTGTGTTTAGACATTTTTCCCCTCATTTAAGTTTTATTGATGCCTGCCTTGTTTGAAATTAGTTTATTTCCTCGTGTTAGTTTGAAATAATTTTAATCTCTCGTTTTGTTTTGCATTCAGCACACAATCGTTCTCGTGCAAAACCCTACCCACCCATGCACACATTTTTCTTTTTTTCCTCTACTAACTGTTACTGTGTACATTTCAGATATTCATCATCCTGCTAAAAGGATCTAACTCCCCGAGTGCATTTGTGTAATTTACAATAAAGCTGCAGACATAAACACTGGTTGTGTGCAAAGGCACTTTGGGTGGGTGGGGAGGGGGGTTGGGTGCGATGAAAAAGCTATGCTTCTCCTTGTATTTTCTTTGTATATTATAAACATTTATTTAACTCAAGTTGCAGTTTGAAGTAAACAAAATATTTTCAAATGTGTATGCTCCAAAATAATCATTAAAATGTTTGCAAAGTATGAATTAGTGCTGTGTGATCTATTCAGTATTGTATTTTCAGCTGAGTCAAAAAGGGACCTTAACGTAGATGAGAAAATGTGATCATAAACATGTTAACATTGTGTGGGTATTTTTTTGTTTTTGTCCAAGCAGTATTCACCTGAGCAGGAAAATAAAACTGACCCAAGTCTCAGTGCAACACCACCGGGATCCGCTAAGAGCACCAAACAAGACTCGCAGTTCCATCGTTGTTCTCTATTTTGTGCTGTTTTCAAATTTAAAAAAATTACCCTAGAGTATGAACATTATTAGATTCCCAAGCAGTATACTTTTATTCCATTTATCAAGTTTAATATGGCACGAGTGTGTGGGACTGATCACGATACATTTTCCAACTACCCAACTTCAAACTTGAATAAACATTTCCATGTCCAAGTTTATTTGTGAATCAAAGTATCAAAATCTTTAGTACATGCCTGGGAGATAAAATCATATCAAAATATGTACATATGAACACAGTTTTTAAAATAATTCAAATACGTCATAGTTTACACCTTTTTCATGCTCGATTTTGTGACGAAAGAAAGACATCATTATTTTCACATATTGCTGAGCCTCTGATAAGGTCTCAACAGGTTCAATAACAACATGAATCGGAACATGTACATGGAAACATTGGTAAATTATCACCAGACTTAAAACGGGTTCAATGATCTATGTAACCTTTCCTGTCCATGTTACACGGTGTATATTGTGCTCCTGCTTGATCACTGATGGTTCAGCATTTAATAACTTTAGCTAATAAAGAAAAGTTGAACAAGTGTCAAACACCAATCAGCTCAGTGTAACTAATTACACAATTATTATTTAAAGTTATTATTAGTGAATTATTCGGCTGTTTATTCTGACCATGTTACTGACTTTGAGTCTCCTACTGATAATTTGATGATGCTTCTCTGGTGAATACAATCCAGCATCTACCAGGACTTACTACAACATTGACCTAATGCATCAAAAAATTGGAAAAACTTTTTTTTTCTAAATCAACAGCAGGCCAGTGTCACACATTTTACTTCACGTTTCCTGATCAGAGCCATATACGTGAAAGGTAACAGGTCTGTTATGAGCAACTACAAATTTAATTTTTTTTTTTTTTTTTTTTTTTGGATGTGCTCTGTGCACCTTCGGTCAATGACTACACCAACTCTTCCAGCTGCTTCGCAGCCAGGGCCTCTGGTATCACAAAAATATATTTTCCGTCAAAATGACTTTCACCAGCCGACACCCATGATGTCGAGGACGGTGCAGTCATTCAAATCCAGTGTAATAAAATATCCACGGACTGATCAAAGGCAGGATGCAGGTGAGGTAGCAGTTATTTATTTCAAGTCCATGTTTCTCAGGTGCAGCTGTTCCTCTTCATCCTTCTGCCATCTTGTCTAAAGCTAACAGTGGTGCAAGTATGCGATTCTTGTTGGTCTCCACGATGTGTCCGTTCAGGATCATCTCATCAAGAATGATGTGTACTTTGTCCAAATTGAACATGATCTGCTTTGGAATTGAGGAACAGGTTCTCGGGTTGTGACGAATTGTCAGGAAAAAGCAGAGCATGCAGTCTCTCCACACAAATGCTCCTGGGCAGACATGCCACCCGTGTTCACACTTGTTTACCTGAGTCACTTAATCATACTCGGGCTCTAGGGAGGCTGAAGCCTATCTCAACGGACACTAAATGAGGGCAGGGTAAACCCTGAACTGCCCCCCACACACACACACACACACACCATTGCAGGAAAACCCCACACAACAATTCACACTTAAATCCATACCTGGGGAAAATTGGAACAGCAAAGTAGCCTAATAAACATGTCATTGGACTGTGGGGGGAGGAACCCAAGGAGAACTCACATGAGCACGAGAAGAACCCTGACAGAGCCTTGGATTTGAACCCAGGACCTAGTTGCTGTGAGGTGGAGCTGCTAATCATGACACAGCCATGCTGTCTGTGCTAGTATAGAATCACCCACCCATTTGCCAAACTGCTTAATTCTATTAGGGTCACGGGGAGGTTAGTCTTTCTCAGCCAACACTGGGTGTATGCAGGGTGCACCCTGAATAGTTTGCCAGATCATCAAAGGGCCAACACTCACACTTCATACACAGGGGCAATTTGGAACAGCCAAGTAGCCTATTGTACATTCGTTTGGACTGTGGGAGGAAACCCATGCATGCACAGGGAGAACATGCAAAACTCCACACACAAACATCCTCGCCCAGCCCAGGACCTTCTTGCTGTAAAGTAGACATGCTGACCAAAATATAAATACATACAAATTCTCAATGTTCAGTACCACGATGTACTGCACTATTGGGCTTTTGAGTAAAGTCGCCAAACCTAAAATGGTCTGTTGCATAAAACATAAATAAATATATGGGCGTTTGCCAAATCGTCCATCTAACACCTTTCATGCTGTACAAGTTGGTTATTGTTTACTTCGTAAACAGGTCAGTCTTTAGTAAACTGGCTAAGAAAAGTATCAGTGGTGATGTGCACAGCTGTCCACCAGTCCATCGTATCTCAAGGGGGCAACATTCATGGGTGTTGGCTGTAAATTCATGATAAAGGATACATCAAGTTCACTCTGAAAAGAAGAAGAAAAAAACAGATCATCAGTGACAAAAACAGCTGAGTTCCTCCAAACATTTATTAAGTCCAGTCTATCACATGATACCATTATGGTTAATAAATTACTATATCAGGACGTTCATTCTTGAAATTTAATGCAGGGGGATGTTGGTTGTGTACAGATGCTCCACTCATTGGACAATGAATGTTTAATTTGTTTCTTATTATACAATAAATTACGGCAGCACACCGTGTACAGTCTATAAAGAAGGAATGTGACCCGAGCTGTCAAAATGAGTCGCACGAACCATGACGGCTTCTACGTAGAGTAAAACTACAGAGCCCAGAAGAAACAGCACATTGGAACACAGGTCTTTTTTCCGAGGCCTACGAGGTTACTCTTGGTCAAATCAGGCTCAAGGACAGTGACATAGTCTCAACATAACCATAGACTGCTTTCTTTATTCACAGGCAGTTGAGTCGTTATCCCAGTCCAGTTTTTTTTGTTAGTGATAATAGATGTTGAGGTGATACAGTTTTCATTTTGTTATTCATTTTATAATCATAGCTAGAAAAAAGTTTGGAATAGATTGAGTGTCTTTGCTTAGGACCATTTCCAGTAATTTATTATTGACCTGGTGTGTGATGGCCAGATAATCTAAATAATCAAATTTGAGGATCTGTGTTTGGGGTGCATCACTGATGGACAATTTAAACAAGACTGGTGCGAGGACTGATACTTGGGGGACTCCTTAATTTAAATGTCCTGATCTTGCTGGTGTTATTATCCAAACACACTTCTTTCTCTTTTCCGATTCCTGTCATTCTGATGAGGCGCTTGATTTTTTTTCTCTTGCTTTTCATTCTTTTTACCAGGTTTAGCATTAGCATGGGTTGTGGTAAGGTTTATGAAAAGGACAGCAGTTTTCATATTCCTTTTGTAACTACATTTGATGTAAAACTCATACCTGCTCCCTTTCTCTTTCTGGTCTGCATAATGATTGTTTGAGGGGTGTGGGGCTTCAGGCATGGTGATTCGTTCAAGTCATTTGAAGAGACAACATACACTGCCTTCAATAAATATTTTCACCCCATTGTTGAGATGTATTCATTAACTTCTAATAAATTCAGTGGTTTGTTTGTTTTCTAAATAATAATATGGGGTGGGGGATCCCACATTAATAAATAATGCATTTACATCAAATCATGTATGCCACAATTATTAGCCCCAGATATGAATACTTTGTAATAAACCCCTTTTACCAACAAAACAGTACCTAATCTTCTATAATTTTTCACAAGATAGGAGAATGTAGAAAGAGGATCTTGGACTATTCCTCTTTGGACAATCTCTCTAAATCATTAAATCATCCCGTGACCTGGTCCTCTCCTCTTCAACTCACTACACAGGGTTTCAATGGGGTTGAGGTCTGGGGACTAAGGTGGCTATGGGAGGAGCTTCAATCTGTGTCTGGTGAACAATTTTGGTGTAGATTTGACCACATGTTTAGGGTCATTATCTTGCTGAAAGACCCACTGACTTCAATAAGACAAGACCATCTTCAACTTTTGGGCAGAGGCCACCAGATTCTGATTTTAAAATATCCCGGTATTTCAAAGCGACAGATAGACAGAGTGGAGGAAAGCATCTGGGTATCAGGTGCCACTGTGGGCGCTGTCTTTTGGATAGATGAACTCAAGAAGGCCTACGGCCTGCCGTCTGGAATGTCACATATTTGGTTCTCAATAAATCTTATGCAAATTGCTGGACTTCCTAAGCTTGCACTTCAATTACTTATTGATTATTAACCGCATCAATAAGAATTAATACAGAAATTGTAAAATCTTTGGAATTATATATTTTTTCCTTTAAAGACATTTGTAACCTGAAATGAAGACCCGAACAATGAAATCATGTCTAATTAAAAATATTTAAAAATTGTTAATGAATTGTTTTTTTTTTTTTTTTTTTTCAATTTTATTTTATCCGTTACACCCTGTACAAAGACCTTGGGAAAAAAAAAAAGTACAAAATGTCCATCATAATTAATCAGGGGCATCGACTTCAGATCCTTAAAGGTCATCATCAAAGTCAACATGATATATATGATGTCATTTCTTGGAAAAAGCCATAGATAACAAGGGGGGCCTTGATGTACTAATCAGAGATGACATATAGGCTGGTTCCAATTATCCGGCACCTCCAGGACAAAGCACGTGCTGGAAAATCTATTTTGCTGATGTATCAGGACCTTGCACAAATACATGTAAATCAAATTCAAGCCTGCAGCCTCCTTCTCAGTATATGCTGAAAGTGCTCTTGTAGGCAGGCAACACCAAAATAACGCCATGTCATCAGTGTTGTACACCTGGTCTGCCGACACATCATACTCCTGAATAAGGCGTCTAAACTCCTGGGTGTAGTTCTCTGCTGCTTCAGTATCTGCTGAATGACCGTCCCTATGTGGCTGAATCTCGCGAATACCATGCCTAGCCTTAAAATTACGCAACCACCCAATAGAAAAATTACACTCTTCCTAATACCAAGGTCGTTATGCAACTTGGCTGCTTTCTCTTTAATCAAAAGGCCTGCTAACAGGCTTCCCTCCGGCACACCAACACCTGAACCAAATGAACAAAGCCTTATCTAACTCTTCATACTTTGCCCCCTTCAACAACGTCCTCATCACTACGTTATGAGAGACCCCCTCAGTACTAGCAGCAAAGTGTCCAAGTTTATCCTTCTGCTTCTTCAGGTTATACAATATTGATGAACTTACACCAAACTCAGCCATTAGCTTGGATCGACTCTCGCCTTTCTCCAACTGATCCATCAGTTCGACCTTATTTTCTACGGTCAACACAAACCTCTTTCTCTTTGGCGAATTCTTAGGATGGGCCAGGATGCACGGTACCTCACCTTACAAAATTAATCCTTTCCAGAGCTTTTTTCAGAATCTGCATTTTTCGTAAGTTGAACCGCATTTTACATGTAAAACACGTGATTTGTTCCGAGGCTCCCAATACTACACCCTGTCTGTCTTCCTTTCGGCTTTTTCCCTTTTACTCAGGAGTCGCCACAGCGAATCATCTGATTCGCACGTTTGATTTGGCAGAGGTTTTTACGTCAGATGCCCTTCCTGTCACAACCCTTTTAGCAAGGGACAGAAACACGCTGACGGCTTTGCAGCCTACTCTTTACGAAAGTCAGCAATGGTTCTTTTACATGCCTCTCACCATAGACAGTGACAGACATGGCCCGCCTTTGATAACCCAGTTAGCCGCACTGGGGGCCAATACTACACCCTAAACCTTTTAAAAAATATAAAAGCATACCTGTTAAGATCTCCTTCTGCTTCAATATCATACCGATGGTACACAGGTTTGGCCATATTCCTTTGTGATATCACTCGAGCCCATTTCTTCTCCTCACTCACACCGGAAATCACACGTGTGTGTGTGTGTGTGTGTGTGTGTATGTGCGCACGTGTTGACCATGTCGTCTTAGCAGAGTTATAATCTTACAAATGTTTATGGAAGTTTAAAAGCCTGAGTCAAGAAATAAAGCATAAAACGACAGTAACTCTGTCCTTTACACGAAAAGCATCATGGTAGATTCAGCTCTATAATAGGCAATGGGAGGTAGCTGCGTCATCCCTCCTAGCCAATGGGATCCCTGTCCAAGATGGCATCAGATAGACCTGTCCAAGATGGCGCTCGAGTGAAGGTGACATGAACAACAGCTCAGTTGTTAGCCAATGGGAGGCCAGCGGGGCGGGATGTTTGAACGTCAATGATGGGACAGCAGCTTGTGCATTGTTTGAAAGTTTGAATTGTGCGTTTGAAAATTTGAATGGCGTGTTTTAATTCTTAAGATGGTGCTTTCGTAACATGAACTTGTTTCGTATCCTGAGACAAAAATTTTAGGAAAATGCTTTCTGTAACCTCAATTTTTCGTTTGGTAAGACTTTCGTAAGGTGACGTCCCACTGTAAATTAAAAACATAAATGTCAAAATAAAAACAAATCACAATACAACAAACAGACCAGTTAATGCGTGCACACACACACACACACACACACACACACACACACACACACACACACACACACACACCTCATATGAATGTAAACAAAGGCCAGTGGTGTAGTTTTGCTCTGGCTGCCACTAGAGTGTAAACTCCGGTCATATAAATGTAAACAAATTCCAGTCTTGTTGTTTGGTTTCGGCTGGCTGCCGCTAGAGCACAACCACGCAAAATTTAAATTGGCAATCTTTTACGATGTTTCCAAATGCGAATTACCAAGTAGAATCCTTGTTCGGCATTTTTAAAAAGTGCCGTTAAATAAAGTCTGCTGATGTATCAGATGGCGGATGATTGGAACTTGTCTGTATATTATATCAACGTGTCATTTCTCGAAAACAGAGCCAGAGGGATCAACCAGAATGGAACGGGCACCTTATTAACAAATATAGAATTGGTAGACAGGGGCCAACGTCCTTTCATGGAACAATTTCTTCTGTGTGAATGATTGTATGCTTTTCTTTTCCTGGAAACTGAATTTGGATCACTTACATTGTGAACTGAACACTTTTTGCCACAATGAAAGAGAGAGGAGAGAGAGCGAACCAGAACTGAGCGCTGAAAGTTTTTTTTTAAGGATCATTGAAACAAAGGACCCTAACTAACAAGTCCAGGTGCCGATACCCCCTGCCTTGCCCTTCTCCAATGTTCGTAAGAGAAACCAGCCACACCTCCAAGTAACAGACCAAAGAATGAGGGCCATCACAGCTGTTCTGAGGTACACTGAGTAAAAACAGCTGAAAAAAATTTGCATTGTTTTGTGTGTCTTCATTTCAGACTGCAAAGCTACACCGTGTGAATATTTTGAAGGAGGTGATACATTTCTAGACCCGCTGTATGGGCTCAGCTGCTTGTTTGATGGTTTGCTATTAAACAGGATTCATCGTTACCGCTATACGCAGCCTAGGTACGAGATTGCGGCACTTACCACCCGACTGAAGTACTTATCCAGCACTTCAACAAAGTTATGGATGAGCTCATAAATGGAGAGTTCATTCTGTGTAAACAAACAAACAAAAAAAAATCTGTAATTTGATTTCTACAGCTGGTTAATATCAACAAAAATATCAGCATAATTATTTTAGAAATATTTATTAGGATTGAAGTACAATTTATCAGATAACTCACTTCATTACTGGAGACACCAATTACGATGAACAGAGCTGCATACTGCCGATACACCAGCTTGTAGTCCTTGTACTCCACAAACGAGCACTGAAAAATTCCAGGTTCCATTAAGACTTTCAGGGTAACACAGGCCTACAGTTATTTTTGTGATGCCCTCACTCGCCGTGGTGCTCCTGGAGGTATTCTGCTTTTGAGCTGTGAGACGGTCCATGCACAGGTGCATCTGTCCGCCCATACTCCCCATTCTATTTTCTGAATTTCTAGCAAATATCCACCATTTAGGGCAGGCTTATAAAAAGTCTTTGTTGGTAATAACATGATAAAAAAAGATTCACCTGGGAGGGAGAATTTTTTTTTTTTTCTTTTTTGCCTGTGCAGGCCACCCGGGATTTGTGGGGAATTTTTTTTTCATACATCATGCTATATTATGTGTGTGATGTTGTAAACACAGTAGAATTAAATAAATATCTTATTTTTGAAATCAACATACTGAATATCAAAGTTTATTCTTTTAATATTGTAATCAACAGAGTATCAAGGTTTCTTCAACATAACTTTTAATATTGCGGCCAACAACTAACAAATACCTTCGTCATGCTCTGCACTGTTGCTGGCGGTTTATAATTAACTTGCATTTGTTCGAAAATGTCAGCAAATGTGTTCAATTTGAAATGCATTCATTTATTTATTATTTTCACATTGGGACCTTTAATAGTGACCGAGAACAGGTTTTTTTTTGCCTCATTGTTGTCTCCTTCCATCATGCCTTCTGCCTTTGTTGTTAAGACAGTACTGGCCAAAGAATCATCATTTCACCAAACTGGTGAAATTGACCAATCACAAGGCGCAATTGATACGGATTCCACTTCAATCACTTTTTAGTACGGTGTATGATAGGGTACACACGTTTTTCAACACAACTGGCCAGTATATTTTAACTTTTTGGGTTTGTGAATGCGCAGGCGGGGTATTTATGTACAATTTCAGCCCAACCAGCCGTGTTTCTGCCAACAAAGATATTTTTAAGGCTGGCCTTACTCATTACCAAATATCCAAGGACTGGTACAAATTTTAAATGCTTGCCGTCATGATACTGATTGCATTCTGAAGTGTCAGGTGATTTTTGTTCCAATAGGTGCCGATTGTTACCTGATGTGATTACGATCTGTACCGATGTCACTCTGATTTTTACCATTGTTGTTCTGCTGTGTCTCAGATACTGTATTAAAAAATTCCATTAATATTCCAGAAATGTGACCTGACAGTTTTTCCAATTTTTCCAGATTTTCCAGCAGTATTACCCATGATCACTTGTGTGTGCTGTTCTGAACATTCCCCAGCCTCCAGTTTAGCTCACATATGAGTGTGATGGTCAGGTGTCCACAAACATTTAGCCATGTAGTGTGCACACTGTACATAGTCAGGTCCACAGTATTGTGACATGGACAAAGTTCTTTCAATAATCTACCACGGTAGATGCATGGCCAAAATGATGGAATTACCCTACTTGGAAGGTGTTTGTCCTTTTTTTGTTTGTTTCTTTATATCAAATACACTGTGTGGTTTCATAATGTTTTCTTCTAGTCCAGAAGGTTCCACTATTAGACAAAACTTCTCATGTCTGCGATTTTTTGTATTTATTTATTTTTTTTAGATTAAGACTTTCAGCTTTAATTTAAGGGAAGAGCATGCAAAGGAAGAAGTCACGGCATGTCAGCAAACCAACAATATTGCCGTGAATGCAAGAGTGGAATGAGGCTAACGACAAACAGATATTTGTGTGGTTTGAACAGCAGACTCGAGCAGACCATGAATATGCTCAGAAGCATCCACTGTTTACCATGAACAGAACAAAGTCTGCACTGAGAGTGTCTCACCTTAGACAAACCCGAAATTTAACCGAATCAACTCAGACAACATACCGACTACAGTGGAAACACGAGTGCAAGACACGGGCAAGTTATAAATACGCTACACCCGTTCCATTCATGGATATGGGAGACAGATGACGTTCAGCTGACACCCGCTACAAGTATTCATTTTGATAATATAAAGTGACATACGCTACAGTGCTACAAGTGCAGATGAACAAAAAACTCCAATCATTGACTCCAGTGGTTTTGTCATCGCTTGTAGCTATAGAAGTGAAAAGAGAACTTCAACAAATAAATAGTGTCTTAAAGTAGGAAATCTTCAGTAATTTAAACCATCATTACAGTTTATAAAAGCAAAGACAACAGAGATCAATTTTTTAATCGTACCTCCAGCTCACAAAAGCTTGAGTCTTTGTTTCTGTTGCTCGACATGTCGTAACACATCTCCAGAATTTTTCTCAGTGCAGTTTACGGGCAGTTCTACACTTTTTACATCATCCTGATGATCAATCATTACATCTTCCATCAGGTTTAAATGGCCTATGTGATCGGTACACTGAACCTTTCTTATCCTCTTTATCCAGGTGTGGCACGGTTTCAAATTGCTGGAACGCTTAGAGCATTTCAGAAAGGGACTGTCCCCGAGACATAGGGCGGTGATGTGGAATACAACACATCGTTTTGCTCATTGTTTGTAGCATCTTGCAATCCTTCAGGAGTGTGTAACGCAGTTATGTAGATTAATACGTAAAGTTCCTGAAAGATGACTCTATTGATAGGTATCCGAGTCTTGGTTTGTTTTTTTATCCCCTTTCCTTTTACGTCCTGATTCCTGCTTTGATCTCTAAAACCTTCATTCATTCATTTCCTGAGCCGCTTAATCCTAATTAGGGTCACGGGGAGGCTGGTGCCCATCTCAGCTGACTCTGGGCGAGGGTACAGTATACCCTGCACAGCTTGCCAGGCCATCGCAGGGCAGAAACACACTGACGGCTAAGCAGCTCCTCTTGATGAAATGGTTCTTTTACATGAACCTCTCACCATACAATGAGAGACATGGCCAGCCTTTGATATCCCAGTTAGTGCACTGGGGGGGGCCAGTGACAACTGGTTGAGAGTGGGGCTTGAGCCCCCAACCTTGGGATCAGTGATCCAGCACCTTTACCACCAGGCCACCACTGCCCTGTTTCTATAACATGTCCTTGTTTATTTAATTATCCATTTAACGGGCTCATGTTTGGTCAAGTTTCTGATATCTGTGTTTGCTCCACAAACATTTGTTTACATACAGGTCTGTCAGCCAACTGGAAGATAGACTTTTTTTCCCCATTTCAGCTGTTCCCTTTTTTCTCAGGGGTCGCTACAGCGAATCATCACGTGTTTGATTTGGCATAGGTTTTTACGTCAGATGTCCTTACTGACACAACCCTTAGCAAGGGGCAGAAACACCCTGATGGCTATGCAGCTCCTCTTTGCGAAAAAGTCAGCAATGGTACTTTTACATGAACCTCTTACCATAGACAGTGAGAGACATGGCTGGCCTTTTATAACACAGTTAGCTGCACTGGGGGGGACAGTGACAACCTTGTAGAGAGTGAGACTCGAATCCCAAACCTTAGAGTTAATGATCCAACACCTTTTACCACCAGACCACCACTGCCCACTCGACTGAAGATAGACTGTGCTATTTTTATTCTGCACGAGACTCAGTGGGTATGCATGCACCTCAATTTTTTGGTTTTCATTTCTTTACAAATAATAAACATGTTTTTTTTTTATTATTATTTTTTTTTATTGCTGCCTGACATCATGCAACGATACATAACAGTTGTTCAGCGTCAACTTGCAGCAGCCTTATTGGGTTTCCTGTGATTGGCAGATGTAGACACCGTACAGACACGAGACAACTATCCAAGTCACCGTCCAAGACTATGGTGCTCCACTCTGGACCTCTGCAATAAATGCCAATTAAAAGCCCACTTTGATCCCATGATTCTTTGTGATAATATCATTATTTCAGACCTTCTCTAGACCATCTGATTTTAGTTTGTACACTGCTTTATATAAAAACTCCTTAAAAGTTGAGGTTAAAAAAAAAAACACTTAACCAAAACATATATCAGAAATAGCAGTACATAACTGCAGTAATCAGTGAGAAAATATAATAAAGTGTGGGAATCACTATGGCGTCGTCACTACCATCCACCTTACAGCAAGAAGGTCATGAGTTTGAGTTTTGAACTCAGCGACAGTGTTTCTGGGTAGAGTTCACATGTTCTATCTGTGCTTTCATGGGTTTCCTCTAGGTCCCCCGGTTTCTTCCCACAGTCCAAAGACTTGTGCGTTCTTGAAAATTGCTATTCCAAATTCCTCTCAGGTGTGAGTGTGTTCCTATGTGATGGTCTGGCAAGCTGTTCAGAACGAACCCCACCTTTACTCAGTATTGGCTAAGATAGGCTCCAGCCTCTGTCGTAGGATTATGTAGTTCGGCAAATGAGTGATAGTGATACACATTTAATTAATATTTTCTGAAAGGAGGTCCTGGTGTCAGTCCCAGTAAAAGTGCAGTATCTGTGTTAATAAGTAGGTTATTGAGAAATGAAAGAGGAGAACTGACCTCATCTTTCTTCCTGAACAGACAGGTTTTCACCACATGGTCCTCCAGAGCAGCCCTCTTCCTGATGTCTACATGCTCATAATGTTTGGACAGGCGAGTTTGACCCTGTTTATTCACCATCAGCACAAACTTGATCATCATCCCTGAGGAGCGAAGACACTTAAAAAAAAAACCCCACAAAGAACAAAAACATGAAAATATCACCCTCTAAAATACACAGAAAACAAATCTGGTAGAAAATAACATTTACTGTGTTGATTTTTTTTTTACATCTATACTTCCTGGGTACTACACGTGTGTTTTTACTCCATATTCACTGGGAGATTGTGGGTCTCCATCCCAGGTATCTGGTCTGTATTTGGAAGAGCTTCCTGTGCTTGGATTTAGGTCATGTACTAATCCGCACACTCCCACACGAAAGACTGTCAACAACACAGAACACCACGGTTCGAAGCGTCTGTAAGGGAAGGGGGGTTGTGGATTTGGGACACAGCCTGGGCATATCCCGTCATGCAGCGCGGTTCCGTCTCTCCCTCTCCCAGTACGGATCTTCACATCCACATCCAGGGGTCGGAGTAATGGCGGCCGGTAAATCCGGGCGCTGACACAGAGAGCCACAGCACCGTGCGGCCACTGTTTGCGTCGTTCGCTAACGCCGTGACGTTTTACTACGACGCAGGCACTGAAAGGGAATACATTTGTCAATAACTCTCGCCACCCGGGGTCTAACGTTTACCAGGACTATTCTTATTTGGTAAAAAAAAAAAATGGATGAACACCCCGGTGGCGGTGGAGGAATGGCCACCGCGAGACAGCAGCAGTCGCCACAGCACGGTAATAACAGCAGCGTTAATACTCATTTAGCCGGTGGCGGAGGCTCAGGAATGGGACAACAACAGCAAGATGAGGCGCCGAGGCCGCAGCAATACACCATCCCCGGAATATTACACTACATCCAGCACGAGTGGGCCCGCTTCGAGATGGAGAGGGCGCAATGGGAAGTCGAGAGGGCCGAACTACAGGTACCGGAGCAGGAGCACCGCTAGCTAAGCTAGCTAGCTGCATTAGCCTACTTGCTCGCGAGACTCCCTGATACGTTAACACTGAGACCTATTCTGTCTTTAGCCTCTAATGTTTTATAATACTCCACTTTGTCTGTAAAATAACACAATGCAACACGACAGGTTCTTGAGTTAATGATAAAAGGCCTCGTTTAGCATAATCAGCACAGTGCGATTTACGAGTAATAACAGTGATTAAAGTCGGCTTTGTTCCCTCAGTGTACCTTACCCGTGTATTGAACCCGCAGTTCGGTTCCTCAGAAGCGTATACTACAGCTTGTTATAACGCACTAATTTTACCTTAGCTTTTGGGAAAAAAATCTAAATGTTGCCAGCTGACTTTGTTAACTAATCTCCTAGTCTGCCATTTTGTTTTGGTCAACATGGCGTCGTACTGTACCAAGCTAGCATGCTAACACACACTTTTGCTTTAGTGGGGTTTTTAATGTATACATGAAGAATGTGCCCGATCTTGTGTATTTAATGGCAATAACTGCCACTTAAGTTTGACAGTTTAAGGGAACTTATGTAAAACCCCACCGAAGGAACAACTTACGACATGATACTACATTTTTAGCTTTTTAGCCTGCGAGCTTGTCTCTTTTGGTGTCTGAAGAAACTATGGACACTGTAGTAAATTAACATGTATTCATGTATAGAAAGTTCGGTAAGTGCGTTTAAAATCCTTGCAGTTGGTCTGCTAGAGTTTACTGAGAGACACTTTGCTGTTATATATGTAGTGCTTTTATATTCGGGATGTATCTAAAAAAAAAAAACTTCGATGTGATTTAAAGGGTAAAATAAACAGCGTATGTCGTACAAAACTCAAAAATAGTTTAAAACAGTATCGAGAGAGTCTGGTATGAATAAAGCACATTTGAGTTGTGCATTTTTGTCTTGTTTTTAACTGAAATGGAGTAAAATAGCAGTGACTCGGAGCAGAAGAATAAACATACTCACCAAATAAACAAACTGTTCTCCTCACTGGAAGTGAACCCGAGATGCAGTTCTGGTAATTTTGTGCTGCAGATCTGGTAATAATTCCATTTACAGTTTTAGAACCAAAAAATCTGCCTCAAAGGAATTGTTCACCAGATCGTCTAGTTTTAGCCTGCAAAGTTCCATGTGATTCGTCAGTAATAAAATATAATAGTAATTTAAAAAAAACAAGAGGAGTTTATAATGTCTGGACTGTGACGTTTTGATTCTACATCCGGGTCAGAAGGTGGGTAAACCCGACCCCACAGAATTGTTGACATCGCTGCGTAGTACGTTGACAAATTTTATTAGATTCACTCCACACATCATCAAGTAGTTGAACCTTTAATAATTTTTTTTTCAACAATAACATCACAGTTCTGTTTGCTGTTTGAAAATCCAAAGTCGGGCTCCTTGGAATTATAGCTATTGTTCCCAAGAACAAGTCTGCCAAGGTTCATTTTATAATTAATAACCAAGAAAGAGGAATTTTAGTGCAAACTGCCCACAATAACAGTGTGAAATGTGAAAAACCCCTGAGCCTTTTATATATTTTATCTCCTTTGCTTGTTCTCCTCGAACTTGCATGGGTTTTGTCCCTCAGTCCAGAAACATGCACAATAGGCTAATTGGCTGTTCCAAATGACCCATAGGAGTGTGTGTATGAGTATTGGCCCTGCCATGGCTTGGCAGGCTGTCCAGGGTGTACCCTGCTTTCACCCATGGTCGGCTGAGATGGGCACCAGCCTCCCATGAGCCTAATTAGGATTAAGTGATTGAGAAAATCGATGAGGAAAAAAAAAGGATAAACATTAAAAGTTCTCACAGAGATGGAGAGACAGTACTTAAGTTTTAATATTATAGTGTCATGTACAAAAGTAAAACTCAATGTGGTTATGTTCAATTATTTAGTTTTCCCTGTGTTGAATTCGGACTGATTGGGTGCCGCCATCAAACACAGAAGCTTCGATTCTTGTAAGTTCAGTGCCGTTCATCTGCTCTACTACTTTTTTAAAAAACAATTTAGTCAGTTTTTCTGTCATCCATTTGTTTCAAAATATTTCCCTCTTTCTGCTGGCACAGCATGAACTTCCTTTTTGTCTGTCTGAAAATAAATGGTTCTGGATATACTGTAACTCTTTTGTAAGGACTTAGTACCCATCTGATGACGACTAACACAATAAATTGAATGAAGCTCAGACTTCATCGAGCAAAGCTCAGTGAATGTTTATTTTTAACATCTCCAGAGAGAAGTTGAGAAGGACCCAAATGATCTCAACTTAACTTTTATAACACTCGAGGAACTCTGAAGCATCGTGTTGAAAACGATGGGGTTGTATATCTTTGGCTTAAATTAAAAATGCGAACGGGTCGGTACATTTTCTCATATTGTCCTATTGATTAATAAATATTTCAACATCTAGCAGCATTGCATGATATACTCCGCCTGCTCACTTAGTTATGCGATCAGCCAATCATTTGGCAGTAGTACAGCAGATAAAATCATACGGAGACTTCAGTTACTGATCATATCAGGCAGTGAGTTTTGCACGTTATTGGTTTAAGTGAATTTCGGATTGCCTGGGACTGGTGTTCATCTGATCTTGGTGTGTTTATGCTGTTATAGCTGTTCATATAGGTAACATCCTGGAGCACCTCTTTTCTTTACGTGTCATCTGTGTCTGTTCGAAATGTTTTTTTTTTTTTTTTACTTTTTAATTTTTTTTAAAGTCTAAGGTGAGCAGGAAATAAAGCATTAAATTTTTTTTCAACATCATCTGCTTAATCTGGGGTTGGGCTGCATGGCAGCAGCCTAAGCAATGATGTTCAGACATCCCTCCCCAGCCACTTCCTCCAGCTCTGTCGGGGGGACACACACGAAAGCGTTTCCAGACCAACCCAGAGACATAATCCCTCCGGCGTGTTCTAGGTCGACCCCAGGGTCTCTTCCCAGTCAGACATGCCCGAAACACCACACCATGGAGGCATTTAGGAGGCTTTCTAACTAGATTCCGAGTACTCAGAGCTCTCCCCAGATGGCTGAGCTTCTCACCATATCTGTGCGAAGGAAGCTCATTTCAGTTGCTTGAATCCGCAATCTTGTTCTTTCAGTCACTACTCAAAGCTCGTGACCACAGGAGAGGGTGGAACGTAAATCGACTGGTAAATTGGCAGCTTTGCTTTGTGGCTCAGCTCCCTCTTCACTACGACGGGACCTGTACAGGCTCTGCTTTAGAGCAGAGGCTGCAGTGATCTGCCTGTCGATTTCCCGCACCATCCTTCCCTCACTGAAGTGAACAAGACCCTGAGATACTTGAACTCCTCCACTTGGAGCAAAACCTCAGTCCAGACCCACATGGTGCATTTCAACATTTTCCGGCTGAGAACCATGGTGTTGAAGGTGCTGATTCTGATCTCAGCTTTGCAAATTGCTCCAATGAGCGATGGAGGTCCTGGATTAATGAAGCCAAGGGGCATTATCATCCACAAAAAGGAGAGATGAGATCTTATGGCCATCAAACCAGAACCCTTCAATGCTGCGGCTGTGCCAAGATATTGTGCCCATAAGCCCCCGATGACTACATGATGTTGAAGAGACATGTCAACCAAGCCAGTCCCTACAACATCCAGAGCCCTGAGATATTCAGGGTGGATCTCATCTACACCCAGAGCCTGACCACCGTGGAGCTTTTTGACCATCTCAGGGACCTCAGCCCCAGTGATTTGTTGGATTATACATTGGCAACAGGCTGGGCTGCAGCGTGTTTGACCTGCCAGTACAATAAGACTCGAGGTCCCTTTTCAGCTGGGCGACTCCCTTCACTGGGGGTATCCACCACTGAGTTCACGGGTTACTGCCATGACAGGAACCATTGACCTTCCGGCCACTGCTCTGCGCTGAAGCCTCAATAATGGAGCCACAAAACGTGGCTTATACGGATTCCGTGTCCCTCGCCTCTTAGGCATGTGGTTGTAGCTCTGCTGGACGTGGGAGTTAAAGGGAGTTAAAAAATTATTTGTTGGCAATAACATGATAATAAAAGATTTACTGGGAGGGAGGAAACTTTTATTTTTATTTTTCCCTATGCAGGCCACCTGGGACTCGAGGGAATTTTTTTTTCATACATCATGCTATATTATGTATGTGATGTTATAAAGAGATTTTTTTTATTTGAAATCAACATACTGAATATCAAAGTTTATCCTTTTAATATTGTAATCAACAGAGGATCAAGGTTTCTTCAACTTCTTCTTCTTTTACTTTCGGCTGCTCCCTTCAGGGGTCGCCACAGCAAATCATCCGCCTCCACCTCACCCTGTCCTCTGCATCTTCTTTTCTGACTCCAACGACCTTCATGTCTTCCTTCACCACATCCATAAATCTCTTCTTCGGTCTTCCTCGAGGCCTTCTGCCTGGTAGTTCCAACCTCAGCATCCTACAAGGTTTCTTCAACATAACTTATAATATTGCAGTCAACATCATGTCAAAGTCAAATATCTTTGTCACGCTCTGTGCTGCTGCTGGCAGTTTATAATTAACTTGTATTTGTTCAAAAATGTCAGCAAATGTGTTGCTCAATTTGAAACGCATTTTATTTTCACGTTGGGACCTTTAATAGTGACAGAACAGTTTGTTTTTGTTTTTTTGCCTCATCATTGTCCTCTTCCATCATGCTTTCCACCTTTGTTGTTAAGACACTACTGGCCAATGAGAATCGCTTTTTCACCGAACTGGTGAAATTGACCAATCACAAGGCGCGATTGATACTGATTTTGCTTTGGTCATCTTTTAGTACGGTGTATGATAGAGGACACGCGTGTTTTTTAACACATCCAGTCGGTATATTTTTATTTTTTTGCATCTGTGAATGCTCAGGCGGGATTTTTATGTACAATTTCAGCCCAACCGGCCATGTTTCCGCCAACAAAGATATTTTTAAGGCTGGCCTGATTCATAACTGCCCAGTTCTGACAGTCAGCACCACTGTGGAATAAAAGGAACCTATACAGTCATCCCTTGAATATCGCGGATAATGTAGACCAGACCTGGCCGCAATATTCGAAAAACCGCGAAGTAGGAACACCCCGCCCCCCGCCCCCATTTCTACCATGTTGTCTCATTTCTATATGTTTTCGCGTCTATACAATATCAAGAAGTGTATATTAAACGTTAGTTATATGCATATGTAAATACTGTAATGTATTAATATTTAAATAAAATTTATATATAAATACTTTAAGTACTGTACTCACCTCTGACAATAGCTCTTCTCCGCGGTGCAGGACGTTCACAAACACTATACAATAAGATCAAAAAATCCCGCGGGAATGTGCGAGGCATCACGCGTCTAAGCCAATCAGCTTGCAAGATTGAGTTGAGTTGAAGAAGAAGTGGGACAGTGAGAGGACCGAAGAGAGTAAACAGAAGTACAGGGAGACACAGCGTAAGGCAAAGGTAGCGGTGTCAAAGGCCAACCAGAGGGCATATGATGACTTGTATGCTAGGTTGGACAGTAAGGAGGGAGAAAATGATTTATATATGGTGGCACAGTCGAGAAATAAAGATGGGAAGGACGTGCAGCAAGCTAGAGTGATTAAGGACAGAGAGGGAAATGTATTGACTGATGACAGAAGTGTGCTGGGAAGATGGAAAAAGGACTTTGAAGAGCTGATGAATGAGGAAAATAACATAAAAAAGAGGAGGAGAGGTGACTGTTGAGGAGCAGGAAGTAGCAAAGATTAGTAAGGGTGAAGTGAGGAGGGCATTGAAGAGTGGAAAGGCAGTTGGTCCTGATGACATACCTGTGGAGGTATGGAAGTGTCTAGGAGAGGTAGCAGTAGATTTTCTGACAAGAACATTCAACAAGGACTTAGAGAGTGAGCAGATGCCGGAGAAGTGTGCTGGTGCCCATTTTTAAGAACAAGAGAGTCGTGCAGAGTTGTGGCAACTACAGAGGGGTAAAGTTAATGAGCCATACGATGAAGTTATGGGAAAGAATAGTGGAAGCTAGACTAAGGGCAGAGGTCAGCATTTGTGAACAACAGTTTGGTTTCATGCCAAGAAAGACCACCACAAATGCAGTATTTGCTTTGAGGATGTTAATAGAGAAGTACAGAGGAGGTCAGAGGGAACTGCATTGTGCCCATGTGGCTTTGGAGAAAGCATATGACAGGGTGCCAAGAGAAGAACTGTGGTATTGCATGAGGAAGTCTGGAGTGGCAGAGAAGTATGTTAGAGTGGTGCAGGACATGTATGAGGGATGTAAGACAGTGGTGAGGTGTGCTGTCAGTGTGACAGAAGAGTTCAAGGTGGAGGTGGGACTACATCAAGGGTCAGCTCTGAGCCCCTTCTTGTTTGCTATGGTGATGGACATGTGGACAGACATTCCCCATGGGCTATGATGTTTGCAGATTACATTGTGATCTGTAGTGAGAGCAGAGAACAAGTGCAGGAAAAATGAGAGGTGGAGGTATGCCCTGGAAAGGAGAGGAATGAAGGTTAGCCTCGGTAAGAGAGAATGCATGTGTGAATGACAAGGACCCAAGAGGAACGGTGAGGTTACAGGGAGCAGAGAGAAAGAAGGTGGAGGATTTTAAGTACCTAGGCTCAACAATCCAGAGCAATGGAGAGTGTGGAAAAGAGGTGAAGAAGCGTGTGCAGGCAGGTTGAAGTGGTTGGAGAAAAGTGTTCGGTGTGATGTGTGATAGAAAGGTATCGGCAAGTATGAAAGGACAAGTGTACAAGACGGTGTTGAGGCCAGCGATGTTGTATGGTTTAGAAACAGTGGCCCTGGGGAAAAGACAGGAGTCAGAGTTGGAGGTAGCAGAGATGAAAATGTTGCGGTTCTCTTTGGGAGTAATGAGGATGGATAGGATCAGGAATGAGTACATCAGAGGGACAGCACATGTAAGAGGTTTTGGAGGTAAAGTCAGAGAGGCTAGATTGAGATGGTTTGGACATGTACAGAGGAGGGATAGTGAGTATATTGGTAGTAGGATGCTGAGGTTGGAACTACCAGGCAGAAGGCCAAGAGGAAGACCAAAGAGAAGATTTATTGATGTGGTGAAGGAGGACATGAAGGTAGTTGGAGTAAGGGAACAAGATGCAGAGGATAGAGTGAGCTGGAGGCAGATAATTTGCTGTGGTGACCCCTGAAGGGAAAAGCCGAAAGGAAAAGAAGAATGACAACGATTCAATAAATTTTGGAATCCGGAGCGAGCATGAGGAGTTTGTGGCTGATATCATCGACCATATTGCTGCCTGTCAGCGAGGAACCCGCCTGTTGTGTACAATCATTCTGTATTTTATTTATTTATTTATTTATTCATTTTTTGAAACCTGCCTCCAAATGTTGGACGACTACACGCGATAATCTGTTTTTGCTGACAGCCTGATTGTTGACTGTTTCAGTCGAGCACAGATATTCACAGACAGCTGGGAGTCAGTCACAGAAAGTTTCAGACCTGGTTCCAGACCATCGGAGATTTTGATCTGGGCATTACGGTCATGTGTATCATCAGCTTGGTCTATGATTACGGTTGCTGATTGTAGCGAACTGTCAGACAATCTGAAACTGTGGGTTACTAAACGTTAGGGTAGTTAGCAATATGGTCACCAACTACAAAGAAGACGGTAAGAAATGGTTACCAACCACTGCTGGCTATCACTGACCATTGCCAACTCAAAAAAACACCAGCAGTCGCCAAAGAAACGCCCAAGTAACGCCCAAGTGAGATCGAGCCCTAGAGCATAGTGACCCTAAAAGGAGTTAATAAATGAGGAAGAAAGTGTTCTGTTTGAGGAAGAAATGGTTGTTAAAAGTTGCGTCCCCACTGCTTGGTCTGATCACTACTTAAAGAAATGTTAAGTTCAGGGCTGTGTGTACAAAATGTGAGATTGTGGCTTTTTTGTGTTGTTAAAGAATGGGGTATTAGTATTGAATGGATGGTCATGTTATGAGAAACACACCACGACCACCATTATGGGAAATGAATAATTTACTTTTCCTCAAAAAACTCAGAAAATCTTCACATTCATCAGAAATTATTTTAATTCCCGTATTGGGCTGTAAATGTAGCTGATATTTCCCAGAAGGTAAAGGTAATCCTAGCCGTAGGATAAAGCAGTGCGATCGAGACAGTCTTGTTAGCTGTAGCGTGATATGGGACAGTCACTGTCCTAATCCATTCTCAAAAGAGCAAATGTTTCGGAACACGAGGCAATAATAGCCCTCTCCAAAGCATGCTGCATTCCTCTATCCAGCTGCCAGATCCTGAAAGTAGACAGAAAAACTGTCTGTTGAATAACAATTGGAAGTCTGTGTAATGGACACTTATGTTTTTGAAGTACTTGGAAGAAAGTCCTTTATAACTGTATTTGTGGCAAGTTGGTGTAGGCTGATGATAAGACCAGCCTTAAAAATATCTTTATTGGCGGTAACGTGGCTGGTTGGCCCGAAATTGTACATAAAATCCCTGCCTGAGCATTCACAGACACAAAAAATATATACTGGCTGGTTGTGTTGAAAAAATGTGTGTCCCCTATCATACACTGTACTAAAAAGTGACCAAAGCGAAATCGGTATCAACTGTGCCTTGTGATTGGTCAATTTCACCAGTTTGGTGAAGCAGCGATTCTCGTTGGCTAGTACTGTCTTAACAAAGGTGGAAATCATGATGGAATGGGACAATGGTGAGGCAAAAAAACCTGTTCTCTGTCACTATTAAAGGTCCCAACGTGGAAAAAATAAATTAATGCGTTTCAAATTGATCAACACATTTGCTGACATTTTTGAACAAATACACGTTAATTATAAACTACCAGCAACAGTGCGGAGCATGAGGAAGGTATTTGACACAAGATAAATTGTTTCATTCTACTCTGTTTACAACATCAGATACATAATACATATACATAATGTATGAAAAAAATGTCCTCACGAATCCCGGGTGGCCTGCATGGACCAAAAAAAAAATTACTCCCTCCCGGGTGATTTTTTTTATTTTTATTTATTTATTTTTTTATGTATCATGTTATTGCCAACAAAGAGTTTTTAAAGCCTGGACTGATCTACAGGCATGTGATTTTTTCCGCGAATTCACGGAATTCTGATTTTTTCATTGGCCCAGTAAAAAAAAAAAAAAAAAAAATTTCCATGCCGAATATGTCAAAATAACCTTTCCCACTTTTATTCCGTTCCGAGTTTTGCATAAAATGACCTCTCTTGAAATGTTACTGCTGATTGGCTGATGGTTTTCTAATAGCCAATTGCCGATGTTGAAACATGTACGTAGACATTCGCGCCACTTCCGATCTGTTGAGCTGTCGAAAGCATGTCGGTGATCCAGAGAAAAGATTCTGCTCGAATCAAAGAAATGGACAAAGTCGTGAAAAACAAGTTTTGGTGGGAATGGATGGAAAAGGGAACCGTAGCATTCAACTGCCGGAATATTTGGTGTTCAAGCGAAGATTCCAGAACCTTACGGACTTAACCCTTTGTTTGCCGTTCGACCAGGACCTTCCGTGCAAAGAAAAGACCCAGTGAAACAACCAGTTTCTGTCACCGATCGAGTAGTTAATTTTGAGGTATGTTTGAGAGTTTTGTTGTCTAGTTTCCGATTATATTTTTCAAATTATTGTGAATATGCATGCATGTTTTAGGTGTAGGACGTTCACGTGTTTATTCCGTGAACTGAATCAAATGAGCTGACTATGGTCACTGAACCATTTTTCTGCTGTTTAGAATAAATAAATTATTTCCACATTAACTCACCAGTTTTTCGTAATTAACTGATGTAAATAGGCATTTACAGCAGCGGGAGTGTGTGCTCGTCTAAGTAGCTTATTAATATTGGAAATGTAAAACTATGAATCAACCTCAACCGAAGCGCCTCAGCATCCAGAAGGACAACAAACTTTCTAACGCAGCTTCCAGAAGGACAGTTCAGGCTGCACAAAAGGAAGCAAGAAAGTGCCATGCTAAAGCAA
The DNA here is from genome assembly GCA_024760905.1 of Plotosus lineatus. Lineage (NCBI taxonomy): Eukaryota > Metazoa > Chordata > Actinopteri > Siluriformes > Plotosidae > Plotosus > Plotosus lineatus. The sequence continues at coordinate 41,542,419 of CM045732.1, read as the reverse complement.
TAAAGACAAAGAAACATTAATTCAAAAAACTTGTCATGTATAGCATGTCGTGTGTATAGTTTGTTTCCAGATTGTGTTTAAAGACAATAACTGTTGATAATAGTGTTGTGAGGCAGGACATATCTATAAGAGTGACGATTTGATTTGTGACTGTGACACTTTTTAGTGTTTGAATCCCACATGATAAACCCACAAGTTGACATTGTATGTCAGTATGTATATGTAGATTAGAAATTAAACTTTCTAGAGCTCTTTCAGTGTCATGAAATAGCCTTTTCCCCTTCTGAAATGGTTAAAACCTTGGAGCTTCGGGGTGGGGGCTATTTTGGTGATGGTCAAATCACATGCCTGGATCTACTAAAGGTTGGACTTGACTAAAGACTTAAACATTTTGATGCGGTTAAACCTTCAGCACAATGTAGTTAGATTTTTAGTTCCTCATCCGCCTCCTCAGGCAAAGCGAGGAGGGCTTTGATCATCTTTTGTCATTTGAGGTGAAGAAAAGTATATGGAATTTTGATCAACCTTCAACACCATGCCAGTTCTTGTAGAAAGAAAATTCTCAAACGATTAAATTTATCTCCAGGAATTTAAATAGAATCTGATCAAAACATCATGAAGAGCAGGATTACACATGCTTTGAAATGTAGCAGGGTTGTTTTTAATGGGAACTGGACCAACATATCATACTACTTTACCATCAGGTAAATCTGAACTAAATACAACAACATCTGAGAATAGGGGAGCATAGATGCTATCAGCATGTGTAAGGCAGGGGTCGGGAACCTTTTCGACAAAGAGAGCCAAAAAAAGACATTTTAAAATCTATTCTATTTGAGATATTCGTGTGTGTATGTGTATATACATGTATATACATGTGTATATATATATATGTATATATATGTGTGTGTGTATATATATATATATATATATATATATATATATATATATATATATATATATATATATATATATATACAGTAAAACCTCCGCTGACGAACGCTTAAGCTCTCGAACTTTTCGCCTCAAGAACATTAAATTTGCGAGCATATAGTCTCTGCTTGACGAACGAGTTTTGGGCGGACGAATCAAACCACGCGGTCGAACAGCGCCACGGTGGCGGCCACGAGAAGCTGACGCACGCTCACGGCGTCACAGTTCGTCACCCCCTTTCTTTGAGTGCGGAAGTGGTTTGTGTTTGATAGACATTTTGGACCATATTGAGTGTACTTTTGCTATTATGAGACTGAAAAAGACCCCACCACAGGCGGAGATCATTGAAAAACACGAACGAGGTGTGCGTTTGTGTGACTTAGCGTCCCAGTACCAGTACGCTAAGTCTCCCATTGCTCCCATCCTTAAGAACAAGGAAGCTATTAAGGGTGCGTGTGTGGCTAAGGGTGTTTCCAAACAGTGGGCGTTTCCAAACACTCCTTCCAAACAGTAAGTCCCTCCCTCCCTCCTCCTCCCACTCCATTCCATCAAGCCATCAACTACCATCACAAAGGAAAATAAAACGACTTTATTATACAGTACAGTTTAGTTCTTTAATTACAATACAATAGCACATTTATTATACATAAAATAAGGTATATTTTTGTGTAGTTTTAAGGCTTATTTAGTAGAAAATTATGTTTTATGGGGACCTGGGAACGGATTATTCTCATTTTAATGGTTTCTTATGGGAAATAAATGTTCGGAAGACGAACTTTTCGCCTTACACACACTTTCTGGGAACCAATTATGTTCGTGAGCTGAGGTATCACTGTACATACATACTGAATACAACTAAATTGACAAAGAAGACCAACAGGTTGAGAGTCTAATAAGACTCTGAATTTATTTGAAAAGACATTGTCATAACAAAGTTATTTGTTAATAAGAAAAGTACTTCTTACTATTAATGAGACTTCTGGTGCTGCATGGTTTTGCTGATGGCTTTGTAGTCTGGTTGATACGTGGTGAAGTTCAGCTTCATGCAGGCGTTGAGGCTTCCATCTGTTAAACGTGACCGCAGGTTGGTCTTGACATTTATCAGGAGTGAGAAGGACTGCTCGTGTGTGCATGTGGAGCCAAACATTGTCAATACGACAGGACTCAAACACTGCAGTGTTAGGGATGTGATAGGAAGCACATCCCAAGTTTTGGCAATCAGCTGGTCTGCGGGTTGAAGTTTTTCCATGTCTGTCCATTTGTGTTTGCTTGCCAGCTCTGCTTGGCTTCGTGCAAATGAGCTGATAAAAACGAGGAACATTTACCTCTTTACTCAAAAACAACACGCACAGTCTGTGGCTGTTGTTATAATTCAATAAAATTAGAGTTTCAAGGTATCGGACCCGCCCGCATACTGGTGTACAGAAAGGATTGGCTCTCCGCTGCGCCCCACAGTGACGTGGCATTGAAAATAGATGTATAGATTTAAATGCGTGAGATTTATTCATCTGTTTTTGTTTTATTTGATGGCTTTTTTTTTAATATTTTCATTTAATTATGTATTTGTTATTTTGTTAAGAATCTTCTTCTTTTACTTTCGGCTGCTCCCTTCAGGGGTCGCCACAGTAAATCATCCGCCTCCACCTCACCCTGTCCTCCGCATCTTCTTTTCTGACTCCAACGACCTTCATGTCTTCCTTCACCACATCCATAAATCTCTTCTTTGGTCTTCCTCGAGGCCTTCTGCCTGGTAGTTCCAACCTCAGCATCCTACTGCCAATATACTCACTATCCCTCCTCTGTACATGTCCAAACCATCTCAATCTAGCCTCTGACTTTGTCTCCAAAACATCTTACATGGGCTGTCCCTCTGATATACTCATTTCTGATCCTATCCATCCTCGTTACTCCCAGAGAGAACCTCAACATTTTCATCTCCGCTACCTCCAGCTCTGCCTCCTGCCTTTTCTTCAGCGCCACTGTTTCTAAACCATACAACATCGCTGGCCTCACCACCGTCTTGTACACTTTTCCCTTCATTCTTGCTGACACTCTCCTATCGCGCATCACACCGGACACTTTTCTCCAACCATTCCAGCCTGCCTGCACACGCTTCTTCACCTCTTTTCCACACTCTCCATTGCTCTGGATTATTGAGCCTAAGTACTTAAAATCCTCCACCTTCGTTATCTCTGCTCCCTGTAACATCACCGTTCCTCCTGGGTCCTTCTCATTCACACCCATGTATTCTGATTTTCTGAGGCTAACCTTCATTCCTCTCCTTTCCAGGGCATACCTCCACCTCTCTAGATTTTCCTGCACTTGTTCTCTGCTCTCACTACAGATCACGATGTCATCTGCAAACATCATAGTCCATGGAGATTCTTGTCTCACCTCGTCTGTCAGCCTGTCCATCACCATAGCAAACAAGAAAGGGCTTAGAGCTGACCCTTGATGCAGTCCCACCTCCACCTTGAATTCGTCGGTCACACCGACAGCACACCTCACCGCTGTCTTACATCTCTCATACATGTCCTGCACCACTCTAACATACTTCTCTGCCACTCCAGACTTCTTCATGCAATACCACAGTTCTTCTCTTGGCACCCTGTCATATGCTTTCTCCAGATCCACAAAGGCACAATGTAGCTCCCTCTGACCTTCTCTGTACTTCTCTATTAACATCCTCAAAGCAAACATTGCATCTGTGGTGCTCTTTCTTGGCATGAAACCAAACTGTTGTTCACAAATGCTGACCTCTGCCCTTAGTCTAGCTTCCACTATTCTTTCCCATAACTTCATCGTATGGCTCATCAATTTTATCCCTCTGTAGTTGCTGCAACTCTGCACGTCTCCCTTGTTCTTAAAAATGGGCACCAGCACACTTCTCCTCCACTCCTCCGGCATCTGCTCACTCTCTAAGACCTTGTTGAATGTTCTTGTCAGAAAATCTACTGCTACCTCTCCTAGACACTTCCATACCTCCACAGGTATATCATCAGGACCAACTGCCTTTCCATTCTTCATCCTCTTCAATGCCCTTCTCACTTCACCCTTACTGATCTTTGCTACATCCTGCTCCTCAATGGTCACCTCTTCTACTCTTTTTTTCTCTCTCTCATTTTCCTCATTCATCAGCTCTTCAAAGTAAGTATTTTGTTAAGAATGGCTACCTGATTTATCTGAGAGCCAGTCATCAAAAAAGCCACATCTGGCTCGTGAGCCATAGGTTCCCGACCCCTGGTGTAATGTGTGACCTGAGTCTATCTCACTACCAACTTCAGGCTTCAAGACCAAACAGGTTCTTACATTATACATGTTGATTTCAAACTAGATTGAAACTGATTGAAAAATGACCGTGCAACCACTGTCACATGGAAGGGCGGTAAACTGTGATGTTGTTCGTTTAATTCTGTGTTGCTTGAGTTGGCGTACTGATTAAACAGTCAGAGATTTTCAAGACTGACAAAGTTGTTGGCATTGTCGTCGTCCTCCTGTCAAATACCAGAGCAATGATCATGTCCAAGCCCGGTCACTTAAATCTATTTTCATCAGGTTTAAGGCGTATGGCAATTTTACCATTTTCAACCGTCAAAAATACATTTCTGAAGCAGAATTATCATGATCATCCCTATCATTACTGCACAAACATTAAGTTCCTTGTGCCTTTCATCATTTCTATATTTTGTTTGTATATATAGACATGAGCCATGCTATCAGGGGGTTGATTGGAAATGTGTTGGAATATAAATACCCCTCCTCTGTGCCGCTCACACACACCAGCCTTTATGAGGACTTGGGTTACACAGCTGCTGTCTCTCAATTATGTCATGCAGTCCTTCGAGTCCGTTCTGCCATGTGCAGCCTAACCTTTCGCAACTCAAAGTAGTTTTATTTTCCTCTGTTAGATATTGTGAAATGCATGAATATCATGTGCATCATTTTATATTTATGTCACCGGATTAGCATTTGTTCAAATAGATGTATAAAACTAGGGTTCCCGTCGATCTTTAAAGAATCCTAAAGCGTTGGTTTTGTTCATCTAAAACAGAAGCCATGACTGGAAATTGATTTCAGGTATTTTAATCTTTTAAAGGTTTTAAAAATGCCAAGACTGCAAGTAACACTTTTTCTTTTGACATTGCAATGAAATATATCAAAGTAAATGGCAGTGTCGGTACTTTTATAGATCACTGAAAGCCTCTTATAACACTACTCAAGTTCGAGATAGCGGCACAGTGTTAGCTAGTCTCCCGTGATCCTGACTTTAAAGTGGGCGGAAGTTTACTAAGGCAGTGAGATGGGGAGGGACATAGTGAGACAGGCCTTTATTTATTCCATTGAATTCACCCCACAGTTAGACCGGAAGGTCTCCGTGTGTGTACTGATATAAATTCAGATTGGTGATTGGTTAGCATGTTCACGGTTTCTGTTTGGGGTTTGCGTGTTCTCCCTGTGCCGAATGTCCCTACACTTGGACTGCTGATCTGTCTGGGGTGTATCTTGGGTTTGCGCAAAGCAAGTTGGGATCGAATCAAACAACCCCCCCCCATACTCCCTAGTAGGATTAATTAAAGGTTCATCAGAAGGATGGATGAACAAAAGTTGAATCCGAACAAGAATGTGTTTTCAAAGAATGGAGCTCATGGTTTGGTGCATGCTGGAAGAACGCAAGTGTGGGTGAGAAATCAAGATGGTGACTGAATGATTCAATTTGAAGCTTTTGGGTTTGAATCCAATAGGAAAAGCAGCTAGAGATGAAATCTTAGTGAGGCTATTGGTTGAGTCTTCCCAGATATTTGGAAGTGTAGAGCTGTTGTTCATCATTTTTGCTGTTCTTGTTTTGAATTCTGTTTTAAACTGATTAATTTTGATTCCTGGAATGGAGCCTAAAAATAAATCACCCTTGTGGCGACTCTTTTCATGGTATCAACTAATAAGGTAAATTGTACCTTGTAATTTAAAAATTTTATTTTATTACATCTACCTCGACGTGATAAGCGCCCAGGGCGCTTAAAAAAGATGGACTGGGTGGGTGCTTATTAAAATGATGACCAGCGGAGTGGAAAGGTAAGTGCTTATTACCATAGAGGTGGAACACATGAATAATAACAGAACAATAAAAGAGTTTTACTGGTATTTGTGTAATTCATTTTTTGGTATTAACCAAATTACTTGCACGAAAACTGAAAATAAACACGAAACAGCATAATATAAAAAAAAAGACCCTTTAATTTTCCCTCCCTGTGCTGTTGCTTTAAATATTTTTCACTGATGTAAAATCGAGCCAATCAACATGAATGTCAACTTGAGCACATGGCACGCTGAACCAATCAACACAAAGGTCAACTTTAGCACTTGGTACAAAGCACATGGCCAGCAATGTCTTTAAATTTATGAAGTTAGTGAGCAGGAGAATAGGGTGGAAAATACTCATGACTTTCTGATAAGTCTAGGGTTTTGCTGTAGCAGTTTCTAATGGTTCATCTTGTTGGACATTTACCAAGAGAACACAGCAAAATACTGTATTTTCCTGTTTTTTTAAAGCACGCCAGAACAATCAAATGTGTTGTTACTGATGAATATTATAGACATTCTCCAGTGGCAGAGGGTCTTGAAATACCATGTTAATTCACTTTTACAGGCAGTGAACGTCTCATTTACCGTTACAGAGACTTGTAGAATAAAATTTGTGTGTGTGGGATTTTTATAATTCACATTGTCGCACAGCAGCTTTAAAAATATTTTGATTTAAAGAATTAAAAAACCCCAACTAATTTTATACATTGGCCTACGATCCCTATACCTGAATAATAAGCAATTCTGTGACAACAGGGCAAGGGAAGCCAACAAAACAAGGGAGAAACCTTGGGGTACCCAGACTCCCAGTGTAAAATAGGTGTATATTCTGAAGCAGAATATAGACACACACACCCCTCCATGGAAAATGGACCCCCCTCCCCTCCAAGCTTAGGAAATGGTTAAATTTCTAAAAAATAATTTAGTGTGTGTATATATCTTCTTTTCCTTTTGGCTGTTCCCTTCAGGGGTCACTACAGCGAATCATCTGCCTACATCTCACCCTATCCTCTGCATCTTCTTCCCTTACACCAACTGCCTTCATGTCCTCCTTCACCACATCCATGAATCTTTTTATGGTCTTTCTCTAGGCCTTCTGCCTGGTAGTTCCAACCTCAGCATCCTACTACCAACAATACTCCCTATTCCTCCTCTGTACATGTCCAAACCATCTCAATCTAGCCTCTCTGACTTTGTCTCCAAAACCTCTTACATGTGCTGTCCCTCTGATGTATTCATTCATTCCTGATCCTATCCATCCTCGTTACTCCCAAAGAGAACCTCAACATTTTCATCTCTGCTACCTCCAGCTCTGCCTCCAGTCTTTTCTCCAGGCCCACTGTTTCTAAACCATACAATATCACTGGCCTCAACACAGTCTTGTACACTTGTCCTTTCATACTTGCCGATACCTTTCTATCACACATCACACCGGACACTTTTCTCAAACCATTCCAGCCTGCCTGCACACGCTTCTTCACCTCTTTTCCACACTCTCCATTGCTCTGGATTGTTGAGCCTAGGTACTTGTACTTAAAATCCTCCACCTTCCTTATTTCTGCTCCCTGTAACCTCACCGTTTCCTGTTGGGTCCTTGTCATTCATACACGTGTATTCTATCTTACTGAGGCTAACCTTCATTCCCCTCATTTCCAGAGTATACCTTCACCTCTCTTGATTTTCCTGCACTTGTTCTCTGCTCTCACTACAGATCACAATGTCATCTGCAAACATCATAGTCAGCCTGTCCATCACCATAGCAAACAAGAAGGGGCTCAGAGCTGACCCTTGATGCAGTCCTACCTCCACCTTGAACTCTTCTGTCACACCAACAGCACACCTCACCACTGTCTTACATCTCTCATACATGTCTTGCACCACTCTAACATACTACTTCCACTGTACCACAAAAATACCGCAGTTCTTCACTTGGCACCCTGTCATATGCTTTCTCCAGATCCACAAAGGCACAATGCAGCTCCTTCTGACCTTCTCTGTACTTCTCTATTAACATCCTCAAAGCAAAACACTGCATCTGTGGTGCTCTTTCTTGGCATGAAACCAAACAGACTTGGGCAAAATTCAGAATTTCAGAATTCAATTCAATTCAGGAAGTGAATTTGAATTGAATTTGAGTTGGCTCCACCCCCAGTCTGTCTGTCTTCCTTTCGGCTTTTTCCCTTTTACTCGGGAGTCGCCACAGCGAATCATCTGATTCGCACGTTTGATTTGGCAGAGGTTTTTTTTTACGTTGGATGCCCTTCCTGTCACAACCCTTTTAGCAAAGGACAGAAACACGCTGACGACTTTGCAGCCTGCTCTTTACAAAAGTCAGCAATGGTTCTTTTACATGCCTCTCACCATAGACAGTGAGAGACATGGCCTGCCTTTGATAACCCAGTTAGCTGCACTGGAGGGGGACAGTGACAACCTTGTGGAGAGTGGGACTTGAACCCCCAACCTTTGGAAGATATGGAATTGAATGTGAATTGGAATTACAGGAAGTGGAATTTCAAACTCATTGCAATTCAGAGAAATTAATTCTAACCACATCTCAGTGAGAATGTGATACTTAGCATGTATTTTTCTCACAGATTGTAATAATTGTATCTGAAACACAATAAATGCAATACAGAGACTATTATTAAGCATACATTCTTAAATGTTTCCATTTTAAAGTAATCAAATAACAAAGATGTGATGAATGCAATTATTATTTTATTTACTTTATGGGGTAACACTGTTGCATTTATCATTGAGGCAGCATCGCTCTGGTCGGAATATCTTTCCACCAACACTAAATATCCTCTCAACAGGTGCAGAGGAAGCAGGTATGCCCAGATATTTGCATGCAAGTACAGCAAGGTTTGGGAAGCGATTCTGGTTTTCTTTCCAGAACAACAAAGGGTTGGTACCCTCTTCCAAACATGGGGCACTCAAGTAAACTGGGAGCTCATGTGAGGACGTATCAATTGGCACAGACGTTGTTTGGGTATCCATGTCGGAAAAGAGTCTGGGGCATTTGTGTTGTTGGATATTAATGGCAGAAGTTGCTTCTGGATGTATAGAATCAACTTTTGCAGCGAGGAGGTTTCTGATTGTGTTCTGTTCTTCACCGTTACACCAGTCCAGCTTAAATCTTGGATCAAGAGTTGCAGCCATCTGGAAGCACTCCATATCTTCAAATTTTAGAAGTCGCCTTTCAAGTGCAGTTCGTAAGGTGGACAGAAACTTCTTGTTCCCAGTCATTTTGGCATCTTTAATGGCATATCTCAGTCCTCTCACACAAGGAATGACATAGCTTCATGTTACAGCTTTCTCTGACTGACAGCAGTCTGTGACCTCCTCAAATGGTTCCATAACCTCACAGTTCCTGAATGATTTTGAGTTGAACTGTAATTCCATATATAGGGCCTATATGTATAGGGCCATCTGTTGATCATACTAATTTAAACTTCTTTCCCCCATTCTCCTGAGTGCATTCTGCTCACATAACTTATTTGTATATAGGCTGCACACAATGGTTGCCATAATTAGCCATACATTAAAAATTACAAATCTGTTACTTTACCTGGAGGTGTCCTTTGAAATTTGAAGTTGCCTTTATGGAACCACAGACCGGAGTATTACAGTGATTGCAGATTGCTTTGTGGTTTCCATTTGTTGTGGGAATTGGCTCACCAAAATGAATGAGCACAGATGTCCCTTTAGTTGTGTCATGATTTTGCATATTGTTGTAATAAGAAAAGTAAAAAAATACAAGCCAGCTACTGTACCAGTCTACCCTAAACAAAATGTCCGAAATGTTTGGACAAACACTTTGAAGACCAGGATAAAGCAAAGCATTCTGGGAAATGAAGTCTTATTTTCTAATTTTACATCATTTCAATGTTTACCATTTTATGGATCAGTTTTATGAATATGTATATATTTGTAGTGACAAATTGTGGTACAAATGGGCCTATTTTCTGTTAACAAACATAAAAATTGTGCTATGGACATAAGGTACGGCCCTATATTAATACACTGTATGAATTAAATACGTTTTTCAGTCATACAAGTCTACAGAATCATTAACTGTACTTTCATTATCATGAATTTCTCTGAATTTCATGGAATTCCAATTGTACTTCCTGCGATTCAGATTTGAATTGCAATTCTATTTCCTGTTTTGAATTTCAATTCAAATTCATATTGAAATTCAAGAATTTAATTGGAATTTGGGGGTCATTCTCAATTCTCAAGTCTGATCTATATACGTGTGTGTGTGTGTGTGTGTGTGTGTGTGTGTGTATATATATATATATATATATATATATATACACACACACACACACACACACACACACACACACACAGTGAAGTCGTCGACTTACAAGTCATTGCGAGTTACGTCTGATCGACTTTACGACCACAAAAGTGGTGAAGCATGATTCATTGCAGTGCTAGTGATGCGTACAACAGTTGTATGCGCTGCCGGCAGCGCCAGCATCTCAAAAGGCTAAGCAGGAGATGATGCAGCGTCACTTTCTAACTGCTCAGAGCAAACCTATTCATCTACTTTCAATGCCACGTCACTGTGGTGCGAAAAGGAGAGTCAATCCTTTCTGTGTGTGGGCGGGTCCGATACCTTGAAACTCTAATTTTATTGGACTCACACGCTGCAGTGTTTGTGACAGGAAGCGTGTCTCAAGTTTTGGCAATCAGCTGGTCTGCGGGTTGAAGTTTTTCCATGTCTGTCCATTTGTGTTTGCTTGCCAGCCTTTGCTTGGCTTCGTGCAAATGAGCTGATAAAAAAACAAGGGACATTTACCTCTTTACTCAAAAACAACACGCACAGTCTGTGGCTGTTTTTATAATCCAATAAAATTAGAGTTTGAGTTCAACTGTAATTCCATATATAGGGCCTATATGTATAGAGCCATCTGTTGATCATACTAATTTAAACTTCTTTCCCCCATTATCCTGAGTGCATTCTGCTCACATAACTTATTTGTATGTAGGCTGCACACAATGGTTGCCATAATTAGCCATACATTAAAAATTACAAATCTGTTACACCAAGTCTTGGGAGCCTTGGAACGAATCACGCGTTTTACATGTAAAATGTGCCCTACTTATGAAAACTCCAGGCTACGAAAAAGGCTCTGGAACGGATTAATTTCGTAAGTAGATGGCTGACTGTGTAATATTATATATTTATTATATATACAGTCAGCCCCCTACTTACGAAGACCCCTAGGTACGAAATGCCCGGGTTACGAAGATAATTTTCCTAAGTAATTTTCCCCGGGATACGAAAACAACCCACTCTTACGAAAAGAAATTCAAACGCGTCAATCAAAATTTCACACGACGCGCGAGTTGCTCTTTCATTGGCTGTCTCTCAACATTCCGCCCCGCTGGCCTCCCAGATAGAGACATAAGGAAGCTTAACTCTTTAGTTTTTAGTTTAGTTTTTTAAGTTGTTTAATTCAGTAAATGTTTAATAAATGTGGGTACCTTTTGAGCTCATCTGGAATTCCGATCCCTCAAGGAATCAAGTTAAAGTTGAGTTTGTCAAGCAGGGAATGCACTTTAAATTCCACGTCACAGCGCGCGTGAGAGAGAGAGAGAGAGAGAGAGAGACTGGGGTACTTTTATCATTTTTAAAGGGTTTATGGGGTTTATCCAGTCCAAAGACTGGAGCCTTGGAACGAATTAGGCGTGCGTACATTAACATGTAAAATGTGACCCCTACTGACGAAATCCCCGCATTACGAAAAAGGGTCTGGAACTGATTGTAGGGATTGAAGGGGCCGACTGTATGTATATAAAATGAAAACATTTAAAATACACACACACACACACACACATATATATATATATATATATATATATATATATATATATATATATATATATATATATATATATATATATATCTCTAACAAGATCACAGAGATAATTATGATGAAATATCACACTGAATGGCACATGACAACATAAAAACACTAGAAAATTTTTGAACATGCTTGAGCTAGTTAGCTACAATGAATGTTATCCATCTGGACTATGGTGACTGCTCATACATTGACAAATAATTTTGGCATTTAAATGGTGATAACAGGCTCAAAATGTTCAAGCATATTCTTCACAAACATAGCTTTTGTTGGCGCAGCACAAGGTGAAACGACGCCAGACAGTGGTGCGTAACACTGCTGCCTGTGTTCCTTCCCAAATTGTGAGTAGGTCCAGATGGGTGTGGCAAGTAGGCTGGTGACAGCAAGTATTTCTATTTCAGTGGTCTACTCTCCGACTTGTGCTATGTTGCTGACATCTGCTAATCTTCCTGTGCTGCAAGGTTGCTGAACATGGTGTTGTTCTTCATGTATTGGATGCCATACATAATGGACCCATCTGCAATACCCAGATATCCTGACATGTTTTACAATTGGGGTCTATATTCTATGCCATAGAACGTGGACATTGGGAGTTTAAAACATTATAAAATACAAGGGGGTACATATTACATGCCATAGATAATGGACCCATCTGCAATACCCAGATACTCCGACATAAATTGCAAGGGAGTCTATATTCCATGCCATAGAAAATAGACCCACGGAGTTTAAACGTTATAAAATACAAGGGGATACATATTTCATGCCATAGATAATGGACCCATCTGCAATACCTAGTTACATGCGTAAAAGTGCTCGGATTACCTTCGGAACCAGTGTGGACAGCAAAGAAAGACCTTTGGATAATTCACGGAACGTTCACAGAAAGCACGGAACACTCGAGGAACGACCACAGCACTACTCCTTTTTAGAAGGAAGACGCATGGAATGATCGCGGAACAGGCGGAATGCAGGCGGAGCGTTCATGTTCAACATGGAATGATTGAGGAATGACTGAGGAATAGCCAGCGTAACCACGTTTCAATGCGGAAAAATCGGCAAAGATCAAAGGATTTGCTCCTGATTCCACCGATACACATGCGGATTCGACCAAGGAAGCTCATTTTCTCATTCATGTTTAGAACTTAATAATATGTATATAATGTAAAATAAATTGAAAATTGAATATATGTTTGTAATTTACAATAAGTTTATAATTTACGATATTTTTACTAGATGTTTATAATTTACAATATGTTTCATATAAGCTTATAATTTACAAGATGTTACTATATGTTTATAGTTTACAAGATATTTGTTACAGCAATATAGGTCCTTCTCAAAAAATTAGCATATTGTGATAAAGTTCATTATTTTCTGTAATGTACTGATAAAAATTAAACTTTCATATATTTTAGATTCATTGCACACCAACTGAAATATTTCAGGTCTTTTATTGTTTTAATACTGATGATTTTGGCATGCAGCTCATGAAAACCCAAAATTCCTATCACCAAAACTGAGTATATCATGAAAAGGTACTCTAAACGAGCCATTAACTTAATCATCTGAGTCAACGAATTAACTCGAAACACCTGCAAAAGATTCCCTGCTAATAAAGGCCGATGAGAGAAATGGATTTCTGCTTTGAAAAGAGCTGATACCTACAACAAAAGGAAAGACTGGCAACTAGCTCCTACCAGTTGTGTATGTAGCGAACATTTTGTTGGAGGCAAGTAATTTTTATCAGTAGATATATTATTTGTTGTCTTAACCACAGTTTGATTCTATTTAACTGTATATCTGGTGTCCATTTATAAGCTGAGGGAAGATAAAATGCTATTTCGTCTTTACTATAACATGTACAGTATGTATAATATAACTATTATAATACTTCAGAGATTTAGATCCACGTTTGTGCTTAATATGTAATGTAGGCAAATGATAAAAAAAAAAAAGTGAGTCATAATTACCTTTGCCATGATTAATACTTTGGTGTCCTCACACAGCTTGACATAGGCGATATTAGTGGCTTTCCTGGGTATAATATGCTCGCGAAGTGCTGAAACCCATCCGGATAAAAAAATACTCATACGCTTCCCAGATTTAACTTTAACAGTCTTTAATACGTGTTCTAACACACACAACAAACATGCCATTTGTTTATCCCACAATGCATTACAGAACCGGAATGTATCAAGTTCCGGTGTGTGTGTGTGGGGGGGTCATGAACAATGATTGCTACACTCTAAGCCCTTTGAAACTTGTCAGTTTTTCGTGAGTATTTTCATTGTTAATGATAAACAACCCCCCCCCCCCCGGAACTTGGTACATTCCGGTTCCGGAATGCATTATGGGATTAAAGAAGTAAAGTGGAAAACGGCATGTTTTGTTGAGTGTGTTATAACACAAATTAAACACTGTTACAGTGAATCTGGGAAGTATATGTTACAACTGGGTATGTTAAACCAGGTATCCTGTCCGTTGCGTCATCCATGCAGTTAACAAAACAAACCATCAGGCAAAACATATGGGTCATTTGTTAGCCCTGATGACCATAGTTTTTGAATATACTGTTGTTTATGATCGTTATCATAATTACTTGGGAGCACAGAAAGCACTAGGATTGTATTACGGCTGTCGACATTCATATTTATATAATCTACCACGCTTAAAAACGGGCACCCCCAAAGTAAGTACACGTTTGTTTTCACCCCAATATGGCGGCAGCTACTCAGTGGTCACGTGACTGCAAAACCGCTATTAAGCTAATCATCTGAATCAACCAATTAACTCTAAACACCTGCAAAAGATTCCTGAGGCTTTTAAAAACTCCCAGCCTGGTTCATTACTCAAAACCGCAATCATGGGTAAGACTGCCGACCTGACTGCTGTCCAGAAGGCCATCATTGACACCCTCAAGCAAGAGGGTAAGACACAGAAAGAAATCTCTGAGTGAATAGGCTGTTCCCAGAGTGCTGTATCAAGGCACCTCAGTTGGACGTCTATGGGAAGGAAAAAGTGTGGCAGCAAACGCTGCACAACCAGAAAAGGTGACCGGACCCTGAGGAAGCTTGTGGAGAAGGGCCGATTCCAGAACTTGGGGGACCTGTGGAAGCGGTGGATTAAGTCTAGAGTAGAAACATCCAGAGCCACCATGCACAGGCGTGTGCAGGAAATAGGCTACAGGTGCCACATTCTCCAGGTCATTGGTCCAGCTCAGTGGTCCAAAGTACTTTTTTCGGATGAAAGCAAATTTTGCATGTCATTCGGAAATCAAGGTGCCAGAGTCTGGAGGAAGACTGGGGAGAAGGAAATGCCAAAATGCCTGAAGTCCAGTGTCAAGTACCCACAGTCAATGATGGTCTGGGGTGCCATGTCAGCTGCTGGTGTTGGTCCACTGTGTTTTATCAAGGGCAGGGTCAATGCAGCTAGCTTATCAGGAGATTTTGGAGCACTCCGTGCTTCCACCTGCTGAAAAGCTTTATGGAGATGAAGATTTTCATTTTTCAGCACGACCTGGCACCTGCTCACAGTGCCAAAACCACTGGTAAATGGTTTACTGACCATGGTATTACTGTGTTCAATTGGCCTACCAATTCTCCTGTCCTGAACCCCAGAGAGAATCTGTGGGATATTGTGAAGAGAAAGTTGAGAGACACCAGACCCAACACTGTGGATGAGCTTCAGGCCACCATCGAAGCATCCTGGACCTCCATAACACCTCAGCAATGCCACAGGCTGATTGCCTCCATGCCACGGCGCATTGAAGCAGTCATTTCTGCAAAAGGATTTCCGACCAAGTATTGAGTGCATAACTGAACATAATTATTTGATGGTTGACTTTTTTTGTATTAAAAACACTTTTTTTAATTGGTCGAATGAAATATGCTAATTTTTTGAGATAGGGATTTTTTTTTAATTACTTTTTTGCCAAAATTATCAATATTAAAACAATAAAAGGCTTGAACTACTTCAGTTGTGTATAATGAATCTAAAATATATGAAAGTCTAATGTTAATCAGTACATTACATAAAATAATGGACTTCATCACAATATGCTAATTTTTTTAGAACGAGCTGTATTTGTTTATTATTTACAAGATTTTTAGAATGTACTATGTTTGTAATTTACAAGATATTTATTGAAGTCCTATATGTTTATATTTTATAATATGCTTATAATGCACAATAAAGTTAAAATTTAACATATGTTAATATGTTTAATGTCAATAATATCTTTATGCTCCTTTTATTTGCGACTCAATAAATCTTCCAGACTAAACACTATGCACACAAATCCAAACCACAGTGATTAAATGTGATGTGGCTCTTTTGATGACTGCATCTGGCTTTCAGATAAATCAGGTGGCCTTTCTTAACAGAATAATTTAATAATAATTTTGCTGTCATTGAAATAAAAATACAGAAAAAGTCATCAAATAGAATCAAAACAGATAAATAATTCCCATTCATTTTAATCTATACATCTATTTTCCACTCCACTTGTTGCTGTGGTGCGCAGTGGAGCGCCAATCCTTTTTGGACTGCAGTGTGCGGGAGGGTCCGATACCTTGAAAACTCAAATTTTATTGGATGAAATGCAACAGCCTGTGCAAGTTGTTTTTGGGTAAAGAGATACATTTTCCTCGTTTTTGATCAGCTCATTTGTGCAGAGCGAAACCCTTTCAACCAATATGGCAAAAAGGGGGGAAAAAGATGAGGAGTATGCTACAACCACTGAATGAAGATTTGGAAAGTCTTGCATGAAGCCAAGCAGAGCTGGCAACCAGCTGATTTTGAAAACTTGGAACGCGCTTCCTGTTACATACCAAACACTGCAGCATGTGAGTTCATGCATGTGCATATGCCCTGCAATATACAATAGCTTAGTCTATTTGATTGCCAGGTAAAATAAATAAATAAAAAAGCCCTAGTGCTTCATTTCAAGGCGTTAGCTTGAGATGTGGTGAAGATTTTTGTTCTTCTCTCGTCAGGTTGGTGTGTGGTGTGTTTCAGAGCATCATTCAGGCTTTATTCCGACTCCCCAATCCCTCTGATCGAGTCCGTGCTGGATGAAAGCATGCACTTGAGCATGTGTTTAAGACGCGCTGATCCCTGTTTTGTATTTGAACATTTATTAAAAGGCTGCACGCTCTCTACTGTCCACGCTCACGTGATCATCGGCATGAGGAGGATGATCAGACATGATCAAAGTCTCAAGCAAACCACAATCAGCAGTGGATCAGTGAATCAGAAAAAGGTGAAATACTCACGGTGTGCTGTAGATGGACTTCGATCGGGTCTGCATGATCCTTCTCCTCATGCCGATGATCACGTGTGCGCGGATGGAGTAGAGAATGCGCCGCACCCACAACCAAAGTCGGGCAAAGCACCCGGCAAGCGCTCGGTATGGTGCCGATGGTGTGTGGTGTGTAGAGCAGCTCTCTTCACTGCTTTTGTCCATACGGAAGAGGAGGGAATACTCGCAGATAAGTTAAGGAACACTGCCGTATAAAAGGAAAGATCACGGAACCAAAAGGAACACTGGCAGAAAATTTTTCCGCAAACGTTCAAAAGCATATTTGTGGAAAATTTTGGCCTGACGGAAGAGGAGGAATACCTTCGGGATTGTACAGAAGGGCACGGAAGGTGATGGCCTGATTGAGGCACATTGAAGGATGACTACGGTTTTGCTTCCGCGAGTCTGCTATGCTCCAGTGAAATGGGGGTATAAGTTCAATGAGTTGCTTGAGTCACAGCACTGAGAAACAAAAATCTGTGTCTGAAGCAAGAGAAGTATGACAGAGCTCTGAAAGTACTTCAGTTGTACAAAGGTGACGTGTGAAAATGTTGTTTTAGTTTCAATATAGATAACGTTCATTATAATTTTTAGGTACCTGATTGACTCAAGCATGTTCAAACATTCTCACACTTCCTAAAGGTATTACTTAACAAGTTGCATGTAAGATAGGCCATGAGAAGGTGTGAGGTCTTGATCAGTCTCATTTAACATTTTCTGGTTTTCTAGTTTATTTTGTTGTCATGTACCAGTCAGTGTGATATTTCATCATAATTATCTCTGTGATATTGTACATTTACAAAAAATAATCCTTCCCTAAATTTGGAAAGGGGTCCATTTTCCACAGCAGAATAAGGACCCTCGGGTCTATATTCCACTGGCCTCATTTGGGTGAAACCAGATAAAAGTAGCATAAACTTGACTATCCGACAGAACCCATGCCTTTGGCTACCAGCCCATAGCTGTGGCCGTAAGGTCATCGGTGCTTGTCGTGGCGGTAATCCCCGAACCCGGTGGTGGACACCTGCGGTGAAGGGGGCCGTCCAGCTGAAGAAGGAGGCCTATCGGGTTTTATTAGCCTGTGGGACTCCTGAGGCAGCAAACGGGTACCGGCAGGCCAAACGTGCTGCAGCCGAGGCTGTCGCAGATGCAAAATCTCGGGCGTGGGAGGAGTTCGGTGAGGGCCTGGAGAGTGATTATCGGTTGGCCTCAAAAAGGTTCTGGGCCACCATCCGACGCCTCAGGAGGGGGAAGCAGTTCTTCACAAACACTGTTTACGGTGGAGGTGGGGAGCTGCTTACCTTGACTGGGGATGTTGTTGAGAGGTGGAGGGAATACTTTGAGGACCTTCTCAATCCCACCAACACGCCCTCCGTGGAAGAGGAAGACCATGGGGGGTTCGGGTGAGGGTCCGCCCATCACTGGAGTGGAGGTCACTGAGGTGGTCGAGCTCCGGGGTTGGACAAGATCCGCCCGGAATATCTCAGGGCTCTGGATGTTGTAGGACTGTCTTGGTTGACACGTCTCTGCAACATCGCGTGGTCATCGGGGGCTGTACCTCTGGATTGGCAAACTGGGGTGGTGGTCCCAATTTTTAAGAAGGGGGATCGGAGGGTGTGTTCCAATTATCGGGGAATTACACTCCTCAGCCTACCTGGAAAAGTCTATGCAGGGGTACTAGAGAGGAGGATCCGACCGATAGTCGAACCTCGGATTCAGGAGGAACAATGTGGTTTTCGTCCTGGCCGCAGCACTCTTGACCAACTCTATACGCTCCACAGGATTCTGGAGGGGGCATGGGAGTTTGCCCAATCTGTCCACATGTGCTTTGTGGATTTGGAGAAGGCTTTCGACCGTGTCCCTCGAAAGATCTTGTGGAGCGTGCTCGAGAATACGGCGTTCCGGATCCGTTGCTACGAGCTATTCGGTCGCTGTATCACCGGAGCCAGAGTTTGGTCCGTATTGGTAACAGCAGGTCGGATTCGTTTCCAGTGGGAGTTGGAGTCCGCCAAGGCTGTCCTTTGTCACCGATTCTGTTCATAATTTTTATGGACAGAATTTCTAGGCGCAGTCAAGACGATGAGGGGTTCTGGTTTGGTGGCCATCGGATATCGTCTCTGCTTTTTGCGGATGATGTTGTCCTTTTGGCTTCATCAAGTCGGGCCCTCCGGCTCTCATTGGAGCGATTCGCAGCTGAGTGCGAAGCAGCCGGGATGAAGATCAGTACCTCCAAGTCCGAGGCCATGGTTCTCAGTCGGACAATGGTGGAATGCACCCTCCGGGTTGGGAATGAGGTCCTGCCCCAAGTGGAGGAGTTTAAGTATCTTGGGGTCTTGTTTACGAGTGAGGGAAGGATGGAGCGAGAGATCGACAGACGGATCGCTGCAGCCTCTGCTGTTAAGCGGTGCCTGTACCGGTCTGTTGTGGTGAAAAAGGAGCTGAGCCGCAAGGCGAAGCTCTCAATTTACCAGTCGATCTACGGTCCAACCCTCACCTATGGTCACGAGCTTTGGGTAATGACCGAAAGAACAAGATCACGGATACAAGCGGCTGAAATGAGCTTTCTTTGCCGGGTGGCGGGGTTCTGAGAAGCTCCGCCATCCGGGGAGAGCTCGGAGTGGATCCGCTGCTCCTCCGCATTGAGAGGGGCCAGTTGAGGTGGCTCGGGCATCTGGTCAGAATGCCCCCCGGACGCCTCCCTGGTGTGGTGTTTCGGGCATGTCCAACCGGGAAGAGACCCCGGGGTCGACCTAGAACACGCTGGAGGGACTATGTCTCTCGGCTTGTCTGGGACCGCCTCGGTGTCCCCCCGGGAGAGTTGGAGGAAGTAGCTCGGGAGAGGGATCTCTGGACCTCTTTGCTAAGGTTGCTGCCCCCGCGACCCGACCCTGGACTAAGCGGAAGAAGATGATGATGATGAAACGTGACTATTGTTTAACAGGAAATGTAGCTGGATATTTCATAACTGTAATGGTAATTGTTTTAATAAAAGAAACTCGTCACTAAAACGGATGCATTACCAGTGTCTATGACGAGTCTGAATTTCCGACTTTTGTCAGTTTTCAGCAAAATTAATGGATAAAGTCAGATTTTTACGTTTTTTTATGCCGTTTTGTAGTTTTCCGTCGGATTAAAAAAAAATCACCTGTAACCATGCTCATTTGACATGTTTTGTATGTAAGTAACCATGCTTACTCCCCCGGGCCCGTGCGTTCGCATGCATTCATACACAGTTTTCAGTTGGAGGCTTGGTAACTCTTCGAACGGCTCTCTGAACTCTCGCTATGTTCTCTCATAAGACATTGATTTACGTTATTTAGCGCCATATTGAAAAATGAATCAAAAGCTGAAGGAAGTTACAAAGGAACTAGCGGCAAGTGAGAAACCAAAGGAAACCAAAAAGCGGCCTTTGGCTGATGATGAAACTAGTGATGCTGAAAAGCTAAAATCTGCAGAAAAATTAATGTTCTCATGGTTCCTGGAATAGTTGCCAAAACAGATTTGCCAATGATATTTTCTTGTTAGAATTTGAGATTATCTTGTTACTTATTACATTTTTTATGAAATTATTGCGACTCCTGTTGCATGCATGTATTTTCTTGTTTCAGAAATTTTCCCTGACACATACTTATAAAAAATAAAAAAATAAAAAAACAGTTGGAGGACACACTCGTATTTTTGGAGAAGTTGTGAAAATATATTTGTGCCAAGATTTGTCACACTATGTGAAAATGATGTTGTTAGGTGTTAAGCGATATGTCCAGTAATTTTGGACAATTGTTTAAAATGTTGAACATTCAGATAATTTGCTTTTTTGTCAAACAAGTTAGTTGTTATGACATTGATGCACCATAGTATTATAAACTGAATCTCCACTTGAAATACTCAATACTGGAATAACTGTTATGATTTTTTTTTTTTTTTTTTTTTTGCATTTGACAAAAACAAGGCATAGTTTGATAAATAACACGTAAAGTAAAATACTTACTGAAAATATACAGTATTCTTTACATTTATATAGTCAGGGATGGGAATTTTCCGCCTTTTTGTAAGTCAAATGGGTCATTTTTGAGATCGATGAAAATCCAGTGTAAAAATCTGGGGTGGGGAGGTTGTGCCGTCATCACTGGTCAGCTGGTCATATTATATCCAAATATACGAGATGCTACCCTCGTTTTGTTTATCTGTGTGGTTGTTGATATCACCTAGTGGCGTGAAACAGCTGGTTCTGGTTTATTGCACGTGTCAGGCATCCTAAGATATGCCAGTCTGGTCATCTTGTCGTGGGCCCGTGGCACAAAGAGCAAATGTCAGATCATCAACAGAAGTGATTGAGCAGTATTATGTATAAATATGACGATGAATTATATTATTTGTCTTATTAAAGTATTAAATTATAAAGCTTTGTGTAGATTAATAAATTCTACTAATATTATTATACTCTGTATGCTACGAATAGGCCTACCGGTACACAGTTTAAAGCAGGGGTCGGGAACCTATGGCTTGCGAGCCAGATGTGGCTCTTTTGATGACTGTATCTGGCTCTCAGATAAATCAAGTGGCCTTTCTTAACAGAATAACGAATACTGTACACAATTTCACTGTCATTTAAATAAAAATACAAAAAAAAAGGCCATCACATAAAACAAAAACAGATGAATAAATCTGGCGCATTTAAATCTATTCATCTATTTTCAATGCCACGTCACTGTGGCGCGAAGCGGAGAGCCAATCCTTTCTGTATGTGGGCGGGTCCAATACCTTGAAACTCTAATTTTATTCGATTATAACAACAACCACAGACTGCGCATGTTGTTTTTGAGTAAAGAGATAAATTTCCCTCGTTTTTGAACAGCTCATTTGTACGAAGCCAAGCACAGTTGGCAAGCAAACACAAATATACTGATATGGAAAAACTTCAACCCGCAGACCAGCTGATTGCCAAAACTTGGGATGCGCTTCCTGTCACATAAACACTGCAGCGTGAGAGTCCTGTCGTGTCGAGTCCTCACCCCGTATCAATCAGACTATAAAGCCATCAGCAAAACCATGCAGCACCAGAAGTCCCATTAATAGTAAGCAGTGCTGTAGTGGTGGGTACATGCCGTGTACCCACTTGTTTTAGTGGCTGAGTTGCGTGTACTGATTTAATTTGGTCTACTTTATAGTTGATCAACGTAAATTTCCGCGACTGTATAAATAAAAAGCGGAGATGAAATGCTAAATCGTTTCAAAGCCAAAGCCGCACCCTCCCCGTGCTCCGTGCACCTACTGCCACGCGCCTCGATCGCTTCGCTGCCATTGTGTATTCACTTATTTTTTGACCACTACAGCACAGATAGTAAGAAGTACTTTTCTTATTAATAAATAACTTCATTATGACAATGTCGTTTAAGAAAAATTCAGAGTCTTAATTACTTACTTACTTTCAGTAAATAAGTAATGTCGTTTAAAATAAATTCAGTCTTATTATACTCTAAAAATTGTTGGTTTTAGTTTTCAATTTAGTTGTATTCAGTATTAATATATGGCTCTCAGGAGATTAGATTTTAAAATGTCTCTTTTTTTGGCTCTCTTAGTCAAAAGGGTTCCAGACCCCTGGTTTAAAGTATACGAAATTAAAACTAGTCCCACTATCGGCCTATAACTGCAAATTAAATTTTTAAAATATAATTTAAATAATAATTTTCATAAGGTTCTCTTTAAAAATATTCCTTCTAGGAGACATCAATTAAGCTCCTTTTTGTAAGTATAACCCCAAATCTTGAAGCCAACCTGAATCCCCAGCAAGGGTGCTGCCCCCACACCCCCGCAGGGGGCCTTCACAGCCCCCTTGACCCCTGCCAATTTTTCCTCCTTTTCCATAAAGGTCTGTTCTCATCCTTGTACAGTGTATATTGAATAAAATGTCTTGACTTAATTTCAATTTTCTGGTAGAGGAATCTCTTATGTTAAATTCCGCATATCTGCTGTCTGAATCTTTTATAGATCATTATACTTAGCAGTCAATCACAAATTCTCAAATTCTTGGCCTCAGATAACAAGAGAATGCATCTCAAATCTCCCATTTTTAAAAAATTTTCTTGGGGAGGCCCTCCCAAATCCCCCCCTGTGGGAGGGAGATACCCTCTCCCTCTCATACCCCCTCCCACACTCTCCCCACACTCTGCGTGCCTTGGATCTGTCGGCCCGCGGCACAGCTGTGTACTGTGATGGCTTCGCCGTCTTATTTTGCCGCTGCGTGCCAAACGCCGGCGGCCTTCGCCTGAAGTAGGATTTTTTTTCTAACACCTGTTACAGGCGCTGCATTACAAAAGTGATATAAAGAGAAAAGAACAGAAATAAGGGGTGGAGGCTCCATCCAGCAAGCCTCACACACACTCCCACTGACGGCTTGGATGTAGCTTTGAACTATTTTCTGGTACAATGACTATTTAGACAAATTGTTCTGAACTCTGTCATTCTGTTGTTGTTGCTGGGTTTTTTCCTCCCCGCTATCTTTATTTTTTGCTGCTGTAATATTTATTTTAATTTCTTACCAAGTGGCATTAAAAACCTAAACTTAAAGGCTTACATGCATAGTTTTTGTTTTGATTTAAAATATACTTCATAAACATTTTTGTGGAGAAAATAGAAAAATGTTCAAGAACTTTGGACCCAGAGCGGTGCACCGACATAATGCTAAAAGTATTCAAAAGTGGTCATCCCATATTTCCTGAAATTAATCTACGTATGAATACATGGAGCAATCCACAGAAGAAAATACTATATATTTGATGTGTATAAGCAGAAGCATGTATAATTTGTATTTGTGCCTAGTTTTATTTTATTCACAAGTTACGTAATTTATATCTGCTGTGTGAGTTTAATATCTGTATACTTTTATTTTTACCATTAACTTTCACTTGAGAGTGAAATCGAAGATTGCAACCCTGAAACCATAAGTAAAAACCACCCAAGTAAAAAAAAAAAAAAAAAAAAATTGTAATGAACATAAACATGTTCATTCCTTTTTGTTTCATTTTAAGCTAGAGGGACCTGGGATACAAACACAGTTATCAATCCATGTTTACATTTTAAACTCGAGACACATTACTTGATCTGAATTGGCCATTTTCGGGACCAATCGATGAATATGAATCTGAGGCCAGTTATTTCACATATTATTGTGTTCCAGTAGAGAAACAGCTGTTATGTTGACTGAAAGCTTTGTAATAGAAGGCAGTTAACTGACGACTGAATTCATTGAAATTGTTGGTTACCCTGCATTTCCAAAGGCTATTTACACTTATTGATATATCTGCTTTGCTGTTCAGCAAGGTGCAAGAAACATTTCCCATGAGATACAGATAAGTGGACAAAAAAGAATTTTATGTGGAAGATTTGTTGCTTATTTTAGGATCATGTCGAGTAGCTTAGTGATTCAGTTTGCTAATGGCTGTAAAGTGTACTCATGTCTGCTATTTTTGTCTTGCAGGCTCGAATAGCATTCCTCCAGGGAGAGAGAAAAGGTCAAGAAAATTTAAAGAATGACCTGGTTAGAAGAATAAAGATGTTAGAATATGCATTAAAACAAGAAAGGTTTGTAGTGATTGAATAATTTATGTGGAGTTTTTTCCTTGTTCTGAGTCAGATTTTTTTTCAATAATGTCTTTTTTCCCTTTTTCAGAGCAAAATACCATAAATTAAAATATGGCACAGAGCTGAATCAAAGTGACGTCAAAATGCCCAGCTTTGAATCAGGTTTGTGCACTCGCATACAAGTGAAGATGTGTGTGTGTGTGTGTGTGTGTGTGTGTGTGTGTGTGTGTGTGTGTGTGTACACATATATGTGAGGCACTCCACCAAAAGTAGGCGCTTGTCGCACAGACTACTTTTGAGATGAAGGCCAGAAAAGTAAAAATGGTCCATTTTTATCGAAATTCAGATTTTTTCATAAACTATTAAAACAAGTATTCAACTATTACTTGCTCACGTGAAAATGACTAAAACTCAATAAAAATGTCTTTTTTTCTGGTGAGTACGCTCATAAAGCTAGATAAACACAGTAGCAAAACTCCTGGTTTTTGTTGCAATTATTCACCAAGTTCGGTACAAGACACACTATAATCCATACACCAGAAGAACGGCCGTGAAGTAGTCTCTCCATTTTGGATACTCTTTCAGTGAATAAAATAAAGGCTATGAAGACGATATGCTTGTAAACAATGCAGGCTAGGTGCTAAGGAAGATCTGAAACGAACACACTGATTGGTCAGCTCGGGTTTGCACATGCGCAGTGCCCATCACATGTTAACTTCCTGCTTCTGATTTACTGCATGCGGAATTTATCTCTGACTTTCTCTTCAATAACAGTCATTAAGTTTATTTATAAGATTGTGAATACACCTAATTTCTGCAAAATGAGAGTGAAATGTCATCTGTGGTGTCTAGCAGCATTAGGATAGGTCAGTGGTTCTTAACCTTGTTGGAGGTACTGAACTCCGCCAGTTTCATATGCACATTCACCGAACCCTTCATCAGTGAAAAATAAAAATGAATTTTTACAAATTCAAGACATAGGTACTGTATGTTTTTTTACTGGTGCACAAAATGAACCATGCATGAACATCATTACATATCAGTGTGACGTTTTGCTGCATTTTGCTGCTTTTGGCCTCCTCTATCTGACTGGAAAAAAACCTCATTTTTCATTTTTGGACACGAGACGACTTTTGGTGGAGTGGCTCACATATGTACTAGTCCTTCTCAAAAAATGAGCATATTGTGATAAAGTTCATTATTTTCTGTAATGTACTGATAAACATTAGACTTTCATATATTTTAGATTCATTACACACAACTGAAGTAGTTCAAGCCTTTTATTGTTTTAATATTGATAATTTTGGCAAAGAAAAACCAAAAATCCCTATCTCAAAAAATTTGCATATTTCATCCGACCAATTAAAAAAGTGTTTTTAATACAAAAAAGTCAACCTTAAAATAATTATGTTCAGTTATGCACTCAATACTTGGTCCGGAATCCTTTTGCAGAAATGACTGCTTCAATGTGGCATGGCATGGAGGCGATCAGCCTGTGGCACTGCTGAGCTGTTATGGAAGCCCAGGATGCTTCGTTGGCAGCCTTAAGCTCATCCACAGTGTTGGGTCTGGTGTCTCTCAACTTTCTCTTCATAATATCCCACAGATTCTCTATGGGGTTCAGGTCAGGAGATTTGGCAGGCCAATTGAGCACAGTAATACCATGGTCAGTAAACCATTCACCAGTGGTTTTGGCACTGTGAGCAGGTGCCAGGTCGTGCTGAAAAATGAAATCATCTCCATAAAGCTTTTCAGCAGATGGAAGCACGAAGTGCTCCAAAATCTGCTGATAGCGAGCTGCATTGACCCTGCCCTTGATAAAACACAGTGAACCAACACCAGCAGCTGACATGACACCCCAGACCATCACTGACTGTGGGTACTTGACACTGGACTTCAGGCATTTTGGCATTTCCTTGTCCCCAGTCTTCCTCCAGACTCTGGCACCTTTATTTCCGAATGACATGCAAAATTTGCTTTCATTTGAAAAAGTACTTTGAACCACTGAGCAACAGTCCGGTGCTGCTTCTCTGTAGCCCAGGTCAGGCGCTTCTGCCGCTGTTTCTGGTTCAAAAGTGGCTTGATCTGGGGAATGCGGCACCCTAAGGCCAGTCCACTGCTTCCACAGGTTCCCCAAGGTCTGGAATCGGCCCTTCTCCACAAGCTTCCTCAGGGTCCGGTCATCTCTTCTGGTTGTGCAGCGTTTTCTGCCACACTTTTTCCTTCCCACAGACGTCCCACTGAGGTGCCTTGATTACAGCACTCTGGGAACAGCCTATTCGCTCAGAGATTTCTTTGTGTCTTACCCTCTTGCTTGAGGGTGTCAATGATGGCCTTCTGGACTGCAGTCAGGTCGGCAGTCTTACCCATGATTGCGGTTTTGAGTAATGAACCAGGCTGGGAGTTTTTAAAAGCCTCAGGAATCTTTGCAGGTGTTTAGAGTTAATTGGTTGATTTAGATGATTAGGTTAATAGCTCATTTAGAGTGCCTTTTCATGATATGCTAATTTTTTGAGATAGGAATTTTGGGTTTTCATGAGCTGTATGCCAAAATCATCAGTATTAAAACAATAAAAGACCTGGAATATTTCATTGGTGTGCAATGAATCTAAAATATATAAAAGTTTATTTTTTATCAGTATATTCCAGAAAATAATGAACTTTATCACAATATGCTAATTTTGTGAGAAGGACTAGTATATACAGAGATCTTTTGCTACTTCACGCTTCAATTCATGCGGCTTCAATGCATCACGTTTTTTTTGTTTGTTTGTTTGTTTTTTTAAATATTCTTAGAATTAAAAAAAATAAGGAAATTAAGTAAGAATAGGGGGGAAGTCAAGGAAAATACCACAAAAACAAAGCCAATATGCAAAAGAAAAAAAACCCCAAAATCTCCCCTCAAAACTAGTTACATTGTCGTGAGGTGCGCATCTGAGTGCATGCACGGGCGTCTGTGTGCCTGTGTGTGTGTGTGTATATTTATATTTTATTTACATCTCATGCATTATTTTGTAATGTTTAATTGTTATTATAAGCATTTATTACACTGAATATGTATTTATTAATATTATATACACATATACATGTAAATATACGTCAGTAGGGGGGGATGGGTTGGTGATTGTACTTCGCGGATTTCGATAGTCACGGGGGATCTCGGTCCCAATTAACTGTGGAAAGTGAGGGATCCCTGTGTGTGTGTGTGTGTTTGTATGTATGTCTGTCTGTATGTATGTATGTGTATGTATATACAGTAATCCCCCGCCACTTCGCATTTCCTACTTCGTGTCCCCGCAATATCGCAATTTCCCATCGGGAAATTAAAAAAATTCAAGATTACATTACAGCATTCAAAATTCACGCGCACTACATTCAACTGCACTACCCAACATGCTTTATTCTCCTGCTTGACTTGAGTGTTCTCTGATTGGCTGTGAATCCAGCAAGCTAATTGGTCAAGATTATATTTCACAGCATGCAACACATAGGGCTTCCTGTCTTTGTGTTCGAGCCTCATTGTTAGTTTGTCTATGCTACGTATCAGCAGTTCTCCAGCCAAGCGCCGAAGTTTTTCCCTCTTTATGCTCCTAAGTACTGTGGAAAATGGTCCCAAAATGTCCAGGAAGTGTTATGGTCTGTGCTAGTTGGTAGCATTTAATTTCCTCTGTATACACTGGCGAGGCTGTTACCCGCAGGCGAAATCCAGAGAGCGCACCTGAATTATGCTCCTGGCGTCACAGGAAAATAATCTAGCGAATAGAAAAAGAAAAGGAAAATGATGACAGTTAGTGAGAAACTTAAGCTTCTAGATTTATTAAAAGAAGGGTGAAGTTTTGCGTCTGTGGCTCGCCATTACGTCATCAACAAGTCGACTGTGCGCTACATTAAGAAGTAGGAAGAGAAAATACACATATCAGTCAGGTCCAAAGATGCAGGAGACCAAGTACGATGAAACAAAGACTTTGATTGAGCTCAAGGGAAGCATTGGGGTGCGGGAAAATTGTGTTCACCGTAGTGGTGAGGGAAAAACAGTGTTGAGCACGGAGCTCCTCTAGCGCACCGATGGCTGAGTCAATTCAGGTGCGCTCTGTAGATTTTGCCTAAACCCTTTAAAAATGATAAAAGTACACCAATTTTGTATGAAATATGTGTTAAAAGTAAAAGAAAATTATTTATTAAACCATTTTATTAACATATTAAACCATTTTATTAACATTCATTAATTGAACCATTATTAAGCATTTTTATTCACACACACACACGCACACACACACACACACACCTCTCTCTCTCTCTCTGTCTCTATCTCCTTCTCTCGCGGGCTACGCCCACAAGATGTGGAATTCAAAGAGCATTCCCTGCATGACAAACTCAACTTTAATTTGACTCCTTGAGAGATCGGGATGCCAGACAAGCTCAAATGCGCCCCCATTTATTCAACATTTACTGAATTAAAACAACTTAAAAAAAACTAAAGCGTTATTCCTTCTCTCTGTCTCTCTCTGGTGCACGCACTGCGGGCCATGCCCACAAGACGTGAATTCAAAGCGCATTCCCTGCTTGACAAACTCGACTTTAATTTGATTCCTTGAGGGATCGGAATTCCAGATGAGCTCAAATGCACCCACATTTATTAAACGTTTACTGAATTAAAACAACTTAAAAAACTAAACTAAAAACTAAAGCGTGAAGCTTCCTTCTGTCTCTATCTGGGAAGCCAGCGGGACGGGATGAGATGAGAGAGCAACTCGCGCGTCGTGAAATTTTGATTGTCGCGTTTGAATTTCTTTTCGTTAAAGGGGGTTGTTTCGTATTTCGGGGAAGGAAACTCAGGAAAATGTTTTTTGTAATCCGGAGATTTCGTACAAAGAGGTCTTTGTAAATTGGGGGCCGACTGTATGTGTGTATGTCTGTGTGTGTGTGTGTGTATATATATATATATATATATATATATATATATATATATATATATATACATATATATATAATGTGTGTGTGTGTGTGTCCCTCAAGGAATCAAGTTAAAGTTGAGTTTGGACCTCTGATCTGTCAAGCAGGGAATGCGCTTTGAATTCCCCCGTCTTAAAATGCTCTGGCGTCCTGCGTGTGGGTGGAGCCTTCTTTCAGCCGAGTGTGCCATGTGTATTGTGTGTTTGTGTCTGTGTGTGGGAGAGAGAGAGAGAGAGAGAGACAGTGTTGTGTGTGTATGTGTTAATAAAAATGTTTAATAATGGTTTAATTGATCAATGTTAATAAAATGGATTAATAACCTTCGCCTTATGAAAAAGACGCTGTGTGTGTGTGTGTGTGTGTGTGTGTGTGTGTATATATATATATATATATATATATATATATATATATATATATATATATATATATATATATAGAGAGAGAGAGAGAGAGAGACTCCCTGACTTCCGTTTTGAATTGGTGCCAGACGGCCGAACGTAAGTTGAAAGTGAACACAAGTTGTTACAGTGATGTATGATGTATGACGCTCATACTGCACTATACATCCATAATACCATTACCGTATCTCATAAAACACCCCTAAATCAATTATTATAAACATAACTTTGTAAAATAATCTAAAATATCCACTTTATCAAATAACATCAACATTAATTTCAAATAATTTAAATTAAAGCAAAATAATTTCACATAGATAATTTTTAAATAAATTCACTCATCAAATATCAAATACAGTAACAAATATAACCTTTAACATTCTCTATTATGCAATCTTTCTGCTTGTAAACCGAAACTAAAAACCAAAAGTAGTTTACTTGCTGTGCTTGACACAAAGCGCGGGTTATACGGACTTCCAGCCTTTCAAGTGAGCAAAGGCACCGTTGAACTCGTTTAGTATTAAGCCTGCTCTGATATCAATCAACGGCAGAGCGGAGAGTTCTCTTTCTTTTCTGGATTCGGGTTTTCATTCATTTTACAACTCTCTTTGCTGAACTGAGTATGCATGGTAGATTGCGCCGATCCGAGCAGATAGTTAATTCATCTGTGTATAAGACTTGCACCCATGCTAGTAGGACTACGCTTCTGACCAACCATATTTGCTTAGGGTTACAAAAGTCCGCAAAAACAGTGTAAACACAGATCACAGAGATGACGTCTTAACACAAGGGCAACACGCTATATAACATATATAACAACTGGGAAGAAGGAGGGGCACGTTCAGTTTGTCGTTTGTAAACAATGTACGCAGCGTCATTACGTCAGCTCACTACATCGGTACGTCTAAACTCGAAATTTGACTTTAAAAAAAAAAAAAGAAAGAAAAAGTAAAAACTTAAGTCGGGGAGTGCCTGTGTTTGTGTGTGTGTGTATGTATATATGTATATATATATATATATATATATATATATATATATATATATATATATATATATATATATATATAGTGGTACCTTGACCTTTTGAGTTTGCATTTTGTAAATTGGCAAAAGTTTTACGCCGGATGCCCTTCCTGTCGCAACCCTCTGCATTTCTCCGGGCTTTGGACCGGCAATAAGGGGGAGAGACACTGGTTAGTGCTGCCCCCCCATACAAATGGCTGCATTTGTATCTGTAGTGAGAGCAGAGAACAAGTGGAGGAAAATTGAGAGAGGTGGAGGTATGCCCTGGAAAGGAGAGGAATGAAGGTTAGCCTCAGAAAATCAGAATACATGTGTGTGAATGAGAAAGACCCAGGAGGAACGGTGATGTTACAGGGAGCAGAGATAAGGAAGGTGGAGGATTTTAAGTACTTAGGCTCAACAGTCCAGAGCAATGGATAGTGTGGAAAAGAGGTGAAGAAGCGTGTGCAGACAGGCTGGAATGGTTGGAGAAAAGTGTCCAGTGTGAGGTGTGATAGGAGAGTGTCAGCAAGAATGAAGGGAAATGTGTACAAGACGGTGGTGAGGCCAACGATGTTGTATGGCTTAGAAACAGTGGCGCTGAGGAAAAGGCAGGAGGCAGAACTGGAGGTCGCAGAGATGAAAATGTTGCGGTTCTCTCTGGGAGTAACGAGGATGGATAGGATCAGGAATGAGCACATCAGAGGGACAGCCCATGTAAGATGTTTTGGAGACAAAGTCAGAGAGGCTAGATTGAGATAGTTTGGACATGTACAGAAGAGGGAAAGTGAGTATATTGGCAGTAGGATGCTGAGGTTGGAACTACCAGGCAGAAGGCCTAGAGGAAGACCAAAGAAGAGATTTATGCATGTGGTGAAGGAGGACATGAGGGTCATTGGAGTAAGAGAAGAAGATGCAGAGGACAGGGTGAGATGGAGGCGGATGGTTTGCTGTGGCGACCCCTGAAGGGAACAGCCGAAAGGAAAAGAAGAAGACCTTGACCTTTGAGTGTCCTTTTCCATGATTCAAGTATTGATCCCACAAAAAAAAATCTGCCCCATCCAGTGAGCAAAATTTTATTTACGAGCTCGGCTAGGGAAATGGCTTTTCCAGTCCAATTTGCCTCCTATTCTTCCATATGTATTCCTCAGTGCTCTTAGAATGCCTTGTGCAGTGTTTCTCAATTATTTTCTGTGATGTCCCCGATTGGAAGAAAGGAAAAAAAAACACACACTCTCGGCTCCGTGTGACTATCAATAGTGTTTACTGCACTTCGTATCGTTTTCTTGGTGCTTTTTCCCTACAACATAGGCAACACAATGAGAGCGCTACTGTAGAGGATGTCCAATTACACGTAATTATAGTACAGTATGGCAAAAAAGCATGTTTCTCAGGGTCATTAAACCCCCCACCGGCATCACACTGCAAAACCCCCCAATATTTGAGAAGCACTAACCCTGTTTGGAGCTCACCACGAGCCTTTCCTCGCTGACATTTGTAGTGTGCATATGCACAAAATTCTCCTCCTCCTTCTGTTACGCACCAACTCATACCTGCCCACGTGACATTTTCACACGCACGTGACCTCTGTGCCATGGTCGATCATCGGAAGGGTTTGTTGGCTTATTGTTTATTCTTGTTTTATTATTATTAATTATTAATTTTAATGTACATGTATTTATATATATATATATATATATATATATTTATATATATATATATATATATATATATATACACACATATATATATGTTTATCTTTAATATATTAGGTCAAATATACGTGTTTGTCAGGTGATATGAGTTTGGGAAGGGGTTGGAATAGATTAATTGTTTTTTTTTTATTATTATTTCCGATGGAAAATTGTGTTTTATCTAACAAACATTTTGACTTGCGAGCTCGCCCTCGGAACGGATTAATTTCCTAAGTCAAGGTACCACTGTAAATGAAGAGCTCCGGTTTCTCAAGTCGGTATTAATCATATTTCCAAATCGTGTAAATTCATTGGGGGTCTAAGTGGTTCATGATACAGTCGGCCCCCTACCTACGAAATTAACCCGTTCAAGAGCCTTTTTTGTAAAGCGTGTGACGTCTGCGGCACAAGCTTCATCTCCAATTCAGGGCCATTGTCACACCGTAACCTGCATTGGACAATCCCTTCCACGTCATCGTCGGCCACGACAGACTGCTAAACAACAACAACTTGCACGTTTCTTCCTCCGCTCTCCTTTTCACGCCGGCATTTGTCACATGCACACGCACAAAGGGGTTTTTTTCTGTGGTTCAGATTTTGACTTTTTCATCTTATTTTTTTATTGTGCATATCCCAGTGTTCATAAGAAGGTGGCTGATGTATTCAAGAGGAGAAAATTGATTTCTCTTGAAACGAAGCTTGAAATCATAGCAAAAAAATAAAAAAGGAGTTCGTCTGTGTAAGGAGTTTGGGAAGAATGCATCGACCATCTGTACAATTCTCAAACAGAAGGCCATGTTGAAGAGTGTTAAATCAGCAAAGGGGGTTAGTATTTTATCTGAGGAAAGATCAGAACTCAATGATGAGATGGAGCGGCTTCTCCTGTTGTGGATCAACAGTGATGGGAGTGCATTCAAGCAGCAGACAAGTGATCAAAATCAGTGAGGTGAAATAAAAAAGTTTTAAAAATAAATAAAAAGTAAATCGAAGAATTAGTAATGCAAGTTAATTTTCAGTGCTATTCTTAAGTTCAGGTGCAATTACTCTATTGTTTATTGACTTACTGTTTATTCTTGTTTTATTATTATTTCTTGTTAATTACAGTATTATTAATGTTACTGTCCATGTGTTATTATTGTCAAATGTTTATTGTTACACATTTATCTGAAATATATTACATCAAAAATACATGCTTGTATCAGGCTATGAGTTTGGGAGGGGGTTGGAACGGATTAATTGGTTTTCTATTGGGATGGGAATTTTTGTTTCATCTAACTAAAATTTTCACTTATGAGCTCGCCCTTGAAACGGATTAATTTCTTAAGTCGAGGTACCACTGTTTTGTGTGTGTGTGTGTGTGTGTGTGTGTGTGTGTGTGTGTGTTAATTTATTTAAATACTTTTTTTTTCAGAAGATACCAAAGATACAGAGGTGCCAAGCATACCACAGAACAGTCAATTAACTTGGAAACAAGGCCGTCAACTACTCAGACAGTGAGTTTTATCATGAGTTCAAGTTGAACTTCTTTTCTGAAATTTTCAGTGTTTTCCACAGAACTTCAGAAAGCTGAAATAACTTGATTACAAAGTCAAATAGTTTTATAGTCAAATATATTGGTTTTTTTTTTTTTTTTTTTTTTTTTTGGGGGGGGGGGGGGGATACATTTTATACATGTTTGGTTTATGCCATGCATATATGTGATCCATCAAGTGTAAAATTGTTAAATTTGAGCTATTGGTACCATTTTGTGGTAGATATCCTTAGCTTTAAAACTGCATCAAGTAAATTTAAAAATAATTGTGGAGTTTTAGAGTAATTAATCAAAATCTACCAGAAATGTTCTGTCTTTCAAGCAACTTTGCTGAACTTTAAACAATTTTCTCCAAAGTATTTAATAATTTCCAACTTAACACTCACTTTGCTGTGTGTGTGTGTGTGTGTGTGTGTGTGTGTATATATATATAATATACTCGTCCTTCTAAAGAAATTAGCATATTGTGATAAAGTTCATTATTTTCTGTAATGTACTGATAAAAATTAAACTGTCATATATTTTAGATTAATTGCACAACAACTGAAATATTTCAGGTCTTTTATTGTTTTAATACTGATGATTTTGGCATACAGCTCATGAAAACCAAAAATTCCTATCACCAAAACTGAGTATATCATGAAAAGGTACTCTAAACGAGCCATTAACTTAATCATCTGAGTCAACGAATTAACTCGAAACACCTGCAAAAGATTC
>CM045732.1:41487347-41502347 GCA_024760905.1 Plotosus lineatus | reverse complement strand
TGACTTTGTCTCCAAAACATCTTACGTGGGCTGTCCCTCTGATATACTCATTTCTGATCCTATCCATCCTCGTTACTCCTAGGGAGAACCTCAACATTTCAAATCTTTTGATTTGCATTATAAATAATTGGCATTGGTTTTACGTCGGATGCCCTTCCCGACACAACCCTCTGCATTTCTCCGGGCTTGGGACCGGCATGAGGGGGAGAGACACTGGTTAGTGCCCCCCCACCTCATGGCTGCATTGATGCAAAAAGCTGGTGTCATATTCTTAAAATTATTAATACGGTAAAAGATGGTCATGTCTCTTTGCTTTCTGGGAGATTAATAGCTTTGTGGTTTTGTTCTAACAACTTTGTTTTAAAATTATGTGATCGAAATGTTTTTATTTTTGGACTGTCTACAGAAGTTCATAGAAGTTGTAAATTCAGAGAATGTATTTTATTGTTCTGATTAAATATACATCCTGAATACAGTACCCATGCTGGAATGATTTCACGCATAAAACAGTACAGTAATACCACGAGATATGAAAGCCTCTGTTTACGAAAAATGTGATATGAAACTACCCAGGAAGATTTTTCTTCCACATTTTATGAGAAAAAAAAATTTCAGGATACGAAAGCAAAATTAAGAATACAGTATCTTAAAAAAAAATTAAAAGTCGTACGGCCAACAGAGGGCATCACGTGATCGCCTTTTTAAATCTACAGCTACATAACCTGCTCTTCCATTGGTTATCTCCCAACCAGTTGATGCCCCCAGAATCCCCATGATGCTTCGTCATGGTGTTGTGATGTGCTAAACAGCGAAAGTGCAAAACAAAATGCACAAAAAAGAAATTTGAAATTTAAATTCGAAAAAATTGAGTGTTTAGTGTACAGTTGTAATTATATAGGTTAATTAATTTAAATTTAGTTTCATAAAGCTCCATATGATTTTGGAATGGATTACGCCACTTACATATGAAACATGTCCAAGTATACGAAAAATTCAAGATACGAAAGCCCCTCTGGAACACATTAATTTCCAATCTCAAGGTAGCACCATTCCTGGTTCATTTAATTGAACCTTGTTTGTTTACTTTGGAATAATGGAATGTAGTTTGGGTTATCTGTTCAATTTCCAAAATATATTTTAAAGTGTGTTATACATTTAAAAAAAGTTTTACAAAGTTTACACAAATGTTTGTTCAAACATGAAAAGCAAGGACATGATGATGATGGTGGTGGTGAAAATAGTTACAGGTTTGGCTGAACCAGGCAGAAAAGGTGAGGTGATCTATTTGTGCTGAGATCAGATGTGATTAAATATGATTAAAACTTTCCACTCTACTTCATTTGCTTGTGTTACAGGAATGCAGATGTTCTGGAGACATTTAATTTCTTAGAAAATGCTGATGATAGTGATGAGGAAGAGGATGAAGAGGGAGACCTAATGGAAGACATGTCAAACAGGACTGATAAACTAAGAGTAAAGAAGCATAAAATTAAAGTATGTTATAAGTGAGGATGTATCTTGAATGATTTTGATCTTAAAGCATTGCTTGTGGTATGTATGATGAAGTGGTGGCTATGAGTCCAATTGGCGATTTAGAAATCATAAAATACTTTAAAATAACTAATTACACTGTGCAGAATATTAAGCCACTGTGGTGTCCTGACTAACACGCCCACCTCACAGCAAGAAAGTCTGAACTGGGACTCCGCACTCTGTAAATACTCGGCAGTTCTGTTTATAATCTTTAACTTGAAGTAACAAAAGAAGAAACATGAGGAGACAAACAGAGTGAGGAGGTGCATCTAGAGACACGCTCTCAGCTAATAGTCAAATATTTTGAAATAGTCAGATGGAACAACAAGGAAAACAGAATTTTTCTGTTGTGGTTGAACAGATGAATGGTGCTGGATATAAAAGGCTTTGTTCGTAAAAATCCATACAGTAGGCCCTTGACTATTCGCGGTTTTGCACTCACGGTTTGAGTATTCACTGACTGCCGAGCAGCTCGTATGTGATTCAAATTCAGCCACTGGCTGTCCTCCTTCCTGCTGACTGGTTGAGATGATGTAACGCCCCTTTTTCCTAATTCTCGCACAAGTTGGCAATGAGCCTTTTTAAAGTGTGTTTTAATTACCAGTTAAGTTCTATGATGTCACTCCTGCTAAGCACCAGAAAATGGTAATGACGGTGGATGTCTCTTCTGAAGAAATAAGACTTTCCCCGGAAGAAACGACAGTTTCTTCTGAAGTGCCTGAGGAGAAATAATCGTCTGAACTGTCGTAAAACACTCCACTGTGAAAGTCTTTTTCAATTATTATTCCAGTACATGACCTTTAGAATGTTTGTGTGTTATATTTTATTTACTGTGGTGTAGCATGTTTCTCATTTTGTTTTGTTTATCCAATTTATTACATTTCTTGTTCTTTTCTGTCCTTTTTGTGATGGTCTGTGTTTTGGGGGACTTTGATTTTGGCGCTGTGCCTCTAACTGTTCACTCTCTGCTTCGGCTGAGGGGCGTGGCTGAGCTGCTCCATAGCACACACCTGAATTCTCTATTTTCATTTACTCCCAATAAACAAAAGCACACTCACCTCTGCGCCAGAGGATTAACTCACATCACATCACCCTTTGGTTTGTAAGGTCTCTAACTTTCTCACTCTAAAACTCGGTTTGAACTCGCTCCGGCTGAGGGGCGTGGCTGAGCTGCTCGGACTTAATGCAGTTCATACCTGAATTCAGTCATCTCATGCCTAATGCAATACAGTGTATTCCTCTAGTGGGCATTTTTGAAAACAACACTGCTGTAAAGGTGTTTTTATATGTATGCTGTATAATGTTTATATTTTTATTATCAATCAATATCACGGGAAAAAATTAAGTTTTTCTTAATCATGACTACATTTTACTACATTAATACTGAATTAATGAGTAAGACTGTCTATAGAATGTGTTTAAGAAACATATTTTGGCGCATGTAATAGATACATAGTATTTTATTTCCAGCTGCTCATTCGCGCAGGTGACGTCATCCATGGGGTTTTACTTCCTGGTACAGAACTCGCGGATTATCTCGATCCGCGGGAGGGCTTGGAACCGAATCCCCGCGAATGTCGAGGGCCTACTGTATTTTGTTAAAGCACCTGAAACAGTCTGACTTCAACACCACAAAAAAACAAAAATCAGTATAGGGATGATTCAGATTCTCACCTAAACTCCCATACATTAGTTTTTATACTTCAGATCTTGTACAGCAAGTTTTTTTTAAATGAGTTCTCAACCCTTTTAAAGCGACAAGTTTAATTGTGTTAAAGATAATTAAAAGTAATTTAATAGCTATTTAATTTAATATCAGTTTGTTTGAAGAAATTTAAATAAAAACACAATGTTCATTCATGAGATCGGCATGATAAGGACTTTAGGGGGTGACTAATGTTAAGATGTATATTCACACTGTCTAAATAGCATCTTAAACAAAACAGTCTAGCCACTATGTGTAAAGGACACCTAGATTAGTACACACAGAGCATTGCGAAGTGTATAACATGTATCATCCCCATGCATACAATAAAGATCTCAAAAGGAAGAGGAGCGCATAATGGTTATAATAATGTCGATCACAAAGTAAAACATGAAATATACAGAGCTGGAAACAGGTCCGATTCTAAACTCAACACGGGGCCAAATTTCCACAAGTCAATCATTTTAATCCTTTTTCTTAACCTGGATTTTTCGTAAATCGATCCGCATTTTACATGTAAAACGTGTGATTCGTTCCAAGGCCCCCAATACTACCCCCTAAACCCTTTAAAAATTATAAAAGCATCCCTTTACCTCCTTCTGTTTCAATATCGGGTTTGGCCATATTCCTTTGCGATATCACTCGAGCCCGTTTCGTCTTCTCACTTGCACCGGAAATCACACATGCGTGTGCGTGTGTTGACTTGTATGTATGTCTTCTTAGCAGAGTTATAATCTTACAAATGTTTTTGGAAGGTTAAAATCCTGAGTCAAGAAATAAAGCATGAAACAGTAACTCTGTCCTTTACACGAAAAGCATCATGGTAGAATGCAGCTCCATAATACCCAATGGGAGGGAGGCCAGCAGAGCGGGATGTTGGGAGATAGGCAATGGAAGGGAGCTGCGTCATCCCTTCTAGCCAATGGGAGACCAGTGGGGCGGGATGTTTGAAAGTCATTGATGAGAGAGCAGCTCGTGCATTGTTTGAATGGTGCGTTTGATTTTAATGTTTGAATGGCGCTTTTGAATGGCATGTTTTGTGAGGAGAACTTGTTTCGTATCCAGAGACAAAAAATTTTGGAAATGTTTTTCGTAACCTGGATTTTTCATTTGCTGAGACTATCGTAAGGTGAGGTACCACTGAATTCCATGTCAATGTGTATTTGTGAATCAGTGCATCAAAATATTTAGTACATGCCTGGTAGGTAAAATCATCTCAAAATATGTACATACAATAAATACAGTTTTGAAACAATTCAAATACTTCCTAGTTAACACCCTTTTCATGCCAATTTTGTGACAAGAGAAGCACTTCATTCTTTTCATGTCCCGCTGAGCGTCAGCTAAGGTCTCCATAGGCCCAATAACCACATAAATTAGACCACAGGTGCACAATGAACCACGGAATTTACACATGCATGGCAAAATTGGTAAGCAAGAACCAGACTTCAAATGGGGTTGATGATGTACATAACTTTTCCTGTCCCTGTTACATACTGTATCTTGTGCTCCCACCGATCACTGATGGATTGGCATTTATTAACTCAATCAGCACAGTGTCACTAATTACACAATTGTTCCTTATGGGGTTCACGGTAC
Source organism: Plotosus lineatus (assembly GCA_024760905.1). Classification (NCBI taxonomy): domain Eukaryota; kingdom Metazoa; phylum Chordata; class Actinopteri; order Siluriformes; family Plotosidae; genus Plotosus; species Plotosus lineatus. Next base: position 41,497,510 of record CM045732.1, on the reverse strand, counting down.
AATGTGTGTCATGGATGTCTTGGTGTGTTACTCTTAGTCAACCAGTCACCTTTCTGCTACTTAGGAAATTTTATTAAACTTGCAAGAGGTCATTCTAATATGCAGTGAATGTCATGGTGTTCAGATGTGTCCTGGAGTAATTCGAACTCGGTATCATCACAATTTCATAAAGTCTCAAGAGATGTGATGGTGGAAATAACTCGGATTTTGTTTCTTCAGGTTGGAAATGAGGGTTTAGCGTCAGACCTTCCAGAAGATGCAGACACAGAAGAAGCTCTGAAGGAGTTTGATTTCCTGGTGAATGCAGAGGATGGTGAGGGCGCTGGTGAAGCTCGAAGTTCGGGAGATGGTACAGAGTGGGGTGAGCTCTGATCTTTGGACTGTGGTTTTAGACATGACTTTAGAATAGACTTGTTCTCTGCTCTCATTACAGATCACAATGTCATCTGCAAACATCATAGTCCATGCAGATTCTTGTCTAGCCTCGTCTGTCAGCCTGTCCATCACCATAGCAAACAAGAAGGGGCTCAGAGGTGACCCTTGATGCAGTCCTACGTCCACCTAGAACTCTTCTGTAACACCGACAGCACACCTCACCACTGTCTTAGATCTTTCATACATGTCCTGCACCACTCCAGACTTCCTAATGCAATACCACAGGTCTTCTGTCGGCACCCTGTCATATGCTTTCTCTAGAGCCACAAAGGCACAATGCAGCTCCGTCTGACCTTCTCTGTACTTCTCTATTAACATCTTCAAGGCAAACACTGCATCTGTGGTGCTTTCTTGGCATGAAACCAAACTGTTGTTCACAAATGCTGACCTGTGCCCTTAGTCTAACTTCCACTATTCCTTCCCATAACTTCATCGTATGGCTCATCAACTTTATCCCTCTGTAGTTGACACAACTCTGCACGTCTCCCTTGTTCTTAAAAATGGGCACCAGCACACTTCTCCATTCCTCCGGAATCTGCTCACTTTCTAAGACCTTGTTGAATATTGTCAGAAAATCTACTGCTATCTCTCCTAGACACTTCCATACCTCCACCGGTATGTCATCAGGACCAACTGCCTTTCCATTCTTCATCCTCTTCAGTGCCCTCCTCACTTCACCCTTGCTAATCTTTGCTACTTCCTGGTTCTCAACGGTCACCCCTTCTACTCTTTTTTTTTTTTTCTCTCTCTCTCTCATTTTCCTCATTCATCAGCTCTTCAAAGTACTCTTTGCACCAATGACCACTCTTTCACCTCTGGGGGTACTCTGCATCACTTCATCTAACTCACTCCAGAATCTCTCCTTTTCTAGTTTACATCCAGCCTGTGGGGCATAATCACTAACAACATTGAACATCACACCTTCAATTTCTAACTTGAGACTCATCACTGTGTCTGACACTTTTTTTTTAGCCGTGAGGGGGGGACACAAGCCAGTATTCACCCTCATGCTGATCCCAAGCCCGGATAAATGCAGAGGGTTGCGACAGGAAGAGCATCCAGCGTAAAACTTCCGCCAAAATTCTCATGCAAATGATTGTTCACATATTACATAAAAACATTTCTTAAAAGCCTTCTTTGTTTAAATCCTGAACAACAATCAGCGCAATAAAAGTGTAATTCAAATATACACTGATCACACCTGTATTAAGGCTTACACTGAAAAATAAGGTTGCATTTACACCTTTCTGGTGATCGGACATGATTTTGGCTCTTTCAGTAGGTTTGCCTCAGTGTCTCTGAACACAGAGTGCTTTGTATACCCCAAGATATGTATTTTTAATCATTCCAATTTTGCTGAGTGATTAATAGCATTTTTCGGAAGAAAAAAGTTTCACTGGTTCACATTTACTTAAAACATTCTCTTTTCTCTCATACTCAGCTGAACCGATGCCATTTCCATCAGGAGGCGGCAAATCCTTTATCATGGCCTCGGATGACGTTTTGGAAAGTGTGTTGGGCCTAGGAGACCTTGCTGACCTGACAGTGTCCAATGATGATGCTGATTATGGCTATGACGTGAGTGGCCCAGCATGCCTTGAATGTTTTTTTATGATGCGCCTCCTGACTCCATCGCATAGTCTCTCATGCTGAAGATCCAAGAATGTCAAGGTATTCAGTCATGATCCTGAGGCTTATTTGTACAAACTTGGTGATTTCACTGCTTAAATGCCCATCCTAATTCACCAGGTATCAAAATTTCTAGTTTCAATTTATTTTTTATTTTTTTTATTTTTTTTAAGAAAGTTTAGAGTAGAGGAGTAGTACTATTTATGGGGTGTGCTGATCTGGGAAAATAATCCACAACAGGGTGGTACACTGAAGCACCAGTGCTGAGTTGTTATCTTACTGTCCCCATTTACCCAGAGCAGTTTGGCTGTTGTGTAGATGAATCAAAATGTCATGTGGTTTAGCATTTTGTAGTTGCATTATAAGTTGTGTAATATCGACAGGTTAAGTATTTCCTGTTAACAATTAAAGTGTAGCATTCCCACAAAGATAATGTTTTCTAAAAATACTCATTAGATGAACGAGGGAGCAGTGGTGGTCTAGTGGTATAGGGCGCTGGATCGCTGATCCAAAGGTTGGGGGTTCGAGTCCCACTCTCCACAAGGTTGTCACCGTCCCCCCCATTGCAGCTAACTGGGTTATCAAAGGCGGGCCATGTCTCTCACTGTCTATGGTGAGAGGCATGTAAAAGAACCATTGCTGACATTCGTAAAGAGTAGGCTGTAAAGTCGTCAGCGTGTTTCTGTCCCTTGCTAAAAGGGTTGTGACAGGAAGGGCATCCGATGTAAAAACCTCTGCCAAATCAAACGTGCGAATCAAGATGATTCGCTGTGGCGACTCCCGAGTAAAAAGGGAAAAAGCCAAAAGGAAGACAGACAGACTCATTAGATGAACGAATTTTGACATTGTAGGTCTTATTTTCTACACCAGACATGAACCTCATATTTAATAACTTGGATAAAAGTCTGTGTACGAATAAGTTTCGAAGTTTTTCGAAATGAACTCCATCACCTTGATCTCTGCTCTCATGGCAGGAAGGGATGGGATATGCTAACCTCCCTGTCACTCACCGCGATCACCAGCCAATTATGGGCTTCTGTGAGTTCATTATACAAAGGGGTGGATGGTGTGTTCCATATCATGGGGGGTGTTTAAATAAAATAAGAGTACATATGATATTGTGTTCTCTTTTGATACCCTCGCTATAGTATACAGTCATCCCTTGATTATCGCGGATAATGTAGACCAGATCTGGCCGCGATATTCGAAAAACCGCAAAAAAGGAACCCCCCCCATTTCTAAGATGTCTCATTTCTATATGTTTTCATGTCTAGACAATAAGTGTATATTAAACGTTTCACAGTTATATGCATATGTAAATACTGTAATGTATTAATATTTAAATAGAATGTTCATAGGACGTTCACAAACACAATACGGTAAGATCACAAAAAATCCCGCGGGAATGTGCGAGGCAACAGTGTCACGCGTCTAAACTAATCAGCTTGCGAGATTGAGTTGAGTGGGCGGGAGGCAACATCATCACGCGTCTAAGCCAATCAGCTTGCGAGATTGAGTTGAGTGGGCGGTCCCTGCCTGAACTGGGGAGGAGGGGCTCTTCAGTCTGTCATTTGGAAACAATGGACGCAGCCTGCCTTGGGTCCCTGCCTTCCTGCTCAAATCGCGAAGTGGCAAGGGATGACTGTATTGTGTTTAATCCATTAAAAGGTTTGCTTGTAAAATAAGCCTTGTAGAGTATTGCACTGTCTCAGGCACACACATTTTCGTGGGCAAAAAATTTGTACAAATGATAAAATTACAATCATTAAGATTATAATCTAAATAAAAGAACAAAATCGATAAGATTATACAGTAATCTTTTGCTGGTGCTATTAGGCAACCAAGCTGATAAAAGGAACCCAACTGAGTAACATGGTTTTATTGTTGGTAAGTCATACAGTGTCCATCTATAATATCCATCCATTTTTATCCACTTATTCAATATCGGGTCATGGAGGCATCAGGTCTACAGTAGGCCCTCAACATTTGCGGGGGTTCGGTTCCGAGCCTTCCTGTGAATCGAGATAATCTGCGAGTTCTGTACCCGGAAGTAAAACCCCATGTATCACATCACATGCGCGAATGAGCAGCCGGAAGTAAAGTACTATGTATCTATTCCATGCGTTAAAATATGCTTCTTAAACACATAGACAGTCTTACTCATTAATTCAGTATTAATGTAGTAAAATGTAGTCATGATTAAGAAAAACTTTTCAATTTTTACTCTTGATAAAATATAAACATTATACAGTATATACTGTTGTAAAGCACCCATTTTAAAGTCTCTTTCAATTATTATTCCAGTACAATACCTAAGTTAATTCTTAGAATTAACCCGTCGTTTCTCAGGAGAAAGTCTTATTTCTTCAGAAGAGACATCCAGCGTTTTCTATCGCTTGGTCAAAGAAGATGCATAGCGTTTGAGTGGTATCATAGAGCAAAACCTGTGTGCGAATGAGGAAAAAGGGGCGGGACATCAGCTCAACCAATCAGGAGAAAGGAGGACAGCCATTGGCTTAATTTGAATCACGTGCCGGTTGCTCGGCAGTCAGCGAATACTCAAACCGTGGATGCAAACCCGCGAATAGTCAAGGGCCTACTGTACTATTGGTCTCCAACCTCGCTTCTCAATCTCTCGGATTGCTGGCAATATGCCGTCAAACCTGTTGGAAAAGTCGGCTTTTAAATCTCTGATGGCTTCATGGACCAGATCATGGTGAGGTCCTTCCTCAACGCTAATTGACTCGTCCGACATTGTGCAAGCATGAATTTTAGCTTCTCTACTCTGTGTAGCTGTCCCTAAATTTTTCCACAACCCCCAGCCGATTAACTTCATGTGGTTGAAAATAAAAGGAAGCTTTAGTTGAGTTTCTGTTAGTATAATAATATTTAAGGATAACGTTTTAGACTAGTTTTCTTTGCAAGGATTTACTTGGAAAGAAGTTTGCGTTCACCAAGTGCACCACCATACTGGAACCCCAGGTTAAGCATGTCCTTGTGTATACTAGTGCATTCACTTTGACAGTGACATACTGCTGCTATTAAAGATTTGTTTATTCCTAGCTTCCGACCAATAAAGATGCATTCAGGAAGACGTGGAGCCCGAAGTACACTCTCCGCAGTCACTTCGATGGAGTGCGCGCTCTGGCCTTCCATCCTGTAGAACCTGTCCTGGTCACAGTCTCTGAAGACCACACCCTCAAACTGTGGAACCTCCAGAAAACCGTTCCTGCCAAAAAGCAAGTAGTTTTGTAATTAGTTGGTGAAGCATGAAATTGTTTTCAGGGCTATGGCTAGTTCTGAGTTTGTTACAGGGAACTGTTACAGGACAAATCTGTTCCATGTGCTAAACACATGTTTTCATAATTATTTTCTTTGCAGAAGTGCCTCTTTTGATGTGGAGCCTATATACACATTCAGAGCCCATGTGTAAGTCTTATCATGTATTATTTATTTTAATAGCATTGTCATGTTTAAAGGAATTAAAAACATCTGGTTCAGTAAATGGATTGCGGGGGAAAAAAATCACTTTCAGCTTCCTAAAGTAAAAATCAGGTTTTTCTGATTTGTTTAAACCCACTAAACAAGCAAAATAGAGATTCATTGAACACAAATGACAACCAATGGATATATTCCACGTCTATTTTAGGCTGCATTCAAAATTCGTTTGCGCTTCCATAGGGTATGTGATAATGGCATGTGTGCTTTCATGAGTGTGCTTCTTTTCAAGAGATACTCTACTTGGACACAAAATGAGTTGACGTTCCTTGCTAAGTGCACAAGCTAGATTTTTCATCCATGTATGTTTGCTTTGATGCAAATTAATAGGATAAACCCGTTGAAGAAAAGGCTGATTTAAATGAATTATATAAATGTATACGCACGCACACACACACACACGCACGCACACACTTGTATGTCTCATCATGAAACTGGTAGAGAAATGTGGCACCAGTCTGTCACATTTTGATTTTTTTTTTTTAATGTATTAGGCCAATAGGAATTAAACCGTGGTAGATATGGGATAATATTCTTTGAAGGAACGCATTACAGCATGGCAACTCAAACATCAGTCAGTAACACACAGAGAATGAACACTATTCACTTGAATAACTCATGGGTGTTAGCATATGGTCGGTAAAAATGCCAGTACAGTATTCTTTTTTTTTTTATAAACATCAAAGTAACCACAATTAGATCAACTTTTTTTCCCTAGTTGGGTGCCGGAAGCCTTCCGTAGCAATCTATCGCGATTAGCTTGCCGTAATTCATTCTCATGCGTGTTCATGTTTAGAAGACTATGTTTTCTAGAATAATGCCAAATTTCCTGGAAATTGGTGCATCTAAAGCAGATATTAAGAGACTATATATATATATATATATTATATATAGGTATAAAAAAATCGTTGGCGAGATGACTGGTTGAAGGAAACCGACAATTTTGGCAAGCCTCTCAGCACATGGTGTCGAAAGTTAGCAGACAAGCCAGGAGTTGCATTTTGTTTATTGTGTCAGCAATATATTAGATATGGACAGAATGAAAAAAACACACCAAAAATGTGGATGCAAAAATGTGAATGGCTATTTGGCATGGCTGGACAGTTATACTCTGATGTGTTTGCAGTGTTTGATAAACTAGTTAAAACATGAATGAACAGTCTTGAAAATGGTGTTCTATGAATATTTGAAATACTTTAATGTACATACAGTGGGCCCTTGACTATTCGTGGTTTTGCAATCATGCTCTTGACTATTCGCAGATTGCTGAGCAACTGTCACATGATTCAAATTCAGCCCATTGCTGTCCTCCTTCTTGCTGATTGGTGTGGGGCCGGTGGTGTAGTGGTTAGAGTGCTGGGCTCATGATCGGGAGGTTGTGTATTCAAATCCCAGTTAGATCCCCAGTGTGCCAAGACCCCTGGGCAAAGTCTCAACGACAAGTGTGCCTCTGTTCACCCAGCAGTATAAATTGGTACCAGTAAAAATATACTGTGAAGGTAACCTGCGATGGACTCACGTCCCATCCAGGAGGAGTTGAAATCCTGGTCGCTTCACGCTACGGAAACCGGGGATAAGCACCGGCCTGATGAGCCACTCGGCTCGGGTGTAAAAACCCAACAGACTTACCTTACCTTCCTGCTGATTGGTTGAGATGTGTCTACGCCCATTTTTCCTCATTCGCACACAACTTGTCAATGAGTCTTTTTTTAGTGTGTTTTAATTACAGTGGTATGAAAAAGTATCTGAACCTTTTGGAATTTCTCATATTTCTGCATAAAATCACCATCAAATGTGATCTGATCTTTATCAAAATCACACAGATGAAAAAAACAATGTCTGCTTTAACGAAAACCACCCAAACATTTATAGGTTTTTATATTTTAATGAGGAATCTGACTGAACTACAGCAGTTTTGTAAAGAAGAATGGGCCAAGATTAGTCCTGATCGATGTGCCAGACTGATCTTCAGCTACAGGAAGCGTCTGGTTGAAGTTATTGCTGTCAAAGGGGGGGGCCACAAAATATTAAATGTGATGGGTTCAGTTACTGATTCCTCCCCCTTCTGTCATTGTTTGCATGCTATCCTCATTACAATATGAAAACCTATAAATGTTTGGGTGGTTTTAGTTAAAGCAGACACTGTTTTTTCATCTGTGTGATTTTGACAAAGATCAGATCACATTTGATGGTGATTTTATGCAGAAATGTGAGAAATTCCAAAAGGTTCAGATACTTTTTCATACCACTGTACCGCTCTATGATGCCACCACTCAAATGCCATCTAAGCACCAGAAAAAAGTAATGACGTTGGATGTCTCTTCTGAAGAAATAAGACTTTCTCCTGAAGAAACGACAGTTTCCTCTGAAGTTCCTGAAGAGGAATAATCATCTGAACTGTTGTAAAGCTGTAGTATTAAAGTATTTTTCAATTATTATTCCAGTACAGTACCTAAGTTAATGTTTAGAATGGTTGTGTCGGTCTTTTTTTCCCCTCCCGGGTGAGGGGTGGGGCTGAGCTGCTCGGGCTGAATGCAGTTTACATCTGAATTAAGTCCTCTCATCTACTCTTTATAAACACAAACCGTACGCTCACCTCAATTAAAGCGTGCCGAGTTGAGTACTAAACACACACACTTGCTCACTTGAAAGATCGGAAGTCCGGATAAGCCGCGCTTCGTCTCACAAGCTCCGTGTGTCCCTTGTGACAAACGCCTCACATTCAAAGAGGAAGGACTTGAACAGCGCGCTTGAATTGAGGGGCTGGAACCGAACCCCCGCGAATAACGAGGGCCTACTGTATATGCAAACAGTACCCTCAGTGCAGATAACTGGGTTATCAAAGGCCGGCTATGTCCCTCACTTTCTATTGTGAGAGGTTCATGTAAAAGAACCATTTCTGACTTTCGTAAAGAGTAGCTGCATAGCCGTCAGCGTGTTTCTGCCTCTTGCTAAAGGTTGTGTCAGGAAGGGCATCCAACGTAAAAACCTATGCTAAATCAAATATGCAAATCATTAACATGACTTCTATGAGGATGCAGGCAGATGATTTACTGTGCACCGATTCATGTGGTCATTGGACTGGTGGAGCCCTCAACGGATGCTCACGTGTGAATCATGTTTTTTTATTATTTATTTATTTTGGTGCATGACACATATCGGGGTGTGTGTGTATATGTGTGGTGTGTGTGTGTGTGTGGTGGTGTGTGTGTGTGTGTATATGTATATATATATATATATATATATATATATATATATATACACACACACACACATATACACAGTCGGCCCCCTACTTATGAAACCCCCTGGGTACGAAAATCCCAGGTTACGAAAAACATTTTCCTAAGTTTTCATCCGTGGGATACAAAAACAACCCCCTCTAACGAAAAGCGCAATTCGAAATTCAAAAGCGCCAATCAAAATTTCACACGCTGCCTGAGTTGCTCTCTCATTGGCTGTCTCCCAACATCCCGCCCCGCTGGCCTCCCATTGGCCAGGAGGTAGCTGAACGTTACCCATACTTCATGCACCCATACTTCCTGTACTCTTGAGGGAGAGTTGACTGTTGCCTTGTTTTGAGATTGCTCATGCAGCGTTATATTTCGTTATCGCCGAAACCCCTCTACAATCGGGATGATATTGAACCAGAAGGAGACCTTAAAGCGGAAATACAGTGACGGAGGCGATTATTTCGGCACGATATTAAAACAGTCGTCCGTGGGAGAAGAGCTCCGATCTCGCAAGGAATGAGGACCTCTGATCTTTCAAACAGGTACTGTAATTCCGCTTTAAATAAAACATCCCATCCATGTGTGTATGAGAGAGAGAGAGAGAGAGAGACAGAAGGAGGCTTAACTCTTTAGTTTTTAGTTTAGTTTTTTAAGTTGTTTAATTCAGAAATGTTTAATAAATGTGGCGCATGTGAGCTCATTTGGAATGCCAATCCCTCAAGGAATCAAATTGAGTTTGGATTTCCGATCTGTCAAGCAGGAAATGCGCTTTGAATTCCATGTCTTTTGGGTGTGGCCCGCAGCGCCACAATAAACATTTAATGTGTATACAATACACATCTAATGCGTGCTGTATTGTGTGTGTGTGTGTGTGTGTGAGAGAGAGAGAGAGAGATAGAAAGAGACAGGTGTGTGTTTGTGTGTGTTAATAAAAATGTTTAATAATGGCTTAATTAATAAGTTAATAAAATGGTTTAATAACCATTTGGTTTAATATGTTCATAAAATGTTTAAATGGTTTAATAAATAATTTTCTTTTACGTTTAACACATTTCTTACAAAATTGGTGGACTTTTATCATTTTTAAAGGATTTATGGGGTAGTCTTGGGAGCCTTGGAATGAATCAGGCGTTTAACATGTAAAGTGCGCCCCCTACTTACGAAAATCCCCCATTATGAAGAGGGCTCTGGAACGGATTAATTTCACAAGTAGGGGGCCGACTGTGTATATACGAGTCCTTCTCAAAAAAAATGAGCATATTGTGATAAAGTTCATTATTTTCTGCAATGTACTGATAAACATTCGACTTTCATATATTTTAGATTCATTACACACAACTGAAGTAGTTCAAGCCTTTTATTGTTTTA
>CM045732.1:41152347-41484847 GCA_024760905.1 Plotosus lineatus | reverse complement strand
TGTTCGCCGGGATGTGACTCCATAGCATACTAGCTCTGCTAGCCGCATCCCGGCTAACAAAGAAGCCTTATTGGGTGTATTCTCCTCGAGCCATGTTTCACAGAAACACAGTCCTGTAGATCCCTCTGTGTTGCAATCTGAGCATGAAGCTCGTCCATTCTTTTTTCAAAGGGAATGAACATTTTCAAGTACGTAGTATGGCCGGAAGTGCTAACCAAGCCTCTCAGAGCTCCGCCTGGGCCTAGCCACTAACCGCTAGCACTGAGCTCCTAACCAAGCATGCTAACCAAGCGCCGGAAAATCTCAAAACTCCGCCTGGGCATAGCATAGCTGCTCAAGATACAAGTTATTGCCCGAATCTGAAGCTGTTCATGCTGTAGTAGAGTCGACCGATCATAGATGAGCATAGTGCAAACCATAAACAAACAAATTAAAACGAACAAAGAAACAATTTGACTCTGCAAACTCCACGAGGTTGCCCTCTAGGCAGCGCCATCTTGGACACGTCACTCCAAGTTCAATGTAAAAGGACATGAAGCATAATAAAGTTTATCCTTTTGGTATCATTTGTTAAACATGCTGCAGAACATAAAATCTCACGTACAAACATTCGAAGAATTAACTGAGGTACTGTACTGGAATAATAATTGAAAAAGACTTGAAAACGATTGCTTTACAACAGTATATGCTGTATAATGTTTATATATTTTATTACTAAATATCACGGTACAAAATTAAAAAGTTTTTCTTAATTATGACTAAATTTTACTACATTAATACTGTATTAATGAGTAAGACTGTCTGTAGAATGTGTTTAAGAAGCATATTTTATATGCAGTAATAGATACATAGTATTTTACTGCCGGGTGCTCTTTACTTCTGCGTACAGAGCTCGCGGATTATCTCGATTTGCGGGAGGGCTCGGCACTGTACCCCCGCGAATGTCAAGTGCCTACTGTGCGTGTGTGTGTGTGTGTGTGTGTGCGTGTGTATATATCTATCTATCTATCTATATATATATATATAATGTTATGTAGCGTGTTACTCTTGTGTTATGACGTCGGCCCTGTGATCTTTGTGTTTACACTGTTTTGCGGACTTTTGTATCCTGAAGCAAATATTTTTGGTCAGAAACGTAAGCCTTCTAGCATGGGTGCAAGTCTCATACACAGAGATGAATTAATTAACTGTCTGCTTGGATCGGCACAATCTACCATGCATACTCAGTTAAGCAGAGTTGTAAAATATGAAAACCCAAATTTAGGAGAGAGAGAACTCTGCTCTGCTGGTGATTCACATCATTGCAGGCTGAGTACTCAACGAGTTAAACGAAGCCCTTGCTCACTTGAAAGCCAGAAGTCCGCATAACCTGTGCTTTTTTTCAAGCAAGTAAACTAATTTCAGGAAGTGCACTACTTGCGGTATTGAGCGCCTCACATATTGTAAGCGTTGATTGGCTGTTTTAAGCTTCATGTCAAGTGAGTCGGCTCAGCTTCATGTAATGTGATTCAGCTCAGCTTCATGTCATGTGACCATCCGTCGACCATCGGAACCATGTACAAGCAGAAAGATCACATGATATAGAATGTTAAAGATAATATTTGATACTGTATTTGATGAGTGAATTTGATTAAAACTTATCTATTTGAAATTATTTTGCTTGAATTTAATTTATTTGAAATTAATGTTGATATTATTTGATATATTTGATATTATTTTACAATGTTATGTTTATAATAATTGATTTATATATATATATATATATATATATAGATATAGATATAGATATATATATATAGATATATACACACACACACACACACACATCCAAGCCATAGTGGCTCATTAGGCCGGTGCTTATCCCCGGTTTCTTTAGCGTGAAGCAACTCGGGGTTCAACTCCGCAATGGACTAGCATCCCATCCAGGAGGATTTGAACTTCGAGTTGCTTCACGCTACAGAAACAGTGGATAAAAACTGGCCTGATGAGCCACTATGGCTCGAGTGTAAAAAAAAAAAAAAATTGACTGCAAAGTAGTAGTGGGTGAGAGTGTTACCAAACAGCGTAGGATGGTGGTGTGCAGGATGATGCTGATGGTGAGGAAGGTGAAGAAAGCAAAGGCAAAGCAGAACACAAACTGGTGGAAGCTGAAAAAGGAAGATTGTCATATTGTGTTAAAGGAGGAGTTGAAACAAGCTTTGGGTGGTCAGGAAGTGCTTCCGGATGACTGGACAACTGAAACTAATGTGATCAGGGAGACAGGTCGAAGAGTACTTGGTGTGTCCTATTGGAAGGAAAGTAGATAAGGAGACTTGGTGGTGGAATGAGGAAGTGCAGGAGTGTGTACAAAGAAGAGGATAGCTAAGAAGAAGTGGGACAGTGCGAGGACCGAAGAGAGTGAACAGGAGTACAGGGAGACACAGCATAAGTATGATGACTTGTATGTGAGGTTGGGCAGTAAGGAGGGAGAAAATTATTTATACAGGTTGGCACAGCAGAGAAATAGAGATGGGAAGGATGTGCAGCAAATTAGAGTGATAAAGGACATAGAGGGAAATGTATTGACTGATGACAGAAGTGTGCTGGGAAGATGGAAAGAGTACTTTGAAGAGCTGATGAATGAGGAAGATGAGAGAGAGAAAAGAGAAGAAGAGGTGACCGTTGAGGACCAGGAAGTAGCAAAGATTAGTAAGAGTGAAGTGAGAAGGGCATTGAAGAGGATGAAGAGTGGAAAGGCAGTTGGTCCTGAAGACATACCAGTGGAGGTATGGAAGTGTCTCGGAGAGGTAGCAGTAGATTTTCTGGCAAGAACATTCAACACGGTCTTAGAGAGTGAGAGGATGCCGGATGAATGGAGAAGTGTGCTTGTGCCCATTTTTAAGAACAAGGGAGACATGCAAACTTGTGGCAACTACAGAGGGATAAAGTTGATGAACCATACGATGAAGTTATGGGAAAGAATAGTGGAAGCTAGACTAAGGGCAGAGGTCAGCATTTGTGAACAACAGTTTGGTTTCATGCCAAGAAAGACACCACAGATGCAGTGTTTGCTTTGAGGATGTTAATACAGAAGTACAGAGAAGGTCAGAAGGAGCTGCATTGTGCCTTTGTGGATTTGGAGAAAGCATATGACAGGGTGCCGAAAGAGGAACCGTGGTATTGCATGAGGAAGTCTGGAGTGGCAGGGCAATATGTTAGAGTGGTGCAGGACATGTTTGAGAGATGTAAGACAGTGGTGAGGTGTGCTGTCAGTGTGACAGAAGAGTTCTAGGTGGAGGTAGGACTGCATCAAGGGTCAGTTCTGAGCCCCTTCTTGTTTGCTCTGGTGATGGACAGGCTGACAGAAGGGGTTAGACAAGATTCCCCATGGACTGTGATGTTTTCAGATGACATAGTGTTCTGTAGTGAAAGTAAAGAGCAAGTGCAGGAAAATATAGAGAGGTGGAGGTATGCCCTGGAACGGAGAGGAATGAAAGTTAGCCTCAGTAAGACAGAATACATGTGTGTGAACGACAAGGACCCAAGAGGAACGGTGAGGTTACAGGAAGCAGAGATAAAGAAGGTGGAGGATTTTACATACCTCGGTTCAACATTCCAGAGCAATGGAGAAGGTAGAAAAGAGGTGAAGAAGCATGTGCAGGCAGGTGGGAATGGTTGGAGAAAACTGTCCGGTGTGATGTGTGATAGGAAGGTATCAGCAAGAATGAAAGGTAAAGTGTACAAGACGGAGTTGAGGCCAGTGATGTATGGTTTAGAAACAGTGGCCCTGGGGAAAAGACAGGAGGCAGAAGCTGGAGGTAGCAGAGATGAAAATGTTGAGGTTCTCTTTGGGAGTAACGAGGATGGATAGGATCATCAATGAGTCGATCAGAGAGACAGCACATGCAAGACGTTTTGAAGACAAAGTCAGAGAGGCTAGATTGAGATGGTTTGGACATGTACTGAGGAGGGATAGTGAGTATATTGGTAGTAGGATGCTGAGGTTGGAACTACCAGGCAGAAAGCCGAGAGGAAGACCGAAGAGAAGATTTATGGATGTGGTGAAGGAGGACATTTAAGGTAGTTGGTGTAAGGGAAGAAGATGCAGAGGACAGGGTGAGATGGAGGCAGATAATTCGCTGTGACGACCCCTGAAGGGAACAGCCCAAAGGAAAAGAAGTCGTATTACCCAAGTCTTAATGATCTTTATTTTTGAAAAATCTTTATTTTGAAAAATGATTGGATTCTCTTGGTTACATGTCGGTCATTTGAGCGTTACAATGTAACCCACAAGGGGATGGCACATGACCAGAGGCGAGTTGGACATGCTTCAAACAATCGTGGCAATTTTGGGTGAGCCTGAACCTGAGCCTTCATTCTCACAACTGATGCACCATCCCCTGTGGTGTTGTTTTTTTTTTCTAGAAAAATTCAAGCTCTCCTTCCCAATCAACTTTTTCTTTATTTCAGCTGTTGAAAAAATAACATTCATGGAGTGCTTATTATTAATATTATTATTATTGTTATTGTTATTTATTTTTATTATTCGTAGTGGTAGTATTATCATTTATATACAGTAATCCCTCGCCACCTCGTGTTTCCTACTTCGCGTCCCCGCAATATCATAATAAATAATCGTAAAAAATCGTAATAATATATATATACCAGTCCTTCTCAAAAAATTAGCATATTGTGATAAAGTTCATTATTTTCTGTAACTTTCATATATTTTAGATTCATTGCACACCAACTGAAATATTTCAGGTCTTTTACTGTTTTTATACTGATGATTTTGGTATATAGCTCATGAAAACCCAAAATTTCTATCTAAAAAAATTATCATATTTCATTCGACCAATAAAAAAAAAAAGTGTTTTTAATACAAAAAAGTCAACCTTCAAATAATTATGTTCAGTTATGCACTCAATACTTGGTCGGGAATCCTTTTGCAGAAATGACTGCTTCAATGCAGCGTGGCATGGAGCCAATCAGCCTGTGGCACTGCTGAGGTGTTATGGAGGCCCAGGATGCTTCGATAGTGGCCTTAAGCTCATCCACAGTGTTGGGTCTGGTGTCTCTCAACTTTCTCTTCACAATATCCCACAGATTCTCTATGGGGTTCAGGTCAGGAGAGTCGGCAGGCCAATTAAGCACAGTAATACCATGGTCAGTAAACCATTTAGCAGTGGTTTTGGCACTGTGAGCAGGTGCCAGGTTGTGCTGAAAAATGAAATCTTCATCTCCATAAAGCTTTTCAGCAGATGGAAGCATGAAGTTCTCCAAAATCTCCTGATAGCTAGCGGCATTGACCCTGCCCTTGATAAAACACAGTGGACCAACACCAGCAGCTGACATGGCACCCCAGACCATCACTGACTGTGGGTACTTGACACTGGACTTCAGGCATTTTGGCATTTCCTTCTCCCCGGTCTTCCTCCAGAGTCTGGCACCTTGATTTCCGAATGGCATGCAAAATTTGCTTTCATCCAAAAAAAAGTACTTTGGACCACTGAGCAACAGTCCCGTGCTGCTTCTCTGTAGCCCAGGTCAGGCGCTTCTGCCACTGTTTCTGGTTCAAAAGTGGCTTGACCTGGGGAATGCGGCACCTGTAGCCCATTTCTTGCACACGCCTGTGCACGGTCGCTCTGGATGTTTCTACTCCAGACTCAGTCCACTGCTTCCACAGGTCCCCCAAGGTCTGGAATTGGCCCTTCTTTCACTTTTTCCTTCCCACAGACGTCCCACTGAGGTGGCTTGATACAGCACTCTGGGAACAGCCTATTCGCTCAGAGATTTCTTTCTGTGTCTTACCCTCTTGCTTGAGGGTGTCAATGATGGCCTTCTGGACAGCAGTCAGGTCGGCAGTCTTACCCATGATTGTGGTTTTGAGTAATGAACCAGGCTGGGAGTTTTTAAAAGCCTCAGGAATGTTTTGCAGGTGTTTAGAGTTAATTGGTTGATTCAGATGATTAGGTTAATAGCCCGTTTAGACTACCTGAACATGATATGATAATTTTTTGAGATAGGAATTTTGGGTTTTCATGAGCTGTATGCCAAAATCATCAGCATTAAAACAATAAAAGACCCTAAATATTTCAGTTGGTGTGCAATGAATCTAAAATATATGAAAGTTTAATTTTTATCAGTACATAACAGAAAATAATGAACTTCATCACAATATTCTAATTTTTTGAGAAGGACTAGTGTATATATATATATATATATATATATATATATAGGGCACAAAATTGGTGCCTGTCGACCAGCATTTTTGTGGGAGGTTCGGGAAAAAAATCCAAAATGTGTGTTGGGTTATTTTTATGTTTTTGGTTCCATAACTTCTGAGAATTGGGAGTTTTTTTTTGCTTTGAGAAGCTGAACTAGTGAACCTCCAGGTGTTTATGACATCATGTGTTTTTCCTTGTTTTATTTTTCCATTGAGCTAAAAATAATCAACAGCAGGTTTTTCTTTCCTTGGAGCTCATTCCTACTTCAGGTGGGATATATAAAAGTATTCAGTTGTTTGCTCACATTTTTTTTCCCCTTCTGGTTTTTTTATAGTGGGCCTGTGCTATCTTTGGCAGTGACTGCAAGTGGGGAGCAGTGCTTTACTGGTGGTCTTGACTCAACGATACAGTGGTGGAATATCCCCAGCTCGAACATTGACCCATATGACACATATGGTGCGGACATGCATGTATTCTTTTTTTTTTTTTTTGGTGAAATATCTTTTGTGGAATGTGTCTATAAATATAATCTATGGTTGATTATGAAGTTAATTTAGAGGCAAAATGCATGCAGAATTTCTCACAGTGGACACCCGGTCTCATCTACATGTGTTCTTTCTCCAACCTGGTGCCTTTGTCTGTTGTAGCATCACGATTTTTATTCTATTATTAGAATTAAAGGACCCAAACCTGTTCCAGCAATCCTGTAATTAATATGGGTTACCAAGTTTGCTGTGGAAGAAGATCAGTAGTCTGTAGAGAGACAGTGTTTTCAAATAAAACCATTTACAGTAGGCTCTTGACATTCGCGGGGGTACGGTTCCGGGCCTTCCCGTGAATCGAGATAATCCGCGAGTTCTGAACCCGGAAGTAAAACCCCATGTATGACGTCACATGCACGAATGAGCAGCTGTAAGTAAAATACTATGTATCTCTTACATGCGTTAAATATGCTTCTCAAACACATTCTACAGAAGTCTTACTCATTAATACAGTATTAATGTCGTAAAATGTAGTAATGATTTAAGAAAAACTTTTCAATTTTTACTGTTATATTTATTGATGGTAAAATATAAACATTATACAGCATACGCATAAAACACCTTTCAGTGCATTCTGTTTTCAACATACAGCACTGTAGTTTTCAAAAAAGCCCACTAGAGGAACGTACTGTATTGCATTAGGCATGACACTACTGAATTCAGGTATTAACTGCATTAAGTCCGAGCAGCTCGGCCACGCCCCCCCCAACTGGAGCCGAAGTATAAAACAGAGTTTTAGAGTGATAGAGTCAGAGGCGTTACAAACCAAAGAAGCGATGCGAGTTAATCCTCTGGCGCAGATCTGAGCGTGCTTTTGTTTATTGGGAGTAAATGAGAATAGTGAATCCAGGTGTGTGTGCTCTGAGCAGCTCAGCTACGCCCCTCAGGAAGTGAAAAGTTAGTGAGAGGCACAGCACCAAAATCAAAGTCCCCCAAAACACAGACCATAACAAAAAGGACATAAAAACAAGAAATGTAATAAATTGGATAAACAAAACACAATGAGAAACATGCTACACCACAGTAAATAAAATATAACGCACAAACATTTTAAACATTTACCTTAAGTCATGTACTGGAATAATAATTTAAAAAGACTTGAATAGTGGAGTGTTTTACAACAGTTCAAAGGATTACTGTATTCCTCTTCAGCAATGACGTGACTTCAGAAGAAACTCGTTTTTTCCGGAGAAAGTCTTATTTCTTCAGAAGAGACATCCAACTTCATTGCCTCTTTCTGGTGCTTAAGCAGGCGTTTGAGTGACATCATAGAACTTAACTGGTAATTAAAACACACTAAAAAAGGCTCATTGCCAACTTGTGTGCGAATGAGGAAAAAGGGGCGTTACATCACCTCAACCAATCAGCAGGAAGGAGGACAGCCATTGGCTGAATTTGAATCACGTGTGAGCTGCTCGGCGGTCCGAGAATACTCAAACCGCAAATGCAAAACCGCGAATAGTCAAGGGCCTACTGTACAGTGGAGATGTTTTTATAACTCTATGACTAGATTGAGATGTGAAGCAGGCACGTTAGTGTGATGTATCGATTTCATTAGACTTTTTTGCCAGATGGTCCATTATTGCATGTCACTACACAAGAAACAGCTTTGCATACCTGTAGACCTCAAAGCATCCTGTGTTTTTCAGATCCCGGTGTTCTGGCTGGCTCTTTACTGGGCCACACTGACGCAGTTTGGGGATTAGCGTATAGTGGAATTAAGAATCGGTTGCTGTCCTGTTCTGCTGATGGAACCATCAAGCTGTGGGACCCTGAGGAGAGATTACCATGTCTCTCCACCTTTAACTCTACGAGAAGTATGTGGGAGTCGAGCCATGGTTAAGTTCAGCCCAATGTTATACTATAGACCAGGGATGGGCAATCTTATCCGCAAAGGGCCGGTGTGGGTGCAGGTTTTCACTTCAACCAAACAATAGCCACACCTTCCACTTTTTTCCACCAATCACTGATCATTAAACGAAAAGAAAAAAAATAGATTGGACATTACTGTTTCAATTCTGAAGTGGAGCCATCTTGGTGAGATCACCTTGCTTTAAGTCTTAAACAGTAATGTGATCTCACCAAGATGGCCCCACTTCAGATTTTTGAAACAGTAATGTCCAGTCTAGGTATTTTTTCTTTTCTTTTGACGATCAGTGATTGGTGGAAACAGGTGGAAGGTGTGGCTATTGTTTGGTTGAAGTGAAAACCCGCACCGGCCCTTTGCGGATAAGATTGCACACCCCTGCTATAGACTCAATTTATTAATTGACACTATACTGGGGATATTAAATAATAAAAGCATTGAATAAGTCTATATTTATGTCTTTACAACTTTTTTGTGGATTTTCCCTGTTTTCTCACTAATTTTTTAAGTTGTATACAATTAACCCATCAAGTATTACCTTCCCTATCACATGACCATCATTGACCAGGCAGGGGCAAAAGCATGCACACAGCTGTGAAATGCAATGCTAACCACCCGTCTCTTTTCAATCTGTCACTTCTTTGGAGGCAATCTAACACACTTGTAAGGAAAATGCTTTCCGCCTCTTTGTACAAGCTCACAGACACCCGTGATTGACTGGTGATCGCTGTGAGTGACAGGGAAGTGAGCGTATTCTGTCCCTCCCCCAAGTGAGAGCTCGGCCAATTGGCTCCCATGGACCCCCTGCTACGGATGGCCCTGGCATTAAATTGGATTCGAACTCTGGGTTTATGGTCACGCACCTTGTCCATGTGCCACTTGGGAGCCATGTTTCTACAACTTTTTAAGAGAAAACTATATACAGTAGAGATGAATGCGGGCAATTAGTCAAGGTGCTCAATTTCTAAGTACTAGCTGGGCTCCTGATTGGCTCATCGACAAGGTGCGTGACGATGAACCCGGAGATCACAAGTTTGAATCCACTTTAATGTCTCAGTCGGCTGTGGCCGGGAGTCCATCGGAGCAGTGGGCTGCCACACACACATTGAGGAGAGCAGTTGGGGGTTAGGTGTTTTACTCATGGGAACTTCAGCCACGAATGCGGAGGAAGGGAAGGTGCTGCTCACTCCCCTACCTCCACTTCCTGAATCATTCTGATTTCTATATAAAAACCTGTGGAGGTTTTGTTTTGTAAATACAAGTGTTAAACTCTTATGTGGATGATAGTGTATCATAATAATCAGTTGTTGATCTTAATCTCTGGCTTAACAGTTTATGGCAGTGCTTCTCAATTATTTTCTGTTACGCCCCCCCTAGCAAGAAGAAAACAATTCGCGCCCCACCACCACCCACTTTCCGCCGCAACTATAAATTATAACTTTTTTCTATAATATAGTTACAGGTATATCTCTTCATTATATCGTATCCTTGTTAACATAAATAAAACAAAAAGAAAGAGATATAGTTCAACTTACAAGAATAACTTTTTTAACATTTTTTATTAGTCTGTAAAAGAAAGTGCATCAATTTGCCTTAAATTTAAAAATAATAATATCCTTGTTACATTTTTGACAAACTTACCACACCATTTGCTGCTGAAAATAAAATCAATAAATAATTAATTCAAATTGACTTCAGAAACATTAACTCAGGAGCACAATATATAAACACTTTAACCTACAAAACAAGAACAAATAGAACAATTTGTGCTGATTTTTTTTTCTCAAGATGAGGAAGCCAAGATTAATGGCTACAATGAGCACGTTTTGCAGCGCACAGCTTCTCAAAGCGAGGTTTGAAGCAGTTGAAGAGTTAATACTCGCTGCGCACAATGGGCAATGAGGGCGCCACTGCCAACTACTGGAGTGGATGTGCAATTACACTTTCTTGTAGTACGGCGGAAAAAAAGCATGTTCTCCTGGGTCACACGCGCCGGCGCGCCCCACTATTTGAGAAGCACTGGTTTATGGTATTAATGATATTTTTGGTAGCATTATGTAGATATCAAATACAATATTAATGATATTTTATTCTTTACAACACTTTTTTACTGTCAGGGTGTTGTCTTGGCACGCTTCTTTGTTCTTATATAAGGCATTTCCCTTTATATATAGTCCTGAAGTCCGGCATCAGGCTGGATGGAAACAAGAGTATCTCTATAGCAGGAGTGTCCAAACTACAGTCCGCGGGCCAACTGTGGCTTACAGTCCATTTTTAATTGGCCTGCAAGAAACGTTATAAATAGAATAGAATATGGCCCGCACTTCAACTTTTTCCTGATTGTATTACACGTCTTAGTTTTAACACCAGGGGGTAGCTACTGTTGATCGAGGCAGTTGCTCCATCAAAAAGGACAATCACAGAAGAAATTTACCCGAAGTTACTAAATATGGCAGAACCAAAGAAGCGAAAGGTAGAAAGTGAGTGCAGAAAATTTCAGACACAATGGGCGAGTGAATATTTCTTGCTCCCACTGAGTGCAATGTCGTTCCCACTTTAGCTGAGTCAAAAATATATTCCACAGTACCTTTGTGTTAATAAGCATGCATGTGCAGGTACACATCCGACAAATCATGCATCGATTCTGTCACGACCCTGCTTTTGGGCACCACTTTCTTATATGCATTTTTCTTGTTAACACAGAGTACACACGCAAAGTCAGCCGATCTCATCTGATGCGGATTTGCTCCTTGATCAAATGACATTTTTATGGATTTTTGGCAGGAGTGGCGTCGGATCAGCACCGCAGCTGGATGGCCCGATTTACTTACCCAACACAGCCGATACTCACGAGAATAATTTGAAATGGGAGGCCAGCGGGGCGGGATGTTGGGAGACAGCCAATGAGAGAGCAACTTGGGCAGCGTGTGAAATTTTGATTGGCGCGTTTGAATTTTGAATGGCTGATGGGTTTTAAAAGGGCGTGTCAGATTAAAATGAGGATGATTTCTCTTATCTCTTACTCGACATGTTTTCTAAAAGTTTATATGGCTGAAGTGCATAAAAATGTTTGGTTGCTAAGGACTAATGATCTTGGAAGAAGTGCAATCTTTGTGCTCATTTTTCTCTAAAACGTCTTTTGAAATTTTTCGGGTTTTTTGGACCCAAGAGCCTACTTTCGGTGGATTGGCTCACATATATACACCTAATTTCTAGTGAGTGGCCCAGACCCTCCTATATTGTTATGTATGTGGCTCTTAGTGAAAAAAGCCTGCTTTATAGTCCCACAATCTTAAATAATCCTTGAAAAAATTCCTCCAAAATCTTGTCTTGAGCTCCAAAGTTGTTTGAAAATCTGTGCATTTATTTTCATTCTCCTGAAAAACATACCAAGTGATGGTGTAATTATTTGGTGCTGGGAAATAGACCTGTAATTAATTTATTGCTGTTTGGATGTAATGTTTTTTGCTTTTTTTCTGGTGTTTGTGACTTACAGAGCATGGCATTCCCACATCAGTTGATTTCAACGGGTGTGATCCGGCATATATGGTGGCGTCCTACAACACGGGCAAAGTTCTCATCTATGATCTGGAGGCCTCACAGCCTATTATTGAGTGTTCGTCACAGAAAGAGAGCAGTAAGACCGAAAATATGAAATAAGTTTCCTTCCTATGGTTAAATCCTCTGTGTGGATGCTGGTGAAAGTTTCTCTGGGTTGTTGACTTTTTCACAAATTCACCTTCCGCCTGTTGGGTTTGTTTTTTTTTTTGTTTTGTTTTTTTTTTAACCTTATGATTTTGTACTTCACTGAAAACAAACTTTACACTGCAACAGATTCCAAATACAGCTAAGTTTAAACAACTTTTAAATCTACTCGAGATCCTTTATCCGCTTTCTTGTATGTCAAATTAGTTTTAGCCCAATAAATAGTAGGATTAGATTTTTCTGTCATTCCGACAATAATCACCCAATTTGTATATGAATGCTGTAAAACTCTGAGCTATTCATTATTTTTGTGTGTGTGTGTTTGCATGTTTTCTCTCTCAGCATTGCCTTTTGGGAACCACATTAATAAAGTTGTCAGTCACCCCACACTGCCAGTCACAATCACAGCTCATGAGGATCGACACATTAAATTCTACGACAATAAATCAGGTAGGGGTTTTTCTGAAGTGTTTCAAATGTTCTGTTCGGATTTCTGCCATACGTTTTAATCTCACTAGAATGAGAAACTTTATCCTTTAATCCTTTTTGACTGTGTCACGACAATAAAGTTCACTTGTACTGTTGGAAATTGCCTTTCCTGGTTGGATGTAAATGAAATTTGTTTTTTTGGTCCACTTTAGAAAAAGAAATATTTGTAACTTTTGACCTGACATTGCTTTTGTTCTTCAGGTAAAGTTATCCATGCCATGGTGGCTCATTTGGATGCTGTCACTAGTCTGGCAGTGGATCCTAATGGCATCTACCTGATGTCAGGAAGTAAGTGCTATTGAGATCCTTTACCTGGTTAATTAAATGTGTTTTTATTTGTGTGCCTGTTAGATTTTAGGCTGGGGTCAACATCTATGAATACAGACGCTAATATATCACAGATAAGACTATGAGGATGAATATGCGATGATTCAGTAATGTCTGTTACAGGACACGTCACAGTTTTAAATATGCATTGGTTAAAATAAGCATATTAATTAAATGAATGAGGTGAAACAAGTGACGGTAAACCAAGAACAAGGAGGAAAGCAGACAGAAATGCACATGTGGCTGTGAGTGAGGCGGTATCAGTGCAAAACTATGAATGGTGGCACGCTGAGCTCACAGAGCATTAGGTGTGACTGCTATGAGCTATCTATATTCAAAGTGGGCTTATTTATTATTGTTTTAAAGAAAAAAAATCATTATCCAGGCCTCCCAAATGATGAATGAGAAAAGGGATCATGACCATATAGTCAGTTCTTACACCGTGAAATTATTTACTTTGGTATTTTAGCCTTTTTATCTGGTGTGAAAATACAGGCCCTCAGTGGAGAAATTGCCCCAGATGCTACCTAGCCATACTAAACGTATAAGACCTTGAATATGATTGATATATAATATGATTGATATATAAATAAAATACCTAATCTGACAGAAGAGAAAACAAAGAGAGCTATGCTGTCACGGCTGTTCATAAGAATATGGCTTGGTGGGCAACAAAAACCTCCAACATAGCCCAAGCATATCAGGCACCCACGACATTGTAAATTATTTAAGTCCCATTTGGCATGCTCCCTAAATGTAATAAACTTTTGAACATTGGAAACACTCCTCTCTTTCCAGATGGTGACGTTTGTACTACAGTCACATTTAAGCATGGGGGAATCATTATAATGATCATGACCAATAACTACAGTAAACCTGACACCAGCAATGAGCCGTTTTAAGCCGCTTTCACTCATTTTCATTTGGTTGTGGGTCTTGCAAAGGTTCCAAATAGCCTCTACTGAACTACACTCTTTGTAGGTCCGTTGTACATGTTCACCATGTCCAGTGGATTTAACTGATAACTGTATCTACCCAAAGCATACAGGCCTTTATACACAGTGTACATCATTGTTGCATTTTAGTAATGCATTTACACACAGTATTTTCATAAACACATGCTGGTTAATCAGTTATTCAGGTTTCAGTCTTCATGATCAGCTTTTTAATGCTCATTTTATTCAAGGGGATTATTCCAATATCTGGCAAGAGTCTGAGCAGTAAAGTCTGATGGGCAGAGTATATACATCTTTAAAAATAAATACATAAAAGGAAGGCTGGGAAGCAGCAAGGTTAATGTAAATGGACTGATTTTTAGGCTTCATGATCGCTTTTCAAGCTTTTGATCATTTTCTTGTAGTCCATATACAGTTTTGGACAACCAGTCTAGCAGCTCTACGATATTCCGCACATTTGCTGCGATCGGAAAGTTTTCATGGAATGTTGGTGACATGTACCAGTAAAAGAAATAATAGGGTTATATAATATATAGGTATGTGGTCTGTTGGGCTTTTTACAGCCTGAACCTAGTGGCTCATCAGGCCGGTGCTTATTCCCGGTTTCCATAGCCTGAAGCTACCAGGAGTTCAACTCCTCCCGGATAGGATGCTAGTCAATCGCAGGTTACCTTCCCAGTATATTTTTACTGGTACCAATTTATACTGCTGGGTGAACAGAGGCACACTTGTCGTTGAGACCTTGCCCAGGGGTTTTAGCACAGTGGGAGTCTAACTGGGATTTGAAAACACAATCTCCTGATCATGAGCCCAGCACACTAATCACTACACCACCTGCCCCATTATATAATACAGTCGGCCCCCTACTTATGAAACCCCCTGGGTATGAAAATTCCGGGTTACAACAAACATTTTCGTAAGTTTTTGTCTCCGGGATACGAAAACAACCTCCTCTTACGAAAAGTGCCAAGTGCGCCATTCAAAATTCAAACGCGCCAATCAAAATTTCATACGATGCGTGAGTTGCTCTCTCATTGGCTGTCTCCCAATATCCCGCCCCGCTGGCCTCCCATTGGCCAGGAGGCAGCTGAACGTTGTTACCCATACTTTCTGTACCCACACTTCCTGTTTGTCACACGCGTGAAGGTGAGTTGACTGTTGGCTTGTTTTGAGATTGATCATGCAGCTTTATATTTCGTTATCACCGAAACCCCTCTACAATTGGGACGCTATTGAACCAGAAGGAGACCTTAAAGCGGAAATACAGTGACGGAGGCAATTATTTCGCCACAATATTAAAACAGAGTGCTCCGTGGGAGAAAACCGCCGATCTCGCGAAAACGCAAGTTAATATTGAATGAGGACATCTGATCTTTCAAACAGGTACTGTAATTTCTCTTTAAACAGGTACTGTAATTTCCTCCATTTAAACATTTAAATAGAATTGTTCCGTCAGCTGAGCTTTGGGTGTGGGCATGGCCGAGTTTTTTGTGTGTGTGTGTGTGTGTGTGTGTGTGTGTGTGTGAGAGAGAGAGAGAGAGAAAGAGAAATAGAGACTGCCTACAGAGTCAGAGTTAAAGGAGCTTAACTCTTTAGTTTTTAGTTTAGTTTTTTAAGTTGTTTAATTCAGTAAATGTTTAATAAATGTGGCGCATGTGAGCAAAACGCGGCTCATCTGGACCGCTGATCCCTCAAGGAATCAAGTGAAAGTTGAGTTTGGACCTCCGATCTTTCAAGCAGGGAATGCACTTTGAATTCCACGTCTTAAAATGCTCTGGTGTCCTGCTTGAGGACGGAGCCTGCAGCGCCACAATAAACATTTAATGTGTGTACAATACACATTTAATGCATACTGTATTGTCTGTGTGTGTGTGAGAGAGAGAGAGACGGGTGTGTGTGTGTGTGTGTTTTAATTAAAAAAAAAAGGTTTAATAATGATTTAATTAATAAATATGTTAATAAAATGGTTTAATATGTTAATAAAATGCTTAATTGGTTTTATTAAAAATATTTTGTTTTACTTTTAACACATTCCATACAAAATTGGTGTACTTTTATCACTTTTTAAAGGGTTTATGGGGTAGTCTTGGGAGCCTTGGAACGAATCAGGCTTTTTACATGTAAAATGCGCCTCGACTTACAAAACTACCGCGTTATGAAAAAAGCACTGGGACGGATTAATTTTGTAAGTAGGGGGTTGACTAGGTTAAAAAAAATAAAAAAAATACACCCTCGCCAGATGGTGGCCCTACACTATAGAGTCACTCTGAGCATACATTTTCACCATATTCATTGATAACTACAGCAAGACTGCTATGAGTTCAATCATTTGACAATTAATATATTTAAGATGGTTGAATATTCTTTTCTTTTCCCCGTGAGGGAGAGCAAGACATTCTAGGCATGTGGTTATCATCGTATAACCGTCATACTTAATAACCTGTAATAATGAACAAGTTATGGGGCATGACATATTTACATGCCAATATGTGTACATATTTTTATTGTGTTGAAATGGCAGCACAATATATCAAAAATCCCTTCAGAAAATTAATATCATCAACATATTGTCCACATGTACCAAATCCTACAGGAATCTGATGAATCATCGAGTGGTAAGATCAAGATGTTTCTGATGGTAATGTGTGTATGGTTCATTTCATGACCAATCCATACACACATTACCATCAGAAACAGCTTGATTATATTATATAATTGACATCCTACCAAGTCAGACTGGAATCCACTGAACCCAGATAATATAAAATGTATCAACTGTAAAAGCTACAAAATAAATCCCTTCCTGTTGGGCATAGCTAAATTTGTTTGTCAGTGAAGGGGCCATATGCCTACCAAATGCTGTGTGTGTGAAGGTGAAGCTATGAGATTACAAATGATCCTCAGGAACATATGGTGGCACATTAGGGTCACAAGAACATGCCTGGGCCCGTGAAGACACGTTCCTGCCACATTTCTCAGTTTTTGGGAAGGAACTTGGGAAAGAGTTTAAGGTCTTGAGGAAGAAACAGTCTGGAAATAACAGCGTCTGATTTGTCATGTTCTATCACGTGTCTTTATCAGTTATTCAGCTGAAAAAAGCTGTTTTGAACATTCAAACAGATTTTATTGTCCAGATTTTTGAAAGCACAGGATATACTCTGCATAGAGTTTGTGCCATAGTAGAGTTCCACATGCTTGCACTAAGGTTTGAAGATAATATCAAGCAAAATACACAAGGCTGTTTTTCCGTTTATTCCCATTCAAGTAGTGAAATTACCCCCATTTCACCGGAGCGCAGCAGACTTGCAGATACAAAACCATAGTCATCCTCCAACGTTCCTCAGTCAGTCCATCATCATACGTGTCTGTCCGTACGATTCCGAAGGTATTCCTCCTCTTCCGTTCAAAATGTTCAAAAGCACGTTCACGGAAAAATTTTCCAAGTATTCCCTTTGGTTCCGTGATCTTTCCTTTTATACCGCAAGTGTTCCTTAACTTATTCGCAAGTATTCCCTCCTCTTCCGTATGGTCAAAAGCAGTGAAGAGAGCTGCTCTACACACCACACACCATCAGCACTATCAGCAGCAGCATCAGACCAAGTGCTTGCCGGGTGTTTTGCTCCTCACTTTGGCTGTGCGTGTGACACGCTCTCTACTCCGTCCGCGCACATGTGATCATCGGAATGAGGAAGAGGATCAAGACCCAATCGAAGTTCATCTATGGCACATTGTGAGTATTTCACCTTCTTCTGATTCACTGATCCACTGCTAATTTTGGTTTGCTTGAGACTTCGATCGAGTCTGCATGATCATCCTCCTCATGCCGATGATCACGTCCGCGCAGACGGAGTAGAAAGCGCGCCGCCTTATAATAAATGATCAAATACATAGTGGGGTTCAGAGATCAGCGCATCTTAAACACGTGCTCAAGTACATGCTGTCATCCAGCACGGACTCGATAGGAGGGATTGTGGAGTCAGAATAAAGCCTGGATGATGCTCTGAAACGCACCACACACCGAACAGATGAGCCAACCTGTAGGGAGAAGAACAGAAATCTTCACATCTCAATCGAACGCCTTGAAATGAAGCCTGGGGCTTTTTTAATCCATTTATTTATTTTACCTGGCCATCAAATAGACTAAGCTATTGTGTATTGCAGGGCATATTCGCATGCATAGACTCACACACTGCAGTGTTTGGTATGTGACAGGAAGCGCGTTCAAAGTTTTGACAATCAGCTGGTTGCCAGCTCTGCTTGGCTTCATGCAAGTCTTTCCAAATCTTCATTCAGCGGTTGTAGCCGACTCCTCATCTTTTTTTTTTTTTCCTTTTCACCATCTTCTTGGTTGAAAGGGTTTGCTCTGCACAAATGATCTGATCAAAAACAAGGCAATTTTACCTCTTGACCCAAAAGCAACTCGCACAGGCTGTTGCATATAATCCAATAAAATTAAAGTTTGAAGGTATCGGACCCTCCCGCACACTGCAGTACAGAAAGGATTGGCTTGGCGCTGCGTGTCACAGCGACAAGTGGAGTGGAAAATAGATCAAATGTGTGAGAATTATTTATCTGTTTTTGTTCGATTTTGTTCTTTTTTCTGTATTTTTGTTGAAATGACAGCGAAATTATTATTAGTTATTCTGTTCAGAAAGGCCATCTGATTTATCTGAGAGCCAGATGCAGTCATCAAAAGAACTACATCACTTTTAATCACTGTGGTTCAGACTTGTTTGCATGGTTTTAAGTCTGGAAGGAATTATTGAGTTGCAAATAAATGGAGTAAGACATTATTGATATTAAACATATTAACATATTTTAAATTTATTGTGCATTATAAGCATATTGGAAAATATAAACATATAGTACTTTAAATAATAAATATCTTGTAAATTACAAACATATAGTACATTCTAAACATCTTGTAAATAATAAACAAATATCTTGTAAATTATACGCATATAGTAAACATACTGTAAATTATAAACTTATTGTAAATTACAAAGCGATATTAAATTTTAAATTTATTTTACATTATATACAAATTAAGTTGTAAACATGAATGAGAAAATGAGCTTCCTTGGTGTAATCCGCGTGTGTACAGGTGGAATCGGAAGCAAATCCATTGATCCTTGCCGATTTTTCCGCATTGAAACGTGGTTATGCCGGCTATTCCTCAGTCATTCCTGAGTCATTCCTTGTTGACCGTGAACGTATTGCCTGCATTCCGTGGGTCTTCCTTCTTAAAAGGAGTAGTGCCGTGGTTGTTCCTCGAGTGTTCCGTGCTTTCCGTGAACATTCTGTGAATTATCTGAATGTCTTCCTTTGCTGTCCACACTGTTCCCGAAGGTGAGCCGAGCGCTTTTAGGCATGTATTCCGACATTGTACCGCGGTCTTTCCGTGTCCTTTCCGCACATTCCATGATTGTTCCGAAGGTGTTCCGATAGTGCGATTTTCCGTAGGTTTTTGACCCATTGTCCGTGTAAAAATGCCGAAGCTCCTTGTAGAGTGCGTTTCATGCCTTTCCGCCATGATCCTTGCATTCCACGCTCCAGTGAAATGGGGGTATATCAGACCCATTGTCTTGTGTGGCCAGTCATAGGCCTTATTTTCTTCCTTCTGATTTAAAGATGATGGAGTCACCTGTAGCTGGGAAGGAACGGTATACACTCACTTCCTGTCAATCACAGCGATCACCGAGCCCAGGGGTGTCAAACTCGTACCACAAAGGGCCGTGAGGCTGCATGTCTTTGTTTCAACCAAGCAGCAGCAGCACACAATACTTTGCTCACTTAAACAACTGATCTGGGTCTTCGACAGTCTCTGCACAGAGCACACAGATTGACCAATGAACTGTCTGAAGACTCAAACCAGTTGATTAAATGAGCAAAGTCAGGTGTGCCACTGCTTGGTTGAAACAAAAACCTGCAGCCACACGACCCTTTGTGGCAAGAGTTTGACACCCCTGGGCTCGGTGATCGCGGGCGTCTGTGAGCTCGTTCATACGAGGGGGCGGATAGCGCTTTCCTGCCGAGTGTGTTAGACCACCCCCAAAATATGCATGTGCAGCAGTTTGAAAAGAGGTGGGTGGCTGGCTGGCATTGCCTGTCATGGAGAGGGCATGATGTATGCGGTCGCCCCGCTCTGGTTGATGATGGTCATGTGATAGCAAAGGTAATACCTGATGGGTGGGAATTCAAAAACGACTAAATTAGGGACAAAACTGGAGGTACCCTGAAATGTTTCATCTTGTAATATAACTGTTTATCCTGCAGGTCACGATTGTTCGATTCGGCTGTGGAACCTGGACAGCAAAACATGTGTCCAGGAAGTCACCTCTCACCGGAAGAAGTCGGACGAGTCCATATACGACGTGGCCTTCCACCCCTCTAAGGCCTTCATAGGGAGTGCTGGGGCTGACGCTCTGGCCAAAGTATTTGTATAAACTGCAAGTTCACAAAATTCAGAACAAACTCACCCTCACAATCAAACAGCGAGTGAAAGAGCTGACTGGTTCACTGCCATCATGACAAGAGTAGCAATCGCTGCTAACGTTAAATCAGCCTCTGACTGCACCTGCACGAACATGCCAGAGCTGAGCAGTGCACTACCGGGGTAGTGAAAGCCAGGGTTAAAATGGCCACGTAGTTTTAATGTGTTTTCCCTTCAAACGAGGAGTTGGACAAAAGAAAAATGATTAACTGTTTGTTAGAGCTGAAGTCGTGTGTGTGTGTGTGTGTGTGTGTGTGTGTGTGTGTGTATAAAATGAGGTAATGACATTGTGTTTTGGGTATGTTTCCATGACCATGGATCCGGTATAATGTTCATCAGGAGGTCATCAGCGAGGGCAAAGATGCACCAGAGGAATTAATCCCTCTTGTCACCTCAGGTGCTCAAGCTGCCCTCATGACCTTAATGTAGCCTTATATATAAATTGGGGCGGCATTAGCTTCAAAGGTTTTGTGTAAAAATGAGTATAGTTTTTATAATCATTTTTTATATAATGGAAGATTCTGGTATCAGGTAACATTTTTAAAATAAAATGGGAGCACTTTCCCATTTCCACCGTCGTTCACGATCCACTTCACATCACTGGAAGGTTTCGGCTCTGCAAGCCTCTCCCGGTGCGATGAACTTCATTTTACTGCATCACAGAACAAAAGTAGAAGCACATGTCCTCTGAGCTCTTGAGATATCAACACGCATACAGCAGCGTCCTATCACTATGTGATGGTTTTGTACATCTTAATGTAACTGAGTTTATTTATCACGGGTTAGACAACTGAACGCTTTAGGATTCTTATTTATTTCACTGTTTTGGGTTAGTCTTAGCCTCTTTTTGTAAAAATTGAGAATAATTGTAAGGTTTTGGCTCTTTAAAAGTAAACAAGAGCAAGCCAAAAGAGAGAGAGAGAGACATGTTTTGCTCTTTTTAAAATAGACTTTAATCCTAGGCTGGAGATAAATTTAAATTCATCTTTATTACAGTTTTATAATTTAAGGGATCTGGATAGCCAGTGTTGGGGGAATGACAGCTGAGTTATTCTGTCCCTACCTTTTATCTTATAAGCCATTTTATTTTTAAACCTACAGTTTATAGTGTAACTAAAGAGCTTTTGTTTGTGTAATGCATGATTATTACAATAAAGTATTTTTTCTAGTCTTCCCAAAAAAAAAAAAAAAGCTTCTGATCAGTTTGAAGAGACTTGAGATTTTGTAATTTTTTTTTTTCTTTTTCTTTTTTTTTGGACTTGATTTACAGATTATGAATTAGATTTTAAAGACTGTACCACATAGAAAAAAATCATCAGTTGAAAGGTCATGTATATAAAATGTCTATAATAAATATTAAATGGTGTACCTGTATATGCAATTGGTTCTTTCTGTCACTAATTTGTCTATTTTTTCACAGCCGCTTTAGATAACTGATGAAAGCCTGGTCTCCCTGTTCAGGAAGAATGTGAAGTCATGATATTTACTATCAGGGTCTTTCAGCGTTCGCAACCACAGATGCCTCGGTTCTCATGCAATATGTTGACAATATATTGCACTTCGTCAGTAGGTGGCACTTTGACTACAACAGAAAACTGGTTGTGTTAAATCTAACTGTCTGTTATTCTATTATATGAAGCTTGAGGCTCTGTTCTGGTGGCCGAATTCTTGAACTTGATCTGTACAAAGAACATTATTCCAGAAGACCTGATTTTGTCTATATTCTCTCTGACAAACTTCAGTCTGACCTTAATGTTCTTTTTAGAGAGCGAAGGATTCCTCCTTGCACACTTCCCTTGAAGGTCAAACTTGTGGAGCATCTTTCTGATTAGAGTCACATGCTTTCACATCGACAGTAGTGTGAACCTGCTGTCACTCCCATGATATATTTAGGACTTTTGATGGCTTTTAGAATTTTGCGGGCTGCTCTTGGGGTGAACTTGCTTGCCCAGACCTGGGCACGGCAGCAGGTGTTTTGAATGTCCTCCACTTGTAAACAATTTTGCGGATGGTGAAACGGCTGGTGTCAAATACTTCTGATATCTTTTAAAATCCCTTACCAGACTCAATAAGCGGCTACAATCTTCTTTCTGAGGGTCTCAAAGGTCTTTGGATCGCACCATGGTGCTCAGTCTCACTTCAACAGACAGGGCACCAAATTAATGTTTGAATAAATAGGGATCAATGGGACAAGCCGTCTTCAGAATCCTGGGTAACAATGTTCTGGTGAACGTGATCTGATACACCTGTGTGCGGTTTATAGACATTTTAAGTGGGACAATATGTGGGCGTGTCCTAATTTTCCCTCCTTTGAAATATGCATTGTTCATATATTTTGTTTGATGAGTAAAATTGTTATTTAATCACAATTAAATCACCTCCCCCATAACTAAATAGAACTAAGGTTGGACATAATTATTTGAGCATTTCTTAATAAAGAGTTGACTTTAATTGAGCCTCATATTTTTTTTACATGACTGGAACTCATGAAAAACCATTTTTGTTTAAAACTGAACATTCGGAGTTAAACTGTGAAAATCAAGTTTGGGATTATCAACAAATTATTTCTTTCAAAAAAAAAATTACTCTTCCAGATATACAGGTATACCTCGGCTTACATCGTTAATTGGTCGCAGGAGAGACGACGTAAGTCGAAAACGACTGTAATTGAATTGGCTTGTCTCGAGGCTAGGCTATGACAAATTTACTTGTATAATATTATAAATGAAATTATAAAATATAAATTATTCTTTTCCTTTCGGCTTTTTCCCGTTATCAGGGGTCACCACAGTGAATGATTCACACATTTGATTTGGCATTGGTTTTTACGTCGGATACCCTTTCTGACACAACCCTTTAGCGAGGGACAGAAACACGCTGACGGCTTTGCGGTGCCTCTTGTTCGAAGTCAGCAATGGTTCTTTTACATGAACCTCTCACCATAGACAGTGAGCGATATGGCCCATATATATATATATATATATATATGATATACTAGTCCTTCTCAAAAAATTAGCATATTGTGATAAAGTTCATTATTTTCTGTAATGTACTGATAAAAATTAAACTTTTTGCAGAAAATTTGCAGAAATGGCTGCTTCAATGTGGCATGGCATGGAGGCAATCAGCCTGTGGCACTGCTGAGGTGTTATGGGGGCCCAGGATGCTTCAATAGCGGTCTTAAGCTCGTCCACAGTGTTGGGTCTGGTGTCTCTCAACTTTCTCTTCACAATATCCCACAGATTCTCTATGGGGTTCAGGTCAGGAGAGTCGGCAGGCCAATTGAGCACAGTAATACCATGGTCAGTAAACCATTTACCAGTGGTTTTGGCACTGTGAGCAGGTGCCAGGTCGTGCTGAAGAATTAAATCATCTCCATAAAGCTTTTCAGCAGATGAAAGCATGAAGTGCTCCAAAATCTCCTGATAGCTAGCTGCATTGACCCTGCCCTTGATAAAACACAGTGGACCAACACCAGCAGCTGACATGGCACCCCAGACCATCACTGACTGTGGGGACTTGACACTGGACTTCAGGCATTTTGGCATTTCCTTCTCCCCAGTCTTCCTCCAGACTCTGGCACCTTGATTTCCGAATGACATGCAGAATTTGCTTTCATCCGAAAAAAGTACTTTGGACCACTGAGCAACAGTCCAGTGCTGCTTCTCTGTAGCCCAGGTCAGGCGCTTCTGCCGCTGTTTCTGGTTCAAAAGTGGCTTGACCTGGGGAATGCGGCACCTGTAGCCCAGTCCACTGCTTCCACAGGTCCCCCAAGGTCTGGAATCGGCCCTTCTCCACAATCTTCCTCAGGGTCCGGTCACCTCTTCTGGTTGTGCGTTTTCTGCCACACTTTTTCCTTCCCACAGACGTCCCACTGAGGTGGCTTGATACAGCACTCTGGGAACAGCCTATTCGCTCAGAGAATAGCGTTTGTTTCTTACCCTCTGTTTCTTACCCTCTTGCTTGAGGGTGTCAATGATGGCTTTCTGGACAGCAGTCAGGTTGGCAGTCTTACCCATGATTGCGGTTTTGAGTAATGAACCAGGCTGGGAGTTTTTAAAAGCCTCAGGAATCTTTTGTCAGAAGGCCATCATTGACACCCTCAAGCAAGAGGGTAAGACACAGAAAGAAATCTCTGAGCAAATAGGCTGTTCCCAGAGTGCTGTATCAAGCCACCTCAGTGGGACGTCTGTGGGAAGGAAAAAGTGTGGCAGAAAACGCTGCACAGCCAGAAGAGGTGACCGGACCCTGAGGAAGATTGTGGAGAAGGGCCGATTCCAGACCTTGGGGGACCTGTGGAAGCAGTGGACTGAGTCTGGAGTAGAAACATGCAGAGCCACCGTGCACAGGCGTGTGCAGGAAATGGGCTACAGGTGCCGTATTCCCCAGGTCATTGGTCCAGCTCAGTGGTCCAAAGTACTTTTTTCGGATGAAAGCAAATTTTGCATGTCATTCGGAAATCAAGGTGCCAGAGTCTGGAGGAAGACTGGGGAGAAGGAAATGCCAAAATGCCTGAAGTCCAGTGTCAATTACCCACAGTGATGGTCTGGGGTGCCATGTCAGCTGCTGGTGTTGGTCCACAGTGTTTCATCAAGGGCAGGGTCAATGCAGCTAGCTATCAGGAGATTTTGGAGCACTTCCTGCTTCCATCTGCTGAAAAGCTTTATGGAGATGAAGATTTCATTTTTCAGCACGACCTGGCACCTGCTCACAGTGCCAAAACCACTGCTAAATGGTTTACTGACCATGGTATTACTGTGCTCAATTGGCCTGCCAACTCTCCTTTCCTGAACCCCATAGAGAATCTGTGGGATATTGTGAAGAGAAAGTTGAGAGACACCAGACCCAACACTGTGGATGAGCTTAAGGCCGCTATCGAAGCATCCTGGGCCTCCGTAACACCTCAGCAGTGCCACAGGCTGATTGCCTCCATGCCACGCCGCATTGAAGCAGTCATTTCTGCAAAAGGATTCGCGACCAAGTATTGAGTGCATAACTGAACATAATTATTTGAAAGTTGACTTTTTTTGTATTAAAAGCACTTTTTTTTTTATTGGTCGGATGAAATATGCTAATTTTTTGAGATAGGCATTTTTGGTTTTTCTTTACTTTTTTGCCAAAATTATCAATATTAAAACAATAACTACTTCAGTTGTGTGTAATGAATCTAACATATGGAAGTTTAATTTTTATCAGTGCATTACAGAAAATAATGAACTTTATTATAATATGCTCATTTTTTGAGAAGGACCAGTGTGTGTGTGTGTGTGTGTGTATATATATATATATATATATATATATATATATATATATATATATATATATATACAGAAAGACCGTTATTCTCGGGGTTATGTTCCTCCCCCACCCGTGCATCCCAGAATTAATAACACGGTTTTAAAACCCTATGTATGATATTACATTCGCTAAAATCTGCTTGTTAAACCCATTCTATAGCCAGTCTTGCTCATTAATACAGTAATAATGCAGTAAAATGTAGTAATGATTAAGTAAAAACTTTTTAATTTTGTACTGTGATAATATTTATGAATAAATAAAGCGCTTAGGCTCCTTACCAGAAGCTCGAGAAGATGCAAGGCGTTTGCGTGACATCATAGGGCTTAAATAATCATTAAAAACACACGAAAAAACGTGAATTCACAATTCAAGCAATCACGTTGATGGCATGAGCACGAAGGGGAAAAAAAGGTGTACACATCATCTGTAACCAATCAGCAGGAGGGAGAAACAAAAGCTCTCAGCCATTGGCTAAACTTGAATCACATGTCATTAATGTCGTGAATATGCAAATATATAATTTCCTGGGGATGCTGAATTTTAAAACATTATGAAAAAAAGCCTTATTTTATTTCTTTTTTTTCCTTATACTTTTGGAAAACCAACGCATAATCGAGACTCAAAACGACTTAAGTCAAGGTATACCAGTATTTGCAACAAAAACGTCCCAGCAAGACAGTTGTGAATTAAAACAATTTAAAAGAACAATAATAATAATAATAATCATAATAATAAACAAACTTTAAAAAGTCAATACCAGAGGTTGGTGTTCAGATCTGGTGTTCAGTCACCTGCGTTTACAATTTGGAGCAAATATCAATGAAACAGGAAGTGTAAACAAGGAAAACATCTGGAGCAAAAACTGAAGGCAATGTTCACATCTTGATCATTTGCCGAACCACTGAATTGTACCAGGGTCACAGGGAGGCTGGGGCCTTTTTCAACCAACACTGAATTAAGGAGGGATGCGGCAGTGGTGGTCTAGTGGATAGGGCGCACAAGGGCCCACAAGGTTGTCCCTGTCCCCCCCCAGTGCAGCTCACTGGGTTATCAAAGGCAGGCCATGTCCCTCACTGTCTATGGTGAGAGGCATGTAAAAGAACCATTGCTGACTTTCGTAAAGAGTAGCTGCAAAGTCGTCAGCGTGTTTCTGTCTCGTGCTAAAATGGGTTGTGACAGGAAGGGCATCCGACGTAAAAGCCTCTGCCAAATCAAAACGTGCGAATCAGATGATTCGCTGTGGCGACTCCCGAGTAAAAGGGAAAAAGCCGAAAGAGAAGAAGACTGAATGAAGTAGGGGTCTGCGGGGCAAAGCATCACACACACAAACAACTGTTCAGACTAACACCGAGAAGTGACTGGGAACAGCCAGGTCACCTCACGTGCACCAGAAGCAAGCCGTGCAAAGACACGAAGGTGCAAGCTCCACACAGAAATACCCAAGGCTGAGACTCTAACCCTGGACCTTGCTGTGAGCATTACACACACATGCTCTTTAAAAGCAAATGGCGTGGTGGTGATGTTCAGTTAGGTGCTTCGTAGATCTGCTTCACGAGGAGTCGTGGGCTTGGCAAAGGCGAGTGTGTGGGGTTTGCGTGCTCGCTCTATGCTCGTGTGGCTTCCCTCTGGGTACTGTATGCCAGTTTCATTCCAGTCTAAATGAAAGATGTGCATATTTTGGCTAGTTTGGCTGTTCCAAATTGACCCTGAGTGTGAGTTTGAATGGTTGTGTGCGTGTTGCCCTACGATGGACTGAGGAGCTGTTCAGGCCTCCCTGCCTTTACTCAGATGGGTGCCAACCTCACAGTAACCCAGTAGGATAAATCAGTTTGGCAAACGAGTGATTGATGTTCAATGATGAATAATGATGTGTGAATATTTTTCCGGTTCTGTTCTGGTGAAATGGTCCATGATGGCTGCTTACATAAAGGGATCGGATTTTGTAATTTATTTATGGGTTTGTATTCCCCAGCACAGTAACCATTCCAGAACTGGAAAAGACATGCTATTACTCATCCATTCATCCATTTTCTGAACTGCTTAATCCTAATTAGGGTAGGGGTGGAGTGTGGTGGGGTGGGGAGCTGTGCGAGGGTAGAGTACATCCTGGACAGCTTGCCAGGTCACCACAGGCCAAAAACACATCAACTGCTATTCAGCCTCCTCTTTTCATGCCTTTAGTTAGAATAATCTAATATGGGGTTTTCCATGAAACTAGAATGTTTGGAGGTTGTGGTGGTCTGGTGGTAAAGGTGCTGGATCACTGATCCCTCGGTCGGGTGTTCAGCCTAATATTACCGAGTTGTCACTGTCCCCCAGTGCACTAAGTGGGTTATCAGAGGCCAGCCATGTCTCTCACTGTCTATGCTGTGAGGTTCATAAAAGAAGTATTGCTGACTTTCATCAAGAGTATCTGCAAAGTCGTCAGCGTGTTTCTGCCCTGCGATGGCCTGGTGAGCTATCCAGGGTGTACTCTGGAGTCGGCTGGTATGGACATCAGTTTCCCCGCGACCATAATTAACATTAAACGGTTCAGAAAATGAATTCATTTATGAATAGAATGTTCAACTACAAAAAAAAAAACAAAAAAAAAGACGACCATCTGTGAGCTCTAGACTGCAGCACATCAAACTGGTTGAATATCCTCAAAGTGTTGGGATTCTATCCATTTTGTCAGGGGTTTCAGTTTTTAAACCATCAGTACACTTGGTGTGTATCTTAGTATTATTTTATTATTTATTATTCAGAATCACACTGATTGATGGAGTAATCCGACTCTGATTGAATATCAATCCAAACTTTTAAAGAAGGGCAGTTGAGGCCTAGTGGTATAGGGCGCTGGAGCGCTGATCCTAGGGTTGAGGGTTCGAATCCCACTCTCACAAGGTTGTCACTGTCCCCCAGCACAGCTAACTGGGTTATCAAAGGTCGGCCATGTCTGTCACTGTCTATGGTGTGAGGTTCATGTAAAAGAACCATTGCTGACT
Source organism: Plotosus lineatus (assembly GCA_024760905.1). Classification (NCBI taxonomy): domain Eukaryota; kingdom Metazoa; phylum Chordata; class Actinopteri; order Siluriformes; family Plotosidae; genus Plotosus; species Plotosus lineatus. The sequence goes on along the minus strand of CM045732.1, from coordinate 41,455,977 downwards.
TTCAACAAGAGGAACTGCATAGCCGTCAGCGTGTTTCCGCCTTGCGATGGCCTGGTGAGCTGTCCAGGGTGTACTCTACCCTCGCCCAGAGTCTGCTGGGATGAGCGCCAGCCTGCCAGCGACCCTAATTAGGATTAAGCAGTTACAGAAAATGAACCGAACTGAACTTTTAAACAAATGATCAGCGAGCGATGTTGTAAAAATACCTTGTCCTTTATTGAGAAGAAAGTAATAAATTAAACAGAAATGTACAATCACTCTGCTGTTGCTTCTCAGTTTGCAAGGCACTTAAGCATGCATATTTATGAGGATACAGAAAAGACATAAGAGCATAATTGAGCTTTAAGCATAATTTACGAAGCAGAAGTAACTGGGTGTGATAAGGACAATCTTAATATGTATAATTCAAATGCATTTCTCAGCATCTCATTTGTAAACACACATGTAGAAGCATGAATATACAATGTGACCATAACATATTATTAGAAGATGTAACTAAGGAGAAAGCTGTGTGCATTACAGTGCTTGTGTAAGTGCATGATGTGATGTAACCCAGGTGATGCTATAGTTTGTTAAGCCTTTAACCTATGGAACTTCTCTCAGGTTTCCTGTTGTACCGTTAACATGCACAAGAGGGCAGTCTTTTCACACCTGTTGTTTTGTTCATGGACAATCAGTCTCTCTTGAGCAGTCAATGATAGCCACATCAAACTTTTTTCCAGAATTTTTTTCTAGAATACCAGAAACCAGGATGCGTCTCTGATGGTAGCATCGGCCTTTTTATGAGTTTAATACAGAGTTACACAGTCTCAGAAGAGGTCATAGAATCCTTTGGTTCTATGGCGGTACTAAAGCAAAACCCATGCAGACTCAGCTGATGATGAAACTATACTGAAGGGGCTATCTCTGCACCTATACCAATGTTGAAAAGAAAAACATACAACGATTTCTGACTCTAATAATGAAGAAATGACCAGCTAAGCATCACCCATTTTGTTGTTGTTGTCGGCTAGCTTTCTCTTTATTACTTTCTTTTTCTACATCCTACCCACCCAAATCCATAACATTCTAATTGAACTCTGTGAAGTCCCTGCAGATTGCCCGTACGATGGGTTGTTCGAACTGCTCAAGGCCAGTGAACTCACGGGTAAAGAAGGTGTGTGTATCTTTGGGCTCTGATGCCATGGCTCTTAGATCTTCCATTGGAGCCCAAGCTACACCTACACTGAACACTGTTATCCCTGTAACAGGAAAGATTTAGAGGTTAGGAAACCATCCTAGAATATGGTTTATTTGTGTATGTAGAAACATTATCTCAGCTGTTAATAATACATTTAAATCTCAAGTTATGAAGCCTCATGAATCTGGAATTTGGGGCTGATTACTCACCTTGCCTTTGGGCCGCTATAGCTGGCCCTCTAACATCATCATAGGACTGGCCATCAGTAACAATGATAAGGATCTTCTTGCCTATACCCATGCTACGGGGCTGGAAGAGATTCTCAATAGCATAGGTGATGGCATCTCCAGTGGCTGTGCCTCCACTCAGGTACTGGATGTTCTGAAGGGCTCGCAAGGCTTCATCCTTTTTTGTATAATCACTGAAGCCAAACTCCATTCTCTGGTCATATGTAAACTGCACAGCCCCAATGCGTGAGCCAATTTCAGAAATGTCAAAGTTGCGAGAGATGGAACTTAGGAGGCTTAGAACTAGTTTGAAGTTTGTATCTCCCACACTACTAGATCCATCAATCAGGAAGCCCAGATTGACCGAATTATAGCAGGTCTTGCTGCAGAGCAACTGGTCAACAGAGCAGAGCTTCTGAGCCAGTGGCTTCACAAACTTGTTTGTGCTGAACCAACTTGGTATGGTCATTGAGAAGAAACCATTGTCTTTGCAGCCTGCCTGTAAAACAAATATTGTAGCCATTGTTTTCCTCCCCCCCCCCCCCCTTGCAACAGAAGAAAGATGGTACAAAATATTTGGATTAATTTAATGCACATTGTTTGTCTTTGAGAAACTTACCTTCTTCAAGAAGTCTTGATCCCGCACCAATCCCATTTCCTCTGGGATAGGTTTGGCCACATTCACCATGAACAAGTTAATTCCAGATTCTCTGGCCATTACTGCTGCGTCATCCAGGGAGTCAGAGGGCCATCCATCAACAAAGGTCACAATAATCCGTGGATGTCCTCTTCGCATTCCAAACTCAGGATTGAAGAAGTTCCTTACTGTATGGAGTATGGCCTTGCCTGCACACAGAGCAACAAAAGGAGAAATTGGAAAACTACAGGTTTGATCAAACAATATGACCAACCATCATGCATATTATGTTATGTTTTAAAGCAGAACTCTGCACCTGTATTAGTGTTTCCCCCACTGTAAGCTATCTCTTTGAGGGCAAAATTCACATCTTTGGGCATGCTATAGTTGCTCAGGTAAAACTCAGTGTGAGGTGCCTCACTGAAAATAAAAGAAGTGAACAGTTTCAAATGTTTCTTTCTGTACACATTAATGATATTTATTGTCACACGAAGCAGACAGACCTGATACACACCTGGCTTGGACCACGCCCACACGTGGACCATCTGGCCCAACCTTCAGCATTGCTGCAAGTCTACCAACGAAATTCTTCTGTAGATTGAAGCGCCGATGTCCGATATGATAGCTGCCATCTATAATTATAGCTATATCCACTAGACAATCTAGAGCAAAGAGGAAAAAAGTCTTGGTATTTTCCTCGCTCTAAAAAGGACAAACTTTCTCTTTAGAATTGAGACTTGATCTGCCAGGTCATAAACAAACGCACCTCTGTTTGCTGAGACTGGAGGTTTCTTCGAGTTTTTCTTGACTGGTTTCTTTGCTGCGAGAAAAAAACAACAACATTGTGATGTCATTAGTTTGCAGCTTCAGTTACTGTGCATTTCACACACTGGAAGGAAGAAAACGTGTGATTTCTGTGACTTTGTGAAAGGGTTGTGGGAAATGGATGTTGGTACCAGAATGGCTTCTCAATACCCCCGCCCGCGCCTACATTAGAAAGGTTTAAAAAAAAAAAAAATGTAAAGATAATCAAATGATTTGCACACATGAAACTTCGTGACGTAGGAGAGGCGGTGCTGATGTCTGATGGTGGCCCAACCATACCTTGAACCCCGTGATGTTGAAGAAGTGGATGCATGGTTACAGTCAGATGGAGCAACAGTCCACACAGCTGGAAGATCACTGCAAGTGCTGAGGGAAATGTTGGATGATCAGGTGATCTCTAGGTGGTGATGTTGGTTGACTCGTTCCTTTTACTCTGTCCCTTGAATTTTTTTTTTTCCGTGGAGTGACCTTAAATCACTAGTGCATATTCATTCATTTTCTGAACCTCTTAATCCTATTTAGGGTCGCGGGGAGGTTGGCACCCATCACAGCCGACTCCGGGCAGGGGCAGAGTACACCCTTGGACGGCTTGCCAAGCAATTCCCTTGTCAAAAGTCAGCAATGGTTCTTTTATATGGACCTCCCAGCATAGCCAGTGAGAGTCATGGCCGGCCTTTGATAACCCAGTTAGCTGCACTGGGGGATGGGGGGGGGGGGGTCAATGACAACCCCGTTGAGAGTGGGGCTCGAACCCCCAACCTTAGCAGCAGTGATCCAGCACTTTTACCACCGGGCCACCACTGCCCCTACTAAAGTCTTATCGCCCTTAAGGTTGATATTCATCAGGAGATCATCACCGTTCCACCTGACACTGCCCATGGAACCCCAGCAGCTTGCAGAAATACCCTCTGACAGCACATACACAATGATGCCACAATGTCAAGGATCAGCTTTCAGCCGTGATGAATAAAAACTGTACTGAATGATGTTTCATGTGTGAAAAGGATCATGTGATTCTCTTGCACTATTTTCTTTTTATTTCCCTTTGAAGTGTGGGAGGTTTTATTGGGCCCTCAATTTCAGAAACTGCTATTCTCCTAAGATTTACACTCTCAACAATCTCGAATGTCCTCAAACTGGCAACATCCGGTGTATTGAAGGGTCTTCAGGCCAGCAGTTTGATGAGGGAGAAGAGAGAACTGGTACCAGATTGATTTCAACTGACAGCAACTTTTTAATTGTTCAAATAATAACACTGCACAACCACGATGAGCAGAAAAGCATCTCAGTACACATGTATCAAAACTTGAGATGGATGAGTTCTAACAGGCTCTGCAATGGTCTGGCGAGCTGTCCGGGGAGGACTCTGCCCAGAGACATCTGAGATGGGTGCTGGCCTCCCCGCGACCCTAATTCAGGATTAAGCGGTTTAAAAAAAAAAAAATGCATGAATGAGATCCCACAACAGAAGAGACCACATCGGGTTCCACTCCAGTCAACTAAGAGCAAGAACCTGGCGCTCTCTGAATCTGTGTGCAGACTCGGCCACACTGGTCCGGTGAAGGTTGGAGGAAAACTCTGGGAAATTTTTAAATAGTTTCCTCATCTAACTCAACCACCTTCAAATCCATTCTTGTGTTCATGCTGAGATGCTGTTCTGATTTACTACATCCTTCCTGGCAGCTAAAACACTTTGGACATTTTCCTCTGACATCTGGTGAAAATGTATCATCTAACACAAACACCACACCACTGGGTAAAGTCACAGGAATCACATCTTTTTATTGATTGATTGATTGATTGATTGATTGATTGATTGATTTTTATTCTGCTGTGTGATATGAGCATTAGCTGAACTCTTGCCCTGTGACTGTATAGTTTGTGTTGTGGTTGTCCCATGTGTTTTGTTGACTGCCAGTTGTTCGTATTAAAGTTGATGTTGAATGTCATTAAAGAGTTTGTACCGACTCTAAATTGGATACCCACGTGCTCCAGATGTTGGGACGTCGGCGGTGATGGTTTGACTGATCACTTCCATTGGCACGCCATGTGATCCTGAACAAGAAGAATCTGTTCTGAGCTTCTTTCAAGCATGTGATAATAATATGAGATAATCAAAAAAAAAACTTTTGTAGTTTCTATAACGTCCTATATGTTGACTGTGATAGTGTAGCAGGAAATATTTGAAAATATAAACTTTCTTCTGCACGTGTCGGAAATGATTATTCCTTTCAAATAACAAACAGTATTTTGCCACCTACTGGTTACAGTGAAAGCTGAACTCCAGCCGGACAGGGACTGGGTCTGGATGCCGTGTGCGTAAGAGCTCAGATAGTGACTCCTGCTTGACACCTTCTGAATCTCCACTGCGCCTCCTGATGTCCCTATAATCCCACTGCAGCAGCATTCAGACCACCGGTTAGGACACACAGCACATTCTTAAAATAGAACAGTTCACCTCCTTATGGGATCAAATAAAACTATAGACTGTGGGTGGGATGGGGTAGGGTGGGGTGGGGTGGGGTCACAAAAGAAGTTTTATGGAATAAAGAATTATACCGTAGTCTGTGTGTACACGTCGTACTGGATAATATGCAGCTAGGACACGCGCACACACACACACACACACACACACACAGGAGACTCCAGAACAGCCTATAAGTATAATGTGCATGTCTTTGGACTGTATGAGTACCCAGAATAAACCCACACAAGCACAGGGAGAACATGCAAACTCCACACAGAAACTCCTTCACCAAACCTGACACCGGCCAAAGAGCCTGGTTCGACCTAAATGAGATGCTGTTGATTCCAAGCTTCTGCATGGAATGTGTATTGTAGTTTCACTCTGTTGACTCTGTTGACTGTAGAAGAGGAATCCAGAGGTTTTGTGCACTGTCATGTCCACCTGCAGACTGACCCACAGCACACCCTCTTTCAAAATCTCTGGCCTTTTGCTACTGGTGCTCTTCACATTGCTAGATACGATCAACAATTTATATAATGTGATGTAAAATAAAATAAACATTAATATATGGAGAACGAACTGAACTAGGATAATAAATAATAAACGATAAATAATGTTTATTATGGGGATTTTTGTGAAGTTTATTATATGTAGTTTTTATTGGGAGTTTATTATTGGGAGTTTATCATGTGCTCAGTGATGATGTTCAGTGTTATAACTCTGTTTCCTAACCACATTTATTATTATTATTATTATTATTATTATTATTCTTGCAGTTTGATGTGCGCACCTGTGCAGTGCGGCTCCGCAGATGCTGGAAATGGAAGCGTAAATTCCGGAGCCGAACACAGACGGTTTCCACAGCGTGCAGTTTGCGGGACACAGCAGCAGCGCGCGCGAGCTCGTGGAGTCCGCCAGGTCCGTCGCGCGCGTCCTGCATTCTAATGGAACGGCAGCTACAACACACACACACACACACACACACACACACACACACACACACACACACACACACACACACACACACACACACACACCAACCATTTAATAATGATATAATTCATTTCAAACTAAAGTGAAACGCAGATCTGTATAAAAAGGTCGGTAAGCAAAGCACCTAAATCCACTGCAGAGCTGAAGGGTGTCTGAGACAGAATGCCTGCAGGGAATAAACACAGATCAACATGAAATCAATGCTTAAAATAACAACATACACCAATCACTACATATTTGTATACATAAAAATACAAAAAGCATAAAACTGAAAATAACACAAGACTGCATTCATAATATATGGAATAATAAAGTACAACAATAAATTATAGTGTTGATTATTATTTGTGTGAATCATTATTATAATTATAATCAATGCCGAGCCTACCAAAGACAAGAAGAAATGCAAACCGAACTGTCATTAGTGACGTGACTGACAACATCTGGAGAGACACACAGCAGGAGCATTAACACACGACAATAATCACAGTGTCGAAAAAACATCAGAACTTTATACTGGACTACAGATCATCTCAGAAAATTAATTTAACAACACAGTTATTCATTACACAAATTCATACTGTAGGTCTTAAAGCAATATTCAATAAAGGCTGGTGTGTGTATGTTTGTGTGTGTGTGTGTGTGTGTGTGTGTGTGTGTGTGTGTGTTTGTGTGTGTGTGTGTGTATATATATATATATAAATATCTGTGCTGGAAGTGACACTTGGATTAGACATTAGAGGAAACCTTTCATTCCCAGGCACATTGATCAGCAGAGGTTCATTTCCGAATTGTACACTTTAATATCTCTGGCAGACACAGAGAAGAAATCAACACCTACATTAAATGTTTACTATTAAAACTGAAGAAATAGACAAACCTTAGGTGAGAAGTAAAGCCAGCTCACAGGTGTTATAAAGATTGGTGTTTCTTTGCGTTTTCAGACCCAGACACTTTAGTCAGATGAATTTTTTTTAAATTTATATCCTTGGTAGATGATATTCCCGCAGTGTCTGAAATTTGAGGGTCCCTCAAGTCCCTTAAATAATCTCCCTGAAAGCCTTGGGGATTTCATGGTGACGTCAAAAGAGGCGGACCATTTATCTCTAAGTGTAAAATTCATCAATATACAGTATACATGCAGAGTACAGTAGATTTTAGACTGAACAACAAGCTTCTCATGAACTGAATTAAAAATATTAAAAAGGAAAAAAAGCTTCTCATAGGGTGGGAGCATTGATTCATCGATTCATCCATTCATCCCATAATTCACTCATTCATCCATCCATCAATTCATTCATCCATCCATCCATCCATTCATCCATCCATCAATTCATTCATCCATCCATCCATTCATCCATCAATTCATTCATTCATTCATTCATCCATCCATCCATCCATCCATTCATTCCTAATATGCTTAATCCTAATTAGGGTAGAGAGGAGGCTCATGCCCATCTCAACCAACTCTGGGCAAGGCCAGGGTACACCCTTGGCAGATTGCCAGGCCATCGCAAGGCCTTAAACAGTTAATTGTAGAAATTGTTAGAATTAATGGGACAGTACATTTATAAATACTTCTACAACTACTACTACAACAATTACTACAACAACAACAACAACAACAACAACTACTACTACTACTATTACTACTACTACGACCACCACCACTCCCACCACCACCACCACCACCACTACCACTACCACTACTACTACTATTACAACAACAACAACAACAACAACAACAACAACTACTACTACTACTACTACAAGAACAACTACTATTACTACTACTACGACCACCACCACCACCACTACCACTACCACTACTACTACTACTACTATTACAACAACAACAACAACAACAACAACAACTACTACTACGACCACCACCACCACCACCACTACCACCACTACTACTACTACTACTACTAGTGTGCTGTGGGCACTGGGGGTTTTGTGCCTGTAGCTGAATGCTTCCCTGTTTGAACTGTTCCAGTATGACAGCTGAAAAGAATGCAGAGGTTCAGCAGTGTTAATGACATTCCTCTAAATTAAGAACCATGGAATTGATTTTGAACCCAGAAAATGGAAGGAAGCCAGACAAGCTTTCAAGGCGTGTGGATCAAAGTTGAACCTTGTTGGTGTCCTTGCTGTGTAAAGTACAAACTGACAGAGCAAAATAAAAACGAGTGGAGCTCGAAAGCAAAAGAACAGTGGCTCAGTTCTCTCTCACAAACATACAACTACTTCAATAGCTGTGAAGGAATTGATAGTTCTGTTAAATTTCATTTCTAATCCTCTTAGAAAAATTAAAAAGATTTTATGAAAGTATATTAGATGCAAATAAAAACTGATTGAAGAAAATGTAAAAAAAACAACAAATAATAATAATTTAATGGAAACTAAATCTTATTATTGAAGCTTCCTGCAATTCCTGCACTCTTGGGTAAACAGGTGAACTCTAGAAGCAGAGAACCTCGAACCGCTGGGGGGACATTGAGACTGGGTTGCTGTAAGCCTGGTACTCAAAACTCAACTTTTTTTTCTTTTCTAAAAAAAAAAAAAAAAAAAAAAGAAAAAAAAAAACCCGTAAAATCGAAAAAACATAAAACGGATGAATGTAAGTCAGTGAGCGTCTGTACAAATTCCACGAGCTTCAGACATCTTTCTCTTTTGTTGGGTGATTTCCGAACTTCGAACATTTGTAACGTACTGTTAGGGCGGAGTGTACCGTTATGACTTGCTGAAGGTCGGATGAGCGTTTTGTACAATTTTGTACAATAAATAAATAAATAAATAAAAATGTTGATGTCATCTCAAATCAGTGATTCTTACCTTGCTAAATTACACAGTGTAGTTCTTTATTTCATCTTCAAATCCAGGTCATCAGATGACTTCATGTTATTGCCACATTAATGTTTCTGAGATTAAAACACTGCCTCTAGAGATTTGTTTTACACTATGGTCACTAAGCATAATGGGCACAATGCTTGATCCCTTATTACTCTGGCACACATATCACTCTCGATTAGGATAAGTCACAACTCATCAGACCACATGATCTTTTTCCTTTACTCCAGAACTAATCCTTCCGCAGCTTAATAAAACTAAAGCCTTTTCTTTTGATTAGCTTCATCACCAGTTGGTTTTCCTATAGCCACACAGCTGTTTAGTCTCAATCCTGTGAGTCCTCATTGCATTCATCACTCACTCTCTCACCCATTTACCAAACTGCTTCATCCCTAGGCTTGCGGGGAGGCTGGAGCCTATGTCAATCAACAATGGGTGAAGCTCATCAGATAACTGTCGAACCAAAACGCGCAGCCATTTACACTAACCAGCCTCCTAGCAGCCAGTTAGCTTAATGTGTATGTCTTTGGACTGTGGGAGGAAACCGGAGTACTTGGAGGAAACCCAAATGCACTCGGGAGAACATACAAACCACACCATAGCACCCAAGCCCAAAACTTGAACCCGGGACTTTCTTACTGTGAGGCAGACATGCTAATTACTACACCACCGTGTTGACATTCTCATCGCATTCAGTGTGGAAATAATTTTAGTTTCACCAGTAAACAGAGCCTAGAAGTCTACTGTTGAATTTTCTTTTATAATTTGATTTCACCAAGTGGTTAAGTAATTTCGTATGACAGTCAGTCAAAAATTTTTTTTCCAATCACAGTTGACACTTCAGCACTATCTCTCCAGGTTTTAATAATGTGTTGGATGGTTCCTAAATCAGTTCCAGTAATTTGTTTAGTTGCTGTCTTTACTTGAAGCAGGCCAATAATTTGACCTTTATGAAACACAGCATCCTCTATTCAACAACCAAGTGATATGTACTCCGACATTAGTCTGCATTAGTATGGGCTCAAAGAACTGCTGCCAGCTGAAACATAATCACTGCAGTAGCTATCCAGTCAGTCTCTTTAGTATTTGCTTATTTCAATCCAAATGGTGACTCACTTTTTGGTCTGACAGTGAAGACACATAATAGTAACAGAGCAAAGACAAAATTTGGAGACAATTTTATTTTCATTCATTTATTTTGTAAACCATGTCACGGGGAGGCTTGCACCCATCTCAGCTGACTCTGGGTGAGGTTGGGGTACACCCTGGCTAGCTCACCAGACCTCTGCAGGGACAAAACTCCCACAAGCATTTACACTCACAACCAGGGGAGATTTCGAACATCCAATTAACCCACTGTGCATGTTTTTGGACTGTGGGAAGAAACCGGAGTACCCGGAGGAAACCCACGCAAGCACAGGGAGAACATGCAAAGTCCACACAGAGACGCCCAGGCTGGCAATCAAACCCAGACCTTCTTGCTGTGAGGCGGATGTGCTAACCACTGTGCCGCACAAATTGTATTTTATTTGCGATATTATTAATGCAATAATTTTGGTTTTAACTATGTAACCTCTTATTATGCGGCTATACATAATTAAAAGGGCAAGCCAGACAGTGTGATTGAATGATCTAAGTAGTCTGAGGAAATGATCCACTGCTGTTTACAATGGCATCTCCAAACTCATTGGCATGCACTGATTAAGCACAGAGGAAGTTTGTATGGGAATATGGTGCATGACACAGTACTTATTCACAGTGACAGATGAAGACCTCTCAAAGAACCATATTCAATCCATTTGTTGTGGCCTGAATATAACAACCATTTCTTGTAATGATTGGGAACTCTCCCAAGTTTCCAAATTAATGAATAGTTCATTGCACTGAAAGCCAAAGACCGAAGAGCTTCTCAACAGCAAAACAGTATTATGAAGGCTGTTCTGCCATTTGCTCAGCACTTCAGACTGGGTATAATAAACAGTGCTACAATTCAGCTAATATTATTCTTTATTACACATTTATGTTTGCCCAAAATCTCCCTGCCTCACTGAAAGCTAACTGAACACGGGATATATTATTCTAGCATGATAGGTGTAGTGGCCTTAAAAAAAGAAAAAACTACTTTGGATCCCTTTAAACAGTCTTTACTGTCATTAATAATCAGTAGCACTAGGTAAAAATCTTCTATTCATTCATTCTTAATCCTAGTAGGGTTGCGCGGAGGCTGGAGATAACCTTGGCTGAGTGATGGGATGTAGGTGGGGTACACTATCAACGATTGCCAGGCCATCACAAGGCCAACAGACACATACAACCATTCATACTCACACTCATGCCTTGGTGCAGTTCGGAACAGACAATTATCTTAATGTGCATGTCTTTTTACTGTCGGAGGAAACCAGAATACCCAGAAAAAAACCACACAAACAACATGGAAGCTCCACTTGGAAATACACTCCACTAAACTCAGGACTCGAACCAGTGACCCTGTCGCTATGAGGCGGCTGTACTAGCCACTTCACTACTGTGCCAACCCAGGTTATTGTTAGGTTTTGCCTTTTTGAGTCATGTAGTGAATACTAAGAGAAGACTTTCGTACTGACCTAAAATTCTGTGCAGTTAGTTTTTGATACACCTCCCCTGCAAACTTCCACTCAGAGTTGACCTTACCTCACAAGGCCTGAGAGAAAACCAATAAAACAAAGCACACAGCCATCATCCAGCACTTCTCTTATTTATTTCACCACTTTTTGATTTTGATATCTTGTATTAACCCGTACGGGAAAAATTTCCTCTGCATTTAACCCATTCAAAGTGAACACACACACACACACACACAAAGCAGTGAGATGCCACACACATTGAGCAGTTGGGGATTAGGTGCCTTGCTCAACGGCACTTCTGCAATTTATATGGAGGAAGGGAAGGTGCATCTCTCTCTCTCCCACCACCAGAACCATTGACCTTTCGGTCTCAAAGTCGCTTCTTTGACCATTAGGCTATGGCTGACCCCCTTACAGGGGTTTATATACATAAGCAATCATTGGAGTAGGGCAGCATCAGCTCAAAGAAAGCGTGATGCCCTGTTCACAGGATTGGCTGATTAGAGATCGATCACCTGTCCAGGTGTGGCTTATTAGAATGCATTTACCAGAAAAGTCTTTCTGATGTTCTACATGCGAGGCTTTGTTTACAAAAAGCATAAAAAAGAAATAAAAGAAAACGAGTAAAGTCTACCCAATTTTACCTAACAGTTCCATACAATAATAATCAAAAAATCTTTTAAGATCCAGTTAATGTCATAGCGCATCATTAAATAGCAAACAGAAATGTCATTTGTTTTTCGTTCTCGCTGAAGCAGGTGAATATACAGAGCGAGAATCTTGAAGTCTGTGATCAGATGAGAGTTTAAGGTGATACATGACGTGTGGATTTCTGCATGTGCAAAAGCAGCAGTGTCCCATTACCTAATATGAGGCTTTGTGGGAGAGTCATTGCTTTCTACAAAGGAATCCATGAATTACCAATTTATTCCATATACCTGCCATTAGCTGTCCAATACTTGGATGGATGTCTCACTTAGGCAACCATCTTCACCTATGCAAATATTAACTCTGGCTTATGTGATATCCACTGGCGTCCAGGTTTGTCTGGTTTTCTCTAAATAAAATAATTTATGCCACAGTCTGATTGAACTCTTAAATCTGTGTGACTAGAAAGCATTAAATACAGCATAATTTGGGCAGTAGATCCAGGTGCAAGGCAAATCAAAGGGATTTTATTATTATTATTATTATTATTATTATTATTATTATTATTATTATTATTATTATTGTTGTTGTTGTTGTTATTGCAATTCTGGTAAGACACTGTATAGTAACAGGTTACATAAAGAGCAGTGAGGAAGACACTGTAGATATATATGAAATATATGAATAAGGCAGTGCTTCTCAAATAGTGGTGTGATGCCGGGGGAGCGCGCATGACCCTGGGGAACATGCTTTTCTGGAATACTGTACGAGAATTGAGTGTAATTGCACCTCCACTCCAGTAGATGGCAGTGGTGCTCTCGTTGTCGAGCTATGGTGTAGCGGTTTTCCGCACGAGCAAACGATATGAAGTAGAGTAAACAACCCCTCAAGAAACAACATGAGAAAGGTGGTGAGAGACGAAAATATTAAATCATAAATAAGTTGAATGAGTTTAAATAAAAGATGTATATTTTTAACTCCAAAGCACATTGGTGCACTTTAAATCTTTTCAATTACATATTTTAAAAAATGTTAATGAAGATTTTCTTTATTGTAAGTTGAACTATATTTCTTTCTTTTTTGTTATTAACATTAATAAAGATACAATGTTATGCAGAGGTGTACTAATAATTTTATAGACAAATACAGTAATACTATTTATAGTCGTTGGCGTGAAATGGTTTTTCTTCCTAGAGGGGGCGCCAGAGAAAATAATTGAGAAGCACTGGTATAAGGCAAAGAGGCACAATGGAAAGGTATTCACTGTCCTCGGTTATCTACAATGATCACAAGTTTGAACAGACACCATTCATGGCAGGGGGTAAACGGATAGTGGACACTCTTTCCCCGTCACTAACAGTGATACTAAACAATCATGGGCATCTGCGAGCTCATGCATGCAGAAGATGACACATAAAGCTTTCCTCTGCGTGTCCTCCACTGCCCTGTGATGCTGCATGAGTAGCATTTGAGGAAAAATGAGGTCATCACATGTCTCAAAGTCTCCTTCCAGGAGGTCATTTGATAGGAGAGAATTGACTAAAGGGTGAAGGATGGCAACAGCAATTTTAGAGAGAAAACAGGTGGAATAAAGACAGCTACATTAAAAAAAATCATGGAAACTGTTACAGTACCAAGGGAGAAATAACTCTATGTACAGAACTCAAAAAAGTCAGTCTCTACATTAAGACTCAGCTTCTATTCTAATCTTGAATACATGGTAATCTGGTTCTCAGGACAGAAACCATGATGGTACAACTTGGTGGTGGTTTTTTTCATAGAAAAACTTCTTATCACCCACTCATTTCCCAAATCATTTAATCCTACAGGATTGTGGGAGGATTGAGCCTGTATCAGCAACTTTAGGGAAAGACTAGATACACTCTGTCCATCACTGGACCAACACACACACACACACACACACACACACACACACACACACACACACACACACACACACACACACACACACACACACCTATTCACAGTCATACTTGCACTTTGGGGAAATTTGGAATAGTGAATAAGCCTGATGTTCATGTCTTTGACCGGTAGGAGGAAACCAGAGTACCTGGAGAAAACCCACGCAAGCACGGGGAGAACATGTAAACGAAGAACCTTCTTAGTGTGACACGGACTGCTAACCACTATGCAGCCCATAGAAGAATTAATTAACACATAAGGGTAGTAGCCAAAAGAAGAAGAAGAATGATGTTAACACCATCACAGCCATATGTGCAGGTTAAGCTTCCTATTCTGTTCAGATGAGTTGAATGTCCCTTGCTGTTATAAAAGCTGAAAAGAATTATGTGATTTTTTTTTTTTTTTTTTAATGAGGTGACTCGTAAGGTGAAATGAGGTGACTTCCCACTGGCTTGTGGAATTCTGAAGTCTTGGAGATTTGTGTTCATTAAACAAAAACCTTAATATATTAGGCCATCGGGGTCGCAGAAGCCTGTGTACCAGGCACTAATTTGGGAAATCCAGAGGCTTGTTTCAAGGAGAGTGTCCGGCATAAAATCTGCACCAAATCAAACATGCAGATTCAAAACTAAATGTTCCTAGTGGACTGATCAACTCTAGATAACAATGACCACCACCAGTGCTGTTGGCCAGTAGGGTATCAGCAAAAATCTGGTAGAGTTGTTTCCAACAAGAAGGAGAAGGGGGGGAGGGGTTTGCATAAAGATACAGAGAGGGGGGGTTGGGGGTGGGGGTGGAAATTAGGCATGTCCAAGTCAGAGGAGGGCCCTTGAATGCTGGCACAAAATGCTGGAAAGACCTGGGCTGGTATGATGGAGCAGAACAGGTACAAGAGACCAGGTAGAAAGAGAGTACGGCCAGGAACATCGGCTGTGGATTCAAGTTTCTTCCCCATAGTGTGGATGTGAAGAGAAATGGTGCAGGGGGTAATCATGAAGAAAAAGCTCATCAGAAGTGTGGTGGAACTGAAGAAAAAGTGATGAGTGTCAGGCTGTAAATTACTCAAATTATTGGTGCAGATTCTCCATAAATCTGCATGTAAGCTGGAGGTGAAAGGAGACTTCTGGAGGGAGTTAATTAAAGTGGTTGAAAGTGTTCCCAGGGATGAAAGACTGGTGATGGAAACAGACCTCAGCTGGCATATTAGTGAGGGGGACAGAGATTATGAAGAAGTGATGGACAGGTAGGGAAATGCTGAAGAGCAGATGGTAGCAGATTTTGCTAAAAGAATAGAAATAGCAGTCATTAATATATTAAGAAGAGGGAGGAGGTGGACAATGTCCTATGCAGGAGACACTAATTTTAATTTAAAAGATTAGTTACTGTAAGAAGATGGCAGGGAATAGTGTTGGTAAACAGCACCTGCTGGTGGTCTGTAGGAGTGAAGACATGAAGGAAAGTGAGAAGTGAACCAAAGATCAGATATCTGATGCAAAAGAAAGAAGAGTGCTGTGTTAAATTCAGAGAGAAGATAAATTATGTTGGCTAGCAGGAAGAAGTTGCTGGATGACTGGTCAGCTTCAGTAGTTTTAGTGAAGGATAACACTAGGAGGGTATTTTAAGTGGCATCTGTACTAAGAAAGGAGGACAAAGAGACTTGGGGATGGAATGAGGAAGTTCAGGAAAGCATCAGAGAAAGAGATGAAGGAAGTAGACTGGTGCACAATGAGGTGGAGCACAAAGTAAAGAGAGACTTGGGAAAATTTAAGAAAGAGGCCTAGAAGTTGTAGAGAAAAGATATATAACAACTGCTGAGACAGAGGGGGCAGTGGTGGGCTAATAGTATAGGGTGCTGGATCGCTGATCCTAAGGTTGGGCGTTTGAGTCCCACTCTCCATAAGGTTGTCACTGTCCCCCCAGTGCAACTAACTGGGTTATCAAAGGCCGGCCATGTCTCTGACTGTCTATGGTGTATTCTGCTCTTGCCCATAGTCGGCTGGGATGGGTGCCAGCCTCCCCGTGACCCTAATTATGATTAAGTGGTTACAGAAAATGAACTGAACTGAGACAGAGTTGCTGGTTGATAAAGAATACAGAGGGTAATGTGCTGATGAGTGAGGAGAGTGTGTTAAGGTAGAAAGTGTATTTTTTCCCAACGCACATGAATGAAGACAATAAGAAAAACAGTTGGAGAATGTGGAGATGGTGACCAGGAACTGCTAGAAATTAGTAAGGATGAAATGAAAGCAGCTATGATGAGGATGAAGAGTGGAAGCAAAGAGGAGTGTAGTTAAACGAGACAGAGGACATGTGTGTGAATAAGCTGAAGGGTGATGGAAGAGCGCAGATGCAAGAAATAGAGGCGATGGAGGTAGATGAATTGAAATACTCGGGGTCGACCATTCAAGGTAACGAGAGTGTAGTAAAAAGTGAAAAACAGAGCACAGGCAGGGTGGCTAAAGGGTGGTTAAAGTGATTTGGGATGGAAGGGGGAGGGGAAATGTTTGTAAGACAGTCGTGAGGTCAACTATGCTGTATTGCTAGGAAATGGCTGTGCTCACAAAAAACAGGAGGCGGAGCCAGAAGTGGCAGAGATGCTGTGATTGCTTCTCTCTGGGATTGACAAAAATGGACAGAATTAGAAATGAAAATGTCGGGGCTTTCGACTTGGGCATCTACAAGGTTGGTGAATATTAACCCAAAGTTGCAAGTTAGAATCCGACGGGGCAGACAGCGCTTTCCCTCCGAGTGTATTAGACCGCTTTCAGATACGCATGGCACTGCAGTTGAAATGGCTAGCATTGCATATCACGGAGGGGGCATGTGCATGCTTTCGGCTGTTCCTGATCAGTGGTGGTCGTGTGATAGGGAAGGCAATACCTGATAGGTGAGAATTAAATACAATTAAATTATGGAGTCTTCAATCCACCCCCCCAAAAAAATAAAAAATAAATAAAAAAAAGAGAATGTCAGAGGGACAGCACGGATAGGAGAGTTTGGGGATAACACGAAGGATATCACCTTGAGATGGTTTGAGAATGTTCAGAGGAGGATCACGATATATTGGTAGTGCAATGTTTTGAAAATGGAACTGCCTGATAGGAGGAGAATAGTAAGACCAAATAGGAAAGTTATGGACGTGGTGAGGGAGGACATGCAGGTGATTGTTGTGATGGAGAGGGATGCGGAAGTCAGAGTGAGATAGAAGATAGAGAAGGACGATCTGCATGGTGACCCCTAATGGGAGCAGCTGAAGAAGTCAAGCACTTATGACAGGCAAGGAGGCCTGGTGTGAGTCCGTGTCCTAGTTGATCTCAAAAGTATTCAGTGGTGTTGTGAAGACTGTGCAGTGTTCTTCAGTTCTTCTTCACCAACATTAGCAAACCATGTCTACTTAGCTCTTATTTAAAGTGAAATGGTAAACTCCAAGTGGAGGAGTTTAAGTATCTTGGGGTCTTGTTTACGAGTGAGGGAAGGATGGAGCGAGAGATTGACAGACGGATCGCTGCAGCCTCTGCTGTTAAGCGGTGCCTGTACCGGTCCGTCGTGGTGAAGAAGGAGCTGAGCCGCAAGGCGAAGCTCTCAATTTACCAGTCGATCTACGTTCCAACCCTCACCTATGGTCACGAGCTTTGGGTAATGACCGAAAGAACAAGATCACGGATACAAGCGACTGAAATGAGCTTCCTTCGCCAGGTGGCGGGGTTCTCTCTTAGAGATAAGGTGAGAAGCTCCGCCATCCAGGGAGAGCTCGGAGTAGATCCGCTGCTCCTCCGCATTGAGAGGGGCCAGTTGAGGTGGCTCGGGCATCTGGTCAGAATGCCCCCCGGAGACCTCCCTGGTGTGGTGTTTCGGGCATGTCCAACCGGGAAGAGACCCCGGGGTCGACCTAGAACACGCTGGAGGGACTATGTCTCTCTGCTTGTTTGGGACCGCCTCGGTGTCCCCCCAGGAGAGTTGGAGGAAGTGGCTTGGGAGAGGGATGTCTGGACCTCTTTGCTTAGGTTTCTGCCCCTGCGACCCGACCCTGGACTAAGCGGAAGATGATGATGATGATGATGATGATGATGATGATGGTAAAACTGTCTATTTAGAGTTAACATACCAAATCTGGGCAGCACATTGGAGCAAGAACATCCTGCGTTTGATTCCCAGGTTTGGGTGTTTCTGTGTGAGGTTTGCATGTTTTATTCTTTCATGTGTGGGTTTCCTCCGGGTCTTCCGGTTCCTCCAGTTTCCTCTCACAGTCAAAAGACTGTGTAAGGCTGCTTGGCTGTTCCAGAATTCCCCTAGATGTAAGTTTGTGTGTGAATGGTCGTGTAAGTGTATCGGTCCAATGATGAGCCAGGGTGTACCCTTCACTCACTGTCGGATGAGATAGGCTCAATCTGATCTGCAGCACTAGTAGGAATGAGCAAGTGAATGAGGGAGTAAGAATTCATTCATTCATTCATTCATTTTCTGAACCGCCTAGTCCTAATTAGGGTCACATGGAGGCTGGTGCCCAGCCCAGCCGACTCCGGGCGAGAGCAGAGTACACCCTGGACAACTCACCAGGACATTGCAGGGCAGAAACACACTGACGGCTATGCAGCTCCTTTTGTCAACAATCAGCAATGGCTCTTTTACATGAACGTCTCACCAGGGAGAGTGAGAGACATGGCTGGCCTTTGATAACCCAGTCAGCTGCACTGGGGGGGTCAGTGACAACCTGTTGAGAGTGGGGCTTGAACCCCCAACCTTGGGATCAGTCATCTAGCACCTTACCACTGCCCCTGAGAGTAAGAATTCCAAATGTAAAATCAAGATATGTTCTGCATACATTGGCATTTATAATCATTATTTGGTAATCTTTCTGCATCACGATATCTTGGGCATCATCAGGGCGGCTCCCTTTATATATATATATATATATATATATATATATATATATATATATATATAAACCAAAAATAAAAGGACAGGACAAAGACTTTCTATTGAAACTCCATTTATCACTACAGATCTGTTTCGAGGGGTGGTGAAACCATCCTCTCTCTTCAGGTGATTATAGAAGAATCTATATACATATACACATATATACATACATATATATACATATATACATACATATATATATACATACTTACATATATATATATATTTATTAATGTGATAATACATTTAATGTGAGCACTTGACTATGAAATAATATCTGGTCAACAACACATTGTGCAAAAGGTATTTTATACACAATTGTGTGGTTCACCGGTTAAAATCGAATAACCTCTTTCAAGATTGCCATATTTCTTTAGAAACGGTAATGAAAGGGACCCTCACATGACTCTTTCTCTTGGTTCAGCTCCTGAAACTCAGTCAGTGTCATCTTCATCACCCCTTTCCCTTACCTCCATAAAGAAGAGCGTATAAAACGCCACATCTTCTGGATACCACTGGCTAGTTATTTGTGGCTGCAGTTGCAAGAGCTTTGTGCCTCAGACAGCAAATCAGAGCCTGGAGATCCTTCCGGAACTTGGAATACATGTACATGTCAATATAAATAAAAGGAATGTGGAAAATTGCTGACTTAGCAAAGAGGCTAGCCAAGATACGACTAAGTGGGTGTATGTGGTAGTCCCAGGCAGACCACAAAAAGATGAGTGTACTGGGGCGAGGCCAACAAGATAGGCCATCGAAAATGAGCAACACTTACAGAGTGACATTGAGGAAGTGTGAAGAATATGACAATGGTGTAAAATAATGTATATATTTGAACGTCCAGATTTTGCCTGTAAAAAAAAACAAACAAACAAACAACAACAAAAAAAAACACCTGCATTATCCTGTATTCAATCGTTCGCTTGGGTGTACTAATTTAGAAACGGAATGTGTGAACGTGGCATACGTACTTGATTACAGGGAACATTTGTCAATAACTGCACATTTTTATTTTTACAACTATATGTCAGTGTTTTTTTTAATCATGATAAAAATGATAGTAGTTTTCAGACTCTTAAGATCAGCCCATACTTTTGTAACTGCCCCAGTCCAAGAGAGGTGATCCAGTCCAGAACAAGTAGAAAAACAAGCCTGTGGCTATGACAAAGCCAAGCTAATGCTTACTGATGCGATGAGCCGGAAAACCCTTGTGTCAGCATTTTTCTTTGTAGTGTTTACTGATTTATCTGCCATTTGTACAGCCAAGTAAGATTTCATCTGCTCACATAAGACTGAAAAATATATCCACCAATTTATCAAAGACTTAGCGCATGCAAAGTTGAGATTAATCAACAGTCTAAGCATTAATGATAAAGGAATAAGGAAATCTTGTCATATCTGCGATCTAAAAAAGGCTTAGCCATAAAGATAAGGCAGGAATGGACAACTACGATCAGAAACAGGGCAAGCGGTGAGGAGGGCGCAATAGTGTGATGGAGCCCATGAATGGGTTAAACATCCTAAAAAGGCAGGACTCCAGCCTCCCTGCCTTACTGTGACCTGGACTAAAAGATTGGAATGCTGAGGTTGGCCAAGCTGGGGCATTCCACGCTGAAATTGACATACAGTACTTTGATGATATTGATGAGCCCTGATAACTGGATCAAGAATTCATCTTCTGCACCAAAAATTATATGATGATATGATTGCTCTTGTTACAATTGTGTCATCGCTGTCTGCTCCGTCTACTGAAGATCACGCCAACAAGACTTCGTGATATCTGTCCACATGCCTATCTGTTGGAACAAGTTGAAGACACAGCTGCTCTCAACCCTCTCCACCTTTCAGAGTGATGAGACACTTGCAGAATGGCCAGACTCTTCCTGTTCATGTTTAAATTAGCAGATACCTGATTGGATAATTAAGAGCACGGATTAATGCTTCATCCCCCAATGAGGCCAGTCATGTGTCTCCCTGTCTGGTGAGAGGCATGTAAAAGAACCGTTGCTGTTATTTGTACAGAGTAGGCCATTGGCAGGGTACACCAAGGACAACTCACCAGGCCATTGCAGGGCCAACACTTACACAACCACTCATACTGATGCGTGACTTGGTACAGCTAATTAACCTACTCGGCATGTTTTTGGACTGTGGGAGAAAACCAGAGTATCCACGGATAACATGCAAACTCCACACAGAGACGCCCAAGCTGGGAATTGAACCCAGAACCTTCTTGCTGTGAGGCAGACGTATTAACTACTACACCACCCCCTCATGTCATCATCATGAGTTTTTAATCATCAATCAAGACGATCGAGGCTTTTCCAGAAGCAGCCATGCAAACCCAAACCATGACACTGTGCTTCATAGATGAGCTCACACATTCTGGATCTTGAGCAAAGATTTAGCAGAGTTTTGCTAAAGAGCGGCATGGTGGCGTAGAAGTTAGTACTGTAACCCCCCACCCATTTGCCGTTCAGCTCTCACGCCCCCACATACTTGCAAATTAATTGCAAACCCGGAAGTTCCTGGCATGTGATTAAAATTTAGCCAATGGCTGATAGCGTTTATTTCTCCCTCCTGCTGATTGGTTGTAGATGATGTGTACACCTCTTTTTTTTTCCTCCTTCGTGCATATCATCAACATGATTGCTTGAATTGTGAATTCAGGATTTTTTTGTGTGTTTTTAATGATTATTTAAGCCCTATGATGTCACTCAAATGGCCTGCATCTTCTCTAGCTTCTGGTAAGGAGCCTAAGTGCTTTATTTATTCATAAATATTATTACAGTACAAAATTACAAAGTTTTGACTGAATCATTACTACATTTTACTGAATTATTACTGTATTAATGAGTAAGACTGTCTATAGAATGTGTTTAACAAGCATATTTTAGTGCACGTAATATCATACATAGGGTTTTAAAACCACGTCAATAATTTGTGGATTTTCAGGATCTGCGGGAAGGGCTGGGATGGAACCACTGTGAATAACGGGGGGTTACTGTACGTCTGACTCACAGTAAGAAGGCCCTGGGTTTGATTCCTGGGGCTTAGGTGCTTCTGTGCTCTCCCCATGCTTGTGTGGGTTTCCTTCCACGATCCAAAGACATGCACATTAGGCCAAGTGCTGTGTTTTGTGTGGACTTAATATTTTTGCTCATATTTCTGCTCATCATATGATGACCTTTCCCCTTCCATGTGAAGATGATTGACTGTTTGTCGTGTATTGTAATGTTGTTTCAGATATTAAAAGACGCCAATTACCTCGTGGAGGAAAACAACTTATTTTATTGGTCCAACTAAGATGGAGTTCATGCATACGCAGTAGCATACAGACCTTTAAATAACATAACTACCCAATATTGTAAATGGAACATATGCAACACTCTTTCTCCCTTAAGTTCAACCATAGTTACAAGCATAATGTCAATAATGTCAACCCTTGTCCAGAACTTAACACTTCACATTTGTGGCACATTATCTAACAATTGTCAATTACACCATACTGAAAATTAGAACAATTGGTTATAGTTGAATTTCATAACATTCACAATAATTTTCATTGATAAAGTCAAATATTATATAACAAAGTAATTATCACATTGAGCAGCATTCGGTGTACACTCAATTGACAATATTACAAATTCAACTTTTCCGGTAGTTTCACTGTATGACCTGAGCGTCGCACCACCACAGGCCTAGATACAGTGACAGTTCTGTCATCTGAAGCCATGGATATCTGGTCAGTTGGGCTTTCCTCAGTGTCATTCTGTTCTGGAGTCGGAACGACAGACGATGTTGGTATGATGTCAAGAGGCAAGGGTGGTGATGGCACTGTTGAAACAGGGGATGACGTAGCAGATATACTTTCCTCATTTGGATGTCATTATGATGATCATGATGTCGACGCCAGATGCAACCATCATGTAACTTAACTGTATATGTGGCAGGGCCTAATTTCTCCTCAGTTACCCCTGGTTGCCATTTTGGTATTCTCTGAAAATTCATATCCCATACAGAGACACTAATATGGAAAACACGGTCCCTGGCATGTGAATCATGTCTCTCGATTTCAGACAATTGCTTTGCAAGAACTCGAGCATGTGTAAAAGGCAATACCAAATCTAGTCGTGTTCTAGGTCTTCTCTTGTACAGTAATTCTGCTGGCGACTGTCCAGTGGTGGTTTGTGGTGTGACTTGATTAGCTGATAGTATACGATACAGACGATCTTCCAGGTTACCCGAAGATAGTCTGTACTGCTCACTCGGCTGATCCATTTCTAGCCGGATGGTCAGGTGAACATGTTATGTGCTTTATACCATTCATTTTACAAAAGTTCTGGAACAGACTACTGGTGAAGCGGATACCGTTGTTGGAGATAATGGTGACGGGCAAACCTAACGTCGCAAATGTTTGGCGCAATTTTGTCAGAGTGACGTCTGTGGTAGAGGAGGGCACAATATGTGCATCAATGTACTTGCTATGTTTAAACGTACCCCTATGTAATAAAGTCAATGAAAAAAAGGGTTGAGATTGTGTTGTTCCATTATTTGGTTCAAAATAATGTCACATTTCCAGTTCCAATCCAAGACAGATTCAAATAATTCCATTAAATTCTTTTTTATTATTACTCAGCAGTGTTATGTATACAAATAACGTGTCAGTAAGAATTTAGGACATCGTGCTCCTGAGTGGCACATTGACAAGTGTGTGTCAGGATGGTGACTATTTACCTGGAGATCGCAAGTTCAAATCCAGTTCAATGCCACAACCGTCGGTGGCCAGGAGCTAATTGGCCGAACTCTCCTAGGAGAGATGGCATATGGTCACTTCCCTGTCACTCATAGCGATCGCCAGCCAATGACGGGCGTCTATGAGATCATTTGTATGAGGGAACAGCTAGCGCGTTCCCGCCACGTGTGTTGGACCGCTCTCAAATGCGCATAGTGCCGCAGTTCGAAAAGAGGTGGGTAGCTAGCACTGCAAGTCATGGTGGGGCCACGTGCATGCTTTTGCCCATCCCTGGTCGCTGGTATTCGTATGATAAGAAAGGCAAAACCTGAAGGGTGGGAATTGGATACGAATAAATTAGGAATAAAATAATAAAAAAAGCACATGCAACATCAGTTATCATTTAATGAATCAGGAAACAGTGCCCATTTATTTTAAATAAAATGTTGAGGGCATAAAGTCAATTTTAAGTGTTTAGATCACGGAGTCTTTAGATAAGTGTCATATTACTAACAAGTCCAAAGCTGACTAGTGTAATTAAGCTCAAATCCACTTCATCTGTTGTCATGTGTTGATAACAGTAGTTTATTCTGTGAGAGATTCAATCTTTATTGACAGTTGTATTACTTATTCCATTAAATAACCATAAGACAAACATTATTAAGTGTAAAGAACATTAATAATCATGTTGTTGGGCGGGCAATGGTGAGGAGCTGCTGGTAGATTTGAAAGCAGGACAAACAGAACTCCAAGGTTAGACCTACTTCTGCCCCAGTTGAGCGAGCTGTGAAGAAAAGGTACAGAAGGTATATTAGTGAGGTGACTTTTCACAAAAATATTTAAAATGGTGATACAAGCAAGAAATTTGGCACAGAAGCTCAAATGAAACTACAGTGGAGCCTCGGTGCTCGGACTTAATCCGTTCCAGACGGCTGCTCGTATTCCGATTTGTTCGGATTCCCAATTCACTTTTCCCATTACAAATAATGTAAATGGTCCCAATCCGTTCCGTCGTCTTTTGAACAGATGTAAATGGTACTGTAACAAATGCCATAGGTCCTCAAATTAAGTGAAAAAATCATTGAATACAGTACACTGTTATGGTCTGTGTTGTGAGAAACTCTAACTTTTCTGTGGTTTTAATTTTGTGTGTTATGGTTTCTCTCTCTTAAAAGAGTTGTGCATTGAAATGTGTGTTGGAGAGGGGCATGGCTCTCACAAGCCGGTAGAATGCTAAAGACACATACCTGACTCCATTTAAATCACTGGCTATAAAGACTAGCAGCGCCATGGTGCTGGTGCTAGAAGATTGTCCCTTTCCCCGTGATCTCTCTGGCTCTCAGCTCTGTCCTCCACCAGATCCTGCTTTAGTTTGATTTCTGTATTTCTAGTGCTCTAGTGCCCATGCTCTAATGCCTTCCTTCCCTGTGATCAATAAAGTGCAACCGTTTTCATAGATGAAACGGGGAAATCGTGGTCACTGTAATAGAGATGCGGAAAAACTCGGAAATCAAACTAAAGCGGGAATTGGTGGAGCACAGAGCTGAAAGCCAGAGAGGGACAGTCTTCTAAAATCGGGAATGGTACTGTTAGTCTTTATAGCCCGTGATTAAATGGAATTAGGTGTGCGTGTTTAGCACTCCACTGGTGTGTGAGAGCCATGCCCCTCTCCAACTCGCATTTCAACGTGCAACTCCTTGGTGAGAGACTAAAATTAAACCCTAAAATTCAAACCACAGAAAAGTTAACGCATAAAAAAAAATAAAGATAAGAATTTTAACCTTTGTGGTGGTGAGCAGTTGGCATACGTAAATGTTGGCGAGGAAGTGAGAAGCGGATTCCCTTCCATAACAGCTTCAGGTAAATCAGCCAAAGGTGTTTTTTTCTCTTGCTACCGCTTTGCATAGATGAGTCTTTTCTTGAAGAACATTTCTAACATGACTTCTTTCTGCTTTCTTTTCAAAACCTTACGGAAGTGGCTCATAACCTCATCGTTAAAGGTGTTCACAGCGCTGCTAGCGCTTTAGCTTAGCTTTCATACATCCTCTTCAGCTTTGTTTAGGCGATTATGTCTATAAGCCGATCTGTGGGTTTTCTGTTCGGTACTCTAAATCGTATTTGTCGCTGGAGGTGGTATATGGCGTTAGTGATTAGATAGCTTTAGTGCTAACTTTAGTGCTTGTGATACTATATAGTACTGTATCAACAACTTTCAGCCTTCCCCAGGACAGCTTTTAGGGTGATACATAGTATGAACAACTTCCGGACTTCCCCAGGACAGCTTTATGAGCCTGATGAACCACTAGGCTTGGGTGTAAAAGCCCAAACAGACCTTACATGGTATCATTCCCCAGAACATACATAGTATCAACAACTTCTGGAAGTCACGCACTTTTCCTCCCTCTTGGTCTCGTTTTTTCTCGCGCGTTTCTAGAGTTCAACTTCTGGTTTTTGTTTGGTTTCCCGGATGGAAGAATTCACGGATTTTTTTGTTCGGATTCCGATTTGTTCGGACTCTAGAGCATTCGGATTTCAAGGCTCCACTGTACATCAAATGACACTGGCCATTAAAAAATTTGATGAAACCCCAAGTGCCGCTAACTGGGTTATCAAAGGCCGGCCATGTCGCTCACTGTCTGTGGTAAGAGGTTTCTGTAGAAGAACCATTGCTGACTTTATTAAGAGGAGCTGCATAGCTGTCAGCATGTTTCTGCTCTGCAATGGCCTGGCAAGCTGTCCAGGGTGTACTCTGCCCTCACCCTAATTAGAATTAAGCGGTTCAGAAAATGAATGAATAAAAAAAAAACCCATTTTTTTTAATGATCTGACAATTTTATAATATAATATTATTCATATTACAATAGTATAAATAAACTGTTGTTAAGTTTTCACTACACCAGAGGTTCACTGAAACATCTCATAATAAATGCATGTAGAAAGGGTGAACATTATTTTTATATTATGATTATTATTACGACATGAACACTTAACTTTGTTTAGTTATTGTAGATTGGAGTTTTGATACCTGGTTAACTTTTCTCATTTCTGCTTTCATTTGTATCGTATCTTTGGTCTCGGACCTTTTATATTACTGGGAATAATTTGAAGAAATTCACTTCAACATTACAACATATCTGGGAAAAGAACAAAATTCTGTAGGATTTCCTATTACAACATTATCACTTCTGTTCTCGAATAAAGTACTGGTTAGAAACTCAATCTTGAGAAAAACTGAATGGAATACCAGTGGTTAGTGAAATAGAATATCTTAACAGAATGGTTATACATTTCTGTGTTCTTTCATTAATCATAAAATAATTAACATTTGTACTCCCTCAAATAAGCTATTGTTAAACTCAAATGTCCATGAAATAAAACACTTTCAAAATATATATAATTAAAAAAAATGTGAGCACCCTGATAAATATAAATAATTAAAAAAGGCCAGAGTAATCTCCAAAAAAAGACTGTCTGAAATAACACTTACATTTAATTTAATTTTATCACAAAATTATAAACAGGCTAATCTGAGTATATATATCGAGATATGTTTCGAATTGAATTAAACAAAAATGTAGAAACACTCAGCGTTTTAGTACACTAATTAACACATTTTAATCATACTAAATACAGACCGTACAGACAGCACCTTTCATTTAAATATAGATTCGCTCTTTTGCATCAAAGTGTTTTTTTGCTAAATTATTAACAGAATCAACACTGATCAGGAGTTCGGTGTAATGTCTTTATCAGTAATCTGGATTAAATCGAATAAATATGTAGTATTAAATGAAGCTATTCCTCCTGCATACAACGATATAGTACACCAATCCTGTGTACCTGATAGAGGTGGAAGTATCGCAGTTATTTAGACTGATAATTTAGGCAATATACAAAAAGTTGAACATCAATTTAATGTTTTTCAAGATGGCGCCGGGTGACCTGCAGCCAGTTACAGGAGCTCTTCAGTTTATTTTTCTTTTTTTTCTCTTTTCTATTGTATATAGGCGTGTTTCTTTATCTTTTTTCAAATTTTCTTTTTCTTTCTTCAATCCTGCATCTGGAAAACATACTTTCATGATGCTTTTGTTTTTCTGTGCACTTTCATTTTCACTTTTTGGATCGGCGTCAGGAAACTCATTCACCAACGGCTCTGAGCAACGCAGGTCTTACACACGTGAGACCCTCCTCGGCCTGCGCGCCCCGGCCCTCCTTCACGCGGAAAAGCCCGTTGTTCCTGTGGAAATACGGAGGAAAAGGAGAGGCTGCAGAGGGGGACGAAACACGCGGAGGACATATGTTCCCTCTGTCATCATGGGAAATGTCCGCGCGATCGCCAACAAGACGGAGGAGCTGGCGGCGCTGACCCGGCAGCAGAGGCAGTACCGGGACTGCAGCCTCATGTGTTTCTCAGAGACGTGGCTGAATGAACTCACACCGGACTCTGTGGTTTCTCTTAACGGATTTACACTCGCGCGTGCAGATCGGAGTGTAACGGAGAGCGGTAAGAAGAAAGGAGGGGGTGTGGCGGTCTATGTGAATGAACGATGGTGCCACCCGGCAAACGTGCACGTGAAGGAGCAGCTGTGCACACGGGACCTGGAACTGCTCGCGGTGAGCGCGCGGCCATATTACCTACCGAGGGAGTTTTCACACGTGATTGTGTTTTGCGTGTACATTCCGCCCTCGGCTGATGCGGCGACGCGTGTGGCGTCTACACAGCGCCGTTAATCAGACACAGACTTCGTCACCCCGCGCCATGATTCTGATCAGCGGGGACTTTAACCACGCCCCTCTCTCCGCCTCTCTCCCGGCGTTCACGCATGTCGTGAAGTGCGCCACAAGAGACAATAAAACACTGGACTTACTGTATGCAAATGTGAAGAACGCTTACAGCTCCACCCCTCCCCTACTGGGACGATCAGACCACAACCTGGTCTACCTGCTCCCAATACACACCCAGGGTGCGAAAGGAACCTGCACAGAAGAGGTCTGTGAAAGTGTGGACCGAGGAGACCAACGAGAGGCTTAGGGACTGTTTCCAGACCACAGACTGGAGCATGCTCTGTCACTCCTTTGGTGATGACATCGACGGCCTCACACACTGCATCACCGACTACATGAACTTCTGCGTGGACAGCACTGTGCCAACACGGAGGGTGCGGTGCTTCTCCAACAACCACCCATGGGTCACCCCTGAGCTTAAAGTCCTCCTGAACCAGAAAAAGAGGGCTTTCATCTCGGGGGACAGAGAGGAGCAGAAGAAGGTCCAGCGTGAGCTCCAGTGGAGGATCAGGAGGGCAAAGAAGGACTATGGGAAGAAGATGGAGGAGAAGCTGGCTCAGAACAACGTGCGGGACGTCTGGAGAGGACTAAAGACCATGTCTGGATTTGGGCAGAGTGTCAGAGGGACAGCTGATGGTGACCAGCGCTGGGCGGATGAACTAAACTGTTACTTCAACAGGTTTGATTCTCCCCCCTCCCCCTCTGCACCCCTCCCCGTTCCCTTCCCCTCTTCACACGTCTTCAGACCAGCTGACACCTCCCCCCTCCCCAGGCCAACTTCACTTGACTGCTACAGCCCGACAGACACATCCCCCTCCCTCTGCAGCCCACCCCAGCCCCCCCTCTCCCTCACATCAGCCCAGGTGAGGAGACAGCTGAGGCGACTAAATCAGAGGAAATCTGAAGGACCTGATGGCATCAGTCCCAGGCTGCTGAGGACCTGCGCAGACCAGCTCTGTGTGGTACTATGCTACCTGTACAACCTTAGCCTCAGCCTGGAGAAGGTTCCCGTCCTATGGAAGACCTCTTGTGTGGTTCCGGTTCCCAAAACAGCTCAAGCGAAGGAACCAGCCCACTACAGACCTGTCGCCCTGACCTCCCACCTCATTAAGACCATGGAAAGGCTCCTCCTTGAACACCTCCGCTCTATGGTGAGCCCCACCCTAGACCCGCTGCAGTTTGCCTACAGGCCCAACATCGGAGTAGAAGACGCCGTCCGGGTTAGTCCACCTGGAGATCGCCGGCAGCACTGTGAGGGTCATGTTCTTTGACTTCTCCAGCGCCTTCAACACCATCAGGCCAGCGCGTCTGCGGGGGAAGCTGGAGGACGTGGGAGTGGACGGGCATCTTGCTGCCTGGATTATTGACTACCTTACTAACCGTCCACAGTACGTGCGGCTGCGCGGCTGTAAGTCAAAGGTGGTAGTCTGCAGCACGGGGGCACCGCAGGGCACCGTCCTCTCACCCTTCCTTTTCAACATCTATACCTCGGACTTCATATATAACACAAACAGCTGCCACCTCCAGAAGTTCTCGGACGACTCCGCCATCGTGGGTCGTGTGTCAGAGGGGAACGAGCTGGAGTACCGGTCGGTCATCGTTGACTTCGTGGACTGGTGTGAGCGCAACCACCTGTGCTTGAACACTAGGAAGACGAAGGAGATGGTGGTCGACTTCAGGAGAAGCATTCGAACACACACACACACACACACACACACACACACACACACACACACACACACACACACACACACACACACACACTAGTGAACATCCAGGGACAGGACATTGAGACAGTGGACAGTTTCAAGTACCTGGGTGTTCACCTTAACAATAAACTGGACTGGTAACACAACACCAACGTCCTGTACAAGAAGGGCCAGAGTCGCCTCCACCTTCTGAGGAGACTCAGGTCCTTCGGCGTATGCAGACCTCTGCTCAGGACTTTTTATGACTCTGTGGTAGCCTCTGCAATCCTCTACGCTGCCATCTGCTGGGCCCCGGGCAGCACAGAGCGGGACAGGAAGAGACTGAACAAGCTGGTCAGGAGGGCCAGCTCTGTCCTCGGCTGCCCACTGGACTCTGTGGAGGAGGTGAGTGAGAGGAGGATGGTAGCAAAGCTCACATCCATCCTGTTCAACAGCTCTCACCCACTGCACCAGACTGTAGAGGAGCTGAGCAGCTCCTTCAGTGGACGACTGAGGCATCCTCAGTGCAGGAAGGAGCGCTACCGCAGGTCGTTCATTCCCACCGCTGTCAGACTGTACAACGCCACTTTGTAACTGTCTGTGAAAATACCGGTTATGTGCAATAAAAACCCCGTGCACTTTAATCAACCACATCTACCCCACTGTGACTGTGAACCATATCAACCCATCTACTCTGCACTCAGATTCATGTCTTCTTTTCCTTTCGGCTTTTCCCTTCAGGGGTCGCCACAGCGAATCATCTGCCTCCATCTCACCCTATCCTTTGCATCTTCTTCTCTTACACCAACGACCTTCATGTCCTCCTTTACCACATCCATGAATCGTCTCTTTGGTCTTCCTCTAGGCCTTTTGCCTGGTAGTTCCAGCCTCAGCATCCTATTACCAATATACTCACTATCCCTCCTCTGTACATGTCCAAACCATCTCAATCTAGCCTCTCTGACTTTGTCTCCAAAACGTCTTACATGTGCTGTCCCTCTGACGTACTCATTCCTAATCCTATCCATCCTCGTTACTCCCAAAGAGAACCTCAACATTTTCATCTCTGCTACCTCCAACTCTGCCTCCTGTCTTTTCCCCAGGGCCACTGTTTCTAACCCATACAGCATCGTTGGCCTCAACACCGTTTGTACACTTTTCCTTTCATTTTTGCCGATACCCTCCTATCACACATCACACGGACACTTTTCTCCAACCATTCCAACCTGCCTGCACACGCTTCTTGACCTCTTTTCCACACTCGCCATTGCTCTGGATTGTTGAGCCTAAGTACTTAAAATCCTCCACCTTTCTTATCTCTGCTCCCTGTAATCTCACCGTTCCTCTTTGGTCCTTGGCATTCATGCACATGTACTCTGTCTTACTGAGGCTAATCTTCATTCCCCTCCTTTCCAGGGCATACCTCCACCTCTCTAGATTTTCCTGCACTTGTTCTCTGCTCTCACTACAGATTACAATGTCATCTGCAAACATCATAGTCCATGGGGAATCTTGTCTAACCTCGTCTGTCAGCCTGTCCATCACCATAGCGAACAAGAAGGGGCTGAGAGCTGACCCTTGATGCAGTCCCACCTCCACCTTGAACTCTTCTGTCACACCGACAGCACACCTCACCACTGTCTTACATCTCTCATACATGTCCTGCACCACTCTAACATACTTCTCTGCCACTCCAGACTTCCTCATGCAATACCACAGTTCTTCTCTCGGCACCCTGTCATATGCTTTCTCCAGATCCACAAAGGCACAATGCAGCTCCGTCTGACCTTCTCTGTACTTCTCCATTAACATCCTCAAGGCAAACACTGCATCTGTGGTGCTCTTTCTGGGCATGAAACCAAACTGTTGTTCACAAATGCTGACTTCTGCCCTTAGTCTAGCTTCCACTATTCTTTCCCATAACTTGATCGTATGGCTCATCAACTTTATCCCTCTGTAGTTGCCACAACTCTGCACGTCTCCCTTGTTCTTAAAAATGGGCACCAGCACACTTCTCCTCCATTCCTCTGGCATCCTCTCACTCTCTAAGACCTTGTTAAATGTTCTTGTCAGAAAATCTACTGCTACCTCTCCTAGACACTTCCATACCTCCACCGGTATGTCATCAGGACCAACTGCCTTTCCATTCTTCATCCTCTTCAATGCCCTCCTCACTTCACCCTTACTAATCTTTGCTACTTCCTGGTCCTCAACAGTCACCTCTTCTACTCTTTTTCTCTCTCATTTTCCTCATTCATCAGCTCTTCAAAGTACTCTTTCCATCTTCCCAGCACACTTCTGTCATCAGTCAATACATTTCCCTCTCTGTCCTTTATCAATCTAACTTGCTGCACGTCCTTCCCATCTCTATTTCTCTGCTGTGCCAACCTGTATAAATCATTTTCTCCCTCCTTACTTTCCAGCCGAGCATACAAGTCATCAAACGCACTCTGTTTGGCCTTTGACACTGCTACCTTTGCCTTACGCTGTGTCTCCCTGTACTCCTGTTTACTCTCTTCGGTTTTCTCAATGTCCCACTTCTTCTTAGCTAATCTCTTCCTTTGTACACACTCCTGCACTTCCTCATTCCACCACCAAGTCTCCTTATCTACTTTTCTTCCAGATGACACACCAAATATTCTCCTACCTGTCTCCCTGATCACATTCACTGTAGTTGTCCAGTCATCTGGAAGCACTTCCTGACCACCCAAAGCCTGTTTCAACTCCTCCTTGAAGACAACCCGACACTCTTCCTTTTTCAACTTCCACCACTTTGTCTTCTGCTCTGCCTTTGCCTTCTTCACCTTCCTCACCATCAGCATCATCCTGCACACCACCATCCTATGCTGTTTGGCAACACTCTCACCCGCTACTACTTTGCAGTCACTGACTTCCTTTAAATTACATCGCCTGCACAAGATGTAGTCTACCTGTGTGCTCCTACCTCCGCTTTTATAAGTCACCCTATGCTCCTCTCTCTTCTGGAAGAAAGTATTCACCACAGCCATTTCCATCCTTTTTGCAAACTCTACCAACATCTGTCCTTCTGCGTTCCTGTCCTGGATACCAAACGTACCCATCACTTCCTCGTCCCCTCTGTTTCCTGCACCAACATGTCCATTGAAGTCTGCCCCAATGACCACTCTTTCACCTCTGGGGTACTCTGCATCACTTCATCTAACTCCCTCCAGAATCTCTCCTTCTCTTCTCGCTCACATCCTGTCTGTGGGGCATAAGCACTAACAACATTGACCATCACACCTTTAATTTCTAACTTGAGACTCATCACTCTGTCTGACACTCTTTTCACTTCTAGAACATTCCTGGCAAACTCCTCCTTCAAGATGACTCCGACTCCATTTCTCTTCCCATCCACACCGTGATAAAACAGCTTAAACCCTGCTCCTATGCTTCTAGCCTTGCGACCTTTCCACCTGGTCTCCTGAACACACAGTATGTCCACCTTCCTCCTCTGCATCATGTCAGCCAGCTCTCTACCTTTTCCTGTCATAGTTCCAATATTCAAAGTCCCTACTTTCAGTCCTAGACTCATGCCTTTCCTCTTCTCTCTCTGGCAACGGACACGCCTCCCGCCTCTCCTTCTTCGACGTCTTCGACCAACAGTAGTCCAATTTCCATCAGCACCCTGTTGGTTGACGGCACTGATGGCGGTCGTTGTTAACCCGGGCCTCGACCGATCCGGTATGTCATTCTTTCTTGTGATTCGCATAGTTTATTTGGCATTTGTTTTACGCCGGATGCCCTTCCTGACGCAACCCTCTGCATTTATCCGGGCTTGGGACCGGCGTGAGGGAGAGACACTGGTTTGTGCCCCCCCCCTCACGGCTGCATTGCACTCAGATTCATGTACACTTTAATATAGGCCAGTCTATAAAGTTGCTCCATTCTTTTCTTTTATTGTTTATTAATTTATACTATTTATGTATCTATTTATTTATTTACTTATATAATATATATGTATGTGTGTATGTTTGTACTTGTATCTATTTTTGCACCCCCTACTGATAGTACCTCAAGAGCCTGTAACAGTGAATTTCTCCATTGTGAGATTAATAAAGCTGTATCGTATCGTATGTGTTTGAAATCCTAAATACAAATATAATATATAAGTTTCTGAAATAATAGTATTATATAAAGACCCCCAGAGCTTTATGCCAAATTCACAACCCTTTAGATAAAGAATTAATTGTTGGAGAGTTTAATATTCTTTTTGGTAACCTACAAGATCTTTGTGCCACATTCCTGTGTATTCTAGACTCAGTAAGGGTCAATCAGAATGTCACTCATGATGCTGGTCACGCTCTAAATCAGGGGTTACCAACATGGTGCCCGCGGGCACCAGGTCGCCCGCAAGGACAACATGAGTTGCCTGTGGGCCTGTTGACTGCTATTTTTAGAACAGGCCGCGGCTCCATAGCACCACTCGCCATTGAGCTGCATCTATTCTTTTGCTTTTTTTTTTAAAAAGACAACCTTGTGGCGAGTGGGACTCGAAACCCCAACCTTTGGATCAGCGATCCAGCGCCCTATACCACTAGACCACCACTACCCCCTATGTATGGCATAGAAATCATTGCAGTAAAAACAAACTCATGACCAACATTGTGACTGTTTTAGTGCTGGGGGGTGGCACATATTGCAGACAGTGTAGAGGAGTGAAACATCTGTTACCGCCCAGTATAAAAGACGTATTTCACGCCTGTTTCATGGGGTAATTAGTATGGGGTAACAATTGCTCGAAAAAGGGGACCAGAGACATTTAATAAGTGTCTTAGAAAAATGGAATAGGGGCAGTGGTGATCCAGTGGATAGGGCGCAGGATCGCTGATCCTAAGGTTGGGGGTTCAAGCCCCCACAAGGTTGTCACTGTCCCCCAGTGCAGCTAACTGGGTTATCGAAGGCCGGCCATGTCTCTCACTGTCTATGGTGTGAGGCATGTAAAAGACCCATTGCTAACTTTTGTAAAGCGAAGGCTGCAAAGCCAACAGCATGTTTCTGTCCCTTGCTAAAGGGTTGTGACAGGAAGGGCATCCGACGTAAAAACCTATGCCAAATCAAATGGGCGAATCAGATGATTCACTGTGGCGACTCCCGAGAAAAAGGGAAAAAGCCAAAAGGAAGAAAGAAAGAAAGAATTATGAATATATTGCAAGGATCTTGTACATGTACAATGGAACAATACCTGTTTCAGGAACTGAGCTGCACTGAAGAGCTCACTACAGCCATACATCACCTTTTTCCCCTGCTTGGCCTGCAAAGGAAAAAAATCATCATCGTCTCCTGATTGGCTATACATGAGCCATATTTCTCTAGAATTTGATTTACAACTAAAAGAACATACCCTTACATAGTCCACAAGATTCTGATATTCTATGTAATTACCCCCACCAACAACGAAGACAATGGCCTGTTAAAATAAATAAATAAATAATTAAAATTTTTTTAAAAGGTTCATGATGAATAAAATGCTGTAACAGAAGATAATAACCCAAGCGCTTTCAGGCTTTGTACTCCCTAACTACTCAGCAGATGCTGTCGTAGTATAGTAGTGTAGTAATAGAATTAGTATTTGTGTAGTGATGGTAACATTAACCCAATAAAGAATGTAAGGTTGATGTTACGCCATGATGAAATTTGACTATACTGATATTTTTCTCCTCCATGTTTCAAGTCCCATGTTGCTTTCCTGTTGCTGAATTTAAGAGAGTATTCTGATACGCTGTCATCGTGATTCTGTCATTATTTGGAAAAAGTTCACAACTTCATTGCTTCATCAAGCTGCTGGCACAGTAGGTCACACCATAAACAACCTGGAGAGACGTCGTTGGCAGCCGTACGTCTCGAGAGACGATGGTGTAGCGCTATGGTAGGTATTTGCGGTAGTGACTGTAAAGGCCCAACCTAGAGTGACAGTTTCTTAAACAATTATTGCATACAAAAGGGCTTTGAGGAGCCATGGGGGCTGCCCTTTCTTTCCTCTTTGCTCTTTTCTCAGCTGGCTTGTTTATTCTGTTAGTTTCAGCTTTGTTGATCCCCTCGTTGACAGTGGTCTTCCAGAGCTGGCGTGTTTCAGCAGTGCCTTTCCAGGTGTTGATGTCGATGCCAGATAATTTCATGTCCCGCTTGCACACGCCCTTGTACCAAAGCTGTGGTCTTCCTGTGCGGCGGGAGCCCTCACTCAGCTCTCCATACAACATGTCTTTAGGGATGCACCCCTCGTCCAATCGCCGTACGTGACCCAACCACCTAAGTCGTCTCTGGCTCAGCAGTGCAAGCAGACTTGGCATGCCAGCACGCTGTAGTACCTCGGTGTTGGTTACTTTGTCTTGCCATTTTATATGGAGCAGACGCCTGAGACAGCGAAGGTGGAAGCTGTTGAGCCGCTTTTCCTGACCAGCGTATGTGGACCAGGCCTCACTGCCATAAAGGAGTGTGCTGAGTACACAGGCCTCGTAGACACGCAGCTTGGTGTTTGTTCTCGGTTAGCTGGGTATTACGCCATACACGCTTGTTCAGTTTGGACATCACTGCAGCAGCTTTCCCAATTCTGCATGAGATCTCTATGTCAAGAGAGAGAGTGTTGGTGATAGTGAATCCCAGGTAGGTGAAGAAGTCCACGACCTCAAGCTGCATGTTATTTCTGTTGATGTTTGGGACTGTGTTTGTGCCCTGGGCCAGGATGTTTGTCTTCTTCAGGCTGATGGTCAGTCCGAATTCATTACAGGCATGGGACAGGCGATTGACTAGCTCTTGAAGACCAGCCTCAGTGTGGGACGTCAGCGCAGCGTCATCCGCGAACAGCATCTCGCGGATGAGGACCCGCCTCACCTTCATCTTAGCGCGCAGTCGAGCTATGTTAAACAATTTTCCATCTGACCTGGTGTGGATATGGATCCCTTCCTCACTGTCAGAGAAAGCATACTGAAGAAGCATCGAGAAAAATATCCCAAAGAGTGTCGGAGCTAGGACGCAGCCTTGCTTCACACCACTGCTCACTGGGAAGGCTGCAGAAGTCTCATTATTGAAGCAGACTGTGC
Organism: Plotosus lineatus; assembly: GCA_024760905.1. Taxonomy (NCBI): domain Eukaryota; kingdom Metazoa; phylum Chordata; class Actinopteri; order Siluriformes; family Plotosidae; genus Plotosus; species Plotosus lineatus. Next base: position 41,418,438 of record CM045732.1, on the reverse strand, counting down.
TGTGCATGTCCTCGTGAAAGGAGGTCACGATTTGGAGTAACCTTTGAGGACATCCAATCTTCTGCAGGAGGCTGAAGATGTGTTCTGTGTGTGTACGCTTCTGCTGACCAGGTCGAATGCTTTAGTCAGGTCTATGAAAGCAATGCTGGCACAGTAGGTCACACCATAAACAACCTGGAGAGACGTGGACAGTCAATAAAATCGAATGTGCCACTACCACATGCGTGAATAACTGCATACATACAGTGGTAGACATGTTCCTATCAACATGGATGGTGAGTATAGGTAACTTTTGGGACAGTAGTATTCTTTTTCTCCCCCTTAATATGGTTGCAGCCAACTCTCAACTGTCAAGCTCTGCCTCCTTTATCACACAACCACAACCAATCAGGGAGAGATGAAAGCAAACATGTACCCTTACCTGCATCTTAATGAACTGCTGCGCATATGTATTCATTGGAAGCCTAAAACACTCAGAGGGAAACGGATATCTGTCCCCTTTTATGAGTGAGTTCATGGATGGAAATTATGAGCTGGTGGTCATTATATGTGATAGAGTGTCTGCCACCCACCCATGCACTGCCAGGCAAGGATGGCCGAGTACATCATGCCGAATTTGAGAACGTGATCTCTGGGTTGACAGCAGTTCACCTTGTTGGTTTGCCACTTAGGAGCCTGAACAATACTATTCTTGATGAAATGTCCACTCCGGATAAGAGTGAATGATTGTGCATAAATCTTTAAAATTAAATACCATCATATAGTAATTACACTGACAGTAATTCTGCATAGTACTATATTTGTAAAGTAGCGACAAAAAAAGGTCAAACCTACCTCCTGAAATGGGTTCTTGTTCCTTGGAATGGAACTAAAAGGATTTGATAACAGGAAGGGTTGATCATTTAGCATGACACTATTTTTCTTCATCGAGACAATGAATTAAACATTGAAATAAAAAAAAAAATTCAAGATATATTTCAATAAAGTCAGTTGCAGCACTAACAATACATGTGGGTCCTGGGTGTTTTCCATTACTTAATTCATACCTTGTCTGTAGGTAACTTATGTATATTTTAAATATTATTACCAAATCAAGTCAAAAGAAGCCCTTTCAGGACATGGGACCTACCTTTCACTGCCACGCAGCATTTTTGGATCAAAGTATCTGTAGTCATCAGTTTCCTACAAGATAAAACCAAATAAGGGATCATGCACTAGTCCACAGAATTAGACTAAATAATTTTAAAATCAGTTTGACTTGTGTTTTCCAGCAGTCGTGTTAATGAGCGATAACTTTTAAAAAAATGTAGTGAACTCAGATGCCACTGGCTCTTTTTTCGGAGAACTATGAGTGAAATGTCTCAAGAGACAGGACAAAGACTTCACTCCCCCTCACTCATCCTCCCCATCGCATGAGGCCAAGCCTGTCTCCTCAGGATCTCAGTCAGCATGGGCTGGCAGATTCATGGGACACACATTCTTCACAACAACAACAACAAAAAATAATACTTTGCCATCAGTTTTCAGAAAGAGGAGCATCACTGGTTCTTCCAAATGGATAAATGCTCCAGCTTTTTATGCTATTAGTTTTCTCCTCTGTCAGCTCATGGGTAAAATTAAGACCAAGTGGAGAACACTATTTATAAACCATCAAGTTTTTTTAAAAAAATGGTTTACGTTTAATACATGTGTCTCTGTGCTGCTCATCTGAAGAGCGGGCAGAAGCATTAGGACTTGGCCCGTTCTCTCTGTCTGTTTTTCCTACAAGAGATCCATTGTTTTGAGCTCTTTAACTGCAGCAGCAAAGAAAATGATCACATTCTTATATTAGATTCAAGTGTGTGGTCAGATTCTGAGCTCAGAATAGCATAAACATTTCATCTGTGTGCTGAAGATGTGTTTTTTTTTTTGTTTTTTTTTTTTATAAAGCAGGCCATATTATGGCTTATGATTAATCGCTAATATGACTTATCTGATGGAGCTCCTAGAAATCTTATTACTGGAAGACTGTCGAACATTTGCCACATCATATCCTCTGTACACAATTCCACATTTATAAAAGCTTAGCATCAATCACGCCCCCGGCAGTAAGAGACACAACCTCAGCAGTTAGAGACATTTTCAAAGGCAGACTTTTCCTTTAAAACAGTCCAACAATAACTTAATGGGAATTTCTCTATGAACAAAAAGTTTATGCGGGCCACAGGCTTTTGGATTTAAAGAATCATAGTGACAATATGGAAAAAGAAACCAAACTGGTTGCTTGGAATGACGTAGGTGAAGAGTATCAAGTAGTTGATTTTTGTGCTTAATGTTATTAAAATAATAATTTTTAAAAATACAGATATGGTACTTTTATCATATGTCCTCAGACATTTCACAGAAAAAAATGAGACATTGACAACCGAGTTAACTAAATTTTTCCATTTTTTTAAAATACAAGAAGCCAAAAACAGACATGGCACTTTGGTGTTCCACGTGTGTTAGAGGGTTAAATGCAGAGGAACAGTTCTATACTGTTTTACAAATATGGTTGATCTTTATCTGCAAGTTAGATCAACTACAATAGAAGAAATACAAAATAAACCAACATCTAATAATGAAAAAAACTTGAATTGTAATGTTGCCTGTTGTACTACTTAACAAATCTAATAAATTATAATAGAATACAAACCAATAAAAATAAAATAAATAAAAAAAGAGAGCAACCTACTGACATACATACAATGATCCCTCGCTACTTTGTGCTTCAATTCATGCGGCTTCAGTGCATCGGATTTTTATTTTTTTTAAATATTCATCGAATTAAAAAATAAGAAAATTAAGGGAGATTAGGGGAAAAAGTTAAAGAAAATGCCACAAAACAAGGCCAATTATGCAAAAAACCCCAACAAAAACAAAAAACAACCGGAACCCCCCCCATCAAAACTACATACATTTTTATGTGATGTGCGCATCTTTGTGTGTGTGTGTGTGTGTATGTTTATATTTTATTTACATCTTATGCATTATTTTTGAATGTTTAATTGTTATTATAAGCAATTACATCAATAAATGCATATTTAAAGTTTAAAATAAAATACTTTTTAAAATACTTTTTCGTAAAGCAAATATAAGTAAAAATAAAAAGACAGAATAAAGACTTTCTATTGAAACTTTATTTTCAGTACAGATCTGTTTCGAAGGGTGGCGAAACCATCCTCTCTCTTCAGGTGATTATTCTTCTGTAATCACCTGAAGAGAGAGGATGGTTTTGCCGCCCCTCGAAACAGATCTGTAGTGAAAATGAAGTTTCAATAGAAAGTCTTTGTTCTGTCTTTTTATTTTTACATATATATATATATATATATATATATATATATATATATATATATATATATATATATACATACACATATATACACACACACACACATTTTTTCCTTTCGGCTGTTCCCTTCAGGGGTCGCCACAGCAAACCATCCGCCTCCATCTCGCCCTGTCCTCTGCATCTTCTTCTCTTACTCCAGTGACCTTCATGTCTTCCTTCACCACATCCATAAATCTCTTCTTTGGTCTTCCTCTAGGCCTTCTGCCTGGTAGTTCCAACCTCAGCATCCTACTGCCAATATACTCACTATCCCTCCTCTGTACATGTCCAAAGCATCTCAATCTAGCCTTTCTGACTTTGTCTCCAAAACATCTTACATGGGCTGTCCCTCTGATCTGATGTACTCATTTCTGATCCTATCCATATATTATTTTTTATATATATATATATATATATACACACACACACACACACACACACACACAGTGGGGCAGTGGTGGTCTAGTGGTATAGGGCGCTGGATTGCTGATCCAAAGGTTTGGGGTTCGAGTTCCACTCTCTACAGGGTTGTCACTGTCAACCTATTCTAAACTATCAAAGGCGGGCCATGTCTCTCACTGTCTATGGTGTGAGGCATGTAAAAGAACCATTGCTGACTTTCGTAGAGTAGCTGCAAAGCCGTCGGCGTGTTTCTGTCCCTTGTTAAAAAGGGTTGTGACAGGAAGGGCATCCGATGTAAAAACCTCTGCCAAAATCAAAATGTGCAAATCAGATGATTCGCTGTGGCGACTCCCGAGTAAAAGGGAAAAAGCCAAAAGGAAGACAGACAGACAGACACACACACACACACACACAGTATTTTGATATACTGTATTAATCCCGGAAGGGACATTATTTCCTCTGCATTTAACCCATCCAAGGGAGCATGCACACACACATATGTATATAGCTATATATATATATATATGTGTGTGTGTGTGTGTGTGTGTGTATTAAATGTATTCAAATGAAACGTATCACCTACAGTTGCTAGTTAATTTCTCACGCTGTGACCCTACTATAATCTATAATGTTTCTAATTGCTGGTGGGCAATTTAAACTTTAAAAAATAACTGTAGCTGAAGTGTGTTGAAAAATGTCTCTTAAGGAACTGAGATTATTGTTGCTGCAATGAATTGAGGTGTAAGCACTGACATTATGCACTGGAAAATGTATTGAGGAAACCTAATATCATGCAAAGCTTAAACAAGTCTATCCTTTTCTTCTTTGATTACCAGTTCAAACCAGTAAGATCCTCCTGTCTGGTGAACATTCTTAAAACAAAGCCTGCACATGAGTTTTATGGTCACTGAAGACATTTTATCTGATGCCTTTGGAATGGGTGAAATACAGTGCATGCAGTCAAGTTTAGTAAGCACTAAATTAATTTTTTGCAAGGTTCTCCTCTCAACATGAAAGGGTACCAAGTTCTTTAATCTCCACAAGACCACCAGTTTTCAATAACAGGATGTTAAGGGTGACTTGACCTGCTCGTCCCATGTGAGGTAGTGGTCTAGGTAAACACCAAGCTGGACAGTACAAGATATCCTCTCCAGCAGGTTGTCAGGACATGTGACTGGCAAAGGACAAAGTTCCAACTTGTATATGTGTCAATTATGATGTTGACATTAACATCAACTTAGTTTTTAAAGAGCTGAGAGTGAGAACAGAGTCGTGAGAGTAGTCATAAAGTCTAGAAATGGTACTATTTATTTTTGTGGTGCACTGTTCCATAGCAGCCACTTCCTGTGCAAATAAAATGTTGTCCCTTTAGCATATTGATAGTTTGGGCAATTCTGCCTGTTTTGAAGATCCAGAACTGGTGCTTCTGACACAGATAATAAAACACCTTGAAGGGATATGCCTTTGAAACACCATGTTGTGCGTCTTTGTTGCAAAGCACTGAACCAAACTGTATTTAATGCTTTAGTGACAGACTAATCAGAACATATTATCGTAACCTCCACTTTTCGTTCTGTGAATATTGTCCCAGGTGCCGAGTATAACCGAGTAGGTCAAATAAACCTTGTAATATCCTGATGCTAGTAGGGACTGTTTGTCATTGAAGGACACCAGCTGAATGAGCACTAGGTGCTTAAAAACCTTGAACAATGCTGGAAATACAGATTCCAGTTAATACTAGTGTTCACAGTTGAGTTGATCAATTCTGGTAACTTGTCAGACTCTTCACAGCCTGCCAGATCTGTAGAAATATAAAACGAACAACTCCACAAATTGATGATGTGTGTAAGGGATCTCAAAAGATATACTAGTTTGTCTCAAATAATGAGCATATTGTGATAAAGTTCATTATTTTCTGTAATGTACTGATAAACATTAGACTTTCATATATTTTTGATTCATTACGCACAACTGAAGTAGTTCAAGCCGTTTATTGTTTTAATATTGATAATTTTAGCAAAAAAAGTAAAAACCAAAAATCCCTATCTCAAAAAATTAGCATATTTCATCCGACCAAATAATAATAAAAAAATGTGTTTTTAATACAAAAAAAGTCAACCTTCAAATAATTATGTTCAGTTATGCACTCAATACTTGGTCGCGAATCCTTTTGCAGAAATGACTGCTTCAATGCGGCGTGGCATGGAGGCAATCAGCCTGTGTCACTGCTGAGGTGTTATGGAGGCCCAGGATGCTTCGATAGCGGCCTTAAGCTCATCCACAGTGTTGGGTCTGGTGTCTCTCAACTTTCTCTTCACAATATCCCACAGATTCTCTATGGGGTTCAAGGTCAGGAGATTTGGCAGGCCAATTGAGCACAGTAATCCCATGGTCAGTAAACCATTTACCAGTGGTTTTGGCACTGTGAGCAGGTGCCAGGTCGTGCTGAAAAATGAAATCTTCATCTCCATAAAGCTTTTCAGCAGATGGAAGCATGAAGTGCTCCAAAATCTCCTGATAGCTAGCTGCATTGACCCTGCCCTTGATAAAACACAGTGGACCAACACCAGCAGCTGACATGGCACCCCAGACCATCACTGACTGTGGGTACTTGACACTGGACTTCAGGCATTTTGGCATTTCCTTCTCCCCAGTCTTCCTCCAGACTCTGGCACCTTGATTTCCGAATGACATGTAACATTTGCTTTCATCCGAAAAAAGTACTTTGGACCACTGAGCAACAGTCCAGTGCTGCCTCTCTGTAGCCCAGGTCAGGTGCTTCTGCCGCTGTTTCTGGTTCAAAAGTGGCTTGCCCTGGGGAATGTGGCATCTGTAGCCCAGTCCACTGCTTCCACAGGTCCCCCAAGATCTGGAATCGGCCCTTCTCCACAATCTTCCTCAGGGTCCGGTCACCTCTTCTGGTTGTGCAGCGTTTTCTGCCACACTTTTTCCTTCCCACAGACGTCCCACTGAGGTGGCTTGATACAGCACTCTGGGAACAGCCTATTCGCTCAGAGATTTCTTTCTGTGTCTTACCCTCTTGCTTGAGGGTGTCAACGATGGCCTTCTGGACAGCAGTCAGGTCGGCAGTCTTACCCATGATTGTGGTTTTGAGTAATGAACCAGGCTGGGAGTTTTTAAAAGCCTCAGGAATCTTTTGCAGGTGTTCAGAGTTAATTGGTTGATTCAGATGATTAGGTTAATAGCTCGTTTAGACTACCTTTTCATGATATGCTAATTTTTTGAGATAGGAATTTTGGGTTTTCATGAGCTGTTTGCCAAAATCATCAGTATTAAAACAATAAAAGACCTGAAATATTTCAATTGGTGTGCAATGAATCTAAAATATATGAAAGTTTAATTTTTATCAGTACATTACAGAAAATAATGAACTTTATCACAATATGCTAATTTTTTGAGAAGGACTAGTATACACTAGATACATAAAGGGTATCTGATCATAGGCTTTCAAAGATATTGTCACTCTTCCAGGAATAATTCAGCTTGAGCCACTTACAAAAACATCTAGCAAAAATTTATATATTTGTGCAATATTAACGTACTTATAAAATGTGTGATACACAGATGTTACAGAGAATCCAGTGTGGTCACAGTGGGAAATGAATGAAACATCTACTGTTAATATGCATTCTTCAGAAGATCGAATGTTACTATAAAAAGAAAAAAAAACATCTTGAGCTATTAAAACCTTAATACTTAGTATCTACACAGTGTACACCGTCCCCGTATCACCATCTTTATAGGAGATCTCTGGCTGAGACATTGCATTAACAGATCAAATTTCTGTTCCTTATTTCTTGTGCTCAGTGTGACTTCACCATCACTCCGTACGGAGTAGAATGAAACGTCTTATGCAAACTAGGCAATCGGCTTCAGTAACCCCAAAACACTGGTCTGGCTGCCCTGGTTCTTATCCTTTACTGGTAATCCTCAAAACATGAAGAAACAGTACAGTGTTGTAAGGGTTAGCACCTCTCCTTCATAGCAAGAAGGTAAGACTGTAACAAAACATCAAGTCATCCAGTATGCAACTAAAATAAATTAATTAAATTGTAAATGGATTTTTGAGTTATTTCCTATGGAATGTTCAAATGGTGAGACAGTCTTGCCATGACAACGTGAAGTGCCACATAACGTCTTCATGCATTGCTTGATAAATCAAGCCTTTACTGATTATTGCATATGACGAATAAAATGATATCCACATGCCCAGAGTAATACCCTGGAATAATAAAATGTTGCTGATAAATTGTAAATAACATTTTAAAATATATCTTTTATGGTGTCAAAATCATGACGCAATATATTTATGTCTCACCTAGTAAACAGAACATGTCTCATAACTTCTTCATGCATTGTGTCAGACAGCTCAGATTTTATTGGTTATGGAGTATGGTGGCGGCGATTGGATGCCCATGCCCAGAATGGTCATTTGGTATAGCAACCCATCTTGTATATATATGTTACATCATCGCATTCGTAACAAAAGTGACACCTTAGTATAGCACCACTATCTTGTCACAGAAATAATTGCTTTTTTAATTTAATCTAAACAACAATTCTCGTTAATGGGTCATCACATTTATTCCATATTACGTACACATGATGTCAAGATGTAGCTAAAGTTAAATTGCAAAGTCTTTTGTAACAAATTTCACAGTGTGGAAACAACAACAATAGTCAATATACTCAATATATTATCAGATTAGCCATGTAATTGGACAGCTGGCAACAAAAGGAATGGGTTTATCATCCATCTGAGATGTCCTGGTCCTCAACAATTCAAAGATGGATAAGAAGTGTGACACCTATTGCATATAATGGCTAAAATAATATCTACTATAGACACATCTGGTTATCGCGAAACCAGCTTTTTAAATGAATTTTTGATATCATGGCATTGACATGGAGACAGGATAAAGGTATGTAAACAGAAGATGCTTGATAGCTTGTACATACATTGAGTGATACAACTGAAGATTTAGAGGATTTGAGGTATGGGGTACTCATGCCTATATTGTCTCTATGGTATAGCACCACCAACTGGCAGCGAATAAAATTGCTTTTTATGTAACCCATTTAGGTGATATTGATTGCGGATGATTGATTGGTTCTTATTCCATATTAATTTATATTCTTACATATTTTCTATAGTCAATTGTTATGACTCTTTTAAATAGTCCCACCATATGGCAACAGACAATTTTTCATTCATCCATCCATTCATTTTCTGAACCTCTTAATCCTACTTAGGGTCATGGGGAAGCTGGCACCCATAATTATTATCGATATTGGTCCTGATGGATATAATGATATCCACATGCCATGAGTTACTTTAGTATTGCACCACAATCTGGTATGAAAAATATATAACCGATCCCAGTTATATTCGTATGAAATTTTTCATCAGATTAATTGCAGTTCTACTGGATTTTTTAATGATGGTTATAAATAATAGCCCAGTACTCAATTCTGATATAAGGCCACCATCTGTAAAACTGAAGTAGTACCTCTAATGTTTAGAAATTCACTGCACTTGTGAGTGCATTGTTTGATGACATGTTAAAGGTTGTGGCACCAGAGGTGTGACAGTCCTTCATCGCCACTTGTGACACTAATTGATTAATATAAGATTGAGGCTTGTATTCAGCATTTCATTGTAAAGTTTGTGAATGAATAAACATTCCCTCCTGCTTATATAAAAGTTAAGAAGCACTTCATAAAAGGCCCTGCAGTTTGTCAGAAAACAGACATTCATATTACTTCAAACAACTCAGTATTTGAGTTGTAATAAAAAAGACTTTGTTTTCTTCAGCATTAAGTGATTCCGTATTTTTCTATATTTAATGGAAAAATCTACAATTATTTAAAACAGTTTAATTCAATTTGTTTGAGATTTGTTTAGAAAAACTGTTTTATGTCATGTGTGTGATTTATTTATGTGCTATTATGTAAAAAAAAAAAAAAAAAAGTGTGTGAATAGTTACATATGTAATTCCATAATTCTTTGCTAAGGTTTGTCTGAAAAATTCCTGCTCAAAAATCATCTCATTCCAAAAAGATCAGGTTTGACTGATGACTGCCAAGATCAACTGGCAACAATGTCAGGGTGAGCAAAACTCAAAGAAACACAACCCAGTTGTAGCGAATGATTAAGCAACAAACAATATTCCTTTTGTGAATCCTCATTTGTTTCATAATAAAATAGCATTGTAAAAATATCATAAAAAGTAGACACAGTGAGTAGCTCTAATAGTAAATATCTTAATAAAATCAATTTCAGCTCTAGGTACAACATAAAATATGAATAATATTACTTGTGGAGGATACTGTAATTTCATCAGATACAACATTTATCAGCACTGTAAAATGCTGTGGCACATTACCAGCAATACATAATACGGGAAGAAATAACTCACTGGATTTGATTTCATGTCCATCAGGTTGTCCAAGATTCGAGTAACTGGCAAGTTCTACACAATGTAAAAAAATACATAAATAGTTTAATGGTATAGAAAAAAAAAACAACAACAGTCAACTATTAATTAAAGAAATTGCTAACTGTGCTAATATACCAGGGTGGACACTAACCTATACTATACATTATTATTATGGTATGGTTTGAAAAGAGAATCTAAAACACTAGTATATTTTACATTATTTCTCAGTCTTCCATATTTTATTAAACGACAAAGCTGTACCTTTTCTGTCTTTATTGTGAACATTTTTCATTTGCTTCTCAAATTAAAAATAATCAGCACTGACAAAATAAGTAGCATTAAGACCTCACAGCTCCTGTGTCCCCAGTTTGACCCTGGGGGTACAATGTGGTGTATCTGTGAATATTCCCCCTGTCCAACTTCAGCTTACCCAGTTTTCTATTATCTCCAACCCCCAGCCCTTAAACTCATTCCGTTATTTGGACTGGCTAATTTTAATCACCCTGAAATGTGAATTTTAGTGCGCATGGTGAGCTGTAATGGACTGCCAACCCATTCAGGGTGCATTCCTGCCTCATTTGTAGTGTTCCTGGAATAGACTCTGGAGTCACCATGACCCTGACCATGATAAATCTATTTGACTAGAACCTGAATTTCTGATGTTTGCCTAGACAGCCCAATGGTTCCAGCACAGAGACTCATACCAGATGTTCTTTCTATATCTGGCTGTGATATGCCCAGGCTCCATTAGCCCACAGTTTTAGAAACTTTGTGAATATCTCTTCCTGAAAAAACCTCCAAAATAATTATGTGAAATCAAAACCAATTGCTGTGGCTATGGCTATTCATTTGCTGATGGCTGTGCAGATTACAGACTAAAACTGGTGCAAACCGAGGAGGATGAGTTTCCAACGGGTTGCCTTGCTGCAAGCACCCAAACAATCGAGAAGTCTAGTGCAAATACAAGTGGCCTCGGTCCTCTGAACTCACATGAGCAAATCAGAATAGAGGCTCATCGTTCATTCATTTTTTGACCACTTAATCCTAATTAGGGTCGCAGGGAGGCTGACACTCATCTCTGCTGACTCTGGGCAAGGACAGGGTACACCCTGGACAGCTCGGCAGGCCATCGCAGGGCCAACAGTCACACAACCATTTGTACTCACTCGCACACCTGGGGGGGATTTGGAACAGCCAATTAACCTACTGTGCATGTTTTTGGACTGTTGGAGGAAACCCATGCAAGCAAATGCAAATTCCACACAGAAATGCCCGGGATGGGAATTGAACCCAGGACCTTCTTGATGCAAGGTGGACATGCTAGCCACTTCGCCACCGTGCTGTTGGGATTAGAGGCTGAGATAGGAATCACCAGTTACAATCTGATACTGATCTGGAAATCATGCAAAGCCAGGTGTTTAAGGATTGGTGGTGGGCATTCAGTGGGAGAGTCTTCTTTTCCTTTCGGCTTTTCCCTTTTTCAGGGGTCATGTCTGACAACATTCCTTTTTGAGTGACATCAGAATTATGTGTTAATAGGGGAGGACTGTCTCCCCCTCAACACTTTAATCCTGGCTGAGAGTTAACAAAAAACCTTTACTGTAAGAATAAGACTGTGCAGGAAAGCATATGTCTGCAGTGAAGCCTGCACTCATGCCATCAGAGAAGCAGGGTGATGGTAATAATCTATGATTCCAGAACTGGAAGAAATGGCGTCACAGTTTTTGTATTTGAACAATGATAGCTAATAGAGTTCTATCTTTACAACCTTAGAATATTGTGCTTTGCAAGCATTATAGAAAAAAGTCTGCAGTTCAGCCAATGTAAATGAAAAAGGAAGAAAAAAAAATGTTTCTGGCTTCAGAATCAAATTGACGTGCATCATTTGTCCTACCTACACTGACTGTAAAGTAAAATATATTTCTTTATGATCTAAAGCATAGATCATCATTCATTCATTCATTTTCTGAACCGCTTAATTCTAATTTGGGTCATGGAGAGGCTGGCACCCATCTCAGCTGTCTCAAGAAGAGGGCATGGTACACCCTGGACAGCTCGCCAGGCCATCGCAGGGCAGAAACATGCTGATGGCTATGCAGCCACTCTATGAAAGTCAGCAATGTTTCTTTTACATAACCTCTCACCATAGACCGTGCTGGCCTTTCACAACCCAGTTAGCTGTACAGGCGGGATAACCCGGTGGCAGTGGGGTTCGAATAAACCTTGGAATTAGTAATGCAGCACCATACCACTGGGCCACAATGTAATGCATGGGTCCCACAGACCAAATTTTGCCCATGAACTCCTTTTTTTTTTTGGCCTATGATAGCTTTCAAAAAATATTCACAAACCATATCTAGCTTGCATCAATCATTACCATGACACGTGATTCATTATCCATCCACTAGGTGGGAGCAACCCATTTCCAGTAAACAGCTAGTCAAGCTAGTTTGTGTCAATAGACATCCCACAATAACACTAGACTAGACATGGTCCGGGCAGCATGGCAGTGTAGTGGTGAGCACGTCTGCTTCACAGCAAGAAGGTCCCGGGCTCAAGTCTGTGGCTTTGGCGTTTCTGTGTGGAGTTTTCATGTTCTTCCTGTGCTTGCGTGGGTTTCCTCTGGGTACTCCTGCCACAGTACAAAGACATTAGGCTAACTAGTTGTTCCAAATTGCCCCAAGATGTGGGTGTGAATGGCTGTGTGCATGTGTGTATATTTTGACCCTGCAATGGTCTAGTGAACTTTTGAGGGCGTACCCTGTTTTTGCCCATTTCCAGCTGAGATGGGCATCAGCCTCGCTGTGATTCTAGCAGGATTAAATGGTTTGATGAGTCAGTGAATATTGTTATATCCATTTTTACCTTAAAACTTCTTTCAGTTACTCGCAATGTCTTGTGGATGTGCACATGCAACCTGAAGCAACACTTTCTCAAAGACAATGAAATGTCATTTCACCAGGGTTTTAGGGGAGTGATGTAATGTTACCAGTAAACTGTGTTATGATGGGACCAAAATTCTGTCCTGGGTACCTTTCTGGTGCACACCTTTCAGCAAATATAGTAGAATGTGTTATAAATAATATAACATGAAACTCTTCAAACTCTTCTACGCTCTGCACTGAAATAATGAAATTAACAACAGATCAGCTAATGTGGATTTTTGCCACCATCTTTAACTTCTCGCTACTGCACTGTATAGTTCCCACCTGCATCAACAGCCACCATCATTCCTAAGAAGGGCACAACAAGCTGCCTGAACGAATGTCGCCCAGTTGCTCTTACCCCCATCATCACCAAATGTTTGGAGAGACTTGTCTTGTCCCACATCAAGGCTGCCATCCCTGCTGATCCCGATCCACATTAGTTTGCATCCAGAGTAAAAGAGGATGCCATTAATACAGCCCTCCACAAACCTGGACAGCAGCAACTCCTATGTGAGGATACTGTTTGTAAACTCTAGCACCACTCCAACCACATAAATTGGTTCAGAAGTTGGGCAATCTGGGCCTAGGGAGCTAAATGTACACTTGGATACTGGACTTTCTCAGAAACCAGACCTCAGTACATCAGGATAGGAGAACACATCCTCCACTCTCATCCTGAACACTGGAACACCACAGGGGTGTTTTCTTAACCCCCTCCTCTTCTCCATCTTCACACATAGCTGTTCCCCCACTCACACCAGCAACACCACTACATTAGCCCCAGTGACATTTCTACTAGCAGACTAGAGAGGAGAGCCAGTGGAATTATCAGGGATGCCACACACCCTGGACACCCCTTTTCTTACCTCTACCTTCTGGAAAGAGGTACAGGACACTGAAAACAAAAAATAACAAACCCAAGAACAGCTTTTGCCAAAAAGCAAGTAAACATGTACCCACCACCACCACTGTCACACACAATGTCTGAATAAACATCATTCAGACCAAGTTTAGAGCAGGTCTTGAACATCATGACATTTTAACACCTTATAATTAAAAGCTCTACCTATTACCCAGTACAGTAGGCCCTTAACTATTCGTGGACTGCCAAGCAACTGACATGTCATTCAATTTCAGCCAATGGCTGTCCTCCTTCCTGCTGATTGGTTGAGATGATGTAATGCCCCTTTTTCCTCATTTCCTTTTTTTTGTGTGCGTTTTAATTACCAGTTAAGCTCTATGATGACACTCAAACGCTGAGCGTCTTCTCTGGCTAAGTGATAGAAAAGGTAATGGCGTTGGATGTCTTCTGAAGAAATAAGATTTTCTCCTGAAGAAACGACACTTTCCTCTGAAGTGCCTGAAAAGGAACAATCATCTGAAATGTTGTAAAACTGGAATATTAAAGTCTTTTTCAATTAGTATTCCAGTACAGTGCCTATGTTTGTGTGTGTGTGTGTCTGCTTTTTCCGCTCTGGCTGAGGGGGGTGGTTGAGCTGCTTGGACTGAATGCAGTTCATACTTGAATTAAGTAATCTCATTTACTCCCTATAAACACAAACCGCATGCTCCCCTCAATTAAAGCGCGCTGCTGAAGTCCTTCCCCTTTGAATATGAGGCGTTTGTTGCAGGTGACAAATGGAGCTTGCACACTTAAAAGATGAAATGTCCAGATAAGCCGCGCTTCGTCTCACAAGCTCCCTGAGTCACCTGCAACAAACGCCTCACATTCAAAGGGGAAAGACTTAAGAAGCACATTTAATTCAGTCCGAGCAGCTCAGCCAAGCTTCTCAGCTGAAGCGAAGAAAAAGCAGACACGCACACAAACATTCTAAACATTAACTTAGGTGCTGTGCTGGAATAGTAATTGAAAAAGACTTTAATACTACAGGTTTACAACAGTTTAGATGATTAGTCCTCTTCAGGCACTTCAGAGGAAACTGTCGTTTCTTCAGGAGAAAGTCTTATTTCTTCAGAAGAGAAGGCGCTTAGCCGGCATTTGAGTGACATCATAGAGCTTAACTGGATAATATATTATACATACAAAATGAAAACATATGTATATACATACTGTATGTGTGTGTGTGTGTATATATATATATATATATATAGAGATAGATAGATGGATACATAAAGTATGCTGTATAATGTTTATATATTTTATTAATAATTATCACAGTACAAAATTAATTTTTTTTTTAATCATTACTACATTTTACTATATTAATACTGTATTAATACTAATGTATTAATATTAATAAGACTGTCTATAGAATGCTTTTAAGAAGCATATTTTAGTGCATGTCATAGATACATAGTATTTTACTTCTGGTTGCTCATTCGCACATGTAATATGATACATGGGGTTTTACTTCCGGTACAGAACTCGTGGATTGTCTTCATTCGCGGGAGGGGCCGGAACCGAACCCCTGCGAATATCGAGGGCCTACTGTATATTTCATACACCGCTTTATTCACCCTTCGGTATGTGTGAATATAAGGATGTCTGTAAATGTGTCAATACAGACGCTCCCCGACTTACTTTCATCCGTTTTTTCGATTTTACGGTTTTTTTTTTTCAAAAAAAATTGTCAAATTTTGGGTTTAGACGTACCTCCATAGTATGCTGACATAATGATGCAATGATGCTACGTCCATTGTTTACAAACGACACACTGAATGTGCCCCTCCTTCTTCCCAGTTCAATTATATATGCATCATTCTATATATACTAGTCCGTCTCAAAAAATTAGCATATTGTAATAAAGTTCATTATTTTCTGTAATGTACTGATAAAAATTAAACTTTCATATATTCATAGAATTAAACTTTCATAGATTCATTGCACACCAACTGAAATATTTCAGGTATTTTATTGTTTTAATACTGATGATTTTGGCATACAGCTCATGAAAACATAAAAATTCCTATCTCAAAAAATTAGCACATCATGAAAAGGTACTCTAAACGAGCTATTAACCGAATCATCTGAATAAACGAATTAACTCAAAACACCTGAAAAAGTTTCCTGAGGCTTTTAAAAACCTGTGGAAGCAGTGGACTGGGCTCCAGGTGCCGCATTCCCCAGGTCAAGCCATTTTTGAACCAGAAACAGCGGAAGAAGTGCCTGACCTGGGCTACAGAGAAGCAGCACTTGGACTGTTGCTCAGTGGTCCAAAGTACTTTTTTTGGATGAAAGCAAATTTTGCATGTCATTTGGAAATCAAGGTGCCAGAGTCTGGAGGAAGACTGGGGAGAAGGAAATGCCAAAATGCCTGAAGTCCACTGTCAAGTACCCACAGTCAGTGATGGTCTGGGGTGCCATGTCAGCTGCTGGTGTTGGTTTACTGTATTTTATCAAGGGTAGGGTCAATGCAGCTAACTATCAGGAGAGTGGAGCCCTTCATGCTTCCATCTGCTGAAAAGGTTTATGGAGATGAAGATTTCATTTTTCAGCACGACCTGGCACCTGCTCACAGTGCCAAAACCACTGGTAAATGGTTTACTGACCATGGTATTACTGTGCTCAATTGGCCTGCCAAGTCTCCTGACCTGAACCCCATAGAGAATCTGTGGGATATCGTGAGGAGAAAGTTGAAAGACACCAGACCCAACACTGTGGATGAGCTTAAGGCCGCTATCGAAGCATCCTGGGCCTCCATAACACCTCAGCAGTGCCACAGGCTGATGGCCTCCATGCCACTCTGCATTGAAGCAGTCATTTCTGCAAAGAGATTCCCGACCAAGTATTGAGTGCATAACTGAACATAATTATTTGAAGGTTGACTTTTTTTTATTAAAACCCCCTTTTTTTTTTTTGATCGAATGAAATTAATGAACTTTAATCACAATATGCTAAGTTTTTTGAGAAATATATATGTTATAAAGTGTGTTACCCTTGTGTTACGTCGTCTCTGTGATCTTTGTGTTTACACTGTTTTGTGGACTTTTGTACCCCTAAGTAAATATAGTTGGTCAGAAGCATAAGCTGACTAGCATGGGTGCAAGTCTCATACACAGAGATGAATTAACTATCTGCTTGGATCAGTGCAATCTACCATGCATACTCAGTTAAGCAAAGAGAGTTGTAAAATGAATGAAAACCCAAATCCAGAAAAGAGAGAACTGTCTGCTCTGCTGGTGATTCACATCAGTGCAGGCTGAGAACTAAACCAGTCTTCAACGGTGCCCTTGCTCACTTGAAAGACCGGAAGTCCGTATAACCCGCGCTTTGTCTCAAGCACAAATAAGTAAACTACTTTCGGTGTTGAGCGCCTTACATATTGTAAGCGTTGATTGGCTGTTTTAAACTTCATGTAAAGTGACTCGGCTCAGCTTCATGTAATGTTACTCGGCTCAGCTTCATGTAAAGTGATCATCCGTCGACCATTGGAACCATTTACAAGCATAAAGATCACATCACAGAGAATGTTAAAGGTTATATTTGATACTGTATTTGATATTTGATGAGTGAATTTGATTAAAATGTATCTATTTGAAATTATTTTGCTTGAATTTAATTTATTTTAAATTAATGTTGATATTATTTGATATATTTGATATTATTTTACACCGTTATGTTTATAATAATTGATTTAGGGGTGTTTTATGAGATACGGTAATGGTATTTATGTATGTATAGTGCAATGTGAGCGTCATACTTAACTGTAACAACTTACGTTCACTTTCAACTTACGTTCGACCATCCGGAAACAATTAAAAACGTAAGTTGGGGAGCGTCCGTAGATATATAGGTGCATATAGGATACATGTATGTACATGCGCGTAAATAGGTATGTGTGTATATAGGATATATGTATGTACAGTCGGCCGTCTACTTACGAAATTAATCTGTTCCAGAGCCTTTTTCGTAGCCTGGAGTCTTCGTAAGTAAGGGCGCATTTTTACATGTAAAACGAGTGATTTGTTCCACGACTCCCAAGACGACCCCATAAACCCTTTAAAAATTAAAAAAGTACGATGAACCAATTCTATTTAAATGTTTAAATAGACGGGATGTTGTATTTGAAGCAGAATTACAGTACCTGTTTGAAAGATCACGGAGAACTCTGTTTTCATGCTCCTTCTGCTTCAATATCGTGCCGAAATAATTGCCTCAATCACTGTATTTCTGCTTTAAGGTCTCCTTCTGCTTCAATATCATCCCGATTGTAGAAGGGTTTTGGCAATAACGAAATATAACGCTGCAATGATCAATCTCAAAACAAGCCAACAGTCCTGTTCAACTCTCCACATGTGTGAGAAACAGGCAGTATGGATGGAGGAAGTATGGGTACAGGTCAGCATCCTCCAGGCCAATGGGAGGCCAGCGGGGCGGGATATTGGGAGACAGCCAATGAGACAGCAACTCGCGCATTGTTTGAATTTTGAATGGTGCATTTGGCGCTTTTCATAAAAAGAGGTTGTTTTCATAAAAAGAGGACAAAAATTTGGGAAAATGTTTTTCGTAACCTGGAGTTTTCATAGTCAGAGGTTTTCGTAAGTAGAGGGCCGACTGTATATGTGTACATATATATATATATATATATATATATATATATATATATATATATATATATATATATATACATACACACACACACATATACATACATATATATATATACACACACATTATATATATATATATATATATATATATATATATATATATATGTATATATGTGTATATATATATATATATATATATATATATATATATATATATATATATATATGTATATATGTGTATATATATATATATATATATATATATATATATATATATATATATATGTATGTGTATATATATATATATATATATATATATATGTATGTGTGTGTGTGTCTCTCTATGTGTATGTAGGATATATGCATGTACATGTTTGTGTGTATATATAGGTATGAAGGATATATATGTATGCATATTTGTGTATACAGGTGTGTGTGTACGTGGGATATGTGTGTATATATAGGATATATGTATGTATATACTGTATGTGTGTGTATGTATATATTATATATATACACACACACACGTTTGTGTGTGTGTGTGTGTGCGCATGTGTAGATGTGTATATATAGGTGCGTGTGTATACATTATATACAGGGATCCCTCACTTTCCACGGTTAATGGGGATCGAGACCCCACTGTGACCGCTGATTTCCCCGAAGTAGGATCAATCCCTCCTGACTGACGTTTACGTACATATATATGTGTATATAATAAATACATATTCAACGCTATAAATGCTTATAACAACAATTAAAAAAAAAAAATAATGCACAAGATGTAAATAAAATATAAATACACACACAGATGCGCACCCCACATAAAAATGTAATTAGTGTGGTTGGGCGGGTTTGTTTTTTTTTTTTTTTGTTGCATAATTGGCCTTGTTTTGTGGCATTTTCCTTAACCATTTCCCCATGTTTCCTTCATTTCCAATTTCCTTATTTTTCAATAAATATTTTTGAAAAATCCGTGAAGCACTGAAGCCGCAGAAACTGAACACGAAGCAGCAAGGAATCACTGTGTGTGTGTGTGCGTATATGAGTGCATGTATGTAGGATAGATGTATGTATGTGTGTATATAGGTATGTAGGTATATGAACATGTACAGCTTAGTGTAGGTCGTTAGTTGTCTCTTGTGCATGTTCTTCTTTCTTATTTTCTGCTAAAAAAGAAATGCTAAACTGATTTTCATTGTTCATGCAATAGTTGACAATAAAGGTCTCTTTATCTTGAGATAAATATATTTATATTTATATGCCTTACACATTCTTCACATTATTTATTATTAATATGTAATTAAATAACTTAGATTGTAACTTGGAATTTGATTTTTCCAAAATGAACTTGAAGTTTCTTGGAGTTCCTGAGACAAGAAGAAGAAGGAGAGTGATTCTCATGAGGTGGTATGAGGGTTGAACCCGAAAATATATTCGGTCATGGACAGCTGTTCCTGTCCCTGCCTGACCTCCTTCATTGAATGAATACATAATTTTAAAAATCATGATTTTGTGACGCATGCATAGATGTGTATGCACACAATGCAAAAATATATTTTCATTTATTGATGCCAAAGCACAAATTAAAACTTCACTACAATCCTGGCAGTCTGAGTACTGGTGTCTGAACCCTTCATATGGTCTGTTTGTTTCCTAATAAACCTCACTTCTGCTGGATTTTTGAATGTTTGTCATGTGAATTTTTATGCAACCAAGCATTGTCCTTGCCTGTTCATGAGGTAAATAAACGGCATAAATTATCATCATCATCTTCTGCTTAATCTGGGGTTGGTCACGGGGGCAGCAGCCTATGCAATGAGGTCCAGACATCCCTCTCCCCAGCCACTTCCTCCAGCTCTTCCAGACGGGACACCGAGGCGTTCCCAGACCAGCCGAGAGACATAATCCCTCCAGCGTTTTCTGGGTCGACTCCAGGATCTCCTCTCGGTTCGATGTGCCCGAAACACCACACCAAGGAGGCGATCAGGAGGCATTTTACCCAGATGCCCGAGTCACCTCAACTGGATCCTCTCAATTCAAAGAAGCAGCAGTTCTATGCTGAGCTCTCCCCAGATGTCTGAGCTTATCACCTTATCTCTAAGGGAGAGCCCCGCCACTCGGCAAAGGAATCTCATTTTCAGCCACTTTTATCCGCGATCTTGTTCTTTCGGTCACTCCCCAAAGCTCGTGATCATAGGTGAGGGTTGGGACATAGATCGACTGGTAAATTGAGAGCTTGACGACTCAGCTCCCTCTTCACCACGACGGACCGGTAGAGGCTCTGCTTTACAGCACAGGCTCGATCTCCTGCTCCATCCTTTCCTGAGTCGTGAACAAGACTTGAAGATAAGACAAGATACTTGAACTCCTCCACTTGGGACCCGGAGGGTGCATTCCACTCTTTTCCGACTGAGAACCATGGCCTCAGACTTGAAGCCAAAAGAACATCATCTCAAAAAAGCAGAAATGAGATCTGATAACCACTAAACTAGAAACCCCTCAACACCTTGTCTGTGCTTAGAAATTCTGTCCATAAAAATCATGAACAGAATCGGTGATAAAGGACAGCCTTAGTGGACTCCAACCCTCACCAGAAACAAATTCAACCTGTTGTTACCAATATGGACCAAACTCTAGCTCCAGTGATACAACGACCAAATGGCCTGTAGCAACGGGTACAGAATGCCGTACTCCCAGAACATGCCCTACAGGATAAGCCTTCTCCAAATCCACAAAACACATGTGGACAGATTGGGCAAACTCCCATCACCCCCTCCAGGATCCTGTAGAGCATATAGAGTTGGTCAAGAGTGCCACGGCCAGGACAAAAACCACATTGTTGTTCCTTAATCTGAGGTTCAACTATTGGTCGAATCCTCCTCTCCAGTACTCCTGCATAGACTTTCCCGGGTTGGCTGAGGAGTGTGATTCCATGATAATTTGAACAGACCCTCCGACACCCCCTTTTTAAAAAGAGGGACTACCACCCTGGTTTGCCAATATAGCGGTACGGCACCAGATGACCACGCGATGTTGCAGAGACGTGTCAACTAAGACACTCCTACAACATCCAGAGCCCTGAGATATTCAGGGTGGATCTCATCCACCCTGGAGCCCGATCACAGAGGAGCTTTTTGACTACCTCAGTGACCTGAGCTCCAGTGATGGGCGGACCACCACAAACCCCCAGGGTCTTCTTCCTCCTCCACCGAAGGCGACGGTGTTGGTGGGATTAAGGATGTACTCGAAGTAGTCCTTCCACCTCTCAACAACATCCCCAATTGAGATAAACAGCTTCCATCTACCACTGTAAACAGTATTTGTGAAGATCTCCTTCCCCCTCCTGAGGTGTCGGATAGTAATCCAGAACCTTTCTGAGGCCAACTGATAATCACTCTCAAGGCCCTCACTGAACTCCCACGCTCGAGATTTGCATTGTGTGGACTGCAGCATATTTGGCCTGCCGGTACCTGTCTGCCTGTCACTAGATGGTGATCGGTTGACAGCTCAGCTCCCCTCTTCAGAGTGTCCAGGACATTCAGCCACAAGTCTGCTCACACAACTACAAAGTCGATCATCGAACTGCGGCCTAGGGTGTAATGGAGCCAAGTGCACATATGGACACCATTGTGTTTGAACATGGTGTTTGCGATGGACAAACTGTGAGGAGCACAGAAGTCCAACAATGAAACAAAATTCGGGTTCAGACTGGAGAGGCAGTACCTACCGATCACACCCTTACAGGTCATACCATCATTGCCCACATGGGTGTTGAAATCTGCCAGGACAATGAGTGAGTCTCCTGGGGGAGCGTTCGCCAACACACCTCTAAAGTTTCCAAGAAGGGTGGGTGCTCTGAATTGTCATTTGGTGCATAAGCACAAATGACAGTCAAGACCTGTCCCCCCACCTGAAGGCGGAGGGAAGCTACCCTTTCATCGATGAGGAGAACCCCAATGTCTGGGCACTGAGACAGGGGGCAAGAAGGACGCCCACACTGGCTCAGCAGCTCTCCCCATGAGCAACTCCAGAATGGAATATGGTTCAGTCCCTCTCGAGATGGGGTGTTCCAGAGCCCAAGCTATGCACTGAGGTGAGTCCAACGATATCTAGTCGGTATCTCTCCACCTCATGCACAAGCTCAGGCTCCTTCCCCGCAGGAGAGGTGACATTCCATGTCCCAAGAGTCAGAGTCAGTAGCCGAGGATTGGTACAACAGAACCCATGCTTTCGGCTGCCACACAACTCACGCTGCACCCGACTTCTAGAACCCCTTCCACATGTGGTGTGTCAATGGGAAGGTGGACCCATGTCTCCTTTTTGGGCTGGGTCTGGCAGGGCTCCATGGGCAGAAGCCCGACCACCAGGCATGGTCCCTCATTCTGGTGTCAGTAGTAACTGAGATGCATACCCCGCTACAATATGACTGAAAAAGTGCACCAATGAGCAGAGCCACATTTGTTCTCATTAAAATGGTCCTTGATCCATATTTTTAACCAACAAACACATGAACTTAATAAGCTCTCTTTTCTTTTAACAATGAACTGCCACGTAACATCAGACACTCATTTAGTGTTACATGTCAACACTACAGCTCCCTGACTTCTTGCTGTCAAGGTTTTATTCTTTTTAATCTCCCTAGATATTATCCAGCTTCTGACTCTCGTGGCTATGGAGGGGGCCCGGTGACCCGTGTCTGTGCAAGGGGAACTGTGTCTTTGTTTTTAATTTTTTCATAGAGTTATTTAGAACCACGCTTCATCTGGACATTCATCTACAACCTGTGTGCCTTGGGTGACCCTACCAGGGGCAAAAGCCCCCGACAACATAGTTCCTAGGATCATTAGGACATGCAAACCTCTCCACCACAATACGGTGGCGATTCAGTTAGGGGCGGCATAAAGTAATTTTATTTGAGTAATATTTTATACTGTCATGTTTGTACACCAACATAAAGAAAAGGGAGAAATTATTGTATGGAGGTGATATCTATTATAGACACACTGACATGTCCCTGTATGGATGGGTTCAGCACATTTGCATACAGGAAGACATCCATGTGATTCTCTTCAGGGTGGGTAGAAGAGATGAAATCAAAACAAAACAAAACAACACAAAACATGATGTCAGGGCCAAATAAAGCCCAATAATATCAATAGAAAAGTTTGAGCCACATGAGATTACTTGAGGTTATGAAATGCTTTAAAGTGAATTATACCGGATGTTTGTGGTACTGAGCACATCAGCACCACCGGGAGCCATAAGAAAGATTTGCAGTGATGTGAAGTGACTCTGTGGTCTAACTTTCACAAGCTACCATTGTTTACTCATGCAGCCTGCTAAATTTGGTTTCCATTTGCTCTAATATTTTACAGCTTGTCAGACTTGCCAGTGACATATCTATAATGTCATTGAGGGGTATGATCCGTGTTTACTAGGTTTTCTTTTCAAAGAAAAGGTGGATAAGACCAGAGATGTATTATGGTCTTTTGGGGGGATGGGACACTGCCCAAACACTTCAACTCTGCCATCGGTGTAAGATATGATATAATACATTGTTAAAGTTTTTTTGTCAGTCTATAGACATTAAATTTACATCTTTCACCTCTACCAGTTACAAGTATACAGGATACAAAAGCAGTTATGGCTCAGCATTTCACACCTTTGTAATAATGATATTGTAATGATATTGTAAGTCTATAAATAAATGATAATGTCGAGGGCAGTGAGGGCTCAGTGGTTAAGGCTCTGGGTCACCGATCTGAAAGTGTGTAGTGGTACAGTGGTGCCCTTGCAAAGTCATTCACCCTCAATTGCTCAGATGCAAATGTGAGATAAAAATGTAAATCGCTCTGGAAAACGGGGTCTGCCAAATACATACATGTAAATGTAAGGTCAACCTCATACGATAATAAGTACATGCTGTAAGTGTAACAAAAACTACCACAATTGATTCAAGGACAGTGGTGGCCTAGTGGTACGCTGCTGGATTACTGATCCCAAGGGTGGGGATTTCAGTGTGTTTTTGCCCTGCAATGGTCGGGAAAGCTGTTCAGGGTGTACTCTGCTCTCGCCCAGAGTCAGCTGAGATGGGCGCCAGCCTCCCCACAACACTAATTAGGATTAAGCGGTTCAGAAAATGAATGAATGTCAGTTCACGTACACATGGTCACATCTCTGTCTAGGAGGTAAAAGCCATTGGAGAAAGTGTCGGTAAGAAATTGTCAGAAGTTGACTTGTACTTACGTGCTGTTTCAAGACCAGATTCTTCACACCTTCCATCACAAATTGTGAGCCAGTGTTCATAACTCTTGAGAAAAGGCTAAAAAACAGCAGACCGGTCACTTTGAATCTTGGCATGAACAAAACTATTTATTATTACTTTTTGTTATTTCTGCACTTTCATATAATTTCATACCCCATTGGTTTCACGCCACTGTTACCATAACTGGCTGGTGCTGCAGCCATCTTTGTGAAAGCTCTGGAAAATGGATAATACAAGTTGCAATACTACTGTTTCTATATTTTGCTTGCAGTTATTAATTGTGATATAATGTTACGTGTTTGCTGATGCTCACAAAAACTCACTTCCACTGCTTTATGTAGTTCAAGGGGGAGAGGTCACAGCCAGCATCGATCAAAGCCTTTTTATATTGCTCAAGATCACCCTGCAAGCACCAATATTTACGCAACATTTTTAATCATGAAAAAAATCTGAAGGGCTACTGACAAGAGTAATTATGGATTTAACCTTGATCACTATTCATTAGGGTTGTCAGCACCCTGCTGCATGAAGAACGAACACAAACCTCCAACAATCTTAAAAACACTTTCGTTTACACCACATCAACAAGGAAGCCATTTTGATTTCACCAACATCATTACTAACACAGAAGGCAAAAAAAAAAAAAAAAAAGGTAGTTTCAGCGAAGCGTTAGCCAAAAATAATGAGCTTCAGAGAGACCCAGATGAAAGGATGGATACTAGAAGATGTGGGACTAGATTTCCTGCTCAACTTTGGCTATTTTTCCTATAAACAAAACATCCCCTTTTGAAAAGAACTTTCTAAAATAGTCTGCATTGATCGACATGATAATCAGAGACAGCAGGGGTCTCTGAATGCAGCCCTGATTCGAATACATCCTAAACTCCCGGGGTAATCTGTGGTCACTGTAGTAGAGGAAGGAGTTTGGACACTGTCCAGTCTGGGGCCATTCATATCCCAGCTCTTGGCTCCATGCACTACCTCTGATGACCAGAGGGAACACACACTATCATACCTCTGTCCGGCTATGTAGCATCCAGCAGAAGAGACCCTGCCTTCTGATCCTGCCTTATTGGCTACAAGAATAATAAAGCTTGGCTATGGCATCAAAAGAGTGTCATTGTTCCTCAACCTGCCCCAAAGAACAACAAGGCTTTTGAGCAGGATCTGAAAATAAATTTTCAGCATACACACTCACTCTCTCTCTCACACACACACACACACACACACACACACACACACACACACACACACAGTATCGCATGGAGCACACATACTGTGTCTGGCTTGGTTCTGTGCTACACATAGGCATCCATGCATCCACCACTAATTACAATAAATCTTTTCCCGAAAGGGCAAACCAGGAGAGCCTACCACAAACCATCAGGACTAAACACTAGACTGCTATGGGCCCACACGATCTAGGGAGACTTGAGGATAAGTAGTGTGTAATTTTACCTCAGACGGAGGCTGCTGGGAGGTGATATAGTAGATCAGGAAAAGTCTCATCTTATCCTCTGCTGTTCCAGCTACCAACAAAAATTAAAAATCCATCATTAAAAGTTTCCTGTCCAGTAATAATTCCCAGGATTTATTTTAAGAGCTGAATAGACTGTGAGAGAGAAGCAGGTTTGTTCCTAAAAAAGCAAAATTAAATAAAATCCCTCAAGTACAGAACAATGGAACCGTGTATAGTTTGAAAACTTGGCACTTTTTATGAAATTATTATTATGATTATGTCAGGGATGAGGCTTGTGTACATATCAGAAACATATGAATTTGTAGAGCCTGGAGAGATCAAAAATACGTCTTCATAAACCTCAAAATCCTCAACACTGGCGAGAGAAAAAACACATTCTGTACTCAGCTAGCATCAGTGCACTTTAAAGCAGACCACTTCTCCTCAGGGACAACATTCGGATTGAAGAGAAAAACCACACGATAAAAAGAAAATCTCCTACTAAGGGAGGGTATTGTGTAAAATTACAAAATCATTTAATTTTATGTGACCTCATACCTCAACTGATCTGTTCTTTGAAATTTAAACATTAAAAATGCATCAGCGGTTCCATTTTATACTGAAGTAAGAAGAGTCACAGATAAGTATTTTTTACTGTTGAGTTATACAGAATCTCACCATCAGGGTCACTAATAATGTCCAGCAGTGATTTATCCAGAGTGGACTTGCTCATTAGCTTCTCCTCATATTCAAAGTATAAATCCAGCTTGCGGGACTACAGACAGAGAATTAAGACCAGATTATGCTGAAGACAAAGTATTACACTGTATATGAGAAAGAGAGAAAAAGAGAGACAAAGAAAGGGAGAGAGAAACAGAGTGAGAGAAAGACAGAGACAAAGAGGTAAAGAGAGCAAAAGAGAGACCGAGAGAAGGGGACAGAGTAAAAGAGACAGAAAAGCAGAGAGACCGATAGACACACAGAGAAAGAGACAAACAGGCAGAGACACAGAAAGAGAGAGAAAGAGAGCGAGAGAGAGAGAGACAGTGAGAGCTATAAAGACAGAGACAGACAGGCAGAGATAGACAGACAGACAAAGAGAGGAGAAATAGACAGAAAGGCGGAGAGACAGACGGGATAGACACAGAGAGAAAGAGACAGGCAGAGAGAGAGTGAGATAGACAGCTATAGAGACAGAGACAGACAGGCAGAGAGACATAGAGAGAGAGAGAGAGAGACAGACAAAAAGACAGAAACAGACAGAGAAAGAGAGACAGCGATAGAGACAGAGAGAGACAGACAGGTAGAGAGAGAGAGAGAGAGAGAGAGAGAGAGCGCAGTAGAGACAACGATACAGGCAGAGAGACATAGCGAGACAGACAGGTAGAGACATAGAGAGACAGAGACAGATAGGCAGAGAGACATAGAGAGACAGAGACAGACAGGCAGGCAGGAGACTTAGAGAGACAGGGACAGACAGGCAGAGACAGATAGGCAGAGGGGAATGAGGAATAATCTTGCTATTTTACAATACTCACCTTAATGTGATCCAGAACTGCTGTTGCTACATTGGTGTGAAGGTCAATCAGTCTCTTTTTCTCCAAAAGCTCAGGAAGAGAACTGATTGGTGAAAGAAATATTTAATTACTCGATGACACTAATATTAAAAACTCAATATTATTGGGGCAATTGTTTGGTCACATTTATAGTAAATATTCCATATTTTACCCACCAGAATGAGGCGAACGATATACAATATGCAGTATATACAGTATACAGAGATATACAGTATGCAATCGGGACATTTAAGTGGATTATTCAATCAAGTTTCTTCTGCATGCCACACTTCACATTATCTCACCTGACGGCTGAGGTAAGTTTGGCTGTGTTATCCGACAACATGCTAATGGCTCCCTCATCTTCCCCTTCTAAGCCCTTGGGACAAAACCGAAATGCCAACTATGCATCAATCCACGCAGAAATAATCTATGTAGAAACTTCCGGAGTGACTGCACAAGACGCAGCTCCTTTATACCTACCATGATGCTCTTGAGATGCTTAACCTCATCCTCCTGGGTTCTGTATGTATCCAACTCTTCCTGCACTGATTCTGCAACCTCTGGGAACGGGCTAAAAAACAAAAACAAACAAACCAGAAAACATAGTTAAAGACTCAGTTCAGTGAATTTCAAATTGGAACAGCCATTAAGCTTAAAGTGCATGATTTTGGTCTGCGGAAGAAACCTGGCATACCCAGCAGAAACCTACCCAGACATGAGGAGAATATGCAAACCACACAGAGGGGACCCGAACCTAGGACCATCTGGCTGCGAGTTGGATATTCTAACCACAACGCCAGTGTGTATGAGCACACAACTACTACTTATCTATTCTTGCCAGTTGTGTCTACAGAAGTCTTTCCTCTATTCCTCTGAACACAAATCAAATATCGTGACAAAAACACAACATCAGGGATCATTAGCTACTCACCTTCCTTTGTGCTTCTGCCAAAACCTGTCTGCAGCAGTGAGATCGTAGCTTTTTTTGTTCTTTTTTTTAGGACGTGCCCCTGCTGGGCTAAGTTCTGATCCCACTGGTTCCTCCAGATTGACCCTGTTCAGATGGAAGTCCTGATACAAATGCGCGCACACACACACACACACACACACACACACACACACACACACTATGAGCATAATATAATACTTTTAAAAGACAAACATATATTAAGATAATCAATGCTACTTCTGTTTTTGGTCGCATATCTTACTGCCATATTTAAATCTCTTTTCCTTTCGGCTGTACCCTTCAGGGGTAGCCACAGCAAATCATCTGCCTCCATCTCACCCTATCCTCTGCATCTTCTTCACTTACGCCAACAATGTTCATGTCCTCCTTCACCACATCCATAAAGCTCTTCTTTGGTCTTCCTCTAGGCCTTTTGCCTGGTAGTTCCAACCTCAGCATCCTACTACCAATATATTCACTATCCCTCCTCTGTACATGTCCAAACCATCTCACGCTTGCCTCTCTGACTTGGTCTCCAATACTCTAACATGTGCTGACCCTCTGATGTGCTCATTCCTGATGCTATCCATCCTCATTACTCCCAAACAGAAGCTCAACATTTTCATCTCTGCTACTTCCAGCTCTGCCTCCTGTCTTTTCCTTAGCGCCACTGTTTCTAAACCATACAACATCGCTGGCCTCATCACCATCTTGTAAACTTTTCCTTTCATTCTTGCCGATACCTTCCTATCACACATCACACCAGACACTTTTCTCCAACCATTACAACCTGCCTGCACACGCTTCTTCACCACTTTTCCGCACTCTCAATTGCTCTGGATTGTTTAGTCTAGGTACTTAAAATTCTCCATCTTCTTTATCTCTGCTCCCTGTAACTTCACCATTCCTCTTGGGTCCTTCTCATTCACACACATGTATTCTGTCTTACTGAGGCTAACCTTCATTCCTCTCCTTTCCATGGCATACCTCCACCTCTCTAGGTTTTCCTCCACTTGTTCTCTGCTCTCATTACAGATAACAATGTCATCCGCAAACATCATAGTCCATCCATGGAGATTCTTGTCTAACCTCGTCTGTCAGCCTGTCCATCACCATAGCAAACAAGGGGCTCAGAGCTGACCCTTGATGCAGTCCCACCTCCACCTTGAATTCTTCGGTCACGCCGACAGCACACCTCACCACTGTCTTACATCTCTCATACATGTCCTGCACCACTCTAACATACTTCTCTTCCACTCCAGACTTCCTCATGCAATACCACAGTTCCTCTCTCGGCACCCTGTCATATGCTTTCTCCAGATTCACAAAGGCACGGTGCAGTTCCTTCTGACCTTCACTGTACTTCTCTATTAACATCCTCAAAGCAAACATTGCATCTGTGGTGCCCTTTCCTGGTATGAAACTAAACTGCTGTTCACAAATGCTGACCTCTGCCCTTAGTCTAGCTTCCACTATTCTTTCCCATAACTTCATCGTATGGCTCATCAACTTTATCCCTCTGTAGTTGCCACAACTCTGCACATCTCCCTTGTTCTTAAAAATGGGCAACAGCACACTTCTCTATTCTTCCGGCATCTGCTCAGCCTCTAAGATCTTGTTGAATGTTCTTGTCAGAAAATCTACTGCTACCTCACCAAGACACTTCGATACCTCCACAGGTATGTCATCAGGACCAACTGCCTTTCCACTCTTCATCCTCTTCAATGCTCTCCTCACTTTACTCTTACTAATCTTTGCTACTTCCTGCTCCTCAATGGTTACCTCTTCTTCTCTTTTCTCTCTCATTTTCCTCATTTATCAGCTCTTCAAAGTACTCTTTCCATCTTCCCAGCACACTTCTGTCATTAGTCAATGTATTTCCCTCTCTGTCCTTAATCACTCTAACTTGCTGCAGGTCCTTCCCATCTCTATTTCTCTGCTGTGCCAACCTGTATAAATAATTTTCTCCCTCCTTACTGTCCAACCTAGCATACAAGTCATCATACACCCTCTGTTTAGCCTTTGACGCCGCTACCTTCGCCTTATGCTGTGTCTCCCTGTGCTCCTGTTTTCTCTCTTCGGTCCTCTCAATGTCCCACTTCTTCTTAGCTAACCTCTTCCTTTGTACACGTATTGCTGCCATATTTAAAAAATAATAAAAAATGTCAGATAAATGCTGCAATCGTCTGTTGGCATTCATTTCGAAGATGTGCTTCACAGACTCTTTCACATCATTTTCTTTTGTTTAATATCATTTTCATATACAGTGGAGCCTCGGTACTCGAACTTAATCCCTTCCAGACGGCTGCTCCGATTCCGATTTGTTCGAATTCCCAATCCGCTTTTCCCATTACAAATAATGTAAATGGTCTTAATCAATTCCGTCATCTTTTTAACAGAAGTTAACAGTACATTATGTAATGGTTTGTATTGTGAAAGACTTTTTAAATTTTCTGTAGTTTTTATTTTAGTGTTATGATCTCTCAGAAAAGAGTTGCGCATTGGAGAAGGGCGTGACTCAAACACGCGGGCTAGAGTGCTAAACACACACACACACACATTTAATCATTTCTATTTAATCACAGGTAATAAAGATTAGCAGCGCTCTTCCCGGTGCTAGAAGACTGTCCCTCTTGATCTCTCAGGTCTGTGCGCAAGCTCTCATCTCTATTACAGTGACTACAATTTCCCCGTTTCATCTACGTGTTTCTAGTGCTCTAGTGCCTGTGCTCTAGTGCCTTCCCTGTGAAAAATAAAGCACAACCCGTTTTCATAGATGAGTGTGTTAGAGCCACGCCCCTCCCCAATGCACAGCTCCTTTCTGAGAGACCATAACACACTAAAATGAAAAATCACAGAAAAGTTGAAGCATAAGAACAATACAGATAAGACGTTTAACCTTTGTGGTGGTGAGCAGTTGGCATATGTAAATGTTGGAAAGGGAGAGAAGCAGAGGTTTCCCTTCCATAACAGAGAGGGGAGAAGACGGCAGATTCCTTCCATAACAGCTTCAGGTGAATCAGCCAAAGGTGTTTTTTCCTCTTGCTACCGCTTTGCATGGATAACTTTATTTTCTTGAAGAACATTTCTAATGTGGCTTGTTTCTGTCTTCTTTTCAAAACCTTACGGAAGTGGCTCATGACCTCATCGTTAAAGGTGTTCACAGCGCTGTTCGTGCTTTAGCTGAGCTTTAGCTTAGCTTACATACATACATACATACTCTTCGGCTTTGTTTAGGTGGTTATACCTATAAGCCGATCTGTGGGTTTTCTGTTCGGTACTCTAAATCGTATTTATTGCTGGTGGTGGTATATGGTGTCAGTGATTAGATAGCTTTATTGCTAGTTTTAGTACTGTATCAATAACTTCCAGCCTTCCCCAGGACAGCTTTTAGGGTGATACATAGTATCAACAACTTACGTACTTCCCCAGGACAGCTTTATTAGGGTGATACATAATGCACCGACTTGATGAGCCACTAGGCTTGGGTGTAAATTTCCAAACAGACCTTACATAGTATCAACAACTTCCGAACTTCCGGAAGTCGTGCACTTTTCCTCCCTCTCGGTCTCGTTTTTTCCAACGCGTCTCTCATGTTCAACTTATGGTTTTTGTTCGGTTTCCCGGACGGAAGAACTCACAGATTTTTTGTTCGGATTCCGATTTGTTCGGACTCTCGAGCGTTCAGATTCCGAGGCTCCACAGTAGGTTGCTTCCATGCATTATAACATTTTGAAATAATCTATTACTGGCCAATACAAAAGCCTTAAACAAGCCACCTTCATTACAATTTTAACAGCTCTGTCCAGACCAGCAGACATGGCCCAATAAGACTGAAGTGTCTTTTGAGGGATTCTGAAAAAAAAAAAATGTTAAATTTTTATAGTTTCTGTACTTGGGATGCTTTGGGACTCCATGCTTATATTCCACTATTCCACGCAAGAAATCCTTTTTTCCCCCATCCAACTGATAACTGCAAATGGCAATAACTTCAATAACTTAATTTTTTTCCGTATGACTTGGAAGCCACTTTTCCATTTCCATTTTGTTGGAAAAATAGACATAAACTTGCAGCTGTGTGTGAACAGACCAATCGTATTAGTCGAATTATGCATACTGAGAACTTCAGGCAAGATACTGTGTATCTGCTTACCAGGACGTCATGAATGAGAGCTTGGTAGGTCCATGTGTGATGGAGCGGGGTGGCAAGATCCAGATTGCGGTCGGCAAGAACAAATAACGGCCTTTGGAAACTACGAGAGAAGAAGAGGAACAGGAAAAGGATGCAAAAAAAGTGAATGAGAAATAACAGCATATGATTCATCTGTCCTCCTCTGGGATTCAGTTCTCAGCTCCAGCAGGGAAATTGATCGCCTCTGAATCTTTCCTCAAGCATCTTGGGGTTCTGAGCAGCGTACTCAGGGAAGATGAACTGCCGTTTTATTTCTCTGTAATTTCATGGTATACTGAAACTCCACCGAGCGTAAGCAGGCAAAAAAAAAGTTAGTTGGATTTCTGGAATTTCTTTGTGGATTATCGCCTAGATACTTAATTCTTTATTTAAAAGTTACTGCTCATCATATGTCTTTTGTGCAGGTCTGTGGGTCTCACCTAAACTGGCCTGTGCCCATGGTATCACCAGTAAACAGGCTGTTACGAGCATCTCGCAAATTTTCTCTCAGTTTCTTGTCAAGTTTCTGCAAAAAAAATTGAGAACAGTAGTGAATGTAGCCATTACATACAAAGCATTATTTAATAGCCAAAATAAACCCTGAGCCGAAGACTCAGAAAATGAGCCTTTATACAGGAGTAAAGAGAAGACAATGGTGCCTTAGACTGGCTTTCATGGCATGAAAGGTGAGACAAGCAGCTTACCACAGCTACCATTTCAGCTGCGTTTCCTCTTGGACATCTAATTATTGGAACAGCACCTAGGGAAACAGGAAATCCCAATCACTTGCCAAAAGGAGGGCACATTAAACTCTGCACATTTTCCAAGGCACACAAGAATGTTCCAGGGACTGACTTATTTTTGCAATTCAAATATAGAGATAACACTAAAATCATTTCAAACATCAGGAAGCCTCCATCAACCCCACAATCCACGTTCTTTTTTTTTTTTTTAAATTGACACCATCTTTAAAAAATGTTTAGGAACTATTGCCTCGACAGTATAAACACTTAGCTGGCAGCACAAGATATGCTAACGAAACAAATGTGTTATAAATGATAATATCTCACAGATTTCAAAAGTAAATTAAATATTTTATAACTGAGTAGATACAAACACTAAAACTCTCATTTCAGCCCTGCTACTTTGTTAATTAGACCTTTCCCAACATGCCTATTTCTACATACATTTTTTTGGATAAAAACAACTGCTTAACAGTACAAAAACTGCTATGTCTTTTAGACATGAATAGAAAAATAATTTATAATTTCTGTAGCATGCAGTACAATAGGTTCTACATAATTTAATAATATCACATCTGTGCATAACAACAGCTGTGCAATTTGTGATACAACCGCAAAAATAAAATTGAAATAAATAATGATCTACATACATTCATAGCAGTATTCATTCTGTCTTTTGATATTAATTGATATATAGTTCTGAGCACCCAGACAATTTGCACATCCTAACAACTCCCAACATCTTCACAGTTGCCCACCACTCAATAATTTAAACTCTCCTGTTACACACATGCTTTAATTATCAGGTGGTTTTTACTGACATTTTTGAAGGAGAAATCTGTATTAATAAGCTTAATAGTTTTCATAAATTGTTTCGCTTTTTTTTTGTGAAGGCAGGAACTGGAAAGAGTAAGACAAGCTAATGGCAAAAATAACAGTACACAGATAAATACATAGATACATTAAACAAAGAAGTCAAATATAAGACAGTGATCTGTATAGCACTAAGCACATAAAGTAAAAGCTTCAAACTTCAGTGCATTTACATGAACGACTGTGTAGCCAGCCATATTTTCTGTTGGAAGTTTTTGCAGTACAATGTTGCACCCATGCGTGTGAACTGATTACTTGTTTTTTTTTTTCCTCTAACGCAGTGCTTATCAATTCTTTTCTGTGGCGCCTCCCCTAGGAACAAAAAAATGTTTCACGCCCCCACACTGCCCTGCGAGGGACTATAAATACTATTATTTGTATATAAAATTGTTTTTAGTACACCTTGCATAACATTCGATCTTTATTAATATTAAAAACGAAAAAAGAAATATAGTTCAACTTACAACCAAGAAAAACTTCATTAACATTGTTTTTTAATATGTAATTGAAAAGATTTAAACTGCACCAATGTGCCCGAAATTAAAAAAATACATCCTTATTTAAACTCATTCAACTTATTTACGTCTTGGTCTCTCTCCACTTCCTCTTCATTAATGTTAGAAGATTTTCTGTGTTGTTTCTTGAGGGGTTGTTTATGCACTTCATATCGTTTGCTTGTGCGAAAAACCGGTATACCATAGCGTGACAATGAGGGTGCCACTGCCAAATAGTGCAGTGGAGGTGCAATTACACTTAATTCCCGTATACAATTCCAGAAAAGCTGTTTACCAGGGTCATACGTGCTCCCCCCGGCATCACACCACGCCCCCCAAGGGGGGGTGCACCCCACTATTTGAGAAGCACTGCTCTAACAAATAAGCTTGTAATAACAATAGGATGTTTTGATGAGCATATACGTACACAATATATGTAAGCTTTTATTGAGTTTTGGTTTAAAGGGTACTTGTGGTAAATTAGCATTACTATATATTTAAGATAATCACCGAGGACATCAGCAGTTACTTCTGGCATCATCAGTCCTCGCCCCTCATCAAAGTATGTGTGGGTGCTGAGCACTGGTCATGCTCAGACACACTTTGCTTTTCTGATTGGCTGTTCCAGTATGGTAGTAATGGAACTCGTATTGGCTAGGCTGCTTCACTGACCTCGTGCACAATAATACATTTATGTCCAGTACTGAGCGGCACACACTACAAGCACTGAAATGGCAGAAAAAAAAGCCAAGTTGATAAAATGTTGGCTGCATAAACCATTTTGAATTCACCACCATGCTCTTCTCTGGAAATGTTATTATCCTCAGAGTTGAAAATGTATGAATGTAACATCTCACCATCTCCACAAGACTCCTCTGTCGAACATGTTTGTTTTTCTGTTTTTATCAGATAAGACGCCACTCACTGAAGAGATCTGCTTGTTTACTTTTAGAAACCCACAAAACAAATTTACGTCACTTCCGGGAAAAAAACCAGACTCCTAACCATTAGTTCAGGACCCACTCTGTCATCCACAGAATAAAATTACCCATTTTGTTTTTATTATGGTCATACATGTTAAAATATGTGTCTGTATTGCTTAAATATATTACATATGCACAAATTATACTGTAAGGATGAACAACACGGCTGTTTAACTCCCCTTCAAAGGTAAACATAGTATTTTTTAAAGTAAAACTATGCACACACTTGGCATTGCAATGAATTAAGTACTACTCACCAAGAGTCACAAAGAAGCAGAAGAGACTGTCAACAATGGTGTCCATGATGGCCTCCATATCAGTGTCCATGATATCTGGTTTGTTGATTGCTGAAAGAAGGGCAGTAAATAAAAACCGGAATGATACATTGTTTAAAGGTAAAACAGAAATGTGAAAGCTGTGCCAGCTGCATTGCAAATTACAGGCTTCCATTAATATGTGGATAATGGTAAATCTGTCAGGGCTTTTTTTTTTTTTTTTTTAAAAAAAAAAAAACACCCGAGCCTAGTGGCTCTTAAGACCCGGCACTTATCCCCGGTTTCTGTAGCGTGAAGCGAGTAGCAGTTCAACTCCTCCTGGATGGGACGGTAGTCCATCACAGGTTATCTTCCCTGTATTTTTTTTTTACTAGTACCCATTTATACTGCTCGTTGAACAGAGGCACACTTATGGTTAAGACCATACCCAGTTGTCTTTAGCACAGTGAGTGTCTAAGTGGGATTCGAACCCACGACCTCCTGATCATGAGCCCAGCACCCTAACCACTACCACCAGCCTCCACATTAATATGTGCTTTTTAAATGTGTTACTATTCCATGGTAGCAGCTGATTTATAGAGACTTGCACAGCAGATCTTTCATATAATCCAAAACTAATACTCATACTAATAATAAACTCTTTCTAAAATGTGCTATTGTTTAAAGTAAATCCTTCACCTGGGCCCAATTTTCCAATGTACTTCATTCCAATTTTTACTAGGGACCAAAACAATTGAAATCAGTCCAGTACCGAGTTTGAACTCTATAACTCTGTAGTCCTATGATGCACATGATCATTGTTTCCTAACAACATGGAACAGACCTCTAAAGAGATACGCCTGTGGGTTTTTGAAACCACAATAAGTGTAAAGAAAACAACCTTAAGAAATGAAAAATTTTTTTTTTTTACACTCACTGTTTTCACCTTTCTCTCCTTCTGGTCTCTGACACGGTGGCCCAGTCAGTGCACGCTGATTATCACACAGGGTTATTTTCCAATGTTTACAAAAGAAGAAGTCATACAGAATTCTTGAAGAGGTTTATTTCCAAAGTAGCAAAGTAATTTTTGGCATGGCTTGGGAAACAAACTTCTTGCCGAATTCCACATGACTTTTATATGGAAATAGTGTTCTAACTCAGAATTCAAGCTTTTCCAACCTAGTTATAGAACTGGAATGAAACACATGGAACTGAATACAAATAGGGCCAGATAAAAAAATCCTAAGGTCTTCCATTAATGAGGAGAAACAAATATATAATAATAGAAACAATGAGTCTCAAGTGTCATGTGCACTGTAATGGTCAATAAAACTGCATAACACAGGAAGCAAAATAAGCAGCATTTGTTCATGCGTCACAAAGAAGGCGGGTCTGGAGTTCAACTGTGCTGAACTTTTACGCAATGCAACCAATCAGAACTTCCAGATAAATTCGATTGACAGATGCCACCAAATACCGAGTTCCCCAAAAAACATTGTCAGTCAGGAAACAACGAACATTAGTTTAATGACTCCAGCAACACCAGCATGGAAAAGCAGCTGTGTGCTTTATGATTGCACGTACAAATTTTACAAGGATGATAACCAGAACTGCAATGTTTCGGTCCATGTTTCCAAAACTCTTGGCAATTCCCGTGAGTTAATATTTATATACAGTGGTACCTCACTTTACAATAGTCCCAGCAAACGAAAAATCCAGGTTATGAAAAAAATTTCCAAAATTTTGTCTCTGTAATACGAAACAAGTTCTCCTTACAAAACGCGCCAAACGCACCATTCAAACACGCCATTCAAACATTCAAACAATGCATGAGCTGCTCTCCCATTGACTATCTTCCAACATCCCGCCCTGCTGGCCTCCCATTGGCTAGGAGGGATGACGCAGCTCCCTCCCATTGACTATCTCCCAACATCCCGCCCCACTGGTCCCCCATTGGCTAGGAGGGATGACGCAGTTCCCTCCCATTGGCTATTATGGAGCTGAATCTCTCATAATGCTTATCGTGTAAAGGACAGAGTTACTGTGATTTCATGAGGTTTTTTTTGAGTGCAATTTTATTTTTTGACTCAGGCTTTTAACTTTCCATAAATATTTGTAAGATTATAACTCTGCTAAGACATGGTCAACACACGCGGGCGCACACACATGCACGCACACGCACACACACACACACACACACACACACGTGCGCGTGTGATTTTCGGTATGAGTGAAAAGAAGAAGCGGGCTCATGGCATGTGGTTGAATGATATCGCAAAGGAATATAGCCAGACCCGTCTACCATCGGTACGATATTGAAGCAGAAGGAGGTCTTAAAAGGTATGCTTTTATAATTTTTAAGGGTTTAGGGGTAGTATTGGGGGCCTTGGAACAAATCACATGTTTTGCATGTAAAATGTGGTTCAATTTACAAAAAAAATCCAGATTAAGAAAAAGGCTCTGGAACGGATTAATTTCATAAGGTGAGGTACCACTGTACATTTAACTTGTCCCGGTTCTTGGTGCACAAAAATCACTACTTTATAGTAGAACTGAAATAATTACAATGGCAATAATATAAGCTAATTCTTATGATAATAGAGGCTAAAAAAATAAGCTAATGATAATATAAGCTAGCTATTACAGGACTACACATTCTGAAGTAAACTACCTGTTCACTCTCATGGCTTCACTGAGAAATATTTTGAGTCAGTAAACAAAAGTGTTAACTACGCAGCCAAAGCTGGCCATGAGCATGATTCGCTTGGATTCACAAAACAATTTGCATGTTGCTCCAATCACTTATCAGTCATCACTTCCTGTGTGGGTACCAATCAAGTTTTCTGCCAAAATGCATTCATTCATTTTCTAAACCACTTAATCCTAATTAGGGTCGTGGGGAGGCTGGAGCCTACCTAAGTTAACTCCCGGCGAGGGCGGGGTACACATTGGACAGCTCGCCAGGCCATCGCAGGGCCAACATTCACACAAAACATTTATACTCATACTCACACCTAAGGGATTAACCTACTGTGGATGGTTTTGAACTTTGGAAGGAAACCAAAGTACCTGGAGGAAACCCACACAAGCACGAGGAAAACATACAAACTCCACACAGAAACACCCGAGTTGGAAATCGAAAGGGGCACTCATAGAGAGCAAGGTACCTCCGGAAGGCATATATGGATTATGGCAAAATGTGCATAATCAGCCTAAGACAGCAGGTATTTTTAATTGTATTTGGAAGTTATAATGCCATATCTTCCCCTAGTGGGCATCTAATAAACATTCATTCACAGATGTTTCCCCCAACCATGTAGATCACCATATCCCCCAACCATGTAGATCACCTCCAAAATATAATTGTTACTTGCACAACAACCCTAATCTAGAAAAATGAATTGGTGTATCATACTTTGAGTTACATGCAAAAAACAAACAAATAAGGGTGAAAACATAACCTCATTAGAGATCCACAATGGCAAAATGTTATACATATTCGGTGAAAGTTTCAGAAAAATCCATTTACGGTCGAAGGACTTGTGGATTAACAATGGCTACCCACTTGTGGAGTAATGGAAAAGTCCATGTTTTGTCATGGGAAACCTCAAAAACTAACATAACAGAAAAAAGATTAAATAAAAGGTACGTAATAGTATGAGGTTTTGTGAAATAAGATTATGTGAAAGTTTGGTTAAAATAAATTAACTGATTGAGAATTGGTTGGGGATTAGAAGCGAGTCGAATGAAGAAAGGTAACAACGGTCTATGACGACACAAGACAAACAATAAAGTACAGTGGTACCTCGCCTTACGAGAGACCCAACAAACGAAAAATCCAAGTTACGAAATGCATTTACCTAAAATTTCCGTGTCTGGATAGGAAAAAAAATTCACGTTACGAAATGCGCCATTTAAAAAATTCAAACAATGCGTGAGTTGTTCTCCCATTGGCTATTTCCCAACACCCCTCCCCGCTGGCCTCCCATTGGCTATTATGGAACTGCATCGCCATAATACCCATGATGCTTTTCGTGTGCCTTCGACCCATGGTTTGTCACGGAGATGCAGCTCCCTCCCATTGGCGATTATGGAGCTGCATCTTCATAATACCATGAAGCTTTTCGTGTGCCTTCAACCTATTGTTCGTCACGGAGTTCTAACACACGCAAAGGACAGAATTACTGTTGTTTCATGAGTTTTTCGAGTGTGCTCATTGCAACTTTATCTTTTTGCTCAGGCTTTTAACCTTGCATAAACATTTGTAAGATTATAACTGCTAAGAAGACGTGGTCAACACGCGCGCACAGACACACACAAGCGCATGTGATTCCTGGTCAAAGTGATTCCAGGTGCAAGTGATAAGAAGCGGGCTCATGGCATGCGGTTGAGTGATATCGCAAAGGAATATGGCCAAAATCCGTCTCCCATCGGTACAATATTGAAGCAGAAGTAGTCCTTAAAACGTATACTTTTATAATTTTTAAAGGGTTTAGGGGGTAGTCTTGGGGGCCTTGGAACGAATCAGGCACTTTACATGTAAAATGCTACTCAACTTACGAAAAAATCAGGTTACGAAACCACTTCTGGAACGGATTAATTTCGTAAGATGAGGTATGACTGTAATGCTTATAACTAGAACTACCTCCTGGCAGTTATATGCCTCTGCAAGGTCAAGCCACAGTGACAACGAATTTTCACTTACAACCTGGAACTGTAAATTGTATCCTTGAGTAAGATTTGACTTTTATGTT
This sequence comes from Plotosus lineatus, assembly GCA_024760905.1. Taxonomy (NCBI): domain Eukaryota; kingdom Metazoa; phylum Chordata; class Actinopteri; order Siluriformes; family Plotosidae; genus Plotosus; species Plotosus lineatus. The sequence goes on along the minus strand of CM045732.1, from coordinate 41,377,284 downwards.
AAAATGTTTGAAAAAACAAACTCTCCTAAAATTTAGAGATCCTGTGTTCAAAAGAATGCCACACACACACACAAAAGGTGAAACTGACCTTGACCTTTGACCTAAAAGTCTAATCAGTCCATCCATGAGTCTAAGTGGGCATTTGAGCAAAGTCTGTGAAAATCCCTCAAAGCATTCTTGAGAGAGTATATTCACACTCCCGGACGGATGACTCAAAAATATCATGCGTCTGGACCTGGCCATCACTGGGGCGGGGGCATAAAAATCCACTGAGTCATAGTTTAAACCATTCTTCCAGAAGTGGACAAATTGGCACCCTCTGCCAATCTTCAGTGTCTGCTGCATAACACTAGAAGAGTCAAACAAGGTCCGATCAAAGTGATCATTACACAAAAATGATGAATTCTATCTATAAAGAATGTCTGCCCTAATGCAGCTGTGAGGGGCAGCACAAGCCCGTGTTCATCCTGACGCTGGTCCCAAGCCCGGAATGCAGAGGGTTGTGTCAGGAAGGGCACCTGATGTAAAACATGTGCCAAATTTGATATGCAGATTATCAATACGAATGTCATACCAGATCGATCAAGGCTTGGTTAACAATGACCGCCATCAGTGCTGTTAACCAACAGAGTGCTGTTGGAAACTGGGCTACTGTTGGTCGAAGAAGGAGGTGGGAGGCGTGTCCGTAGGCAGAGAGAGAAGAGGAAAGGCATGAGTCTAGGATTGAGAGTAGGGACTTTGAATGTTGGAACTATGACAGGAAAAGATAAAGAGCTGGTTTACATGATGCAGAGGAGGAAGGTGGCCATAGGTGTTCGGGAGACCAGGTGGAAAGGTAGCAAGGCTAGAAGCGTAGTAGCAGGGTTTAAGCTGTTTTATCATGGTGTGGATGGGAAGAGAAATGGAGTACATAAAATGATAATCCATCCTGTGCCACTGTAAATATTTGTGCATCATTTCTCATTTATCTCAGACAAATTTACTATGAGCACTGGCACAGTCTTACAGTGGTGACAAAGAGGGGTCACGACACACAAATGCACATCGAATGACAGAAATCAGGTGTTTATCCAGAAGCTGTGCACAGAGTAGAAAAACTCACAGAACAAAGCTCACCATGATAGGAGATCTGTTCTTTGTTTTGATTGCAGAGGACAAACATGTCATCTTCTAGTGTGATAAAGTTCAAATACTGATCAAAAACCTGTAGAAACACAAAAACAACAGAATAATGTACTTCTAACTTGCTTTATGTAATGATTTTTGTGGATGCAACTACATATGTGATAAAAGAAAACATATTTTTCAGTTTACCATAAACATGAACAATGGAAAAAACATTATAAATTGCAAACAGTGAAAAAAAATCTGATGCAAAAAACTGCACACACACACACACACACACACACACACACACACACACACACACACGCTTATTTTTTTGAAAAATCATCATTTTGAATATGTTGTGAAAAGGGTTCGAGCTTGTGTAACAGTGAGTGCTGGACCATGATGAAGCAATCAGTGTTAAATAAAATGATCTACTCTGCAAAAGAGCTGTTATTTGTGTGATTATTTGAACGGTTGTCTCAGAGCTGCTGCCATTGCCACCCAGCGGCCGAAATCTAGGGATAATTTGGAAAAATAAGACTGCATGTCTTGGCTGTTTTAGAAAAAGTCTTCAAAATGAGGCAACCTTGTCCAAAGCTGTTCAATTAATTTGGAATGAGAATCATGAATACAGTCCCAAATGGAGCGGTTGGTATTGCCTGGAAAATGAGTACGTAATCATATTAAAAGCGAGAGATACCATAAGGTAAAGTCTGTAGGGCTTTTTATACTCGAGTCTACTGGCTCATCAGGCCGGTGCTTATTCCCGGTTTTGTAGCTACCAGGAGTGGACCTACCTCCTTCTGGATGGGATGCTAGTCCATTGCAGGTTAACTTCACAGTATATTTTTTACTGGTACCCATTTATACTGCTGGGTGAACAGAGGCACACTTGTGGTTAAGATCTTGTCCAGGGGTCTTAGCACAGTGGGGGTCTAACTGGGATTTGAACACACAACCTCCTGATCATGAGCGCAGCACCCTAACCACTACACCACCGGCCCCACTAGGCACACCGTAATGTACAACATCATCAAAGTGCATAAATTGTATTCAGTAAACGCAGAATAACTAATAGATTCTATCCTATATATTATGAGCTTCAATGGTGTTTCATGTGTGAACCAAAGCATGAGCACCATGTTCTGGAGAAGAATCAGAACACAGGGGGACGCTCATGTCAGAGTCAGTGTACAGTTTTTAAAATGCCTTCTAAATGTATATTGTTTGCATATCGAAACATTCACTCTCACTTCATAGCAGATGCAGTCTTCGAGCACACAGATAAAAAATTTTTTCTGTTTATTCAGTTACTCCGCCTGTTCTCCCACTCAACTTTCCATTTTTTAATAGGAAAAAGGCTACTGCGCCTGAGTATCAGCTATACGTGCAGAGGGTGGAGACCTCAAATGGTGATTGGTTCGAGATATCAGCTTGTGCCACAGTGAAGTGGGGCTAATTTGGCGTGTAATGACTCTCGTGGACCCGGCCCACCTGCCGCTAATTTAATAACCCGGGCCTAGTCTCACTGCTGTGATGCATTTGGCTGTGAATGCAGCCCTTGAGAAATGCAGCACAGGACTTGGGATTCAGAACAAGTGAAGTTCATCACTCACTCATTTGCTGAACTGCTTAATCCTGCTATTGGGTTACGGTGAGGCTGGTGCCTATCCTAGCTGAGACCAGAAGAGGGTGGGGCATACCCTGTACAGTCTGATAGAAGAGTGCAGGGCAACACTCACAACCATTTACATTCATATCCCTATCTATGGGCAATTTGGAGTAGCCAATTAGCATAATGCACATGTCTTTGGACTGTAGGAAGAAACAGGAGTACCCAGAGGAAACCTACACAAGCATGGGAGAGCTCAGCACAGGAACACCTAAAGCCAGGACTCGAACCTATGACCTTCTTGATGTGAGGCAGACATGGCAAAGACTACACCAGTGTGCTGCTCCTTGGTTTAAGATGATTTACCACAAAGCTCTTTTGGATGCACCACTTCATTATAAAAACACTGATGATGGAAATCGGAATCTCACTGTGTCAACAACTTGTGATTACCAAATACAGGAAACAGACAAACAATCACACCAAACAATTCATGTGAAAATAAAGTGAAATAGGCAAATGTATGAGGCAAAGAAGGGCTGTCAAGTATTAATAATCACACACTGTATAATTATGTTCATTAAAATTATATCAAAAACAGTAAACGTTAATAAAAATGAACAAATTCAGCATTGTATGTGACAGACCCAAACTGGAACATCAATGATGTCATGATCATTATACTGATACCCCCCGTTATTCACGAGGGTTGCGTTCCACCCCTTCCCGTGGATCCTGAAAATCCACGAATTATTGACATGGTTTTAAAACCCTATGTATGATATTCCATATGCTAAAACATGCTTGTTAAACACATTCTATAGCCAGTCTTACTCATTAATACAGTCATAATGCAGTAAAATGTAGTAATTATCAAGTAAAAACTTAATTTTGTACTGTGATAATATTTATGAATAAATTAAAGCACTTAGGCTCCTTATCAGAAGCTAGAGAAGATGCAGGACGTTGAGTGACACCATAGGACAATCATTAAAAACACACGAAAAAAACGTGAATTCACAATTCAAGCAATCACGTTGATAACTTGCGCGCGAAGGAGAAAAAGAGGTGTACACATCACCTGTAACCAATCAGTGGGAGGGAGAAACAAAATCTCTCATCCATTAGCTAAATTTGAATCACGTTCCAGTAACTTCCGGGTTTGCCGCTAATCCGCGAGTATGCGAGGCTGAGAGCGCTGAACCGCGAATGGGCAAGGGCTTACTGTACCATACTATACTTTCAGCAAGTGCAGGTATTTGACTAAACATCTAGAGACAACCATCACAGAATTTTACTTATTTGCATCATTGTGTATTTGATGAATGCATTTCTGAGAGTAAGCACGAAGGTTAAATATAGATAATTCTGCAGAGTATATAAAAAAAAGGATGACTATTAAGACTTGTGGGAAGAGAAGACATGAACAGAAGGATTCAGCACAGAGTTGATCAGTATAACGATCCATTAAACTCAAACAATTCAGCTCGGAGTAACATGGTTTGTGGTTTTGAAAAAGATTTAACATTAATTTGAATAAGTACTGAATTTCTAAATTCTATGTAATAGATTGAAATCCTGTGCTATTTCCTTTCATACAAACAGGTGAAACTCACTTTTGCTTTGTTGTGTTCTCAGAAATTGAGTTTTGGTCATGGGTGTGAATACTTTTGCAACTCACTGTGTGACCAGTGTGACAGACTGGCGCTTGTTCCGGAAATATCTAGAATAACCCAAGTCAGGCAGGGTTGGTCGGTATAACAATTTCTTGAGTGGAGACAGGAGGGTCGGAGGGGGGTGGACACAGTTCAGTAATGGCTGGTGATGTGTAGAGAGTCTGTGATGTTTTTGGTTGTCGTTGGTTGTCAAGGATTCGTTTCGGTCAGTCACAAAACGATTACAACAGAACCTTCTCATTTAGATCATCGTTTGCATCACAAATGGTATATACACCTCAGAGTGAATCTTCATCACAGCCGGTGTATATGTTAAAGTGGATCACAAGTGCGCCACATGCCCATGCGTCATGCCAAATAAGAAAAAAAAACTCTATAACTCTAATTTATTGTAAAATCTGGAAGTCCTAAAACAAATATCTTCAAGAAAACTGGACTCAAAGACTGCTTAAGTATCGTAGAGATTCTGGGTGATTAATACAACCTTATGATCCAAAGAAACTTGTGTTCAACATACTTTGGTCACTTGATTCACAGCGTTTGCTGCAAGAGCTGCACTTGCAATGTCTTCCAGTTTGCTTCTGGAGACTGCAGATATAAAGTTCAGGTAGTACGACTCATAGAGTTGGTTCCGCAGGTCCTGGAAGTTTGAGTGAATATTAAAAGAAATTAGTCGATAGTGAATGTTACAATCCTTGGTCTGTCTGCTTATGGACCAAGTTCAACTTTATTCAATTTTATGGAGACCATTAATGTTTACTTGGCATATCCTGTCTGTGTTCTCCTCTGTGGGCATCACAAAGTAAATGGCAGGAACATCTGGAATAGGATCTCTGTCTGAGTGTAATAATCTGTAAAACATAAAGCTTTTCAGGAAAACTGTAGCCTGGAGAAAGGTCAGTAGGAAGGATAGCAGCCTTCACACTATATTGAATTAAGGAAATGAACATAAACAAACCGCAGAAGTCTGAGAACTGACGAGGAAATCAGAATGGAATTAAAACGAAATGAAAACAGTGTGTTCCTTATAGTGTGAAGGGAGCTTTGAGAGTCTTACAGGTGGAGAGTGATTCCCATGTCTCGTAACTCTTTCACAGAGAGAAGGGGAGAGATGATATCTTGACCGAAACGGTCATAAACAAGTACCTAAACAGATAAACAAGCGTCAGTTGCACTGCTTACACTGCTAATTTATGTGGTATGGATTATATATACAAGTAAGATCAGTTACCTTCCATACTGGTTCAGTTGCTGTGTTTTTTAGTGCTGGAACATTAAAGTTTAGCATTCGCTTCAAGGCAGCTAAAGAAAGATCAATAGCAACATTTATTAGAAAATTCATCACCGAGTGAATGACTTGTAGATCTAGAACTTCATTCACCAAACCACTCAATCTGACTATGGAGGCTGGAGCCTCTCTCAGCTGACTTTGGGCACAGGTGAACAGGGCCAACACACACTCCCACCCAGGGGTAATTTGGAATAGCCAATTAGCCTAATAGACATGTCCTTGGACTGTGGGAGTAAACCAGAGTCCCATGAGGAAACTCACACAAGCACAGGCAGAACATACAAACTTTACACAGAAGACACCCTTGCTGAGCCCAGGACTCAAGCCTTGGACCTTCTTGCTCTGAGGTGGATGTGCTGCTCTTCTTTTCCTTTCGGCTGTTGCCTTTTTCAGGGGTTGCCACAGTGAATCATCGCATGTTTTGGCATAGGTTTTTACATCAGATGCCCTTCCTGACACAACAGGAGCACAAGGGGCAGAAACACGCTGACGGCTTGGCAGCCTACTCTTTACGAATGTCAGCAATGGTTCTTTTACATGAACATCTCATCATAGACAGTGAGAGACATGGCCGGCCTTTGATAATCCAGTTAGCTGCACCGGGGGGTCAACCTTGTGGAGAGTGGGACTCAAACTCCCAACCTTAGGATCAGCGATCCAGCACTTTTTACCACCAGGGCACCACTGCCCCCTAGGTAGATGTACTAATACAGTTTTTTTTTTTTTTTCAATCGAATTCAGTAACCAGACAACACAATGGTTCACAGATCAAAAAAGTTGTGGGTTCAAGCCACGATGCCGTTCTCTCTAGTGCAGTGGTGTCAAACTCATTTTCATCGAGCGCTGCATCACTAAATTAAAAGTGATCAAAGTCAGAATAATCACGGGACATCTATTTTAAAAGGACTTGACCTCGACCACCCAGCATGCAATCATTATTGAGTCATGAATCACCAGCTGTTCACGTATAATCAGCTGCTGCCACCTAGGAGAAGGATGATGAATTAGGTTTCATGGTAATGGTCTAGCCAAAAAATGTACATTAAACATATTCTTTGAAAGCTCTTGCGGGCCGCATAAAATGAGGACGTGGGCTGGATATGAGCCTGTGAGTCTGGATTTGACACCGATGCTCTAGAGTTTACATGTTCTTCCTGTGCATGCTTGGGCTTCCTTGAGGTACCTGGTTTTCTCCCACAGTCCTAAGACATGCAGATTAAGTCAACTGACTACGTACTCTAAACTCTCCAGTGGGGTGAAACGGAGTGTGAATGCTTGTTTATGTCTGTGCTAGCCCTGGTGCCTAGTTCAGGGTGTACCCTGCCTCTTGCACCATGTCAGCTCAGATTGGGATCAACTACCCCATATCCCTGATGAATAAGTGGGGTAGACAATAGATGGATCTTCAATCGCTATATTATCTTGATTATGGTGGCTCAAGCTTATCCTGTGAACACGGCGCAAAACAAGGGAACTGTGCCTGGATGGGTCATGGACTGTTTTATCAAAACCCTTTAAAACTTGCTCTCCTGGATTTTGGTGACAGAGGTAGAATGTAAAATGCTACAGATATTTTAACCAAAGCTCAGGATCAAACCTGTGACCGTAGTGACACCATCTGCTCCATCACCACACCAACCTTTCCTTCATCTGCTTATCAGCATTGCACTGATGATGTGAAACTGGACGGTGAAACTCTGATGTGTGGTTTGCTGTAACAACCTCTAGATTTGGAGTTATGATTAATTCTTAGCCATAATGGTTCAAGTCATATTGTGTTTCTTACACCTTCATTGTTATCTTTTTAACATTTTTTTATTAACTACAAAGAATAAAAAATGGGCTGTGACAAATCAAAACAAGGGCAGTGGTGGCCTGATGGTAAAGTTGCTGGATCACTGATTCTAAGGTTGGGGGTTCAAGCCTCTCTCAACGGATTGTCACTGCCCCCCCACACACCCCCACTGCAGCTAACTGGGTTATCAAAGGCCGGCCATGTCTCTCATTGTCTCTGGTGAGAAGTTCCTGTAAAAAAAAACATTGCTGACTTTCGACAAGAGTATCTGCATAGTCATATTCTGCCCTGTGATGGCCTGGCTCAGATACACCTGCCCTCGCTCAGAGTCGGCTGGGATGATCGCCAGCCTCCCTGAAACCCCAATTAGGATTAAGCGGTTACAGAAAATGATGAAAACAAAATAAATAAAAAGTCCCTCGACAAAAATGGTACCTTTCACCCTATGACTCCTCCACAGTTAAAAACAAATAGTTATAGGTAGTTATGTGGACATATCCAGTATGTGAAGTTTAATCAAAATATATTATTAAAAAAAAATCTCACAAATTCCTGTGAAAACACCGATATTAGAAGCAATTAAAATATTTTAGAGTATTCTTTTGATAGTGTTACTGTGATGAAATATGCTTTATATTTTTACGTAATTGCGTCTCCGGATGACTATGAGTTTTTTCTATGTGTTGTTTGGGTCCTGGATGAAAGAAGCGAGAGACATCTATGTAAATGTGAGGCATTTTACAATAAGACTCTGGCCATAAGTGGGTGTGACACTGATCTCCATGAAGATCATCTATCATCAGCGTTTCTGCTTATTGCAGAAACCATATCAATACACACGCAACATCAAATAATTCCCTCCACTGATCCATCATGGGTGTTGGTGTTGATGTCTATCCACGACATGATATCATTGTACTATCTATAACGCGAGCAGCTATGCTTCCTTTTCCCCCCAGGTACACGACTATCGCGGCAGATCGTTAAAAGTCTTGCTTTTTTGATGTAGCTTTCTTGCTCTTGCAGCGCCAACATTGGTTTCGATTTAATGATAAGATTCATTCATTTTCTAAATCACTTAATCCTTATTAAGGTCACGGGAGTCTGGCGCCAGTCTCATTCTAGACAGCTCACTGGGCCAACACTCACAGAACCATTCAACATGCACACCTAGGGGTAATTTGGAACCACCAGTTAGCCTACTGTGTGTGATTTTGGACCGTGGAAGGAAACCAGAGTATTCAGAGGAAACCCAAGCAAGCACGGGAAAACATGCAAATTCCACACAGAAATCCCTGAATTGGAAATCGAACCTGGGTCTTCTGATCCAGGGATCTTCTTCCTGTGAGGTACACATGCTAACCACTACGCTACATAATGACAATATGTAGAAAGTTAATTTAAACTGGAATACAGAGTCTATGTCTTGTCATTCACAAAGGTATAAGGTAAGGTAATGTGGGCTTTACACCCGAGCCTAGTGGCTCATCAGGCCAGTGCTTATTCACGGTTTCCATAGCGTCAAGCTACCAGAAGTTCAACTCCTCCAGGATGGGAAACTAGTCCATCACAGGTTACCTTCCCAGTATATTTTTACAGTAGGCCCTTGACTATTTGCGGTTTTGCACCCACGGTTTGAGTATTCGCTGACTGCCGAGCAACCGGCACGTGATTCAAATTCAGCCAATGGCTGTCCTTTCTCCTGATTGGTTGAGCTGATGTCCCGCCCCTTTTTCCTCATTCGCACACAAGTTGTCAATGAGCCTCTTTTTTGTGTGTTTTAATTACCAGTTAAGCTCTATGATACCACTCAAACGCTATGCATCTTCTCTGGCTAAGCGATAGAAAAGGCTGGAGGTCTCTTCTGAAGAAATAAAACTTTCTCCTGAGAGACGACGTTTTTTTCTCAACTGTTGTATTAAAATCTTTTTCAATTATTATTCCAGTACAATACCTAAGTTCATGTTTATGCGTGAGATTTTATGTTCTGTAGCATGTTTAACAAACGATACCAAAAGGATAAACTTTATTACGCTACTCTTCATGTCCCTTTACATTGAACTTGGAGTGACGTCCCGGCTAACAAGAAGCCCAGTTGAGCGTGCTTAGTTATACACGCCCGAAGACACGCCGATCTTATAGCTGTAGTAGGGTTGACCGGTCATAGACGAGCATAGTGCAAAACATGAACAAACTAAACAACAAATAAAACAAATTAAAACAAACAAAGAAACAATTTGACTCTGAGAACTCCGTGACGTTGCCCTCTAGGCAGCGCCATCTTGGAGACGTCACTCCAAGACGTCACTCCAGGTTAATGTAAAAGAACATGAAGCGTAATAAAGTTTATCCTTTTGGTATCGTTTGTTAAACATGCTACAGAACATAAAATCTCACGCACAAACATTAACTTAGATACTGTACTGGAATAATAATCGAAAAAGACTTTAATAGTACTGCTTTTCAACAGTTTTTCATACACTCACGCCAAACAAAAACAGATGAATAAATCTTGCACATTTAAATCTATACATCTATTTTCAATTCCACGTCACTGTGACACGCCGCAGAGAGCCAATACTTTCTGTACTCCACTGTGTGGGCGGGTCCTATAGCTTCAAACTCCAATTTTATTGGATTATAACAACAGCCACAGACTGCGCGTGTTGTTTTGAGTAAAGAGATAAATTTCCCTCATTTTGATCGGCTCATTTCCACGAAGCCAAGCACAGCTGACAAGCAAACACAAAAGGACAGACATGGAAAAACTTCAACCCGCAGACCAGTTAATTGCCAAAACTTTGGACGCACTTCCTGTCAAACACTGTAGTGTGCGAGTCCAATAAAATTAGAGTTTCAAGGTATCGGACCCGCCCACACAGAAAGGATTGGCTCTCAGCTTCACGCCACAGTGACATGGCATTGAAAGGAGGTGAATAGATTTGCTCTGAGCAGTTAGAAAGTGAAGCTGCATCATCTCCTGCTTGGTCTTTTAAGATACTGGCGCTGCCGGCAGCGCAAACAACTCGCACTGCACTGCCATGAATCATGCTTCACCACTTTTACGGTCGTAAAGTCGATCAGTTGTAACTCGCATAGGTCGTAAGTTGACGACTCACTGTATATGCTGTATAATGTTTATATTTGATCATCAATAAATATAACAGTAAAAATCGAAAAGTTTTTCTTAATCATTACTATATTTTACTACATTCATACTGTATTAATGAGTAAGACTGTCTATAGAATGTGTTTAAGAAGCATATTTTAGTGCATGTAATAGATACACAGTATTTTACTTCCGGTTGCTCATTTGCGCATGTGATGTGATACATGGGGTTTTACTTCCAGGTACAGAACTCGCGGATTATCTCGATTCGTGGGAGGGCCCGGAACCAAATCCTCGCGAATGTCGAGGGCCTACTGTACTGGTACCCATTTATACTGCTGGGTGACCAGAAGCACACTTGTGGTCAAGACCTTGCCCAGGGGTCTCAACACAGTGGGGTCTAACTGGGATTCGAACACACAACCTCCTGATCATGGGCCCAGCACCCTAACCACTATGCCACCAGCCCCACATCTTGTCATTAGTAACAGGATGTTGTTTTGGAAGACTTGAGGTGTGTTTGATATTTGTGATGTCCATGGTATGCATTCTGTACCATAAAGGACACCCAGAAATACATCTGTACAGTAGGCTCCATGAGGATATGCAATATTATACATGTCAGCACGGACATCCACACCAAACTGTGATTATTTGTTTTGAGTAACTGACACTAGTTCTGGAATCAGTGTGAATGGATTTGAAAAAAAAAAGTTGCCTTTTCTGAGTAAACAGGTTTGATTTGGTGGTGTAGCGGTTGGTCACCGCTACAGCAAGAAAGTGCTGGGTTTGATTCCTGGGCCTAGCAAGGACGATTCAGAGTTTGCATGTCCTCCCTATGTTTGCGTTAATTTTCCTCTGGTTTTCTTTCCACAGTCTAAAGACACACATGAGGCGAACAAGCTGTTCCAACTTCAATGGTTGTGTGTCTGTGTTGCCTATGATGGGCTGATGAACCGTTTGGGGTACCCAGCCTTCTCCCGGAGTTGGCTACGACCCTAGTAGGAGTAAGTAATTTGGTAAATGCGTGAGTGATAATATCACTATGTAAGATAAAAACAAAAAAATCATCATCTTCTTCCTCTTCTTCCAGGTCAGGTTGCGGGGCAGCAACCTAAGCAATGAGGTCCAGACGTCCTTCTCCCCAGCCACTTCTAGCTCTTTCGTGGGGACACCAAGGCGTTCCCAGACAAGCCAAGAGACATAGTCCCTCCAGCATGTTCTGAGTCGACCCCAGGGTCTCTTCCTGTTTGGACATGCCCGAAACACCACACCAGGGATGTGTTCGAAAGGCATTCTAACCAAATGCCCGATCCATCTCAACTGGCCCCTCTCAATGAGGAGGAGCGATGAGGAGGACCAGATGGTAGAGCTTCTCACCTTATCTCTAAGGGAGCTCATTTCAGCCGTTTGTATCCGTGATCTTGTTCTTTCGGTCACTACCCACAGCTCGTGACCATAGGTGAGGGTTGGAACGTAGATCGACTGATAAATTGAGAGCTTTGCCTTGTGGCTCGGCTCGATCTTCACCATGACGGACCGGTACAGGCGCTGCTTTACAGCAGAGGCTGCAGTGATCCATCTGTCGATCTCTCTCGCAAAGAGATCGACAAAAAAAAATAATTTTGATATTAAACCCTCAATGTCACATTTTTGAGGGGTTTGTGTGTGTGTGTCACAGCCCAAATATATTCCACCACAACACTGCATAAACATATGAACTATTAGGTATTTAAATTGGAAGCACGGTGGCTAGTGACTAGCACGTCTCCCCTCACAGTAACGTTTGTGTGTGTAATTTTCATGTTCTCCCCGTGCTTGTGTGGGTTTCCTCTGGGTTTTACAGTTTCCTCCCACATTCAAAAACATGCACAGTCGGTTAATTGGCTGCTCCAGATCTCCCCAAGGTGTGAGTGTTGGTCCTGCGATGGTCTGGCAGGCTGTCCAGTGGAATCATCCTGGTCGTCCAGGTGTCAACGCTTTAAGATGGGAGCCAACCTCCCCGCGACCCTAATTAGGATGAAGCGGTTCAGATAATGAATTAATTAATTCATTAAACTCTGAGGAAACAACAAGTTCCGGATGTTTTGGTTAGCTAAGCTAGCTTAGCCTGTAATGCTAATGTAAATTCATCCATACGTTTAAATTTATCACGACCTACACATATTTTATTCATTTACTAGGAGTCAGCAGGACAGTGTTATAGTCCGTAAAAGGTAAACAGTTTATAATAATATTTCGGAAGTAGTTGTTTTATAATGCATTATGTCGCTGAGACGCAGACTGAGCGGAATATTCGCTAAAAGCACAACACTTTCCATTTATTCACCATCCGATAAGAACACAGAAGAGCATTTTAAATGCGACCTCTTTAACTGGAATATAGAAAACACTTTGAGACTTTAAACACTCTCTAAAATAATTAACCAAGTAATTAACAAACCTGTCTGTTTCTCCCTGATGGAGGCCGCCATCTTTACTGTTTACGCACTGACGAGTTGGCGGATGACGTGGCAACAGGCACGAGAGAACCCCGCCATCTAACGGCCGAACGACTAATAATCCCAAAACAGTCAAGGACTTCCTTCATTTTACGAACCGCATAATCCAAATTAGGGTAACAAGGAGGCTGGCGCCCATCTCGGCTGGCTCTGAACAAGTTTAGTTTGACCAATGTGTCCACGCGTATTTTGTGGATTTAGAAAAGGCTTTCAACTGTGTTCCTCGGGCTATCTTGTAGGGTGCTCCGGGAGTATGGCAAACTGGACCTGTTGCTATGGGTCATCCAGTCTCTGTATCACTGGAGCCAGAATTTGGTCCATATTGATAACAACAGGTCGAATTTGTTTCAGGTGATGGTTGGAGTCTGCCGAGACTGTCCTTTGTCACCGATTCTGCACATAATTTTTATGGACAGAATTTCTTGGTGCAGCCGAGGTTATGAGGGGTTTTGTGGCCACCGGGTCTCATCTCTGCTTTTTTCGGATGGCATTGTCCTTTTGGCTTCATCAATCCAGATCTCCAGCTCTCACTTGGGCAATTCGTAGCCGAGTTCAAAGCAGCCGGGATGAGAATCGACACTCCCTATATCTGAGGCCATGGTTCTCAGTTGGAAAAGGATGGAATGCACCCTCCAGGTCTGGAATGAAGTCCTGCCTTAAGTGAAGGAGTTCATGTATCTGTTCTTGGTCATGAGTGAGGGAAGGATGGAGCGAGAGATCGACAGGCGGATCGCTGCAGCCTCTGCTGGAAAGCGGAACCTGTACTGGTACGCCGGGCAGTGGCTAGACCCAGCTTGGCTTCAGTCTAGAATGGAGCAGTAAGACGCCTCCTTCCCTCCACTAGTCTGGGTGCTCACCTTGGGCAAGTGACAGTACACCCTTAGCCCTCCTTACCAGGGTCACGGCCCCCCTGTCGTTGGTGGGGTAGAATTGGCCCACTCCGCCCCGGGATGTCGTAAAAGTTGACTAAAGGGGGAAACAGTAAATGATAAACATATTTAACCTTTTCTTCCTGCACTCATTTTGTAAAATTGGCTTATATCGTAAACACTTCATGATTTGGGAAAAAAGGTGGTTTAATTTCATTGTGTTGTAAAATTGATTGCATGGTCTGGTTCCTTTTTATTAATTTCAATATGGATTTGTTGTTGATATGGTTCAGTGATTTCATATATTTAAAGATTGTTCATTTATTTATTTACTTATTGCACCCAGTTTCAAATGTAAAAACAGAAGCGTGAAATGCTCCTCTGGATGTACTTAGAGTCAACCTGTTTGCCGTGGGTTGCGACTCGTGTCGGCGGAAGAGGGGATCCTGGTAACTGAGTGAGGAAATCTCCAAAATGGGATTTCATTGCAACATGTTGCTTTGGCCCTAATTTCGCCTAGGCTTGTGAGGCCTGACACAAGTCAATCGGCTGGTAGTGATAAGCACGAGGATTTTTAAAAATTCTAGTAGCAGCTGCTTAATCAGGTTAATTGGGTACTTGGGTTCTGCCCGAGTGCTTGAGTATACCATTGTAAGTATCCCTAAACATCTGTATGCTGGAGGGTCACATACAAATAGATGTCCCCCAATAGGGCTCCAAGGAGGGTAGGGAGCTTCGATGGTGAAATATTATCCCTTCACTATGGCTACAACTATTAAAAAAAAACATTTAAAAGATCATTAGATAACGACTCGGACAGTGACTCTGACTATGGACCCAGCACTTCTTGGCCCCATTTCCTTGTTATTCAAGGTACAGATCAAACGAAACCGTTAAGCAAACTGTCTCCCTTTGCTATTGCAAAGGGAATCAAAGGACTCGCTGGTGAACCTAAACAAGTGAAAAGGCTGTGTTCTGGCGATCTTCTTATTGAAGTAAGCCAGAAGAGTCACGCTACCAACTTACTAAAATCCACCATGCTAATCAACGTACCAATAAAAGTTTCGGTTCACAACTCCTTGAATACGAGGAAAGGGGTCATGAAGTGTAATGAATTAAGATCTGCGAGTGAAGAGGAGATCCTGGAGGGTCTTCGTGCTCAGAGGGTTAGGAAGGTTCAACACAACAATCAAGAAAGAAGGCCAGAAGGTTCCAACTGGGACATTAATACTCACCTTTGACACTACTACCCTTCCTGGGGAAGTCAGGGTGGGATATTTAAATGTCCCAATTTCTGTCTATATACCTAACCCCCAACGATGCTACAAATGCCAACGTTTTGGCCACCATCAGGGTAACTGTGGTAACAAACCAACGTGTGGGAAATGCGGTAAAGAGCACGAGGACCAAAATTGTACTGAATAGGCCAACTGCGTGTATTGTAATGGAAATCACCCATCCTTTTCCAAGAAATGTCCGAAATGGTTAGAGGAGAAAGAAATCCAAACCATTAAATGCATTAGAAACCTTACCTTCAAGGAAGCAAGGAAACTGGTTGAGGACAAAAGATCTCAACAACAACAGACTTATGCATCGGCTACTACTGCAAAAAAGGCTATCCGTTGCGATTCCATAATAGTACAAACTGACATAACTTGGCCTGAAAAATCCCAGAGCCCTCAAAAATATCAACCAAAACAAGCTAACACCATGGCCTCCTCTTCACAGGCCACAAAAAACTCTGTAGGTACACAGACAGCGTCAAACCCCAGACCAAAATCTAACCAAACTTCTGCTAAAAAAGATGACAAAACTGTTAAAATAAATCAAACACCAAATAGAGATCCTAAGGGATCAGAAAACAAAGTGCCCCAACATAATACATTTCAGGTGTTGGAGGATTCTGGAGAGGAGGAGGAGAACATGGATGTTGTTTCTCATACTCTCCCACGTAAAAGCAATAGAGATGGGAGCAAAGAAAGAACCAATACTAAGCCCTCATCAGTACCAAATTAAAAGGTATCATACAATGGAATTGTCGAGGACTGAAAGCAAATTATGAAGAAATTAAATCACTTCTTTGTGTTCCTCAAATTGAGGGTACCTCAAAAATTCAAGAAACACTACTAAATAAACGAGATATTGCAACACTTAAAGGATATGATATATCCAGTAAAACATCTGTGTCATCAGTTGATGGGAGAGCCATAGGCGGTTCTACCATTCTAATTAAATCAAATGTCCCTCATGAGCTTCTTCTTCTTTCTTCTTTTCCTTTCGGCTGTTCCCTTCAGGGGCTGCCACAGCAAATCATCCGCCTCCATCTCACCCTGTCCTTTGCATCTTCTTCTCTTACTCCAATGACCTTCATGTCTTCCCTCACCATATCCATAAATCTCTTCTTTGGTCTTCCTCTTGGCCTTCTGCCTGGTAGTTCCAACCTCAGCATCCTACTGCCAATATACTCACTATCCCTCCTCTGTACATGTCCAAACCATCTCAATCTAGCCTCTCTGACTTTGTCTCCAAAACATCTTTCCTGCACCAGACTGTAGAGAAGCTGAGTAGCTCCTTCAGTGGACGACTGAGTCATTCTCAGTGCAGGAAGGAGTGCTACCGCAGGTCGTTCATTCCCACCGCTGTCAGACTGTACAACGCCACTTTGTAACTGTCTGTGAAAATACCGGTTATGTGCAATAAAAACCCCGTGCACTTTAATCAACCACATCTACCCCACTGACTATGAACCATATCAACCCATCTACTCTGCCCTCAGATACATATACACTTGAATATAGGCCAGTCTACAAAGTTGTTCCCTTCTTTTCTTTTATTGTTTATTAATTTATACTATTTATGTATCTATTTATTTATTTACTTATACAAACATACACACATACATATATATTATATATGTATCTATTTTTGCACCCCCTACTGATGGTCCCTCAAGAGCCTGTAACAGTGAATTTCTCCATTGTGAGATTAATAAAGCTGTATCTTATCTTATCTTATCTCCTCCTCACTTCACCCTTACTAATCTTTGCTACATCCTGCTCCTCAATGGTCTCCTTTTCTACTCTTTTTTTCTCTCTTATTTTCCTCATTCATGAGCTCTTCAAAGTACTCTTTCCATCTTCCCAGCACACTTCTGTCATCAGTCAATACATTTCCCTCTCTGTCCTTTATCAATCTAACTTGCTGCATGTCCTTCCCATCTCTATCTGCTGTGCCAACCTGTATAGATCATTTTCTCCCTCCTTACGGTCCAACCTATCATACAAGTCATCATACACCCTCTGTTTGGCCTTAGCCACTGCTACTTTCACCTTACACTGTCTCCCTGTACTCCTGTTTACTCTCTTTGGTCCTCTCTGTGTCCCACTTCTTCTTAGCTAACCTCTTCCTTTGTACACACTCCTGCACTTCCTCATTCCACCACCAAATCTCCTTATCTACTTTCCTTCCAGAGGACACACCAAGTACTCTCCTACCTGTGTCCCTGATCACATTTGCTGTGGTTGTCCAGTCATCTGGAAGCAGTTCCTGGCCACCCAAAGCCTGTTTCAAATCCTCCTTGAAGACACCACGACACTCTTCCTTTTTCAACTTCCATCACTTTGTCTTCTGCTCTGCCTTTGCCTTCTTCACCTTCCTCACCATCAGTGTCATGCTGTATACCACCATCCTATGCTGTTTGGCAACACTCTCACCCACTACTGCTTTGCAGTCACTGACTTCCTTCAAATTACATCGCCGACACAAGATGTAGTCTACCTGTGTGCTCCTACCTCCGCTTTTATAATTCACTCTATGCTCCTGTCTCTTCTGGAAGAAAGTATTCACCACAGCCATTTCCATACTTTTTACAAAATCTATCAACATCTGTCCTTCTGTGTTCCTGTCCTGGATACCAAACCTGCCCATCACTTCCTCGTCCTCTCTGTTGCCTGCACCAACATGTTCATTGAAGTCTGCACCAATGACCACTCTTTCACCTCTGGGGGTACTCTCCATCACTTCATCCAAGTCACTCCAGAATCTCTCCTTCTCTTTTAGCTCATATTCTGCCTGTGGGGCATAAGCACTAACAACATTGAACATCATGCGTTCAATTTCTAACTTGCGACTCATCACTCTGTCTGACACTCTTTTCACTTCTAGAACATTCCTGACAAACTCCTCCTTCAGATGACACCTACTCCATTTCTCTTCCCATCCACACCATGATAAAACAGCTTAAACCCTGCTCCTAAGCTTCTAGCCTTGCTATCTTTCCACCTGGTCTCCTGAACACACAGTATGTCCACCTTCCTCCTCTGCATCATGTCAGCCAGCTCTCTACCTTTTCCTTGCATAGTTCCAACATTCAAGGTCCCTACTCTCAGTCCTAGACTCATGCCTTTCCTCTTCTCTCTCTGCCTGCGGACACGCCTCCCGCCTCTCCTTCTTCAACGTCTTTGACCAACAATAGTCCAATTTCCATCAGCACCCTGTTGGTTGACAGTACTGATGGCGGTCGTTGTTAACCCGGGCCTCGACCGATCTGGTATGGGGTAATACTTCTGATTTGCATCATAAAAGTTTGGCATTGGTTTTACGTCGGATGCCCTTCCTGATACAACCCTCTGCATTTCTCCGGGCTTGGGACCGGCATAAGGGGGAGAGAAACTGGTTAATGCCCCCCCTGCCTCATGGCTGCATTATTACATTAAATACACACCTGCAAGCGTAGCCATGACCATGCAACTTCATAAAACTATAACAGTATGTTCCTTATATATCTCTCCCAAAAAAACAGGCTTCATGCAAATGAATTGCATGAACTTTTAGACCAACTCCCCTCCCCTGTTCTATTGCTTGGAGACTTCAATGCACATAGTGCTACTTGGGGTTGTAAAAAATTCAGACAATAGAGGCAAATTGGTAGAAGATTTTGTTACACGTCATGATCTGTGCATTTTAAATTCTAAATCTCCTACTTATCTTCATCCATCTTCAGGCTCCTTTACATCTATTGATTTGAGCATTTGCTCTCCTGCCTTGTTTATGGATCTTGTTTGGGAAGTTGGTGACGACCAGTGTGGTAGTGACCACTTCCCAATCTTCATCAATACAACCACCCCTATAGATGCTAGAAAGCCCCCAAAATGGCAATTGCATAAAGCTGATTGGACAGCTTTCCAGGAATTGTGCAATGATGAAATCAATCTAAACACATTCCAAACCAAAATTAAAACAGTAGATGACTTTGCTACCTGTGTCATAAATATTACCTTAAAAACTATACCTAAATCCTCGACAATTCCAAAACCCATACGTAAACCATGGTTTACTGATGACTGTCAAAAGGCCATTAAAAAACGTAAAAAGGCCTTAAATATCTTTAAATATGACTCTACACAAGCTAATTTAGATAAATATAGAGCAGCCTGTGCAAATTCACGGCGTACAATTAAAGAAAATAAAAGAAAATCATGGAAAAAATATGTTTCAAAGCTAAATATGAGATCATCAGTGGGAAAAACATGGGAAATGGTACACAAGATAAGTGGAAAACCAGTAAATAATTCTGTAAAATACATTAATAAAGCAAATGGGAACAAAGCCACTGATAGAGTTGACATTGCTAACACTCTTGCAGAAGAATTTAAGAAAAATTATTCTCCAGAATACTACAACACTCCAACATTTCAAAAGTATAAAAATCAGCAGGAGAAAACCAAACTCAAGTTTAACTCAAACAACTCGGAAAATTATAACGATTCCTTTAGTATGTATGAACTAAGGGAATCATTAAACAAATCTCATGATACTGCTGTTGGACCTGATGATATCCATTATCAGTTTCTTAAACATCTCCCCGATGAATCTTTAAATGTTTTGTCGCATATTTTTAATGATATATGGGAAACGGGTAGTTTTCCAGACTTCTGGAATGAAGCTACCATTATTCCATTTCCAAAACCTGGTAAAGATCACACAGACCCTACAAACTACCATCCCATTGCTCACTAGTTGCTTGTGTAAGTCCATGGAACGTATGATAAATGCTCATTTAATTTGGTATCTTGAGAAGAACCACTTAATATCAAAGTCACAAAGTGGTTTTAGCCATTTTAGAAGCACTACAGATCATTTGATAGCTCTCGACTCTAACATTCGAGATGCATTTGTAAGAGGTGAACACGTGGTATCAGTCTTCTTTGATTTAGAAAAAGCATATGATACCACTTGGAAATACGGAATTTAAAAGGATTTACATGAGATGGGCCTTCGCGGACGAATGCCTGTATTTATCAAAAAGTTTTAACCGATAGACATTATAAAGCTCTTGTCGGGAATTCCCTTTCTGCTTCTCAGAAACAAGACATGGGCGTTCCACAAGTATATTATCTGTGACTTTATTTAATGTTAAAATTAACAGCATAGCTAACGCCGTTAAAGATGGTATATCATAATCATTATTTGTGGATGATTTTTGCAATTAGCTGTCGTGCAAAACACATGCACACTATTGAAAGACAACTGCAGCTACGCTTAAATAAAATTCAAAAGTGGGCTGATAATAATGTTTTTAAATTTTCTCAGTCTAAAACTGTGTGTGCATTTTTGCAATAAAAGAAAAATGCACTTAGATCCAGATCTTAATCTTGGTAGTCATGACATTCCTGTTGTTGATCAGGTTAAATTTCTTGGTGTGATTTTTGACAAAAAAAATCAACTTTAAAGCACTCATTGACTATTTAAGAAAAAAACGTCAGAAATCTTTAAACCTGTTAAAAGTTGTTTCTAAAATGGATTGGGGAGCTGATCGTGAAGTTCTGTTAAGATTATACCGATCTTTAATCAGATCAAAATTAGATTATGGCTGCATAGTTTATGGTTCTGCTCAAAAATCTTATTTAAAAAAGTTAGAAACCATCCAAAACCAAGCATTAAAAATCTGCCTAGGAGCCTTCAGAACTTCTCCTATTCTTCGTCTGCATGTTGAAGCAAATGAACTACCATTACATTTGCGTTGGGAAAAACTCTTCCTTCAATATGCTATAAAACTGAGGGCAAACAAGGACAATCCTACATACGAGCTAGCCTTTCAAACCAGAAACACACGGTTCTACGGAAGCAAACCAGCTACTCGGCCATTTGCCTTGAGAATTGAAGATTCACTTAAAGCTGTGTATCCAGATCTCAAGAATATAGAGCCATGTGATATACCTGATATGTCCCACCTTGGAAATTAAAGAGACCACATGTAAATTTGTCATTATCTGAGTTTCCTAAAAATTCTTTGGATCCTTCAGTGTTTCAGATGATGTTTGGTCAATTGAGAGCTCTATATAGGGACTTTAGGGCTATTTATACAGATGGCTCTGTTGATAACAACAAAGTAGCAGCCGCTACAGTCACCAATGGTTTGAATGTCCAGGTCCGACTTTTGGATGGAGCTTCTATTTTTACAGCAGAATTGCGAGCGATTCTGCATGCACTTGATATTTTGTCTTCTTACGATGGTAACGATTTTATTTTTTCAGATTCTTTGTCTAGCTTAACTGCCTTACAGGGTAATGATTTTGATAACCCTAGACTTTTAAAGATTTTACAAAGGTGCCATGATCTCATTGAGGGTGGAAAAAATATAGTGTTCGCTTAGCCCCAGTCACGTTGGCATCAAAGGTAATGAAAAGGCTGATAAACTAGCAAAGGAAGCTCTTAATCATCGTGTTTCTGAGAACAAGGTCTCCTATACTGACATAAAGTGTCATGTAAATAATTTTGTTTTTAGTCGGTGGCAGAGCCAGTGGGATGAAGCGACTAACAATAAACTTCATCTCATAATGAATTTCTCCATTGTGAGATTAATAAAGCTGTATCTTATCTTATCTTATCTTATAAAGCCCAATGTAAAAAGTTTATATTCTTACTCAAGTAGAACGAGTAGAAGAGAAGAAGTAGTATTGGCCAGGACCCGTATTGGTCACACTTACATTACACACAACTATTTATTGAAAGGGGAGCCTGCGCCTGTGTGTGACACTTGTTCAGTCCCCCTGACTGTCAAGCACATTTTAATAGATTGCACAGATTTTGCTGAGACTCGGTTCCAGAATTTTAACATGAACAACTTGTATGATCTTTTTACTAAACTTAATGCTTCGGTAATCCTGCAGTTTTTAAAAGATATTGAAATGTTTTATAAATTCTGAATTTGTGGTATAGTTAGCATGAATTCTATTGCTAGAGTGCTTCAATTCCGCCTAAATAACAACAGACTTTTACTGTTGGTTGGAAATGTATAGGAATGCACATTCTTAGCCAGACTCGTTTTTATTAATATTACCTTTTCACCTTTCGATTGAGTTTTACACGAAAATTGATTGTTCGAAGAAAATGATTTGGTTTACCTTAGCTTCATTTGCGATTTGAAATTGAACTCTTAGTCATTATACTTAATATAAAATAACCATGTTTGGCACAATAGAACACACTATATATGTTGAAAGGGCCGTTAAACTTCATTCATTCATTCTTTGTACCGGTCCGTCATGGTGAAGAGGGAGCTGAGCCGGAAGGCAAAGCTCTTAATTTACCTTTCGGTCTATGTTCCAACCCTCACCTATGGTCACGAGATTTGGGTTGTGACTGAAAGAACAACATCGCATCGGATACAAGCAGCTAAAATGAGCTTCCTTCACAGAGTGGTGGGGCTCTCCCTTCGAGATAATATGAGAAGCTCAGCTGTGCAAGAGGAGCTTGGAGTAAAAGCATTGCACTTGTGCATTGACAGGAGACAGTTGAGGTGTCTTGGGCGTCTAGTAAGAATACCTCCTCTCTGGTGGGGTGGATTAAGCAGTTTCGAAAATGAATCATATATATGTATATATGTGTGGGCAGTACTGGCCTGGTGGTATAGGGCGCTGGATCACTGATCCTAAGGTTGGGGGTTCGAGTCTCACTCTCCACAAGGTTGTCACTGTCCCCCCAGTTTAGCTAACTTGGTTAGAAAAGGCCAGCCATGTCTCTCACTGTCTATGGTGAGAGGTTCATGTAAAAGAACCCTTGCTGACGTTCGTAAAGAGGAGCTGCAAAACCGTCAGTGTGTTTCTGTCTCTTGCTAGAGGGTTGTGTCAGGAAGGGCATCCAACGCAAAAACCTATGCTAAATTAAATGTGCGAATCATTCACTGTGGCGACCTCTGATAAAGGGAAAAAGCCGAAAGGAAATCACAGGGTCGCAGGGAGGCTGGCGTCCATCTCAGCCGACACAGGGCGAGGGCAGAGTACACCCTGGACGGCTCGCCAGGCCATCGCAAGGCAGAAACACACTGACAGCTTTGCAGCCTAAGTCAGCAATGGTTCTTTTACATGAACCTCTCACCATAGACAGTGAAAGACATGGCCGGCCTTTGATAATCCAGTTAGGTGCACTGAGGGGACAGCAGTGACAACTGTCGACAGGGGGCCTTGAACTCTCAACCTTAGGATTGGCAATTCAGTACCTTACCACGGGGCCACCACTGCCAAGGTCACATTCATAATGAAGAGCAATTAAGTTCACTGCATTTCTAACTTTTTTGTTTTGAGTGAACTTCACCACCATTTTAGGATTCAAACGGCTGACTTTCATTTCTTGTTGAAAGCCATTTTAAAACATTGCATTAAATTTATTGTGAAGGCTGTTGTGGTGGTATGGTACTGCATTACCGCTCCTAAAGTTGGGGGTTCAAGCCACAATGTCAACGGTTGTCACTGCTGTCCCCCAGTGCCGCTAACTGGGTTATCAAAGGCCGACCATGTCTCTCACTGTCTGTGGTGAGAGGTTCAAATAAAAGAACCGTTGCTAACCTTCGACAAGAGGAGCCACATAGCAGCTGTCAGCGATGACCTGGCAAGCTGTTCAGGGTGTACTCTGCCCTCACCCAGAGTCGGCTGAGATGGGTGCTAGCCTCCATGCGATCCTAATTAGGATTAAATGCTTCATAAAATAAATGAATGAATGTAAATGACGAATTATTTCTTTGGCAGGAGCAATTACCAGTACAGTTGCTGCATTGTCCGCACTTGATCAGTTCAACAACTTCCTGAGGAATTTCATTGAAAAAATTGTACTATCCAATTGTTTTGAATAAATTTTCTATTCAATTCACTTTTATTTGTTTAGTGCTTTTTATTGATGGCACTGTTCCAAAGCAGCTTTAGATAGTAAAAGAAATTTGTTAAAGAATCTGAATGCATTATTTTTTTTACTGATCATGAGTTTAATGTAATGTGTTAAACAGAAACATGGATTAAACCGAGCTGTCAGTAAATAGGGACATTTGCGGTCTTGCATCCCTGTACCCTTTGCCAATTAGTGATGTTAGATTGTCTCTCTGAATATGCGGTTTCAGTGTGCCAAGAGTTGGTGCCAATTTTTTAGGTTCAGGATTTTTTGGATTTGAACAATCCCCATCTCGGTTCCTTGACTGTTCTGCATTTGCTGTTCTTGGCACACACTGTGCACACAGTTTTCAATAGAACTTGACATGCTGTCAAGGTTGAAACCATCACAACATTTCTGGAAAATATCAACTATGTCAAAGCTTGAATTAAACCTTAGGTAATGCTATACCTAACTCTTGGACATACCATCAATTTTTCCACCTCCAATCAGCATCACGAAAGGCATGGAGACCTAGGAGACCTTTACTTCTCTTGCATCCAGCCGTTGCACATCTTGTACAAGTATCAATCGTGCTCTTTTCTTTCCCTTTCCAGTGATGAAAATGAGCTTGCCTGGAATGTCGTTGGTTCAAAACAAATCGATTAAATAAATAGACATCTGTGTCTGTTGAATGCATATTTATATCTCCAATGTCTCTGGTCTTGGATACATTAAGCAGATGCAATGGGATCAAGGTGTCTGTCTGCTTGTGTGAGTGTTTCCCAATATTGGAATAAAAAACATCTGGTTTATTGGAATAAGCTGAGGTTTCATAGATGATAACTATGCTCGTACTGCTATCTGCATATTCATGAAGCAAAACGTTCCCCAAGTATTCTGTCAGTTTAGATTTTGCATCATTGTGAGACAGCAAGGTTTTGTTACGAGTCTGATATTATATCCACAGTCCTTCTGCCACATGTCTGTGCTATCAATATATCTATCAAAGATAATGCATCCTTTGTCATCCCCAGATACAGTATAATCTTATGGGTGCAAAATCAAAGCAGTTTACTGGTGATGGACTTTTTGTGATGGCTTGGACAACTGCCATGGCATTGGTTATGTATTATTGTATACGCTTTCTATGCTTCTGAAATATATTCAACAAAAGTATAAACACAACACTTTTTTTTGTTGTTCCGGGTCTGGAATGAGGTGCTGCCCCAAGTGGAGGAGTTCAAGTATTGCAGGCTCTTGTTCACAAATGAGGGAAGGATGAAGGGGGAGATTTGGATCGCTGCAGCCGCTGCAGCCTCTCCTGTAAAGTGTAGCTTCTACCAAACCATCGTGGTGAAGAGGGAGCTGAGCCACAAGTCAAAGCTCTCAAATTGCCAATCAATCTACGTTCCTACCCTCACATATGGTCATGAGCTTTGAGTACTGACTGAAAGAATAAGAGGGGCAGTGGTGCCTTGGTGGTAAAAGATGCTGGATCACTGACCCTAAGGTTGGGAGTTCAAGCCCCACTCTCAACGGGTTGTCACTGCTGTCCCCCCCAGTGCAGTTAACTGGGTTATCAAAGGCCGGCCATGTCTCTCACTGTATGTGGTGTGAGGTTCATGTAAAAGAACCATTGCTGACTTTCGTCAAGAGGAGGCTGCATAGCCATCAGTGTGTTTCTTCCCTGCAATGGCCTGGCAAGCTGTCCAGGTTGTACTCTGCCTTCGCCCAGAGTCGCCTGAGATGGGCGCCAGCCTCCCGTGACCCTATTTAGGATTAAGCAGTTCAGAAAATGAATGAATGAATGAAAGAATAAAATTGCAAATAAATTGACTGAAATGAGCTTCCTTTGCAGCGGAGCAGTGCTCTATTTTACAGTGAGAAATGAGCTTGGAGTAGAACTGCTGCTCTACCGTGTTGAAAAGAGCCAGTTGAGGTGTCTCGGCCATCTGATTAGAATGCATCCCAAACTCCTCCCTGTTGTGGTTTCAATGCTTCGCGGAGAGGATAAAAAAAGAATTAAAAAAAAAAGGAAATTAAGGAAAAATAGGGAAAAAGTTAATGAAAATGCAGCAAAACAAGGCCAATATGACACCCCCTTCCCAAAAAAAAAAGAAACCTCACAAAACTACTTACATTTTAATGTGAGGTGCGCATATGTGTGTGTATTTATATTTTATTTCCATCTTATGCATTACTTTTGAAAGTTTAATTGTTTAAAAAGTTTAATATATATATATATAAATACTGAATACAACTAAATTGAAAAAGACCAACAATTTGAGAATATAATAAGACTCTGAACTTATTTTAAATGACATTGTCATAATGAAGTTCTTTATTAATAAGAAAAATACTTCTTACTATTAATGAGACTTCTGGTGCTACATGGTTTTTCTGATAGCTTTGTAGTCTGGTTGATACGGGGTGCGGTTCAGCTTCATGCAGGTGTTTAGGCTTCCATCTGTTAAATGTGACCTCAGTTTGATGTTTATCAGGTGTGAGAAGGACTGCTCACATGCATATGTAGAGCCAAACATGGTCAATACGACAGGATTCACATACTGCAGTATTTATGTGACAGGAAGCGCGTCCCAAGTTTTGGCAATCAGCTGGTCTGTGGGTTGCAGTTTTTCCATGTCTGTCCATTTGTGTTTGCTTGCCAGCTGTGCTTGGCTTTGTGCAAGTGAGCCGATCAAAAATGAGGAAATTTACATCTTTACTCAAAAACAACTCGTGCAGTCTGTGGCTGTTGTTATAATCCAATAAAATTAGCGTTTCAAGGTATCGAGCCACCCACATACTGGAGTACAGAAAGGATTGGCTCTCCGCTGTGCGCCACAGTGACGTGGCATTGAAAATAGATGTATAGATTTAAATGCGAAGATTTATTCATCTGTTTTTGTTTTATTTGATGGCTTTTTTGTATTTTTATTTAAATGACAGTGAAATTATGTATTCGTCATACTGTTAAGAAAGGCCACCTGTTTTATCTGAGAGCCAGATACAGCCATAGGTTCCCGACCCCTGATTTATAACATTGAATATGTATTGATTGACATTATACAAACATATATATGTACGTATATGTCAGTCAGGGGGGTCGATCCTACTTTGCGGAAATCGGCGGTCACGGGGATCTCAGTCCCCATTAACCGTGAAAAGTGAGGGATCCCTGTATACTACTCTTACGCTTGATGTTCCACAAGGTTCTATTTGAGGCTCAGTACTTTTTTCTCTATACATGCTCCCTTCTGGGTAATATTTGGATACAAAATTTGCTTGCTCTTGCCCCAATGAAGTTAACAACTAGAAGTCATTAAAGTTTTGATTCTATGGCTCCAAAGTTATGGTAAACTCCTGTTAAGTATTATACTCAGAAAATTAGTGAACTCATTTCAAAGACAGCTCAAATGTTATTTGTTTACTCAGGCTTTAGGTTTGTTCTACTTAAGTTTTTATTTACTTTTTTAAATAATTTGTTCAATTGTACTTTTGCCAGTATGTGTTTTATTGTATATTTATTGTTGTTTTAAATCATTTTATCATAGTTGTATGTAATTTACTGTACAGTGATTTGTGGCTGTATTTTATACCTAGTATCAGATATACTGTTTTGTGTTGCAGATAATAGTTCAATTCTCAATTGACCATAACACCTTTTTCTATTTGGCTTCAGAATCTTTAAGGTGTGTTTTGGCATATACACATTGACCACTCTTTGCCAAAATTTCCTCTAACTACTTTAAAGTTGCCATAGACTTCTTAGTAGCCTTGCTGACCAGTCTCCTCCTCACTCTTCCATTCAATTTGGAGAGAATGCAAAGGATCCTTGTAGTACCAAGAACTTTTGAGTTCAGTGTGCTCCTAGGAATTCATAGTCTTTAAAAAACACTGAGCATACTTTGACCAATAAATCAATTCCTATGTTATATAATGGGGCAAGGAAGGTAGTCTCGTTAAATGGCTGAGTCAAGCATGGAAACATACTGACTATTCGATATGTTAGTGTTTTGCATACCAGCAACAAAAACTTTCAATTTTCAATCCCTTTTCAATCCCTTTTGATCCAAAAGGCTCAAGGAAGTCTTTACATAAGCCCAACAAGTTTCATCCTGATCTGATGAAGTTTTGCAGATATAAACTTCTAAGCTTGTTAAAAATATATATATATTTTCATATTAAATTCAAATTGCCACCAAATACACAATCGGAATGAGATCCAGATAATTTGTCTGACACCAAAGCTTCAGATCCTAAATATACAAACTTTTTTTGAAATTAGATGCACAGTGCCATAAAAATGGTTACTGGTGTGTTGACATGCTTCTGGCATCACTGGCCCTTAGCGAAGGCAGAATCCCTCCTGGACAGCTCACCGGCCATCACAGGGTAGAAACATGCTGACGACTATGCAGCATACACTTGTTGAAAGTCAGCTCTGGTTCTTTTACATGAACCTCTCACCACAGACAGTGAGAGACATGGGCAGCCTTTGATAACCCACTTAGCTGCTCTGGGGGGTGGGGGTGGGTGGACAGTGACAACCTGTGGAGAGTGGGGTTTGAAACCCCCAACCTTAGGATGAGTAATCCAGCACCTTTTACCACCATGCCACCACTGCCAAAAGAAATAAAACAACCATCCTGTAAATGCTGGGGCAGCCATAGCCTAATGGATATAGAAGTGGCTTTGGGACTGAAAGGACGCTGGTTCCATTCCCAAACCAACAGGAAAAATGTGTGGCGGTGGGGGACTGAACTGCTTCCTTCCCTTCTCCCACCTTCATGGCTGAAGCCCACTTGAGCAAGGGACCTAACCCTCAAGCATCCCAATGTGTCCAGCCCACTGCTCCTTGTGTGTGTGTGTGTGTGCACGCGCTCAGTTTGAATGGACTAAATCAGGGGTGTCAAACTCATGCCACAAAGGCTGAGGCATTTTTTTTCCACCAAGTAGCAGCACACCTGACTTTGTTCATTTAAACAGTTTGAGTCTTCAGGCGGTTGATTGTTCAATCTGTGAGCTCTGTACAGACACTGACCAATCAACTGCCTGAAGACGCCGATCAGGTGTTTAAATGAGCGCATCAGGTGTGCTGCTGCTTGGTTGAAACAATAACCTGCAGCCACATGGCCCTTTGTGGTGCGAGTTTAACACCTGTGGATTAAATTCAGAGGAAATAATTTCCCTTGTGGTATTAATACACTATATACAAAAAAAAAAACTGTTACTGTTCACTCATTACATTCACAACTATGGAAATGTGATCAAACATCATGTAGGTGTTTACATCAGGGATCAGCGCAGATTCCGTAGAGGCGCCACATGAACTCAGTCTGCTGTTGAAAAAGAAAATGTGCTGTTTGGACAGGAGGATGTTTTTTATTATTTTAATTATATTTTATTATTATTATTAAGGAAAACATTTACATTTACAGGAAAAAAGAAAAGCAGTTTGAGATTTCCTTTCAAATCCAGTCAGCCTTCACAGTTGTTTGTAACAGACCTATGTTTAGTCTTAAATTCCAACTTTATTATTAAATTCTACACGAACCCAACTCCAGTATTGCATGAAAAATGCCTGAATTAATGGGTTGTTGTGTAGAAAGAACTTCCAGATAAAACTAAACAGATGAAGAAACAGAAATAAAAAGTTGGGAAATTTTTTCAGAGTTATAATTACAACGGTACATTTAATCATCAGCAATGAATAAACAATAACCATGTCTGTTTAAATAGAGACACTTGGGATAGATCCTTAATATTGGACAAAAGGGGATAGATTAAAACGACACAAACACATTCTAAAGGTATTTATTTATCAGGAGTAACTACTATTTACAGTAGTGCCTGAGAGTGTGAATTTTCTAGATGCTGCCATAATTATAATTAAAACCATCTGATTTTCACACAAGGGCTGAAGTTGACAGCAAATATATTCTGTCATCTATTTCTTTCAGAAAAAGATCTAATATTACAGATATGGGAGTGTCTCAAGTATGTAAACCTCTTGGATTAGCAGTTAATTTGAAAGTGAAACTAGAGTCTGGTGTTTTCAATCAATAGGATTAAAATTTGGCCGAGTGTGTGCCTGGTTATTTTTAAAAAACAGTGAGTTCTTTACACCATATGTCTGTTAAAGAATATTGCCAAAGCATTACATGGTCAATATACACATGTATCTATCCACATTGGGCAGTGGTGGCATGGTGCTCTCAAGGTCGAGGGTTCAAGCTCCGCTATCAACGGGTTGTCACTACTGTCCCCAGTGCAGCTAACCGGGCTATCAAAGGCCGGCCATGTCTCACCGTCTGTGGTGAGACGGTCATGTAAAAGAACCACTGCTGATTTTAGTAAAGAGCAGCTGCATAGCCGTCAGCGTGTTTCTGCCCAGTGATGCCCTGGCGAGCTGCCCAGGAGGTACTCTGCCCTCGCCTAGAGTCAGCCGAGATGGGTGCCAGCCTCCCAGTGACCCTAAACTAGGATTAAGCAACTCAGGAAATGAATGAATAATGAAATAAACAACCAAGTGAAATAGTTCTGCTTTATGCACTTTCAGGAAGCTTTGACGCACCACTGAATAAATTAACCATAAAAGCAAAAAAGTACACTATACCATCCCAAATCCACTTGTCACATCTACACATGGGCTTTCCTCCATACTGTTGGCACAATTACAAATCAGTTTCAGACACTATACAAATTGT
Source organism: Plotosus lineatus (assembly GCA_024760905.1). NCBI lineage: Eukaryota > Metazoa > Chordata > Actinopteri > Siluriformes > Plotosidae > Plotosus > Plotosus lineatus. The sequence goes on along the minus strand of CM045732.1, from coordinate 41,346,468 downwards.
GAATTAAAAACTGAATGCAATGATGTGGAAGTGCCAAATTTCAATATTTTATTCCAAATAGAGCATAGATAACAGGTCACAAGTTTAAACAGAAAATGTACCATTTTAAGGGAAAATACAGTAGGCCCTCGATATTTGCGGGCCTCGGTTCCGGCCCCTCCCGCGAATGAAGATAATCCGTGAGTTCTGTACCCGGAAGTAAAACCCCATGCATCATATTACCTGCGAGCAACCGGAAGTAAAATACTATGTATCTATTACATGCAGCTAAAATATGCTTCTTAAACGCATTCTGTAGACAGTCTTACTCATTAATACAGTATTAATGTAGTAAAATATAATGAAGATTAAGAAAAACTTTTACATTTTGTACTGTGATATTTATTAATAAAATATATAAACATTATACAGCATACTTTATATCTATCGATCTATCAATCTATCTATCTATATACATACATACACACAGTATGTATGTTTTCATTTTGTATGTATAATATATTATCCAGTTAAGCTCTATGATGCCGCTCTCTTCTGAAGAAATAAGACTTTCTCCTGAAGAAACGGTAGTTTCCTCTGAAGTGCCTGAAGATAATCATCTGAACTGTTGTAAAGCTGTAGTATTAAAGTCTTTTTCAATTATTACTCCAGTACAGTGCCTAAGTTAATGTTTGTGATAAATGTTTAGAAGCCACGGAGCAGCTCAGCCACGCCCCCCAGCCGGAGCAAACAGTTAGTTAGAGAACTCAGCCGTCAAAATCAAAGTCCCCCAAAAAGAACATGAAATGTAATAAATTGGATAAACACAACAAAACGATAAACATGCTACACCACAGTACATAACATCTCACACACACAAAATTTCTAAAAATTAACTTGGGTACTGTACTGGAATAATGATTGAAAAAGACTTTAATACTAGAGTGCTTTCAGATGTTTATTTCTCTTCAGGCACTTCAGAAGAAACTGTCGTTTCTTCAGGAGAAAGTCTTATTTCTTCAGAAGAGACATCCAACGTCATTTCCTTTTCTAGCGCTCAGACAGAGAGGACGCACAGCGTTTGAGTGTCATCACAGAACCTAACTGGTCATTATAACACGAAAAAAAGAGGCTCATTGAAAACTTGTGCGGGAATAAGGAAAAAGGGGCGTTACATCATCGCAACCAATCAGCAGGAAGGACAGCCATTGGCTGAATTTGAGTGACCTGTCAGCTGCTCGGCAGTCTGTGAATACTCAAACTGTGAGTGCAAGACCACGAATAGTCAAGGGCCTACTGTATGTTGATTTTAAATTTAATGGTGTAAACAAATCTCAAAAAAGTTGGGAGAGGTAATAATAAGAGTCTGGAAAAGTCAATTGCACTTATAACAAACAACTGGAAGACCAATTGCCACAATGAGGTTTATTGGCAACATGACCGAGTATAAAAAGTGCCTCTCAGAGTGGCAGTGTCTCTCCGAAGCGAAGATAGGTAGAGGATCACCAATTCCCCCCAATGTTGCACAGAAAGATAGTGGAACAATATCAGAAAGGTATTTCCCAGAGAAAAATTGCAAAGAGTTTGAAGTTATCATCATCTCCAGTGCATAACATCATCCAAAGATTCAGAGAATCTGGAACAATCTCTTTGTGCAAGGGTCAAGGCCGAAAAACCATACTGGATGCCCGTGATCTTCGGGCTCTTAAACGGCACTTCACCACAAACAGGAATGCTACTGTAAGGGAAATCACAGAATGGGCTCAGCGATACTTCCAGAAACCATTGTCGATGAACACAATCCACCGTGCCATATGCCGTCGCCAGCTGAAACTCTACAGTACAAAGAAGAAGCCATTTCTAAAGCGCAGGCGTTTTCTCTTGGCCAGGAGTCATTTCAAATGAAGTGTGGCAAAGTGGAATACTGTTCTGTGGTCAGACGAGTCATGATTCGAAGTTCTTTATGGAAAACTGGGATGCCATGTCATCTGGACTAAGGATGACAAGGACAACCCAAGCTATCAGCGCTCAGTTCAGAAGCCTGCATCTGTGATGGCATGGGTTTGTATGAGAGCATGTGGCATGAGCAGCTTGCACATCTGAAAAGGATGCAATGCAGAAAGGTATATTCAGGTTCTAGAACAACATATGCTCCCATCCAGACATCTTCTCTTTCAGAGAAGACCTTGCATTTTTCTCATTTTAAGCTTTTGACCCTGTCATCTATGTTCTATTTGAAATAAAATATTGAAAGTTGGCACTTCCACATCATTGCATTCAGTTTTTAATCAATTTGTGTAGTATCCCAACTTTTCTGGAATCCAGTTTGTAGAAGCACAGAATCATTTAGTTTTTTAAGTTTCAAGTTTGTATGCTGTAGCATTATAATTCCCCATAGCTGGTACTAAGGGGCCCAAACATCCAGCATGAAGCTTCAGTGCACTAAAAATGTCCTTGAAGACAAGACTTTGCCAAGGTTAGCAAAAAAAAAAAAAATCCCTCGAGTGGCCTGCACAGAGTTGTCCTTTAATCCAACAGAACAGCTTTGGAAAAGATTACACCATCAACTGCACTCCATGCTTTATTACCCAACACCAGAGCCTGATATCCTGACCAGACTAATATTTTAGGGGCCGAATGAACAAACCCTCACAACCACAAAAATCCCTCGCAGAAGAGAAGAGATTATGAAAGTCAAAGAGAAACTACACATCAGTAATGGATTAAAAAAAATCCCACAATATGGTCAAGGTGTACAGAAACTTGAAGGTGTGCAGTGGATATGTTCTGGTTAAACATTTCCTTTGTTTACATATTCAACAACATGACAGAAGTTTGCTGTAAATTTAACGTTTGAGCCGTAAATGTTCAGAAGGGAGTTCACATGGCCTGCATCACTGAGTTGTGACACACTGCATATTCCAAGTGCTTCTTGAAGAGTTCGTACGAGGACAGCAGAGGCAGAATGAGGTGGTTTGTTTCAGTTTGACTCTGAGGAAGTGCACAGCAGAGGTCCACTGGTACAAAAAACGATAGTGAGGGAGGAGGGTCAAAGTTCATGGCAGGGACCACATCAATACCAGTTGCAAATACAAGAATATCATCTACTGATGAAGCACACTGTCCATCTGGAATACAAGAACAAAGGAAATGCAATTTGCAGAAGTGTAAATGCTTTAACAAACTATTTAAATGGTGTTTTTGCTCAAAATACAAACCTAACTGCAATCAATTTAAAACAATCAATCAATTATGAATTAGCTCAGTTTAGGCTGCTGTCAAGATTCTTTGAGCCAATTTATTTACTAAATAAAAAAAGGTAGAAGCAAGTTTAAAATTTTTTTTTGAAAGCATACCTTCGCATTCATATACATATTTCTTCCAAAAATCCAGAGCGACACATTCTTTTGCTTTCTGTTCTTCATCCTTCGAGAAGCAAGGAGTGAAAAGTGACAACACTGCGTCGGCGGTCATCATTGCACTTGGGCCACAAAAGATTGGGCAAAAGGCCTCTGGACATGCCTGGACTCGCTCGAAAACACCTAAAGTTTTAAGACCCTCGCAAAATCTGCAAAACACCAACAAAAGCAAATTCGTTTTTTAACTAAACAATGACAAAAAGTAAATAAATCAATCAATCAATAAATTATACTTCATTTTAATTATTTCACATCAATCATCACTGAGATTGGACAGGAAAGAGCCCGCAGTTGTAGAATTGCTGGTTTTCACCCCCCCCCCCATTTGACCTTTTGTTTTCTCAGAGTTATAAAATATGAATTTACATACATTTAAAATCTTTTTTTTTGGTTCATGCTTTAGGATTCAAAGTTAATAGTTTGGTATCAAAAATTATTTGAGTTGAATCGTATCCTGACCTGGTATCCCTCTTTTCTTACGGAGAGGGTCCAGATTGTTCAGGTAAATAATTGTCTTGCCTGCAAAGAAATCGTCTGGCTGCTTCATAGAGTGGCTGGCAATCAATGAATCGAGTAAAGAGGATACAAAGGATATATAATGAGGCTGCATACACAAATTTGTACATTCTCTAATGTAAAAACAAACCCTATAATGAATTTGTTATCATGGCACTTAAGACATATACAGTGAACCCTCGCTATAACACGGTTCACTTTTCACGGTCTCGCTACTTCACGGATTTGCATAGTGCATTGTGTTCTGCATTCTGATTGGCTAAACAGTCTCTCTGCTTCTTCTCTACGTGTTAGTCAATAAGCTTGCGGTTTAATACGTACACGTACGTAAAACAGCTTGCCATTTATGTTCCCTACGTGCAAATTCTCTTGCAATTTCAAGTCTCCCTAAAACCCATTATGTCGACAAAACGTTCTGCACCGACAAAAGCACCTGCGGTCGGGCCTAAAAGGCAGAGGAAGATGCTAACTATTGCAGAAAAAGTTCAACTTCTGGACATGCTAAAGGAAGGTAAAAGCTATGCGGCTACAGGTCGGCATTACGGAATTAATGAATCTTCCGCTCGTTCTATAAAGAAGGAGGAAAATAACATAAGGACTACAGCAGCAATAAGTTTTAATAAAGATGCAAAAGGGTTGCAACTGTTCGCAACAACACCATGGTAAGGATGGAGTCTGCATTAGCTTTGTGGATTAATGACTGCAGAAAAGAAAACATTACGCTGGATACGAATGTTATCTGCACAAAAGCTAGAACACTGTATCAAGCCTTTGCTGACGGCGACAGTGACAGGGAAGAGGAGGAGGATGCAGATACCGGGCCATCATCAAGTGCTGTTCACGCAGTACCAAGCACATTTAATGCTAGCAAGGGCTGGTTTGAAAATTTAAGAAACGCTTTGGACTTAAAAATGTTTCTCTGCACGGAGAGATCGCCTCTGCAAATACCGCTGAAGCAGAAGCGTTCGTGAACAATACATTTAAAGCGATCATTGAGGAAGGGGGATATATGCCTGAACAAGTTTTTAATATGGATGAGACTGGCTTATTTTGGAAACGGATGCCCTCCCGCACCTTCATCATGCAGGAAGAAGCCAAAGCCCCAGGATTTAAAGCCCAAAAAGATCGTGTGACTCTGGTTATGTGCGGAAATGCTGCAGGTTTTATGATTAAGCCTGGGCTCATTTATAGGTCTAAAAATCCCAGAGCACTGAAAAACAAAAAAAAGGATGATTTGCCCGCTTACTGGATGCACAACGCAAAGGCTTGGATGACAAAAGCGCTCAATATGGATTGGTTCAAAAACTGTTTCATCCCGGAGGTCAAGTGTTATTTGAGAGGAAAGGGACTAGACTTTAAAGTGCTTCTGCTCGTTGACAACGCTGGAGGTCACGCCGATGATTTGGTATATGATGGTATGCAAATCGAATTTCTGCCGCCAAACACTACATCCCTGATTCAGCCCATGGACCAAGGCATCATCCGTGCTTTCAAGGCTCTCTATACACGCAACACCCTGCAACATCTTGTTGACGCTATGGACTCGGATCAAGACTTCTCACTAAAGGACTACTGGCGTGGATACACCATCGCATCATGTCTCCAAAATATTCAGAGGGCCATTCAAGAGATGAAAACTGAAACTTTGAATGCCTGCTGGAAAAAACTGTGGCCAGAGGCAGTGCAAAACCCAACCGGGGCTCGCCGACGAGATCCATCACTCTGTCATAGATACTGTGGTGACTCTCGCAAAACAGCTTGGAGGAGACGGCTTTAATGACATGACTTCGCATGACATTAATGCACTGATTGATGCTGAAGCACGCCCGCTAACCGATGCAGACCTGGCCCAAATGACAAAGCCACCAAGTGATGATGAAAGAGAAAAGGAAGAAGAGGACACAAGTGTGGATAAAGATGAGGAGGATGGACTAACACTTGGTCGCTTAGCAACCATTCTGAGAATGGCCACTGAACTTCAGCGAGCAGCTCACGATTGGGACCCTTTGATGAGCCGTTCATTACAGTTCTCCAACATAATCAGTGGTGGCATGTCTGTGTATAAGTCTCTTTTTGCCCAGAAGAAAAAAGAGCGCCAACAACTGCCTATCACCATGTTCTTCTGACGACAAAACACACCTGCACCTCGGGCTTCAGAAGAAGAAAACGCTGCAGAGCGGAGTCAGGATGCAGCGGCTCAGTCAGAAGAGTAGTAAAAAACAGTACATGTGAGTCACAATTTGTCCGACTGTACTTTTATTTTTCATTTTCTCCCATTCAATCCAATTACTCGGGTCGCAATGGGGCGGTGCTGATCTCCGCAATTAGTTCACATTGATGATTAAAATTATTATTTGACAGTACAGTAGTTATTTGTAAAAAGCAAACAAACGTTTATACAGTACTCTTATTTGTTAAACAAATGCTTGGGCCTATAAAAAAGGTTTGTTCTTTGGTTTCAATGTATAATAGAGCATTTAATTGTATAATGATTGTAAAAAAATAAAAAAATAAATAAAGGTTTCGACTTCACGGATTTCGCCTATCACGGGTTCTTTTTGGAACGTAACCCCAGCGAAAAACGAGGGTTCACTGTAATGTGATTCATCTGTAGTAACAATCTTATCAAATTACGAATTACCGTATTTTTCGGACCATAAGGTGCACACAGAAGCCTTTAATCTTCAAAAAAAAAAAAATTGACAGTGCGCCTTATAATCTGGTGCGCCTTGTGTGTGGATGAGGCTGCATGACTCCATCTTACAGACACCGTCAAAATCCAAGTGAAGCAAACTAATTCAGAGTTTACCATCATGCCGAAGGATTAACCAAAGAACTCCAACCGCTAGATATTGGTGTCAACAGGTCGTAATTTAGAGGGATCCTGGCTTTATGTCCAAATACCAGCATTACTGCTACTGTAGTCAGGCGAATCGCTGAGTAATACGAGACTGGCTGAGAGAGGTTTATGTCACAAGACCGCAAGTCTTTGTCTACCTAATCTCCATCTCTATGGACCATCTGTCTTATGAGGATGCTTCTGCATCTCAGGACGCTCAGCTGGCTTAATGGGAGTCTCATGTTCATCACCTGGATAAAGCACTGCTACAGGTGTCCTCCTGAGACCTGGGATTAACCTTCTTGAATTTAAAGTTACACTGATACAGCTCCTCAAGAGTAATGACCGCCATTCTGTAATGAACACGATACTCATGCTGCGAATGAGTGCCACCATGTTTGTTACTGTGATGACACAGTCACTTTAAGCGGGAGTGGCTGAGAGACCTGGAAGACTTTTTCCACGTAATCTCCATCTCTACTGATCTGTGACTACATGCATGCGAGGAAATAATAGATAATAAAATATAATATACCGTATTTTCTGGACTATACATCGCTCCGGAGTCGCATTGGCCAAAAAATGCATAATAAAGAAGGAAAAAACATAGAAGTCACACTGAACGAGAAGTCGCAAACTCATGGAAACTGTCTACCTTGGCTTGGAAATCTGTTGGCAATTTCTGTGACGTTGTGATCCTTGCTATGATATAGAGAAGGGGTTGGGTTGCATGAAGCGGTAACACCAAGAAAGTCCTCATGCAAAGTAATTTCTATTCATCTCCTTGACAGCTACCTGGACATGGAGACGCAACTGCACTGTTGACAAGCCTCTCCCTGCAGCACGTTGCTCAAACCCCCATGTGCAAGCTCGTTCTTCTCGCTGTGATCATCTAGCTTTTAGCCCATGATTAGCTTTTAGCATTTTAACAATTAGCTTTTTTTGTTTTCTTCATTGCAGTAATAATAATCTCTGCTTTTCTGCCTTCTTGTTAGAAATATATCTTGTTAGTAATCATTTCACTACCTGGACGTGGAGACGCAACTGCACTGTTGACAGGCCTCTCCCTGCAGCACGTTGCTCAAGCACCATGTGTGAGCTCATTCCTCTAGCTGTGGCCATCTAGCTTTTAGCCTGCGATTAGCTTTTATTTGTTTTTTTCATTACAGTAATAGTAATCTCGCTTTTCTCCAGTCCCTCACAAGTTTCTCGTTCACGCCAAATTTTCTACTGCTCGATTACCATTTCTTGCTGCATATTTCACTACTTGCAGCTTGTAATCCACAGAATAGGATTTTATTTTTGGGGCCATTTCTTTAGTGGTGGATGAGCAGGTACTGGTAAAAAAAATTAAGTTTTTATTAATCATTACTACATTTTACTACATTTATACTGTATTAATGAGTAAGACTCTCTATAGGATGTGTTTAAGAAGCATATTTTAGCGCATATTATAGATACATAGTATTTTACTTCCGGTTGATCATTCGTGCATGTAATATGCTACATGGGATTTTACTTCCGGGTACAGAACTCGAGGATTATCTTCATTCGTGGGAGGGGCCGGAACCAAACCCCCGCGAATATCGAGGGCCTACTGTAGTTTGATTAAAAGGTAACTTGGAGAAGAGAAAAAAAGAAGAGTAGAAAACGAGAAGCTGCTCAGATAAAATGATCTCAAATGCTTCAAATGGCAACAAAACCCTGAAAGATGTGGAAGAAAATGAAAAACCACCATTCGAATCGATGAAGAGTCAAAATGGCAAGGACTCAGCCAACAATCAGCTCCAGGAAGATCAGAGAAGGTCTAAAGTGACCTGTGAGTCCTGTTACAATTAGAAGATATGTGAAGCCGAACTATTGGCAAGAAGCCACGCAACGTCCCACTGCTGAAAAAAAAAAAGACATGCTGAAGAGGCTACAATTTACCAAAGATCACATTGACTGGAATAAAGACAAACGGAGCAAGATTTTTACTATGAAAGTAAGATTGTTCTTTTCGGGTCTAATGGCCGGAGACAGTTTGTCAGACGAGCCCCAAACACTAAATTCAAGCCACAGTCCACTGTGAAGACAGTGAAGCCTGGTGGCACCAGAATCATGATATGGGGATCTTTCTCATACTACAGTGTCAGGCCTATTTCTCGCATCCCACTGATCAGTTTGAATCCATCAGAACATTTGAAGAGGTCGTGCTGCCTTATGCTGAAGAGGAAATACCCTTGAAATAAGTTCCAACAAGACAACGTCCCCAAACACACCAGTAAATGGGTAACATCTTGGTTCCAGACCAACAAGATTGAGGTTATGGAGTGGCAGCCCGATCCCGGACCTTCATCCAATTGAAAACGTGTGGGGTGACATCAGAAATGCAGTTTCACAGGTGTTAAACTGCTCACAGATAACAGAAGTTGGTCATCTCCATAAAACACAGATGTGCAGCAGGACTCAGAAACACTGTTTATACAAATAAATATTCGTGCAAAGAGTCAATGGAACACAAAATATTACATTTTTCAGTTTATACACCAAATGTTTGAGTTTGTACAGAAGATGAGGACACTGATTTTTTTTTTTAAGTTTAATCTTCCCTTTAATTATTCCTTTAAAGAAATTGAAGAAAATTATGATTTTTAATAGAATGTGTCATGTTCCCAATGCATCTGTGTGTCTGGAATCAAAAGCTATTGTAGGGATTTTGAGCTTAATTCACTTTTTTTAAACACACTCATGTTATTTAGATCGCAACAGGCTAGAGCAAAGGTGGGAAAACCACTGCCCGTAGGCCACATCCAGCTCGTTGATCTTTTTAATCCGACCCGCCAAAGATTGATTGGTACTGGATTCATGCTTGATGTGAATGATTGACTGATAATAACAACATTTCAATACCAGTGGTTCATTAAGTGCAGACTGTTGATTTTGCAGACTTTGAGACACTTCCTGTTATCACTCTTCTACTGCACAGAGCCCATCTGTAGCAATGTCAAAGAAAAGGAAAGTCGTCAGTGAGTGGCGATTGGTTCATAAGGAATGGACACCTAAATACTTTTTTACTGAAGTACAGTCGAAGGCTGTATGTCTTATTCTCTTAAAACTGCAATAGTTTCTTGGCAAATATAACATCAGCTGCCACTTTTCCACCAAGCATGCTAATTACACCAACAACCTGTCACCGCAAGAACGTCCGGCTACCACTGATAGGTTGGTTGTGAGCTCGCAGGCTCAGCAAAACACCTTCAGCCGGGCACAGAATCAAGCACAAGAGAGATTTCCTTTCGGCCTTTCCCTTTTTCAGGAGTCGTCACAGCGAACGATTCACACGTTTGATTTGGCATCGATTTTTACGTCGGATGCCCTTCCTGCACGACCCTTTTAGCAAGGGACAGAAACACGCTGACGGCTTTTCAGCCTACTCTTTTACAAAAGTCAGCAATGGTTCTTTTACATGCCTCTCCACCATAGAGGTTTTGAAGTCACGTGACACACCGAGTAGCAACTCTGTTTATGCCACCATATTGGAGTGAAAACGAATGTATACTCTCCAATTGATGTGCCTGTTTTTAGTTTGGTAGATTATATAAATATGAATGTTGACAGCCGTAATACAATCCCAGTGCTTTCCGAGCTCCCAGGTAATTATGATAACGATCATAAACAACAGTATATTCAAAAACTATGGTTATCAGGGCGAACAAATGACCCATATGTTTTGCCCGATGGTTTGTTTGTTAACTGCATGGATGAAGCACCGGACAGGATACCTGGTTTAACATACCCAGATATCTATAATTATTTGATTAATCGCACATCTGATTATACTCACGAAAAAATGAAAAGTGTCAAAGGGCTTAGAGTGTAGCAATCGTTGTTAATGATTACTCCCCCTGGAACTTGGTATATTCCAAGTCTGTAATGCATTGTGGGATTAAACAAGTGAAGCGGAAACCAAAGAACGGCATGTTTGTTGTGTGTGTTAGAACACATATTAAAGACTGTTAAAGTTAAATCTGGGAAGCGTACGAGTATTTTTTATCTGGATGGGTTTCGGCACTTCGCGAGCATATTATACCCAGGAAAGCCTCTAATATCGCCCATGGCAAGCTGTGTGAGGACACCAAAGTATTAATCATGGCAAAGGTAATTATGACTCACATTTTTATCATTTTGCCTAGATTATATATTAATCACAAACATGTGGATCTAACTCTATGAAGTATTATAATAGTTATATATACTGTACATGTTATAATAAAGACTAAATAGCATTTTATCTGCCCTCAGCTTATAAATGGACACCAGATATACAGTTAAATAAAATAAAACTGCCCCTCCCTGAATCGCCACCTTATCTTGGTGGAGGGGTTTGCGTGACCTAATGATCCTAGGAGCTATGTTGTCGGGGGCAAATGCCCCTGGTAGGGTCACCCAAGGCAAATAGGTCCGGGGTGAAGGTCCAGACGAAGTGCGATTCAAAAAACCCCTATGACACATGACATCTGAGAGAGAGCACAGGAAGCAGTCTCCCTTGCATGGGTCCGCCCTCCCATGGACCCACCACCCGTGGGAGGAGTTTTAGGGGTCGGGTGCAGTGTGAGTTGGGTGGCAGCCGAAGGCATGGGTTCTGTCGGACCGATCCTCGGCTACTTACTCTGACCCTCGGGACATGGAATGTCACCTCTCTGGCGGGGAAGGAGCCTGATCTGGTGCGCGAGGTGGAGAGATACCGACTAGATATAGTCGGGCTCACCTCAACGCATAGCTTGGGCTCTGGAACCATCCATCTCGAGAGAGGATGTACCTTATTCTATTCTGGAGTTGCTCATGGGGAGAGGCGGCAAGCCGGTGTGGGTATTCTTGTTGCCCCCCGTCTCGGTGCCCAAATGTTGGGGTTCTCCCCAGTTGACGAAAGGGTAGCTTCCCTCCGTCTTTGGGTGGGGGGATGATCCTGACTATTATTTGTGCTTATGCACTAAATGACAGTTCAGAGTACTCACCCTTTTTGGAGTCTTTAGGGGTGGGTGTTGGAGAATGCTCCCTCAGGAGACTCACTCGTTGTCTTGAGAGACTTCAACGCCCATGTGGGCAACGATAGTGTGACCTAGAAAGGTGTGATCGGTAGGTACGGCCTCTTCAGTCTGAACCCGAATGGTGTTTCGTTGTTAGACTTCTGTGCTTGTCACAGTTTGTCTATCACGAACACCATGTTCGAACATAAGTGTGCCCATATGTGCACTTGGCACCAGGCCACCCTAGGTCGCAATTCGATGATTGACTTTGTAGTCGTGTCATCGGACTTGCGACCATATGTTCTGGACACTCGGGTGAAGAGAGGAGCTGAGCTGTCTACCGATCACTACCTGGTGGTGAGTTGGCTTCGGTGGTGGGGGAGGCTGCCCTCCAGACCTGGCAGGCCCAAGCGTGTAATCAGGGTATGCTGGGAACGTTTGGCGGAGTCCCCTGTCCGAGAGGCCTTTAACTTTCACCTCCGGCAGAGCTACAACCACGTTCCGGAGGAGGCGGAGGACATGGAATCCGAATGGGTCATGTTTCGTGCCTCCATTGCTGAGGCGGCAGCCCATAGCTGTGGACGTAAGGTCATCGGTGCTTGTTGTGGCGGTAATCCCCGAAGCCGGTGGTGGACACCTGCGGTGAAGGGGGCCGTCCAGCTGAAGAAGGAGGCCTATCGGGTTTTATTAGCCTGTGGGACTCCCGAGGCAGCAAACAGGTATCGGCAGGCCAAACGTGCTGCAGCCGAGGCTGTTGCAGATGCAAAATCTCGGGCGTGGGAGGAGTTCGGTGAGGGCCTGGAGAGTGATTATCGGTTGGCCTCAAAAAGGTTCTGGACCGCCATTCGACGCCTTAGGAGGGGGAAGCAGTTCTCCACAAACACTGTTTACGGTGGAGGTGGGGAGCTGCTTACCTTGACTGGGGATGTCGTCGAGAGGTGGAGGGAATACTTTGAGGACCTCCCCAATCCCACCAACACGCCCTCTGTGGAAGAGCAAGACCCTGGGGGTTTTGGTGGGGGTCCGCCCATCACTGGAGTGGAGGTCACTGAGGTTGTCAAAAAGCTCCTCGGTGGTTAAGCTCCGGGGTTGGATGAGATCTGCCTGGAATATCTCAGGGTTCTGGATGCTGTAGGACTGTCTTGGTTGACACGTCTCTGCAACATCGCGTGGTCATTGGGGGCTGTACCTCTGGATTGGCAAACTGGGGTGGTGGTCCCAATTTTTAAAAAGGGGGACCGGAGGGTGTGTTCCAATTATCGTGGAATTACACTTCTCAGCTTACCTGGGAAAGTCTATGCAGGGGTACTAGAGAGGAGGATCCGACCGATAGTCGAACCTCGGATTCAGGAGGAACAATGTGGTTTTCGTCATGGCCGTAGCACTCTTGACCAACTCTATACGCTCCACAGATTCTTGAGGGGGCATGGGAGTTTGCCCAATCCGTCCACATGTGCTTTGTGGATTTGGAGAAGGCTTTCAACCATGTCCCTTGAACGATTTTATGGGGCGTGCTCCGAGAGTACAGCGTTCCAGATCCGTTGCTACGAGCCATTCGGTCGCTGTATCATCGGAGCCAGAGTTTGGTCCGTATTGGTGACAACAGGTCGAATTCGTTTCCGGTGGGAGTTGGAGTCCACCAAGGCTGCCCTTTGTCACCGATTCTGTTCATAATTTTGATGGACAGAATTTCTAGGCGCAGTTGAGGCGTTGAGAGAGGTTCTGGTTTGGTGGCCATCGGATCTCGTCTCTGCTTTTTGCGGATGATGTTGTCCTTTTGGCTTCATCAAGGCAGGACCTCCAGCTCTCATTGGAGCGATTCGCAGCCGAGTGCGAAGCAGCCGGGATGAGGATCAGTACCTCCAAGTCTGAGGCCATGGTTCTCAGTCGGACAAGGGTGGAATGCACCCTCCGGGTTGGGAATGAGGTCCTGCCCCAAGTGGAGGAGTTTATGTATCTTCTGAAGTTTTGTGGTAAAAATATACAGTGGTACCTTGACTTATGAGTGTCACTTATAACGAATTTTCCATGATACGAGCTTTGATCCCACCAAAAATCTGCCCCATCCAACAAGCAAAATTTTAATTTACGAGCTTTGTTGGTGAAATGGCTTTTCCCAGCCGATTAGCCTTGTTTTCTTCCAAATGTATTCCTCCGCGCTCCAAGAACGTCTTGTGCAGTGCTTCTCAATTATTTTCTGTGATGGTCCTATAGGAAGGAGGGAAAAAAAAACAAAAAACAAAAACATTTCATCCCCCCAGCGCACTACTATAAATGGCGTTTACTGCACTTCATATCGTTTGCTTGGTGCTTTTTCCCTACACCATAGGGAACACAGTGAAAGCGCCACTGCCACCTTCTGTAGAGGATGTGCAATTATACTTAATACGAGTACAGTATAGCAAAAAAGCATGTTCCCCAGAGTCATACGCGCCACGCCCCCAGCACCACACTCCACTATTTGAGAAGCACTGGCCTTGTGGAAGCTCACCACGAGCCTTTCCTTGGTGGCATTCGTAGCGTGCACATGCACATAATTCTCCTTCTCTGTTCCACACCACTTCATGCCTGCTCATGTGACATCTTCACGCCCACGTGACATCTTTGCCACAGTCGATGATCGGAAAGTTTAGTTGACTTATTGTTTATTATAATTACTATTAATGTTCCTCTGAAATATTACGAAAAATGGTTTTTGTGTGGTCAGAGGCTAGAGGTTGTTTCTTATTATAGGTATTTAGGAATTGTGTTCACACCTAGGCTAGTTTGGACTAAGGCTCAGACTACTCTAGCCTCTCAAGCTAACAAAGCTCTTATGGCTATCCATAGATATCAAAAGAGAGCAGGAGTTTTGGCTTTTGTAGATCTTTTTAAAATTCGATGCTATGGTTAAACCCATATGTTATGGTTCAGAAATTTGGGGTACCACTTATTGTAAAATTATTGAGCAAATACAAATAAAAACTTTTAATAATATAAAAAATAAAAAATTGTTGTAATAATATGGTTTTAGGTGAATGTGGCAGGTTCCCCCTACAAATTACTTATATGACAAGGGCCATTGAATGTTGGTGTAGACTTTTAAGACTTCCAAGTTCTAGATTACCTCACCAATTTTATTTAATGCTGAAGGCATTAGATGAGTCTGGACGCACAACATGGGCATCGTATATTAAAAATATTTTGTTTAGACCGGGGTTTGGTTTCACTTGGGTATCACAGGATATTGGTGATGTTGATATTTTTATTTCAGTTTTTAAGCAGAGGTTATCTGATAATCTCTTCCAAAATTGGCATTCATCATTACAAAACACATCTATGTCCTCTAGTTATTTACTGTTCAAGTCCCTTCTAAATGTTGAAACATACATTAACTCGGATATAGCACCTTATTTGAGAATCTATTTAGCAAATTTTCGATGTGGTACTTTCAAACTTTGCACTGAGACTGGTAGATATAAAAATGTTCCTTATAATTTAAGATTTTGTCCTTTATGTGAGAAAAACAATATCTATGAAATTGAAGATGAAATCCACGTAATACTTTATTGCAAAGGCGACACGGGTATAAGAAATACATTATTAAGTAACTATTTGAAGTACCCCTTATCACAACACAGTTTTATTAATATTATGTCATCAACTGATGTTAATGCAATCCGAAACATATGCTTATTTCTTATCCATGTTAAGAAAATCAGAAATTCAACTGGTCTACAACAATAGTTCATGCTTTAATTTATTCATTTTGTCTGTATTTTGGGCTAATGGCCTTTTATTGAGCAAAATGTCTGTCTGTCTGTCTATTAATGTACATGTATTATTATTATGAAATATCTATTGTTTTTACATGTTTGTCTTTAATATATTAGGTCAAATAAACGTGTTTGTGTCAGGTTATATGGGTTTGGGAGGGGGTTGAAACGAATTAATTGGTTTTCTATTGGCCTGCCAACTCCCCTGACCTGAACCCCATAGAGAATCTGTGGGATATTGTGAAGAGAAAGTTGAGAGACACCAGTCCCAACACTGTGGATGAGCTTAAGGCCGTTATCGAAGCATCCTGGGCCTCCATAAAACCTCAGCAGTGCCACAGGCCGATTGCCTCCATGCCACGCCGCATTGAAGCAGTCATTTCAGCAAAAGGATTCCCGACCAAGTACTGAGTGCATAACCGAACATAATTATTTGAAGGTTGACTTTTTTTTTTGTATTAAAAACATTTTTTTTTTTTCATTGGTCGGATGAATTATCCTAATTTTTCAAGATAGGGATTTTTGGTTTTTCTTTACTTTTTTGCCAAAATTATCAATATTATAACAATAAAAGGCTTGAACTACTTCAGTTGTGTGTAATGAATCTAAAATATATGCAAGTCGAATGTTTATCAGTACATTACAGAAAATAATGAACTTTATCACAATATGCTAATTTTTGAGAAGGACTACTATGTATCTATTACATGCGTTAAAATATGCTTCTTAAACACATTCTATAGACAGTCTTACTCATGATTATAGTATTAACGTAGTAAAATATAGTAATGATTAAGAAAAACTTTTCAATTTTTACTCTTATTTTTATTGATGATAAAATATAAACATTATACAGCATATACTGTTGTAAAGCACTCGTTTTAAAGTCTTTTTCAATTATTATTCCAGTACAGTACCTAAATTAATTCTTAGAATGTTTGTGCGTGAGATTTTATGTTCTGTAGCATGTTTAACAAATGATACCAAAAGGATAAACTTTATTACGCCTCATGTCCTTTTATATTAAGCTTGGAGTGACGTCTCCATGATGGCGCTGCCTAGAGGGCAATGTCGCGGAGTTCTCAGAGTCAAATTGTTTCTTTGTTCGTTTTCATTTGTTTGTTCATGTTTTGCACTATGCTCGTCTATGATTGGTCGACCCTACTAGAGTTATAAGCAGATTCAGCTTCGGGCAACTAAGCACGCAACAACTTCTATCGTGAGCTGCTATGCTATGGGAGCTCAATGCTAACTGCCCAGGCGGAGTTCTCAGAGGCTTGGTTAGCATTTCCGGCCATACTGCTTGAAAATGTCCTGCGAAACAAGATGGACGAGCTTCATGCTCAGATTACAGCACAGAGGGATCTACTGAACTGTGTTTCTGTGAAACATGGCTTGAGGAGAGTACACCCGATAAGGCGATTATACCAGCCGGCTACATGGCCTTCATCCCCTGTAATCCCAAGTGCCGGAGTCGTCGTTCGGCCCCTTCCCGCCTGTGCTTATTGCTAGCTGGGGTGCGGTTCACATTGAGCTGCCTACCATAGCATATTAGCTGTGCTAATAGCATATTAGCTCTGCTTAGTTATACACGCCTGAAGATACTCTGATCTTATAGTTGTAGTAGAAGATACTCTGATCTCATAGTTGTAGTAGAGTTGACCGGTCGTAAATGAGCATAGTGCAAAACATGAACAAACAAAACAACAAATAAAACAAATTAAAACGAACAAAAACAATTTGACTCTGAAAACTCCGACATGAAGGACATGAAAAGTACTGTAATAAAATTTATCCTTTTGGTACTGTTTGTTAAACATGCTACAGAACATAAAATCTCATGCATAAACATGAATTTAGGTACTGTACTGGAATAATAATTGAAAAAGATTTTAATACAACAGTTCGGAGAAAACCGTCGTTTCTCAGGTGAAAGTCTTATACAGTAATCCTTTGAATATCGCGGACAACGCCCTGCCCCCATTTCTACCATGTTGTCTCATTTCTATGTTTTCGCGCCTATACAATATCAAGAAGTGTATCTTAAACGTTACATAGTTATATGCATATGTAAATACTGTAATGTATTAATATTTAAATAGAATTTATATATAAATACTTTAAGTACTGTGCTCATCTCTGACAAAATCACAAAAAAATCCCACGCTGGAATGTGCGAGGCAACAGCATCACGCGTGTAAGCCAATCAGCTTGCAAGATTGAGTTGAGTGGGCGGGAGGCAACAGCGTCTAAGCCAATCAGCTTGCGAGATTGAGTTGAGTGGGCGGGAGGCAACAGCGTCTAAGCCAATCAGCTTGCGAGATTGAGTTGAGTGGGCGGGAGGCAACAGCGTCTAAGCCAATCAGCTTGTGAGATTGAGTTGATTGGGTGGTCCCTGCATGAACTGGGGAGGAGGGGCACTTCAGTCTGTCGGAAACAATGAGCAGCCTGCCTTGGGTCCCTGCCTTCCGCTTGCTTACATGCAAGTTTCAGCACGAATTTTTAAATTTTTTAAAATATCAGATTTTTATTTTTTATTAAAATACCGTGATGTACCAAGACAGCGAAGCTCAAATCGCGAAGTGGCAAGGGATGACTGTGGAGCTTAACTGGTAATTAAAACACGCAAAAAAAGGGGCTCATTGACAACTTGTGCGCAAATGAGGAAAAAGGGGCGGGACATCAGCTCAACCAACCAATAGAAAGGAGGACAGCCACTGGCTGAATTGAATACTCAAACCGTGGGTGCAAAATCGCGAATAGTCAAGGGCATATTTTATTTAGATTTTATTACGGGCTAACTGCCTCTAGGGGTGCTCTAGAAGGAAGCACAAGAGTGAGACAGACTCCTGCTATAAAAAGGTGCAGCAAATTGTACAAATTTGTTTTTCATTTTTAAATTTAGTTGGCGCTGCTTATATTCCGGTGTGCTCAATAGTCCGGAAATTATGGTACGTTTTGGAATGGTCTAGAACCCAAACTTAACTGGATGGAATGAATATATGTGAAATTAGAAAGTGAGACGTGCTCAGGAGATCCCACTTGCATCCTAATAGATCAGTAACATATGCACAAGGAAAAATGGGATAAAATTGTAGAAAAAAAAAAAAAAAAAAATCACGATGCACCAAGACAAAAAACCTAAATAGACCACAGGGGTAATAAGACACTTATAAATACTGATTTTCAACTATAAGTATATAAAGAAATGAATATTCACTCTTCCACAGAACAGGCCACTGGAAATCACACTTATACAACACAATTTTGAAGCAATTTTAAAGTTACAGTAGTTTTTACTAGCACTGGCACAAATGGCATGAACCTGCAGAGGTAAACCACAATGCCAATAATCTAAAAAAATACATTTTTATTTTATTTTATTTAAATGAACCTAATTCTCCTGTAGTGTCATTGCTGTTACTGTTATAACACTGACCCCATGTGGTTAGAAGCAAATAGAGCTGCCACACTGTCTTACCAAAACTTGACATTGGTGGCAATAAAATAAATACATAAAAATAATTAATAACCAATTATATGATAATCATAATCCATCCCTCACAATAAGTACCTTTTTCTCCTTTTAAATTATTATTATTTTTGATTATCATTAATTTCTTTTATTTTTATAGGCTGTACCATTATATAGGTGTATAATAGGTGTTTTTTTTTGGTTGGCCTATGTGCCGGCATATCGTGTTCGAGAAACCAACCTTTGAAGAGGCAGCTGCATTCTTATGACAAAGTAAAAGTTCAGAATGTCCTCCAGCAGCAGGTTTTTGTCAGACAGTTTAGTGATCTCTCTCCAGCAGCCTGCTACTTGCAAATAGTCCTCCATGGACCACGCCACACTCTTCAGGTCCTTCAAAGTGTTTGACTGTGCCATCTGAAACAAATTAGTCTAGCTTCATGACTTCATATAAAAAAGTACACAGCTTCTGAGGTGCATAAAATCTTTAATAACGATAATGTAAGACTAACTTTTTTGAGTTTGTGTGCTAATGTAACATCTCCCAGATCTTCAACAGTGAATTTGTAGTTACTGGGGTGATGAAACAGGCTGTAGTAAAGCGCACGAGAGAAGAAAGCCACAGGAGGACCTCCATGGACCAGTGATAGAGCGAGAAGACTGCCAACTTCAAAATACAGATCATCCCTCAGAGCTGCACACAAGAACACTGGCATTAAAGTCTTCCTGACTATTTAAGGCGAGCTTTGCTTTAAAGTTTAATGCCTGGAAAAAACCACATTCTCACATACATTACTGCGACGGGACATTACGAGGAGGGCAGCAGTTTGAGGAGGACTACAGCGTAGCATGCGATACATGAGTAATATCACAAACCTCTAGTCTAGTAAGAAGTTTAACCCATGGTCAAATATATAGAAATTATTTTTAAACCTAAGTATTTTAATTCATAGTCACATTAAAAACCCCCACTAAACTGACATCTCAAACCCAGTGTAACTGAGCCGAACCAAGTTTATAATCCAATAAGAACAATATGAACATTTGATTTGTATGAATTATTGATCTACAGAGGTACCTTGAATTACATGTGTCTCTTATAAATTTTCTATGATACGAGGTTCGATCCCACCAAACATCCGCCCCCATCCAATGAGCAAAATTTTGATTTACGAGCTCTGTTGGAGAAATGGCTTTTCCGAGCCGATTAGCCTTGTATTCTTCCGTGTGTATTCCTTCGCACTACGCCTTGTGCAGTGCTTCTTATGCAATTATGTTCTATGATACTCATTATAGCACAGAAAAAAAACCATTTCATCTCCCTCAGCATCCCGCACGTGACTATAAATGCTTACTGCACATCATATTGTTTGCTTGGGGGATTTAGCTCAGTTGGTAGAGTGTCCGCTTTATCCTCCGGTAGGTCGGAGTTCGAATCCGGCCGCGTCATACCATAAGATGTTAAAATTTGGCAGTTGTTGCTTCCTGCTTGGCGCTCAGCATCAAAAGGATAGAACAATGCAATAACTGGCGCTGCACAGTGGCGACAGGTGCCTAGCGCACAAAGCAAATTTCAATGTATGTAATGTACTTTGACAATAAAGAGTTGTTTGTTTGTTTGGTGCTTTTTCCCTACATCATAGGAACACAGAGCACCACTGCCACCTACTGTAGAGGATGCGCAGTTACACTTAATTCTAGTTCAGGAAGGTAAAAAAGCATGTCCCCCAGGGTCATATGTGACCCCTGACATCATACTGCAACACCCAAGGGGGGCACGCCCCACTATTTGAAAAGCACTGGACTTTTGGGAGCTCACCACGAGCCTTTCCTTGCTGGCATTCGTAGAGTACACCTGCACAAAATTCTCCTCCTCCTCCTCTGTTACGCACCACCTCATGCCTGCTCACATGATATCTTCGCCACAGTTGATGACTGAAAGGGTTGACTTATTGATTAGTTTTGTTTTATTATTAATGTTAATGTAAATGCATTATTATGAAATAGTTATTGTTTTTAAATGTTTATATTTAATATTATGTCAAATATGCATGTTTGTGTCAGCTCATATGAGTTTGGGCGTGGGTTGGAACTGATTAATTGGTTTTCTATTATTTCCTATGGGAATTTTTGTTTTATCTAACAAATATTTTGACGTATGAGCCTGCCCTCTGAATGGATTGATTTCGTAAGTCAAGGTACCACTGTGTGTGTGTGTATATATATTCATATATTCCCGGATCTTAGTTTTTTTTTAATCTTGGCATTATTTTAAATGTTTGTACTCTGAAGATAAAAGTCCTGGTTCCTCTGGTCTGTTTGAAACACTGAGTCTGTAACTTCAACTTTCAAAGAAACTTCCTCATTACAAAGCAAATGTGATGTTTTACTTTTTCACCTTGAATACGAATTTTTCTTGTTTTTCATCAACAGTGTAAAATATTTACAGTAAATTATTCAAGTTTTCATCATTTTACTCAATCATGAAGATGTTTATTTAAGTTTCGTGAACTCAGACACTCAGAGTTTCGGATAAACAGAACACAGACGGGACGAGGACAGGACTTGTTCTTTTTCCTCCAATTTATATTTATCCATTTATCTCCAACACCAATGACTCTATCTTATGGAGGGGACATTGCCAGTAGTTGTGTACTGGGTATTGGGCACCACTGTCACAGTACTGTCCCTGTCCTTTTGTTCTGTCGTACAGGTTCTGTACGTGTTGCACACATGCACTTCATGCTGTAGTTGTCCTGTTTTAATTTAGCACAATCTTCAAGGAGAAACGTTATTTACTTTTAACTGTATTCTATTCCCACTGGATATGGTTGAAATGACAGTTATACCCACTTTACTTGAAACAAATCTACATTAGAAGGAGCCCATATGGATTTTATCAGCATCACTGCTAAAGATTATAACATACCTTTTCTAAGCATCTGGTAAAAAAAACACTCATTTACCGAACCACTTAATCCTACAAGACTCACAGGGAGACTGGCATCTGTCTTGGCTGACCCCCTGAGCAGCTCGACAGACCACTGCAGGGCAATAAACACACACAAACTTGCACCTAGGTCAATTTGGAACAGCCAGTTAGCCCAATGTGCATAGTGCATTGGTACCTTCATGGTTAATGTGATGGGTTACTAATCCAATGTTTATCGGTTCAATCCGCACCATCACCGCTGTTGGGCCCTTGAGCAAGGCCCTTAACCGTCAAATGTTGTATAAAAATGATAATTGTATGTCACTCGGGATAAGAATGTCTGCCAAATGCTGTAAAAATTTAAACTGTCAGTAGAAACTTGACTACCTGCAGAAAACCCGCCCAAGCTCGGGGAAAATGTGCATACTAAACACACAACCTCCCGAGGTGCAAACTATAGGCTGCAACATTCACTTCAGAATTCTCATAATGATGTAGAGATCGTCTGAATAACTTGCATTGTGAAGAAGTCTGCTAGAGATTGGATGTGTGCTATTATCACCTAAATAAAACAATAGGTTGGTGGGTATGCAATGGACTGGCGACCTGAACCGTTCATGATATACTCTGTCTTTGCCCTGTTCAGCTGAGGTAGGATCCAGCCTCCTAGTAACCTTAGTAAGCGGTTTGACAAAAAAGTGAGGTTAGTGGGCCTGGAGGCCGGTAATCAGTTGCCCACCCAATCAGAAGCTAGGGTGGGCTCTGCCCTCTCATAGCCACCGTTGGTCAAGTTTGGTGCTTGAACTTGTGAGCTCCATGTTGTAGACTTTCCTGCACCACTCAGGAGCCAATGCTATTAAATAAATGTAAATATAAATGTAGATTCACATGATAGCTGATGCTTATTTCAGTACACACACCCATCACCTAATTTTCTACATATTTCAGTCATCCATTTCCCTCCCACTAGAGAATCCTTCCCTCTAAACAGACACTTCCATTCAGTTCGTCAACAAAAATCTATCAATACATAAATAATGTAGCATGTGATTGATATTCAGAATAGTTATGTTCTAATACCTTGTGAACTGAGAGCCATATTTTTATCATGGTAAGGTCCTTCAAAGACACACGAGTTGAGTATCTTCTGTCGGAGGAGTCTGAGGAAGCAGCGCTGTGTGCCTACTTTTGTGCTCAATTTGTCTTGGTTGAAGCTCACAGAAAGCGTATGGTAGGGGTTGAAGTCACTCTGCCGCAGGGCCTGAAGAGCGGCTTCAAGCACGTTATCGTTTTTCACCAGCACGGCTGTGACCTGTTGCGCTGATATCGGAGTGGCAAGGTCCTTCAAGATCTCTGAGGGAACCGCATCCATACATAACCTGATAGGCACCAACAAAATGTGATGGAATCTTCAGGCCCTTCCTCAAAACACTTAAGTTATTTATTTCTGTATAAATATGAACATTTTCAACATATTGAAAAACAATCCTGAACAGAAAAATATCAAACCAAGTGCCACTATGCACTGATACCTTTTAGAGATCAATGATGAATGAATACTGGAGAGACATCTTTTAATCAGTCTTTTCTTTTCTTGCCTCTCTGCCAGCGGTGATTTCACATGGTTTGGCAATGTGGAAACTATTAAAAATCCAAAAAAGTTGGAAGATAATTCTTAAACACAAATTAATTCAACAAATTACAATCACCCAAGAAATCACCCCCCCCCCCAAAAAAAAAAAAAAAACCCCAAAACAAAACGAAACAAAAAAACCCAAGAAGCTGGAAGCAATACATCATTCCATTATTCCAATCACAGACTATTCTATTTTGAGAAAGAAAAAAAAACAGAAAAAAACCCCAACAAAAAACAACAAAAAACAAGCCTTTCATGAATATTTAAGGAGAGGGCACAGTTTGCCACAAAGTGCAATCGAATGTTCATCATTGTTCATTTTCTGTAACCGCTTAATCCTAATTAGGGTCACAGGGAGGCTGGCGCCCATCCCAGCTGATGCCGGACGAGGGCAAAGTACACCCTGGATACCTCACCAGGCCATCGCAGGGCAGAAACACGCTGACAGCTATGCAGGTACTCTTGTTGAAAGTCAGCAATGGTTCTTTTACATGAACCTCTCACCATAGACAGCGAGAGACCTGGCCGGCCTTTGATAACCAGTTAGCTGCACTGGGGGGTGGGGGGGTGCAGTGACAACCTGTTGGGAGTGGGGCTTGGCCCTCTGACCTTGGGATCAGTGATCCAGCACCTTTACCACCAGGCCACCACTGCCCGCAATCTGATGTTTTATTTTCAATGCGTTCATCTTGGTTCACATAGTCCTCGTTCAGAGAATGTGCTCCTTGTCAGGCGAGGTTCCTTCTTCAAACTGGAGGAAAATTTCTTGCATGCACAAAACCTGGAACGCACTCCACCAGGCAAAGGAATCTACTTGTAATATAATTATTGTGTGCTGGACATGCCTTTTGTTTGTGCAGTTTACGTCCTGTACTTGTCAGTTCGTTGCAGTTGGAACTGTTTTATGTTTGGACTACTCGACCTGACATGCGACGAGGGGAATTGAAGGTATAATAGGACATGACTGCATGTCCAGCAGACGATTACTGACAAGGAACACATAGGAACTGATAAATGACCGAATGTGTAATGGAGTCTACTTGGGTCAACGTCTACTTGGGTTAGTCAACGTGACTTCATTGGGTCTGAAACTTAAGAGTGACGTACATGCTCCAGGGTATCCGGAAGAGCTTACAGCAGCAATGGAGACGACTTCACCACTGGCTTGTTTTCTTTTGCAAACTTTCTATCTGTCAGATGTCCTTTCGTACCATCTGGCAAGGTGTGACTGCTCGTTAAGGCGGAGTGATGAATTTGGTTTGGCTCACCTGTTCCCTCAACAGCAGATCTGCAATCATCACAACTCCAGTTTGTGTCATAAAGCTTGAGAAAAGAACATTTCCTGTGAGTTCCGCTGGAGCCGCAAAACTTACAACGAATGATCTCAAAATCCCTGTGGAACAACGGGGACAGCTTCAGAAAGAGGCATTTAGTTTCTCAGTGTGTAATTTAACCACAATCCACAGAGCACTCAGTTCAAGAACATTTGGAAAGGTTTATCATCATGTGCATAACCTTAAAACACACACACACACACACACACACACACACACACACACAAAGTAACAGTCATCTGGTAGTAGAACATGGATGTATTTCTTAATTATAAAAATAGATAATGCAGATTCATCACAAAACATACCACATAATAATAATAATAATAATAATAATAATGATAATAATAATAATAATGTTTAAGGAATAGAATAGTTCAGGCAGATTAAACCCGCTGAGCCTTTCTGTTTTCTTACCCGGACTGTGTGCTGTAATTACGACCTTTCTCACAGGAACATTTCACGGCATCACAGTGCTGGTACACCTCCAACAGTTCCCCAAAAGCGTTGTCTTCCAACTCCCACGATGCGTCTCTAAAAGACAGAAACTAATTGTGTTCTGCAAAAGGTAAAGACTGACAGTTTAGAAATTCATTCATTCATTTTCTAAGCTGCTAAATCCTAATTAGAGTCGCCGGCAGGTTGGAGCACATCTCAGCCGACTCTTGGCGAGTTCTAGGTACACCCTGGACAGCTCGCAGGGCCAACACTCGTACAACTATTCACACTCACACCTTGACGTGAGTTGGAACAGCCTACTTGTGCATGTTTTTGAACTGTGGGAGGAAACCAGAATACCTGGAGGAAACCCACGCAAGAACGGGGAGAACAGAAACGCCCGAGCTGGAAATCGAAGCCAGGACCTTCTGGCTGTGAGGCGGGTGTGCTAACCACTTCCACACCGTGCTGCCCGGCTAAAAAAAATTTATATGGAGTTTGTACATACACTACACATAAATTAGTATCTAAAACTAGCTCTTACAGTGTTACAATCAAAGACAGTCAGTGAAAATTTTAGGACAGTGTCAAAAACAAACAAACAAAAAAGAATGATCAGTATTTTTTATTTTAGTTCATGTTAAAAGCTAGTTACTGATTATACAGTAGCTGTTCCAGCTGTAATACTAATTGTCACTGGCTGCCGATTGGGGGGAGGAGGGAGGAGCACACACCACATAAATCACTCTCTTATATTTGTTCCGTCAAGCTGACACGGTAGCGGCGGGGCTGTACAGGTGGGTGGTAACGTATCAAATGAGCGAGTGAAATACAGAGAAAGAGACAGTGCGAGATACTAACTCTGTTTATGTTGCTCTGTGTACAATACGCACATCACAGGTAATGTTCTCCACAGAATTTACAGTAACCTGTGATGAATTATTGTATACTAGTAGGTGCAGCATGGCACAGATCTGGGAAACTTGCGACATCCTTACAAATGGGATTTGCACCTACAGTTTATAGAATATGTTTATAGACTGCATCAATGTTTTTATTCAAGAAAGTGATGCATTTGAAAATTTTCAACAATCATCATTGGTACTAAGTGCATTTGGACTCTTGGTAAAACCTCTGTGGCGTGTTGCCATGGCTTCAAAACATAACTGCATGTGTACCATTTTCAGATTTTGTATTTTTCATTATGCCAATTGATGATTTTGATTTTTTATTTGTTTGCGAGCAAGTTTTGGTTTATGAATTGTATTCACCACTAGATGAGTATAAGCTAAAAACTAAGTACTCCTGGGTCTGTAGAGTACTGTACCACTTTGAAGACTAGGATAAAGTAAAGCATTCTGGGAAATTAAGTCTTGTTTTTTTTCTAATTTTACACCGTTTCAATGTTTACCATGTTAAGGATCAGTTTTATGAATATGTATATATTTGTAGTAACAGATTGTGGTACAAATGGGCCTATTTTCTGTTAACAAATATAAAAATTGTGCCATGGACATAAGGTAAGGCCCTATATTAATACACTGTATGAATTAATTACATTTTGCAATCATACAAGTCTACAGAATCATTGATAACTGTACTTTCATTGTCATGAATTTCTCTGAATTTCATGGAATTCCAATTTTACTTCCTGCAATTCGAATTTGAATTGCAATTCTATTTCCTGGTTTGAATTTCAATTTAAATTCATATTAAAATTGAAGAATTGAATTGGAATTTGTGGGTCATTCTCAATTCAATTATGAATTTTGCCCAAGTCTGGTATATACACACTAAAGCAATTATCCACCTCATCTCCTGGAAATAATCATTAAATTGGTATGAGTATGAATAAACTGTATACCTTTCCGGTATGTTTATTCCCATTCTGAGCATTTCTTGCTGGAATTCATCAGAATTGTTGCACAGTGTACATCTGAAGAAATGCACGGCAGCACTGTGGGCTTGATTCTGTGGAATATAAACCATGTTAGGAACCGAGACCTTAAAGTCCCCAGCGAGAGCAGAACAATAGTACAAAGTGTGGGAACCGAAACACTGTGGCAGGTTTACCTGAACACATTCCCTGTGAAACCAGCTTCCATGACACACAGGACACTTGAGCACAGAGTAGGAGAGAACAGGCTCGATAGACTCCAAGCAGATGGAGCAGGACAGAGGCAGAGTGGGGCTGGAAGAGCAGCTCTGAGTGGGGCAGTGCTTCCTACAAAAAGATCTGACAACAAGAACTAACATGAGCACATGAACAACCCCGGCGCAAGTTTAAGCCCCTGGACATATTTACCTCATTTTAGACTGATGCATATATTTGCAGCATTTACTAAATGTGACCATTCAGCATCAAACCAGTTAAACTGACATTTGTGTTTACGTTTCGGGTTTATATTCTGTTACTTATTAATTGGGCTATTTTATTAATTCGTTCGGTTTATTTTTAAGTTTCTATATTGTTATTTATTGTGGCTATCTTTTGTTTATTTTTCTTTCCTTTTTGTTGTCTTTGGGAATGAGGGGTGCACAAATTTGAGACATTAACCAGGAAGCGGGTGCATTATTAAAAAGTGTTGATAGCAGGCCTCGACATTTAAAAAACTTTGGGCAACCAGTTTATGGTTCACGGATAAATTACTTTGGTCACCTAAAGTTCGTTTGGATAAAAATGAGCTACGTGACCAACAGGTTGAACAAAATGGCTTTTAAGTTCAACCGGGGATTTAGCTCAGTTGGTAGAGCGTCCGCTTTATCCTCCGGTAGGTCGGAGTTCGAATCCGGCCGCGTCATACCAGAAGACGTTAAAATTTGGCAGTTGTTGCTTCCTGCTTGGCGCTAAGCATCAAAAGGATAGAACAACGCAATAACTGGCGCTGCACAGTGGCGGCAGGTGCCTAGCGCACAAAGCAAATTTCAATGTATGTAAATGTACTTTGACAATAAAGAGTTAGTTTAGTTTAGTTTAGATGTGTATATACCATCTTATGTATTGTTGAATTTTCTAATATTAAAGGTTTAAATAGTTGACACAACTAAATATTTTGAAACATTAAATTTTAATATAAATAATCGTCAGTGTTCTGATAAAACTGCCGGAATACTTTTACTACATCAAAATGCAAAAAGTTTCATCAATCGGCATAAACGTCAACCACCAGCAGAACTGGTACGTTCACCAATCGCTAGCATTAATATCTGTAACTACATGTTGTCGCTATAACATTAGTTTGATAATTCACAAGATACTAATTAATAAATGTAGAACAGATTCTTCCCCAATTTGTACGGTATAGAAGGAGGCAGTGAATGTCTGTTCATAACAGGTGTTGCCTCTTGATTTTTAAATAAGTAGGGCTGACAGCATGTCATCTGATAGTGTTCCCCCGAAGTCCATCTTATTCTTCTTCCCCTGACTGAAAATTCTTTCACATTCAGCATTGCTGTGTGGAATTGATAAAATGCCGAACATGCATTGCCTCAACTTTTGAAATCTGGGCGTCCCATCTCCTTTGATAGTGTGGGAAAGTGAGAACCACAATTCATCGGCAGGCATTCTCATTTGTTCCTCTTTGAAACTGGTTGAGCAATAATCATTAAATTCAGTCTGAAGATTGTTGATAGCTTCATTTGTGTCTTCAATTCCAGTTTTGATCAACAGTAGAAACTTTGTGAAAAAGAATCTGAGGGAATTGAAGGTACAGCTGTCTCTCTTGTTTACATCTGCTACTTGAGCAGTTTGCCCATGTGGTCCACAGCAGCTAGAGGAATGTTATACTCCACATAAAAGGCTGCAAACGAACATTCAGCTTTGATAGCATTGGTATTTTCTGTCTTTGAAATGAAAAATCAACGAAATTTGAGCATTTTAATCAAATTCACTCATCAAATACAGTATCAAATATAACCTTGAACAAGCTCTGTGATGCCATCTTTCTGCTTGTAAATGATTCCGATGGTCGACGGAGCCATTTGGAAGAAAAGTGCAACATTCATGTGTTTTTCACCAGCATCAATTTTCTTGATCATAGCCATCTTTGTTTCTAATGAGATGGCTTGCCGCTTTTTCTGATTACCACTATTACTAGTAGGCTTACACTTCTGACCAACCATATTTGCTTAGGGTTACAAAAGTCCACAAAACAGTGTAAACACAAAGATAGTAGAGACGACATCTAAACACAAGGGTAACACGTAGTGAACTGGGAAGAAGGAGGGGCACGTTCAGTCTGTCGTTTGTAAACAATGTACGCAGCGTCATTACGTCATAGCGTCAGCCTACTCCGTAGGTACATCTCGTACTACAGAGAGCACGCTAAACTTAAAATTTTACATAATTTTTTAAAATAAAAAAATACATAAAACAAATGAACGCAAGTCGTCTGTATAGCATGATGACTTCAATAGACATGTTGGTGCAGACAACAGAGGGGACGACGAAGTGATGGGCAGGTTTGGTATACAGGACAGGAACACAGAAGGACAGATGTTGATAGATTTTGCAAAAAGGATGGAAATGGCTGTGGTGAATATATTCTTCCAGAAGAGACAGGAGCGCAGGGTGACTTATAAAAGCGGAGGGAGGCACACACAGGTAGACTACATCTAGTGTAGACGATGTAATTTGAAGGAAGTCAGTGACTGCAAAGTCGTAGTGGGCGAGAGTGGTACCAGACAGCATAGGATGGTGGTGTGCAGGATAATGCTAATAATGAGGAAGGTGAAGGCGGCAGTTGAATCATCTTCAATGAGGAGTTGAAACAGGCTTTGTTTGGTCAGGAAGTGCTTCCAGATGACTGGACAACTACAGCTAATGTGATCAGGAAGAAGGGTAGGAGAGAACTTGGTGTGTCCTCGGGAAAGAAAGTAGATAAGGGGACTTGATGGTGGAATGAGGAACTACAGGAGTGTGTACAAAGGAAGAAGTTAGCTAAGAAGAAGTGGGACACTGAGAGAACTGAAGAGAGTAAACAGGAGTACAGGCAGACACAGTGGAAGGCAAAGGTAGCGGTGTCAAAAGCCAAACAGAGTGCGTATGATGACTTGTATGCTAGGTTGGAAGATGAGGAGAGAGAAAATGATTTATACAGGTTGGCACAGCAGAGAAATAGAGATGGAAAGGATGTGCAGCAAGTTAGTGTGATTAAGGACAGAGAGGGACATGTATTGACTGATGACAGAAGTGTTCTGGGAATATGGAAAGAGTACTTTGAAGAGCTGATGAATGAGGAAAGTGAGAGAGAACAAAGAGTAGAAGAGGTGACCGTTGAGGACCAGGAAGTAGAAAAGATTAGTAAGGGTGAAGTGAGGAGGGCATTGAAGAGGATGAAGAGTGGAAAGGCAGTTTGTCCTGATGACATACCGGTGGAGGTATGGAAGTGTCTAGCAGAGGTAGCAGTAGATTTTCTGACAAGAACATTCAACAAGGTCTTAGAGAGTGAAAGGATGCCGGAGGAATGGAGGAGAAGTATGCTGGTGCCCATTTTAAAGAACAAGAGAGACGTGCAGAGTTGTGGCAACTACAGAGGGATAAAGTTGATTAGCCATACGATGAAATTATGGGAAAGAATAGTGGAAGCTAGACTAAGGGCAGAGGTCAGCATTTGTGAACAACAGTTTGGTTTCATGCCAAGAAAGAGCACCACAGATGCAGTGTTTGCCTTGAGGATGTTAATGGAGAAGTACAGAGATGGTAAGACGGAGCTGCATTGTGCCTTTGTGGATCTGGAGAAAGCATATGATAGGATGCCGAGAGAGGAGCTTTGGTATTGCATGAGGATGTCTGGAGTGGAAGAGAAGTATGTTAGAGTGGTACAGGACATGTATGAGAGATGTAAGACAGTGGCGAGGTGTTCAGGAGGTTCAAGGTGGCGAGGAGTTCAAGGTGGAGGTAGGACTACATCAAGGATCATCTCTGAGCTCCTTCTTGTTTGCTGTGGTGCTGGACAGGTTGACAGACGAGGTTAGACAAGAATCTCCATGGACTATGATGTTTGCAGATGACATTGTGATCTGTAGTGAGAGCAGAGAACAATTGGAGGAAAATCTAGAGAGGTGGAGGTATGCCCTGGAAAGGAGAGGAATGAAGGTTAGCCTCAGTAAGACAGAATAAATGTGTGTGAACAAGAAGGACTGAAGAGGAAGAGGAAGGTTACAGAGAGCAGAGACAAAAAAGGTGGAGGGTTTTAAGTACTTAGGCTCAACAATCCAGAGAAATGGACAGTGTGGAAAAGAGGTGAAGCGTGTGGAGGTAGGTTGGAATGGTAGGATAAAAATGTCCGGTGTGATGTGCGATAAGAGGGTGTCGGCAAGAATGAAAGCAAAAGTGTACAAGATGGTGATGAGGCCAACGGTGTTGAATGATTTAGAAACAGTGGCACTGAGGAAAAGACAGAAGGTAGAGATGAAAATGTTGAGGTTCTCTTTGGGAGTAACGTGGATGGATAGGATCAGGAATGTGCACATCAAAGGGACAGCACAAGATGTTTTTTGGAGACAAATTCAGAGAGGCTTGATTGAGATGGTTTGGACATGTTCAGAGGAGGGATAGTGAGTATATTGGAGTATATTGGTAGTAGGATGCTGAGGTTGGAACTACCAGGCAGAAGGCCTAGAAAAGGACCAAAGAGAAGATTTATAGATGTGGTGAAGGAGGACATGAAGATAGTTGGTGTAAGAGATGATGTAGAGGATAGGGTGAGATGGAGGCAGATGATTCGCTCTTTCGACCCTTGAAGGGAACAGCCGAAAGGAAAAGAAGAATGAAAAAAATTTCCCAGTGAAACCCGGGTGGCCTGCACAGGCAAATAAATAAATAAATAACTAATAAATTTTCCTCCCTCCTGGGTGAATGTTTTTTTTTTAACCATGTTATTGCCAACAAAGAATTTTTTAAGCCTGGCCTCATGCAAACGGGAGCTTTCTGCAGTAGTGGGATGAGGGTTGTTTACCCTGAAAGTATTTTAAAGGACGGCTTTGTGGTCAATGCAGAAAATGTATTTTTAAAAATTATTCTACAGTAGGAACGGCAATCTAAGTTGTGATACTGGATGTTGTGGCGAACTTGATACCAAACATCGAGGGGCCTTCATGGGATTTCCTGATAGTTTTAAGAAAATCTTTTTTTTTTTTTAGTTCTCAGCGAGTGCTTAATGCTGATATGACATATCTGTGGTCAATATGGGCGAAAGTGTGGATCCCAGTAAGGTGGGTAATTGTTACATTATTTTACATTCAATATTCAAAGTTTTGAAAGAAAAAGTGAAAGAAAACTTAAGTACATGGACAGGTAATAATCTGCACTGCTTTCAAAAAAAAAAAAAAAAAAAAAAAAAAAAAAAAAAAATAGTCCCACCTATTGTCTGCTCAGAATAGCAGGATTTCATTTATTTAGAGTAAATTCATTCTGCTTGTCCATCTGTAATAGGCACTACCTAAACGAGATGCTCTGAAATGGTTGTACTAGTCCTCCGGTAGCACCTCAGCAGTGCCACAGGCTGATTGCCTCCATGTCACGCCGCATTGAAGCAGTCATTTCTGCAAAAGGATTCCCGACCAAGTATTGAGTGCATAACTGAACATAATTATTTGAGGTTGACTTTTTTTTAATATTAAACACTTTTATTGGTCGGATGAAATATGCTATTTTTTTGAGATCGGGATTTTTGGTTTTTCTTTACTTTTTTGCCAGAATTATCAATATTGAAACAATAAAAGGCTTGAACTACTTCAGTTGTGTGTAATGAATCTAAAATATATGAAAGTCTAATGTTTATCAGTACATTACAGAAAATAATGAACTTTATCACAATATGCTAATTTTTTGAGAAGGACTAGTATTTCTTTTCACTGAAATGTCTTTTCCATCAAATTCAAAAACTCATTTCTCCTCAAGAAGAAAAAACACCGATGAAACATTGCCTTTAATTGCAAATGCATGACAGTGTGCGTGTTGGGTCACCTGCATGAGCACATGGCCCGAACGTGACAAATAAATCGTGCACCATATTTGCACAAGGGTGGAGCTCCAGAGCGCCATTTAGAAAAGGTGAAACAATGGAAGTTACTGTCTACCTCACTGAGATCCAAACAGCCCAGACGAACCAAAGATATTTCATATTAACACATAGCATTAGCACAAACAGTGTTACAATCAAACACAGCACAAACATATAGAACTACACAAAGCGGAACATAAAACTTACCTAATTTTTTGGACCACAGTGCAGCTAAACGGGTTATGAAAGGCGGGCCATGTCTCGCACTGTCTATGGTGAGAGGCATGTAAAAGAACCATTTATGACTTTCGTAAAGAGTAGGCTGCAAAGCAATCAGCGTATTTCTGTCCCTTGCTAAAAGGGTTGTGACAGGAAGGGCATCTGGCGTAAAAATCCATGCCAAATCAAATGTGCGAATCAGATGATTCGCTGTGGCGACTCTTGAGAACGGGAAAAAGACAAAAAGAAAAAGAAGAAGGCACACATAAATTCTTTAATCTTCAAAAGAATTTATGTGTGCCTTACAATCCGGTATGCCTCGTGTGTGGATGAAGCCGCGTGACTCCATCTCACCGATACCCAAAGTGAAGTGAATCAATTCAGAACGTACCATCATTCCGGGTGTCATAAGTTAGAGGGATCCGGGCTTTAAAGTCCAAATTTTGACATTACGGCTATTGTAGTCAGGTGACTTGCTGAATAAGACGTCAGTGGCTGAGAGAAGTTTACGTCACGAGACTGGAAGACATTTTCTACCTAATGTCCGTCTCTATTGATCTGCGACTCCATGGCGCGAGGGAATAATAGACAATAAAATATTATAGAATATAATATATAATAGAGAGATCCGGGCTTTATGTCCAGGTCGCCTAACTGTTAAACTCCGACATTAAAGATGAAGAATTTGATGGATTTGTGGAAGAGGAATGAACTGAAAAAGTGAGTTTATTGTTTTATATCATTATTACAGAACAATGTTGGGAGTTATTGTGAGAATTGAATCAAGGTTGACTTATCTGACTTTGTTTTGCATAATGCGCCTTATAATCCGGTGCACCTTACGTATGGGCAGAGACCGTGCAATCATTGTTCATTGCCATTGCGCCTTATGATCCAGTGCGTCTTATGGCCCGGGAGATATAGTAAATCTACAATAGATTGGACTTTAGCACAGACTGCGTTCCTGACACCAGGGAACACAGTCATGTTCACCTGGGACTGATACACCTAAACACAGGTCTAGCCATGGAGAGAATAGAACTATGAATTTTTCTTTGATTCCCCTGTGGCTCACGTAGTTAGGAAAGACTCTTTTAAAGAAAGACTATTTTAACACTTACTGTTTTGAAAGACTCTTTTAACACTTAATTTGTGGTCATAAATATAGCAAAAGACAAAGTTACTTACGGAAAAAAGCCAGTGTACTGGAAAATAAACTTCTCCTTTATTCCACAGGGAAGATGCACCGTATGTCTACAGCTCTGGATTGAGCACCCAACCGAAGCACCCTTCTTTTTACAGCCCATACACCTCTGCGTTAAAGGAAAACAGAACCGCTTATTTATGAAAATATACAGAATAAAACAAGCACTGTTTCATATTCATACATTAAATAATAAATTACTAGTAATTACGATATGAAATGCTCATGAAATCAAACAAAATAACACCCCTCCCCCAATCAAGAGTGTCAATTTACCAGCCTTGAAGATCTTCGGACCTCTCGTTTTATGTCATCCACCAGAAACCCATGAACACCGTCATGTTCTTCTCCCCTTTGGAATATTCCACTGGACATCAGCTGCAACATAATAAATAGATTTTTACTTTTAATTAGTGAAAGGTGATCAAATAATTTTTGCCATTACATCAGTGGTTCTCAAATAGCGGGGTGCGGTGCGATGCCACGGGGGGCGCTTGTGACCCCAAGGAACATGCTTTTTTTGTTTTGCCGTATTAGAACAAAGTCTAATTGTACATCCACTACAGCAGGTGGCAGTAGCTTCCTCACTGTCAGAGTGTGCCCAGAGGTAAAATAAGCAGTGAAGTTACTAAACCCACCACGTAAATTTTAATAGGGACGGAAAGAGAGGCGGAGAGAGACAGAAAGTGAGAGAAACAAAAGTCTCCAGAAAGCTAAGTTGAGGAGGTATGATGAAGCGAATGTAGCACTCGGCTTCACTGTGCCTACGGCAGTGCTTCTCAAATAGTGGGGCGCGCCCCCCTGGGGGGGCGCAATGGGATGCTGAGGGGGGCGCGTGTGACCCAGGAGAACATGCTTTTTTTCCACCGTACTACAAGAAAGTGTAATTGCACATCCACTCCAGTAGTTGGCAGTGGCGCCCTCATTGCACATTGAGCAGGAGCTGAGAGTTGCAGTGTCATGCTTCAAACCTCGCTTTGAGAAGCTGTGCGCTGCAAAACGTGCTCATTGTAGCCATTAATCTTGGCTTCCTCATTTTGAGAAAAAAAATCAGCACAAATTGTTCTATTTGTTCTTGTTTTGTAGGTTAAAGTGTTTATATATTGTGCTCCTGAGTTAATGTTTCTGAAGTCAATTTGAATTAATTATTTATTGATTTTATTTTCAGCAGCAAATGGTGTGGTAAGTTTGTCAAAAATGTAACAAGGATATTATTATTTTTAAATTTAAGGCAAATTGATGCACTTTCTTTTACAGACTAATAAAAAATGTTAAAAAGTTATTCTTGTAAGTTGAACTATATCTCTTTCTTTTTGTTTTATTTATGTTAACAAGGATACGATATAATGAAGAGATATACCTGTAACTATATTATAGAAAAAAGTTATAATTTATAGTTGCGGCGGAAAGTGGGTGGTGGGGGGGCGCGAATTGTTTTCTTCTTGCTAGGGGGGGGCATAACAGAAAATAATTGAGAAGCACTGGCCTACGGTAAGAAACGAGGAAAGACTTCTGTGTTTACTGTGTCTGAAAACATTGGCAGCAGCCAGCATGAAGCCAAATAAATTCAGGCGTCACTTAAAGACATCACACCCTGATCATGTGATGAGCCACGTGAGTTTTTTCAGCGAAAACGTGCCGAATATTGCAAACAACCATCCCGCTTTGTGAATGCTACTCCAGTAAACTGGTGCGCTCTGTGAGCATCAGATAAGGTGGAGTAGAAAACTGCTCAGTGCAGAAAACCCCACAGCAGAGCAGAGGAACTGATCCGACCTGCAGTAGACCGGTCTCCGTCATGCTGGATGACGTCAGCGCTATGGTAATAAGTCCAGGTCCCAGTTCAGCATTGAGCAGGAGCTGAGAGTTCAGTATGGTGCTTTAAACCCTGCTTCCAAAAGCTGTGCACTACTAAACATGCTCATTGTACCATTAATCTGGACTTAACCATTTTGACAAAAATAAATAAATAAATAAATAAAAATAATACAAATTGTTTTATTCATTTTTGGTTTGTAGGCTAAAGTGTTTTATATATTGTGCTCCTGAGTTAATATTGCTGATCAATTTGAATTTATTGATTTTATTTAATTTTATTTTTCAGTCAAAAAATGTCTACTGTACAGTTTAAATAAGAATACTTTTTTAATTTCAGGCAAATTGATGCACTTTAGTTGATCTATATTTCTTCCTTTTTTGTCTTCCATAATGTCAATAAGGATACAGTGTTATGCAGAGGATTACTTATAACAATTTTTAGACAAATAACACTATTTATATGGGTGGGATGTTTTCCTCTTCCTCCCCGTGGGGCAGAAAATAATTGAGAAGCACTGCATTACATAATTGTCGCAGAATATCCAAAGTTATTGCATTGTTGCCGGAGTAAGTAAAAAAACAAACAAACAAACAAAAAATACAATGAATAATAAAACAATTCTAACATTATTTATTTAATTGCTTGTTTATTTTTAAATAAAAACTTATTTTGTATCCCGTCTCAAAGGGTGATAGAGACCCTCATCCTTTACTCTCATAAGAATATAAAAATAAACACAAAACACACACTATCAATTCAACAATTATTCTAAGGGCAGCACTAGACCTGGGAGCCAGCCGGCTGCCAAGAACTCGGCTGGCAGTGTCTTGGTGGTGATGCTGCCTGGCTGATTAGCTGGTCATAGTAGAAGGGATAACTGGCTCTGACAAAACAGGGCTGCCTATTAACGGCTTCTTCTTTTTCCTTTCGGCTGTTCCCTTCAGAGGTCACCACAGGAAATCATCTGCCTCCATCTCACCCTGTCCTGTGCATCTTCTTCTCTTACGCCAATGACCTTCATATCTTCCTTCACCACATCCATAAATCTCTTCTTTGGTCTTCCTCTAGGCCTTCTGCCTGGTAGTTACAACCTTAGCATCATACTACCAATATATTCACTATCCCTCCTCTGTACATGTCCAAACCATCTCAATCTAGCCTCTCTGACTGTGTCTCCAAAACATCTTACATGGGCTGTCCCTCTGATTTACTAATTTCTGATCCTATCCATCCTCGTTAATCCCAGAGAGAACCTCAACATTGTCATCTCTGCTACCTCCAGCTCTGCCTCCTGTCTTTTCTTCAGTACCACTGTTTCTAAACCATACAACATCGCTGGCCTCAACACCGTCTTGTACACTTTTCCTTTAATTCTTGCTGATACTCTCCTCTCACACATCATACAGGACACTTTTCTCCAACCATTTCAACCAGCCTGCACACGCTTCTTCACCTCTTTTCCACTCTCTCTATTGCTCTGAATTGTTCAGCCTCAGTACTTAAAATCCTCCACCTTCCTTAGCTCTGCTCTCACCAAGTACTCTTCTACCTGTCTCCCTGATCACATTTGCTGTGGTTGTCCAATCATCTGGAAGCACTTCCTGACCACCTAAAGCCTGTTAAAACTGCCCAAAGCCTGTTTTGGCTAAAATTAAAAATAAGTAAAATATTTATAATTTAGCTGTTTACAAAAACTGTTACATATTCTAAATACAGTCGGCTCTCTACTTGCGAAAACCTCTGAATACGAAAAATCCAGGTTATGATAAACATTTTCTTAAATTTTCGTCCTTTGTATACGAAACAACTTCTTACGAAAAGCGCCAAACACGCCATTCAAAAATTCAAATGCGCCATACAAACATTAAAA
Source organism: Plotosus lineatus (assembly GCA_024760905.1). Taxonomy (NCBI): domain Eukaryota; kingdom Metazoa; phylum Chordata; class Actinopteri; order Siluriformes; family Plotosidae; genus Plotosus; species Plotosus lineatus. The sequence goes on along the minus strand of CM045732.1, from coordinate 41,308,021 downwards.
CGCCCCATTCAAACAATGCGCGAGTTGCTCTCTCATTGGCTGTCTCCCAACATCCCACCCCGCTGGCCTTCCTTTGGCCAGAAGGGAGCTGAATCTCCATAATACTGCACCCATAAAGCTTGTTTGTAACATGTGTAAAAGAGAGATGTACTGTTGGTTTGTGAGTTTCAAGATTGCTCATTGCAGCTTATTTTTCGTTTTTTAAAGTTGTTTAATTCAGTAAATGTTTAATAAATGTGACATGTCTCGCCGAATGTGAGGAAAACGAGACCCATCTGGTTCTCCGATCCCTCAAGGAAACAAGTTTATGTTCAGTCTGGACCTCTGATCTGTCAAGCAGGGGAGTGCGCTTTGAATACCTAGTCTCAAAAGCGCCGGCATTGGCTGCGCGCTGCGTGTGGACGGAGCCCGCTTTCGGTGGAGCGTGCCACAAATGTGTGTTGCTTGTGAGAAAGAGATAGTATTTTTGTGTGTGTGTTTGAGTGAGAGAGCAAGAGAGATAGCGTGTGTGTGTGTGTGTGTGTGTTAATAAAAAATGTTTAACAATGGTTTAATTAATAAATATGTTAATTAAATTTTTAAATTGTTTAATAAATAATTTTCTTTTACTTTTAACACATTTCATTCATATTTCATACAAAATTGGTATACTTTTATTATTTTTAAAGGGTTTATGGGGTCATCTTGAGAGCCTTGGAACAAATCATGCGTTTTACATGTAAAATGCGCCTCTACTTACGAAAACTCAAGGTTACTTTAAAGACTCTGGAACGGATTAATTTCATAAGTACAGGGCCAACTGTAAGCTAAAAATAAATCGTGTAATGAATTTGTCATCATGGTATTTATTAAGGTAATAATTGTGTCACAACATTCTCATACCAAATAACCACATGCACACACAAACATGATGGAGGAAGTACAGTAGGCCCTTGACCATTCGCGGTTTTGCACTCACGCCCCTGCATACTTGTGGATTGTCGACAACCCTAGAAGTAACTGGCATGTGATTCAAATTTAGTCAATGGCTGAGAGCTTTTGTTTCTCCCTCCTGCTGATTGGTTGAGATTATGTGTATGCCCCTTTTGTCTCATTTGCGCACAAGTTGTCAATGTACATTTTTATTTAGTGTGTTTAATTACAAATTAAGCTCCATGATGCCACCCAAACACCCTGCATTTTCTCAGGCTTCTGGTAAGGAGCCCAAGTGCCAGAAAAAGGTAATGAATGACTGAGACTTTCTTCTGAAAAAAAACGACAGCTTCTTCTGAAGTGCCTGAAGAGGAATAATCATCTGAACTGTAGTAAAGCACTGTAGTATTAAATGTTTTTCAATTATTATTCCAGTATGGTACCTAAGTTAATGTTTAAAATGTTTGTGTGTGAGATTTTATGGAGACTTGGTGGTGGAATGAGGAAGTGCAGGAGTGTGTACAAAGGAAGAGTAACCTCTGCTAAGAAGTGGGACATTGAGAGAACCGAAGAGAGTAAACAGGAGTACAGGGAGACATAGCATAAGGCGAAGGTAGCGGTGTCAAAGGCCAAACAAAGGGCGTATGATGACTTGTATGCTCGGTTGGATAGTAAAGAGAGTGAAAATGATTTATACAGGTTGACACAGCAGAGAAATAGAGATGGGAAAGACGTGCAGCAAGTTAGATTGAATAAGGGCAGAGAGGGAAATGTATTGACTGATGACAGAAGTGTGCTGGGAAGATGGAAAGAGTACTGTGAAGAGCTGATGAATGAGGAAAATGAGAAAAAAAAAAAAAAAAAAAAAAAAAAAAAAAGAGTAGAAGATCGTTGAGGACCAGGAAGTAGCAAAGATTAGTAAGGGTGAAGTGAGGAGGGCATTGAAGAGGATGAAGAATGGAAAGGCAGTTGGCCCTGATGACATACCGGTGGCGATATGGAAGTGTCTAGGAGAGGTAGCAGTAGATTTCCTGACAAGAACATTCAAAAAGGTCTTAAGAGAGTGAGAGGATGCCAGAGGAAAGGAGAAGAATTGTGATGGTGCCCATTTTAAAGAACAAGAGAGACGTGCAGAGTTGTGGCAACTACAGAGGGATAAAGTTGATTAGCCATACGATGAAATTATGGGAAAGAATAGTGGAAGCTAGACTAAGGGCAGAGGTCAGCATTTGTGAACAACAGTTTGGTTTCATGCCAAGAAAGAGCACCACAGATGCAGTGTTTGCCTTGAGGATGTTAATGGAGAAGTACAGAGATGGTAAGACGGAGCTGCACTGTGCCTTTGTGGATCTGGAGAAAGCATATGACAGGGTACTGAGAGAAGAACTGTGGTATTGCATGAGGAAGTCTGGAGTGGCAGAGAAGTATGTTAGAGTGGTGCAGGACATGTATGAGAGATGTAAGACAGTGGTGAGGTGTGCTGTTGGTGTGACAGAAGAGTTCAAGGTGGAGGTGAGACTGCATCAAGGGTCAGCTCTCAGCCCCTTCTTGTTTGCTATGGTGATGGACAGGCTGACAGACGAGGTTAGACAAGATTCCCCATGGACTATGATGTTTGCAGATGACATTGTGATCTGTAGTGAGAGCAGAGAACAAGTGCAGGAAAATCTAGAGAGGTGGAGGTATGCCCTGGAAAAGAGGGGAATGAAGATTAGCCTCAGTAAGACAGAATACATGTGCATGAATGACAAGGACCCAAGAGGAACGGTGAGATTACAGGGATAAGAAAGGTGGAGGATTTTAAGTACTTAGGCTCAACAATCCAGAGCAATGGAGAGTGTGGAAAAGAGGTGAAGAAGCATGTGCAGGCAGGTTGGAATGGTTGGAGAAAAGTGTCCGGAGTGATGTGTGATAGGAGGGTATCGGCAAGAATGAAGGGAAAAGTGTACAAGACGGTGTTGAGGCCAACGATGATGTATGGTTTAGAAACAGTGGCCCTGGGGAAAAGACAGGAGGCAGAGCTGGAGGTAGCGGAGATGAAAATGTTGAGGTTCTCTTTGGTAGTAACGAGTATGGCTAGGATTAGGAATGAGCACATCAGAGGGACAGCACATGTAAGATGTTTTGGGACAAAGTCAGAGAGGCTAGATTGAGATGGTTTGGACATGTCCAGAGGAGGGATAGTGAGTATATTGGTAGTAGGATGCTGAGGTTGGAACTACCAGGCAGAAGGCCGAGAGGAAGACCAAAGAGACGATTCATGGATGTGGTGAAGGAGGACATGAAGATCATTGATGTAAGAGAAGACGATGCAAAGGATAGGGTGAGATGGAGGCAGATGATTCGCTGTAGCGACCCCTGAAGGGAAAAGCCGAAAGGAAAAGAAGTGTGTAAGATTTTATGTACTGTGCTGAAGCATGTATATCCAATTTATTACACTTCATGTTCTTTTTGTTAAGGTCTGTGTTTCTGGAGGACCTTGATTTTGGCGGCTGTGTTCTCAAACTATTTTCTTCCTGCTCTGGCTGAGAAGGCTTGGCGCACACCTGAATTCACTCCTCTCATCTACTCCCTATTAACACAAGCCACACACTCACCTTTGCACCAGAATATTGTCTCGCATTACGTCTGTGCTTCCCGGTGTTCTCTCTGGCTCCTGAATCACCCTACATAGCTTCCCAGTGTTTAATATTTATTGTGTTTCTCTTCGTCATCAGTACTGTAGTTACTGTGTTTGCGCTCTGCTCAAGTGCTTCCTCTTTCGCTAATAAATCGACTCTGTGCCATCTCACACTGTTGCAGGTGACACACAGAGCTTCATCTTTCAAGTGCACTTGCTCCCTTGAAAGCTATAAGTCCGGATAAGCTGTACTTCATCTCACAAGCTCCATTTGTCACCTGCAACAAATGCTTCACATTCAAAGGGGAAGGACTTAAGAAGCACGCTTTAATTGAAGTGAGTGTGCGGTTTGTGTTTATAGGGAGTAAATGAGATTACTGAATTCAAGTATGAACTGCATTCACTCCGAGCAGCTCAGCCATGCCCCTCAGCCGGAGCGGGAAAAAGCAGACACACACAAACATTCTAAACATTAACTTAGGCACTGTACTGGAATAATAATTGAAAAAGACTTTAATAATCCAGCTTTCCAACATTTCAGATGATTATTCCTCTTCAGACACTTCAGAGGAAACTGTTGTTTCTTCAGGAGAAGATTTTATTTCTTCAGAAGAGACGGCACTTAGCCGGCATTTGAGTGGCATCATAGGGCTTAACTGGATAACATATACATACAAAATGAAAATATATACTTACTGTGTGTGGACTAATATATATATATATATATATATATATATATACACATATACACACACACAAATATACAGTCGGCCCCCTACAAGACTCCTGGGTACAAAATTCTCGGGTTAGGAAGATAATTTTCCCAAGTTTCCGTCCCCGGGATACGAAAACAACCCCCTCTTATGAAAAGAAATTCAAAATTCAAACGTGCAAATCAAAATTTCACACGACTTGCTCTCTCATTGGCTGTCTCTCAACATCCCGCCCTGCTGGCCTCCCAGATAGAGACAGAAGGAAGCTTAACTCTTCAGTTTAGTTTAGATTTTAAGTTGTTTAATTCAGTAAATGTTTAATAAATTTGAGCAACTCCACCGAAAGTAGGCTCTTGGGTCCAAAAATGAAAAATTAGATTTTTACACAGTCAGATCGAGGAGGCACAAAACTGCAAAATGCAGCAAAAAGTTTGTCAATACCTTGAAAACTGTCCGAGCTATTCCATTTCTTGTGTCAGCATTCAACTAAAAATTTCAAAAGACGTTTTAGAGAAAAATGAGCACAAAGACTGCATTTCTTCCAAGGTCATTAGTCCTTAGCAACCAAACATTTTTATGCACTTCAGCCATATAAACCTTTAGAAAACATGTCTAGGAAACGTTTTAGGAAGAGATGATAAGAGGAATCATCCTCATTTTAATCGGACAGGCACTTTTTAAACCCATCAGTCACTGTGGTTACCCCCCAAAATTAACAAAAAAACTACTTTTTTTTCTTTATTTCTGTTTATTCCAGTATGTATCTTTTTGACCATTATGTAAAAGGTTCAAATGATGCTGATTGAAAAAAAAAACCTGTCAGGTTCAAACAATCACACTGAAATTAAGAAAACTATATATAAGAAAACCATATAACAAAACTCTCTGATCTCTTTATACAAGTAAGCTTCATCAACTCTACCCTCAGCATTATCATCTTCATCTATATCCTGCTTAGCAGATAAAATCACATCTTCACAAACACCAGTCATCACACTTTTATTAACAGATGCCTCTTTATCAACATCAAAGTCAAAATCTTCATCAACACAGCTGGCATCATCATCATCATTAGTTTGTTTATATGAAAAAGGTATGAACCATTTAGGTATTTGTCAGGTAGGTCTTGACCAATTTTCATACAAAACTAAACAACCCACGATCCAGCATGTCCAGTCCAGACATTATTACACACAAATCAAATGATCAAAAAAATTCCATAATCGAATTTTGCATGCAGAGAAAAATACCAATTCTCATACAATACTCATTAAATTTTTAAAGTACATAATACTGAGCATATGGGAATTTCTTTGACTGAATTGCAATGGAATCATGTCTTTCTTAATACTCTAGCAAACCTGAGGTATCTTACACACACACACACACACACACACACACACACCTGTTAGCAGTGAGTGCTCATTTGTGCATCTGCACTCATTTGCCCCACTTCCTTCATATACTGTATTTTCTTTCGTTCAAATTGCACTGGTTCATCTGGATGCTGCTCATTTAACCATTTTCACACTGTGTGTGTGTGTGAGACAAAGAGACAGACAAAGAGAGAGAGAGAGAGAGAAATAATCTTCTTCAAAGCCGAATTCCAGCGTGGAATTTAACATCTATACTAATGCTGCTAGACAGGGGCAGTGGTGGTCTAGTGGTATAGGGCGCTGGATCGCTGATCCAAAGGTTGGCGGTTCGAGTCTCACTCTCCACAGGGTTGTCACTGTCCCCCCCAGTGCAGCTAACTGGGTTATCAAAGGCAGGCCATGTCTCTCACTGTCTATGGTGAGAGGCATGTAAAAGAACCATTGCTGACTTTCGTAAAGAGTAGGCTGCAAAGTCGTCAGCGTGTTTCTGTCCCTTGCTAAAAATGGTTGTGACAGGAAGGGCATCCGACGTAAAAACCTGCCAAATCAAACGTGCGAATCAGATGATTTGCTGTGGTGACTCCCGAGTAAAAGGGAAAGAGCCGAAAGGAAGACAGACAGACAGAGACTAATGCTGCTAGACATCACAGACGACATTTCACTCTCTTATAAATAAACTTACTTACTGTTATTGAAGAGAAAGTTGAATACAAGTTCCACATGCGGTATACTAGAGTCAGGAAGTAAAGAGGAAGTTAACTTGTGACAGGCACTGAGCATGTGCAATGTGAGCATGTGACCGAGTTCACCAATCAGGGTGCTCGTTTCAGATCTTTCCTTAGCGACTAGCCTGCATTGTTTACGTGTACATCGTCCTTATTTCTTTATTTTATTCACTGAAACAGAATTTTAATATTAAAACAGTATCCAAAATGGAGAGACGACTTCACGACCGTTCTTCTGGTGTATGGATTATAGTGTGTCTTGTACCGAACTCGGTGAATAATTGCAAAGAAAACCAGTAAGTTTGCTACTGTTTTTATCTAGTTTTATGAGGGTACTCATCAGAAAAATGGAAATAATTTATTTTTTAGTGAATTTTAGTCAATTTCACTTCAGCAAGTAATAGTTGAACACTTGTTTTAATGGTTTATGCAAAAATCCGAATTTCGATAAAAAAATGACCACTTTCACTATTTTGGCCATTTTCTTGAAAATAGTCGTGTGACAAGCGCCTACATTCGGTGGAGCGCCTCACAAATGTGGGTGCATTTCAGCTCATCTGGAATTACGATCCCTCAAGGAATCAAGTTAAAGTTGAGTTTGTCAAGCAGGGAATGCACTTTGAATTGCCCGCAGCGCACGCGCGAGAGAGAGACAGGGGTGTGTGTTAATAAAAATTGTTTAATAATGGTTTAATTAATAAATGTTAATAAAATGTTTAAAATGGTTTAATAAATAATTTTCTTTTACTTTAACACATATTTCATACAAAATTGGTGTACTTTTATCATTTTAAAAAGGGTTTATGTGGTTTATTCAGTCCAAAGACTGGAGTCTCGGAACGAATTAGGTGTTTAATATGTAAGACGCGATCCCTACTTACGAAATCCTGCGTTACGAAAAAGGCTCAGTAATAATACAGTATTAATGTAGTAAAATGTAGTAATGATTAAGAAAAGCTTTTTAATTTTGTACTGTGATATTATTAATAAAATATATAAACATTATACAGCATACTATATGTGTGTGTGTCTATATTTATGTATACACACACACACGTGACTTTGACTATTCGCGGTTTTGCACCTACAATTTGAGTATTCACTGACTGCTGAGCAACCGGCACGTGATTCAAATTCAGCCTATAGCTGTAGTCCTTTCTCGTGATTGGTTGAGCTGATGTCCCGCCCCTTTTTCCTCATTCATGCACAAGTTGTCAATGAGCCTCTTTTTTTGTGTGTGTTTTAATTACCAGTTCAGCTCTATGATACCACTCAAACGCTACGCGTCTTCTGTGGCTAAGCGATAGAAAACGCTGGATATCTCTTCTGAAGAAATAAGACTTTATCCTGAGAAACGAGGGTTTTCTCTGCAGTGTTGTATTAAAATCTTTTTCAATTATTATTCCAGTACAGTACCTATGTTCATGTGTGAGATTTTATGTTCTGTAGCATGTTTAACAAACGATAAACTCTGTTTCACAGAGACACAGCAGATCCTCTGCGCTGCAATCTGAGAATGAAGCTCGTCCATCTTGTTTCGCAGGGACTGAACATTTTCAAGCAGTATGACCGGAAGTGCTAACCAAGCGCCGGAGACTCCGAGAACTCACCCTCTAGGCAGCGCCATTTTGGAGACGTCACTCTAAGTTCAATGTTAAAGGACATGAAACGTAATAAAGTTTATCCTTTTGGTATCGTTTGTTAAACATGCTACAGAACATAAAATCTCACGCACAAACATTAACTTAGGTACTGTACTGGAATAATAATCTCAGTATAATGTTTATATTTTATCATCAATAAATATAACAGTAAAAATTTAAACGTTTTTCTTATTCATTACTACATTTTACTACATTAATACTGTATTAATGAGTAAGACTGTCTATAGAACGTAATGCAGCCGTGGAGGGGGGGCACAAACCAATGTCTCTCCCTCACGCCGGTCCCAAGCCCGGATAAATGCAGAGGGTTGCCTCTGGAAGGGCATCTGGCGTAAAACAAATGCCAAATAAAATATGCGAGTCACTACAAAGAATGTCATACCGGATCGGTGGAGGCCCGGGTTAACAACGACCGCCATCAGTGCTGTCAACCAACAGGGTGCTGGTGGAAATTGGACTACTGTTGGTCGAAGAAGGAGAGGCGTGTCCGTTGGCAGAGAGAGAAGAGGAAAGGCATGAGTCTAGGACTGAAAGTAGGGACTTTGAATGTTGGAACTATGGCAGGAAAAGGCAGAGAGCTGGCTGACATGATGCAGAGGAGGAAGGTGGACATACTGTGTGTTCAGCAAAATTAAAAGCTTAGGAGCACAGTTAAAACTGTTTTATCATGGTGTGGATGGGAAGAGAAATGGAGTAGGAGTCATCTTGAAGGAGGGGTTTGTCAGGAATGTTCTAGAAGTGAAACGAGTGTCAGACAGAGTGATGAGTCTCAAATTAGAAATTGAAGGTGTGATGTTCAATGTTGTTAGTGCTTATGCCCCACAGGCAGGATGTGAGCTAGAAGAGAAGGAGAGATTCTGGAGTGAGTTAGATGAAGTGATGCAGAATACCCCCAGAGGTGAAAGAGTGGTCATTGGTGCAGACTTCAATGGATATGTTGGTGCAGGAAACAGAGGGGACGAGTGATGGGCAGGTTTGGTATCCAGGACAGGAACACAGAAGGACAGATGTTGGTAGATTTTGCAAAAAGGATGGAAATGGCTGTGGTAAATCCACAGAAGATTTTCCAGAAGAAACAGGAGCAGAGGGTGACTTATAAAAGCGGAGGTAGGAGCACACAAGTAGACATCTTGTGCAGGCGATGTAATTTGAAGGAAGTCAGTGACTGCAAAGTAATAGCGGTTGAGAGTGTTGCCAAACAGCATAGGATGGTGGTGTGCAGGATGACGCTGATGGTGAGGAAGATGAAGAAGGCAAAGGCAGAGCAGAAGACAAAGTGGTGGAAGCTGAAAAAGGAAGAGTGTCGTGGTGTCTTCAAGGAGGAGTTGACTGGACAACCACAGCAAATGTGATCAGGGACACAGGTAGGAGAGTACTTGGTGTGTCCTCTGGAAGGAAAGTAGATAAGGAGACTTGATGGTGAAATGAGGAAGTGCAGGAGTGTGTACAAAGGAAGAGGTTAGCTAAGAAGAAGTGGGACATTGAGAGGACCAAAGAGAGTAAACAGGAGTACAGGGAGACATAGCATAAGGCGAAGGTAGCGGTGTCAAAGGCTAAATAGAGGGCATATGATGACTTGTATGGTAGGTTGAACAGTAAGGAGGGAGAAAATTATTTATACAGGTTGGCACAGCAGAGAAATAGAGATGGGAAAGACATGCAGCAAGTTAGATTGAATAAGGACTGAGAGGGAAATGTATTGACTGATGACAGAAGTGTGCTGGGAAGATGGAAAGAGTACTGTGAAGAGCTGATGAATGAGGAAAATGAGAGGGAAAAAAAAAAAAAAAAAAAAGAGTCGAAGAGGTGATCGTTGAGGACCAGGGAGTAGCAAAGATTAGTAAGGGTGAAGTGAGGAGGTCATTGAAGAGGATGAAGAATGGAAAGGCAGTTGGCCCTGATGACATACCGGTGGTGATATGGAAGTGTCTAGGAGAGGTAGCAGTAGATTTCCTGACAAGAACATTCAACAAGGTCTTAGAGAGTGAGAGGATGCCAGAGGAAAGGAGAAGAATTGTGATGGTGCCCATTTTAAAGAACAAGAGAGACGTGCAGAGTTGTGGCAACTACAGAGGGATAAAGTTGATTAGCCATACGATGAAATTATGGGAAAGAATAGTGGAAGCTATACTAAGGGCAGAGGTCAGCATTTGTGAACAACAGTTTGGTTTCATACCAAGAAAGCGCACCACAGATGCAGTGTTTGCCTTGAGGATGTTAATGGAGAAGTACAGAGATGGTAAGACGGAGCTGCACTGTGCCTTTGTGGATCTGGAGAAAGCATATGACAGGGTGCTGAGAGAAGAACTGTGGTATTGCATGAGGAAGTCTGGAGTGGCAGAGAAGTATGTTAGAGTGGTGCAGGACATGTATGAGAGATGTAAGACAGTGGTGAGGTGTGCTGTTGGTGTGACAGAAGAGTTCAAGGTGGAGGTGGGACTGCATCAAGGGTCAGCTCTCAGCCCCTTATGGTTTGCTATGATGATGGACAGGCTGACAGACGAGGTTAGACAAGATTCCCCATGGACTATGATGTTTGCAGATGACATTGTGATCTGTAGTGAGAGCAGAGAACAAGTGCAGGAAAATCTAGAGAGGTGGAGGTATGCCATGGAAAGGAGGGGAATGACGGTTAGCCTCAGTAAGACAGAATACATGTGCATGAATGACAAGGACCCAAAAGGAACGGTGAGGTTACAGGGAGCAGAGATAAGGAAGGTGGAGGATTTTAAGTACTTAGGCTCAACAATTCAGAGCAATGGAGAGTGTGGAAAAGAGGTGAAGATGTGTGTGCAGGCAGGTTGGAATGGTTGGAGAAAAGTGTCCGGAGTGATGTGTGATAGGAGGGTGTTGGCAAAAATGAAAGGAAAAGTGTGATGACGTGAAAAGACGGTGGTAAGGCCAGCGATGTTGTATGGTTTAGAAACAATGGCCCTGGGGAAAAGACAGGAGGCAGAGCTGGAGGTAGCAGAGATGAAAATATTGAGGTTCTCTTTGGGAGTAACGTGGATGGATAGGATCAGGAATGAGCACATCAGAGGGACAGCACATGTAAGACGTTTTGGAGACAAAGTCAGAGAGGTTAGATTGAGATGGTTTGGACATGTACAGAGGAGGGATTGTGAGTATATTGGTAGTAGGATGCTGAGGTTGGAACTACCAGGCAGAAGGCCTAGAGGAAGACCAAAGAGACGATTCACGGATGTAGTGAAGCAGGATATGAAGGTAGCTGGTATAAGAGAAGAAGATGCAAAGGATAGGGTGAGATGGAGGCAGATGATTCGCTGTGGCGACCCCTGAAGGGAAAAGCTGAAAGGAAAAGAAGAAGACGACTGTCTATCGAACGTGTTTAAGAAACATATTTTAGTGCATGTAATAGATACACAGTATTTTACCTCTATTTGCTCAGTCTGTGACGTGATACATGGAGTTTTACTTCCGGGTCAGAACTCGTGGATTATCCCAATTCGCAGGAGGGCCCAGCACCGAACCCCCGCGAATGTCAAGGGCCTACTGTACCACCGGAATGTGAAAACGAGAAACCCCGGTGAACACTAAAAAGAGGTAAGAGGTATGGAGGGAGACGCCGTGTGAGAGCCAGACGGAACAGACACCCTCTACCCACACTACTGCTAGCCAATGTATGTAACTTACGTAAACAATTCACTTGAAACGTGTGAAATTTCATCATCAGTATAATGAGAGTTGCCTTTCATGTTTCTTGGAAACATGGTTAACAGACAGTATTGACAGTGCTAACCTTAGCCTCGATGGATTTACTGCCCTGATTTGACAGGACAGGGATGAAGCTAAATCTGGTAAATCTAGTGGGGGCGGAGTATGCATGCATGCCAACTCTAAATGGTGTACAAATTATGTGATATGGGATACTCTCTGCACACCTGAAATAGAATGGTCTGAAGGACACACAACAGTTCTATCTGCCATGGGAGTTCGGACAAGTGTTTGTCACAATGGTTTATTTTCCACCCGATGGAAACAACAAACGTGGTACCGATGCACTGTGTGATTCAGTTAACAGAATGGATATGCGATCGGTGGATGCTTCTAAACTTATCCTCGGTGACTTTAATAGCTGCAGCCTAAAGTCATCGCTACCACACCTATATCAGTATGTGAACTGTAAAACACCGGGTGAGAAAACAATTGACCTTTGTTACCGGACTACCAAGAATGCCTATAAATCATGTTGTCTGCCACCTATAGGAACCTCTGATCACAATTCTGTTTACTTAATTCCAGCTTACAAACAGAAACTTAAATCTCAAAAACCAGTGGAAAAATCAGTGAAAATCTATTCCCCTGAACACCTTGCTGAGTTGAAGGCATGCTTCGAAAGTACAGCTTGGTTGGTGTTCGAGCAGGACTCTGACACTGTTAACGAACTGTGTGAAGTCGTAACCTCTTACATAAACTTGAGCGTGGACTCTTATTATACCAACTTGTTAGAATAATTGTACATATAACTGATCACAGCTTCTCTATTCTCAATGTCACATGTGTGTGTATGTTGATACTGCTTGCTGAAGTTGTTTTTTTCGGAAGTTACCTAAACGCAGCTGAGCTATGGTGCAAACGACCAGACAACCGGATGTCTCTCTGACTGCTGGAAGGCATGAAATAGAATAACAATGTTCCATTTTAATGTGTGAAAGGTCAACATAGAATAACTGCTGTTTAAGATATATGTAATCAGACACCACCCCCCCTTTTGTAATAAAAGAGGCTCTCAGCCGGACTTAGCTCAGAGCACCTAGGCCAGTTGTACCTGAGCTGACCCGGCTGCTCTCCCTATGAGAAATTGAAATCGACTCTTTGTGTTTTTTTTCTCTCTGTGTTTATGATGTCTGTGTTGATTTAGAACCTTCTTCTTTTCCTTTCGGCTGTTCCCTTCAGGGGTCGCCACAGCAAATGATCTGCCTCCATCTCTCCCTATGTTCTGCATCTTCTACTCTTACTCCAACGACCTTCATGTCCGCCTTCACCGCATCCATAAATCTTCTCTTTGGTCTTCCTCTGGGCCTTTTGCCTGGTAGTTCCAATTTAGAACCTGACACAACTAAAACAATCAAGATCTATACTGACAACAAACCATGGGTAACAAAAGAACTGAAAGCTTTGCTATGTGAGAAGAAACGTGTGTTCTGTTCTGGAGACAAATTTTGAGTTAAGTCAGCACAAAAGGATATTCTACGGTATACCAAGGAGTGTAAGATTCATTATAAGGAAAAACAAGAATCGAAATTCCGTGACATCAATCTTAGGGACGGATGGAAATGTGTCAAGACCATTCTGGGAACCAATAAGAAACACTCGGACATCAATGCTAGTGACAGTGTAGCGTTTGCAAATGAGCTTAATGACTTTTATTCTCGTTTTGATGTAAATGACTTTTCGGAAGAAAGAAGTGTTTTTCTGGACAACCTCACCGTCAGTGATAATCTTGAAATCTCTACTGATGACGTTAGAGAAACATTTAGGAAGTTAAACTGTCGCAAGAGTGTCGGTCCAGACAATATACCTCTTGTAATTCTTAAGGGATGCTGTGATCAGTTATGCGACGTATTTCACGGTGTTTTCCCAAAATCTCTGCTACATCTTCAGACACCTGTCATATGGAAAACATCTCATTGTTCCACTTCCAAAAATACCAAATCCCAAAGTGTGTAATGACTACCACCCAGTTGCACTTACGTCTGTAGCCATGAAGTGCCTTGAACGCATTGATAAAAAGCTACTAATGCGAGAAGTTGAAGACCAACTCGATCCACTCCAGTTTGCCTACCAACAGAGAAGGGAAACAGACGACACTACGCTAACCTTCCTGAACCTCATCTACAAGCATCTAGAAACCAGTGGTGCATACATTAGAATCCTTTTTGCTGACTTCTCATCTGCTTTTAACACTATTCAACTCCATCTGCTTCTGTCGAAACTTTCCAATTTGTGTGTAAACAGTAACTTATTCAGATGGATTAATGCTTTCATGATTGACAGACCTCAGTGTGTTACTGTAAATGGAATGAAGTCCTCTATTGCCAGTCTGTCCACTGGAGCACCACAACGTTGTGTTTTGTCAGCCATTCTGTTTATCATTTACACCAACGATTGTGTCAGTAAGGCATCAAACTGTTTTAACATCAGATTTGCTGATGATGCCACTATTGTTTCACTTCTTAATTCTGCTGACCTTGACTACAAAAATGAGGTTTATAACTTAACAAATTGGTGTAAAGATAACTTTTTGATCTTGAATACCAAAAAAAAAAAAAAAAACCCAAAAGGAAATGATTATAGATTTCAGGAAATCTTGTAATTCTTTGGACCCTGTTTCAATCAACAATGACCATATTGAAATTGTGAACAGAAATATTTAGGCACTTGATTCGAAATTATCCTGGAATGATAATGTTGATTATGTTTACAAGAAAGGTCAGCAGAGGTTGTACTTCCTTTGTTGTTTAAACACTTAGAATTGATCTTTCACTCATGGTTCTGTTCTACAAAGCTTTCATACAAAAGCATCTTAACTTTTTATCTATTTTGTTGGATTGGTAACCTGTCTGTTCAAAACAAAGCTAAACTCAACAAAATTGTTAACACAGCAAGAAACATCATTGGCTCAGAATCAGTAACCTCTATCGGCCAAAATTATGAGCAGCAAATTGTCAAAAAAGTGCAGAAAATTGTAAATGACAGTTCTCACTTTCTCCATTGTGACTCTGAATTTCTTCCATCGGGACATCGTCTGTGCATGCCGATAGCCAGAACAAACAGGTTCCGTCATTCTTTTGTACCAGCTGGTATTCGTTGTTTTAACGAGAGTTAATCATTTTTATTACTTGTCTGCCATCTTATCACCATGTAGCTTCTTTTTACAAACTGTGTTTCGCCTCTTTATCTCAGCTTATTAATCATATCTTACTGTAATATTTTAGTGCTCTTTGGACAATATTTATTTCGAGAACATTTATTTACTTGTGTATGTATTTTGCATTTGTTGAAATGTATGTTGTGTGTCGGTGTTTTGTTATGTACTATGTGTTTACGACGTAGGAGACCCGACAGATAAAATGCTCTGTTAACGGAAGATTAATCGAACAAAAGCAACACACACAAACACACAGGATCTTTTACAACTCCATGTACAAAGTCGCTGCGTCCTTACCAAACAAAAATAGTGCACAGTGAGATTGTGCTCTTCCAGTGTGATCTTCTCTCCATAATTGTTGGGGCAATCATCACTACACCTACACAACTGACAGACTGTAAAAACAAAACAAACAAACTTTGGTCATTAAAATGTTTCAACATATACTATAAATAATAACTATAAATAGTCAATTTCATATTCATCTCTTTTAAAGAGCCAAAACATGAAATGGGGTCTAAAACTGAATGCTGTTATTATTTTTTTAATAATCGAATCATATGATGTCTGAATACATTGTAGAAAATTATTAAAAATCCAACAATAAAACAGATAGCTAAGCTGCGTCAAAACCTCCACAGTGTCAAGAAATCATGGAAGAAAGCTCCAGAGTCCGAGAAGGGAGGTCTGCAAGAGCTGCACCACACTCTGCATAAGAGGCTGCTTCAACTCCGGGCAGCTGAGAGACTCCGCAAGAGGCAAAATGAGAAGAAGAAACAAAGAAAGGCATTCTTCAGCAACCCTTTCCAGTTTACCTCAGACCGACTGGGAAAACCCAAGAGTGGCAGACTCCAATGTTCTCAAGTAGAGGTTGAAAAGAGTGTAAAACAAGCTCATAGCGACCCTGACAGAACTACACCATTAGCAGAACCCCCGTATCCAAAAGAGGAGCCAGATCCAGAAACCCCCTTTGATCTCTCAGACCTGCGCTTCAAAGAAATCAAAAAGGTTGTCAAAGCTGCAAGATCAAACTCTGCTCCAGGTCCCTCCGGAATTACATACAAGATCTATAAGAATTGCCCAAAGCTTCTCAATCGTCTCTGCAAGCTTCTTCGTACAATCTGGAAAAAGAAACAGCTACCATCAGCATGGACCCTGGCAGAAGGTTGTTTTGTACCAAAGGAGCTAGATTCAAGAGGGCTGGACCAGTTCAGGGAAATCTCTCTTCTGGACGTAGAAGGAAAGATATTTTGGTCTGTAGTAGCAAAGAGAATCACCACCTTTCTTCTGATTAATCACTACATTGACACCAGCATGCAGAAGGGAGGCATCCCAAGCCACTCAGGATGTCTAGAGCACACAGCAGCGATAAGCCAGCTGATCAAGGAGGCCAAGAAAAACAAGAGTAACTTATCAGTAGTGTGGCTGGACATTGCTAAGGCCTACCCTAGCGTACCCCATCTACTAATCGAGAAAGCACTGCAGCAGTACCATGTTCCAACAGAGGTCGTGCAGTTGGTCATGAATCATCTTACCAACATCAAGATGCGATTTACAGTGAACAACTTCACAACAGGCTGGCAGAGACTCGAGAAGGGAATTATGGCAGGGTGTACGGTTTCAGTAATACTATTCGTGGCAGCCATGAACTTGCTCCTCAAGGCAGGGATCAGCCAGTGCAGAGGTCCCAAGGCTGACGATGGCACCAGGCACCCATCTTGCAGAGCCTTTATGGACGATGTCACTATCATGACAGAGTCACCAGCAGGAACCCGTTGGATTCTCTCAGCCCTTGAAAAGATGGTGAACTGGGCTAGAATGAAAATCAAGCCACCCAAGTCAAGGAGCCTCACTATTATCAAAGGCCAGCTTGGTTCACAATGTTTCATTATCCAAGATGAAAAGATTCCCACAATCCAGGATGAGAGCATTAAATGCCTGGGGAAATGCTTTGACCAGTCATTGGGAGACATAGAAAACAGCAGAGATGTCCAAAAAGCGCTCAAGAAGTGGCTTCAAACAATAGATGGAAGTTATCTTCAAGGCCGCTTCAAAGCATGGTGCTTCCAGTACGGTATTATCCCTAGACTGCAGTGGCCATTCCTGCTCTACGACATGGCCTTCTCTACAGTGGAGTCAATGGAACGACTGTGCAGCAGATTTCTGTGTAAGTGGCTGGGAGTTCCACCAAGCTACAGCACTGTAAATCTTTACAGCAGGTCAGCTAAGCTAAGTTTGCCTCTGTCATCTGTGATTGAAGAATTTCAGACTGCAAAAGTTAGGGCCATTTCTACCCTACGTTTGTCTAAGGACACAGTAGTGCAGCAAGCAGGAAACTGTGCAGGCTGGTAGAAAATGGAATCCTCGCAAAGCAGTCCAAGTGGCAGAGGAGGACCTGCGTCATCAAGAGCTGGTGGGAACAGTTTGCAAAGGAAGATTAGGCCTTGGCAACTACGAGGGTAAGCGATGGAGCACAGCAGATGACCGAACAAGAAGAGATATGGTTGTGCAACAAACTAGAAAAGAAGCGGAATACACCAGGTTTGTCAGAGCAGTGGGGTTAGGAAGCCAAGGCAGCTGGACCAAATGGGAATCAGCCATCCAGCGCCCATTCACATGGAAGGAACTGTGGAACACTGATCAAGGTCAGCTTAGCTTCCGACTACGTGCTGTGTCAGACCTGCTTCCTACACCTTCGAACTTGCGGATTTGGGGAAAGAGGAGGGCGCCTCATGCTCTCTGTGTAAAGGAAACAACTGCTCCCTGAATCACATCCTCTCAGCATGTCCTAAGGCTCTGGGAGAGGGAGGTACCGATGGAGGCATGACACTGTCTTAAGAGAGATTGCCATAGTGGTGGACCAGCGCAGACTGGAAGTCAACCATCAAAATATTCAGGATACAGGAAAACCCATCCAATTCCTGAAAGAAGGAGAGATGAAGACCAAGCCGAGCAAGCCCGCAACTAGAGGCTCAGTCCTGTCTCCAGCCTCCGACTGGCAGCTTCTTGTGGATGTGCAGAGGAAGTTGAAATTTCCAGAAGATATAGCAGTTACTCAGGTGCGCCCAGATATGCTGCCATTATCTCGAGAAACGAAAGCCATCCACATAATCGAGCTTACAGTTCCCTGGGAGGATAGACTTGACATCTCACACGAACTGAAAGCCGCAAAATACCAGGACTTGGTAGATGAAGCTTGCATGAAAGGGTGGAAAGCAAGCCTGATGCCAATAGAGGTTGGATGTAGGGGTTTTGTTGCAACATCTACAAGAGACTTCCCTCACAAGATAGGTCTTACCCCTACCGCCACAAAGAAGGCGATAAAGACCATAGCTGCTTCAGCAGAGACATGCTCAAGGTGGCTGTGGATCAAGAGGAGAGAGAATTGGACCACAGTTAATTACAAGCCAGGAGAGTAGTGTGTGGATGCATGTTAGAAGACCTCTACAATCAATCAGAAGCCAGCCTGCAGGTGAAGACAGTCTTTTGTCTTTGCTGCCCCACTCAGGTGAAGCGTACAGGTTTTGGGGCGAAACTCTAAAGACCCTGAGATACCTGCTGATGATGCATACTAGGCACGAAGAAACAACAACCACAAGCTGCTGATTATAAAGATGCTAATCAAGCTTTGAGTAGCGTAGCATCATGGATCGATGTTTAAAACCTAACATCCATTCCCCAAGTACATTGGCAATAATTTCAGCTATTCAAGACTAATCACCACGATTTGGTGTGCACTTCATTGCTGATGTGCATGCAGATCCGCACGCGCACACTCAGATGCGCATCTCACATAAAAACGTACGTAGTTTTGTTGGGGGGGTTGTGTTGTTTTTTATGTTTCCGTTTTTTTTTTGCACTCTGTTTTCTACTTGCTCCAGCTGAGGGGCGTGGCTGAGCTGCTTGGACTTAATGCAGTTCATACCTGAATTCAGTCATCTCATGCCTAATGCAACACCTTCCTCTAGCGGGCATTTTTGAAAACTACAGCACTGCATGTGTCAAGGAGAATACATTTAAAGGTGTTTTTATATGCATGCTGCATAATGTTTATATTTTATTATCAATAAATATCACAGTAAAAAAAATAGGTTTTTCTTAATCATTGCTACATTTTACTAGATTAATACTGAATTAATAAGACTGTCTATAGAATGTGTTTAAGAAGCATATTTTAGCGCATGTAAACACTGCAACCTTATCTTTGTCTAAAATGGCTGTTTACGTTCAAGTTTGTGTAGATGACAGTGAATTCATGACATACATGTCTCGCTCAGAAAATTGTGAACACCCACTACCCTGTCATTGTCTCTAATTCCCAAAGGACCCAAACTGTTGGCAGATAGAAATCAGGATAGTTTTCGCCCACTCCATCAGCCAAACTGCTTAACCCTACGAGTATCACAGAGAGGTTGAAGCCTATCTCTACCAGCATTAGGCAAAGGCGGGATGCACCCTAAACAGCGCACACACAGCTTTCCACACCACCACCCACAAACATTCACAGTCACAGCCACTTAGACTGCAGGAGAAAACTGGAGTACCAGGAAGGTAACCCACACAAGCCTTCATCAGCTCACTCACCAAACCTCTTCATCATATGAGGGTCACCAAGAGGCCGGAACCAATCTCTGTCAGCACTGGGCGAAGGTGGGGTACAGCTTTAACTGCACACTCATAGTTTAGGGCACTTTGGAACAGCAATCAGCCTAATGTGCATGTTTCTGGACTTCAGGAAAAAACCAGAGAATCCAGAGGAACCCCAGGCAAACATGGGCTTCATCACGTGCGCATGCAAAATGTTTCTGTAGGTGAACTCGAGCTACTGTTGTGCTTGAATATCTGATGGACTTTTATTTAAAACGGAGTGACTACCCGTACGACACCGTATTCCTACGAAGTTTTGCTATTCGTACGGCATCTCGAAAACGAGATTTCGCACGTACGGGTAGCCACGGCTTTATTAAAACGCCCCTTTTGTTTCGTACTGTATTTAGTTGATGTTTATTACATAATTTAATAAAACACACCAACACCTTACCTGCGTTCACCGAGTCAACCTGTTCAACTGGCAGGTTCTTGGTCTTTGTCTTCATTGTTAAGAGTTTTAAAGTTAAATAGTAATGATTTCGTTTGTAGTTTCAAAGCACACACACACCACGTCTCAGAAAATCCACTGAACTCACTGGACTTGATCACATTTCTCACTTTAAACCTGAACTTGGACTCAGAACTACTCACTGCACCACGATGTAAACACGACTTTCTTCTGTTTCTATCAGTGAATACAATAGAAATCAACCAAATTCCTCAACTCACTGGATGTTATAACCACATACGATTACAGATAAAACAAGCCAAAAAAAATCCCGGAAAGATTTTTGTTGCTCTTTCAGAGGTAACGAAGTCAACTACCATTGAAAAATTTGAAAATCCCTTTACAGAGAAAACCCCGCCTCTATTCGATTCTGATTGGTTAAATTCAAACAGAAACAGTTTACAACCCGTTACCGGGTTAAAGAATTATAATTTCATAATAAAAGTTCACAGCTTAGCTTCGTGAAATGTTTTCTCTCTCTCTCTCTATATATATATATACACACACACACACACACACTAGTCCTTCTCAAAAAATTAGCATATTGTGATAAAGTTAATTATTTTCTGTAATGTACTGATAAAAATTAAACTTTCATATATTTTAGATTCATTGCACACCAACTGAAATATTTCAGGTCTTTTATTGTTTTAATACTGATGATTTTGGCATGCAGCTCATGAAAACCCAAAATTACTAGTAGTTCAAACCTTTTATTGTTTTAATATTGATAATTTTGGCAAAAAAGTAAAGAAAAAAAACAAAAATCCCTATCTCAAAAAATTAACATACTTCATCCGACCAAAAAAAAAAAAAAAAAAAAAAAAGTGTTTTTAATACAAAAAAAAGTCAACCTTCAAATAATTTTGTTTAGTTATGCACTCAATACTTGGTCGGGAATCCTTTTGCAGAAATGACTGCTTCAATGCAGCCTGTGGCACTGCTGAGGTGTTATGGAGGCCAGGATGTTTCGATAGCGGCCTTAAGCTCATCCACAGTGTTGGGTCTGGTGTCTCTCAACTTTCTCTTCACAATATCCCACAGATTATCTATGGGGTTCAGGTCAGGAGAGTTGGCAGGCCAATTGAGCACAGTAATACCATGGTCAGTAAACCATTTACCAGTGGTTTTGGCACTGTGAACAGGTGCCAGGTCGTGCTGAAGAATTAAATCTTCATCTCCATAAAGATTTTCAGCAGATGAAAGCATGAAGTGCTCCAAAATCTGATAGCTACCTGCATTGACCCGGCCCTTGATAAAACACAGTGGACCAACACCAGCAGTTGACATGGCATCCCAGACCATCACTGACTGTGGGCACTTGACACTGGACTTCAGACATTTTGGCATTTCCTTCTCCCCAGTCTTCCTCCAGACTCTGGCACCTTGATTTCCGAATGACATGCAAAATTTGCTTTCATCCGAAAAAAAGTACTTTGGACCACTGAGCAACAGTCCAGTGCTGCTTCTCTGTAGTCCAGGTCAGGCGCTTCTGCCGCTGTTTCTGGTTCAAAAGTGGCTTGACCTGGGGAAAGCCCAGTCCACTGCTTCCACAGGTCCCCCAAGGCCTGGAATCGGCCCTTCTCCACAATCTTCCTCAGGGTCCGGTCACCTCTTCTGGTTGTGCAGCGTTTTCTGCCACACTTTTTCCTTCCCACAGACGTCCCACTGAGGTGGCTTGATACAGCACTCTGGGAACAGCCTATTCGCTCAGAGATTTCTTTCTGTGTCTTACCCTCTTGCTTGAGGGTGTCAATGATGGCCTTCTGGACAGCAGTCAGGTCGGCAGTCTTACCCATGATTGCGGTTTTGAGTAATGAACCAGGCGTTTTTAAAAGCCTCAGGAATTTTTTGCAGGTGTTTAGAATTAATTGGTTGATTCAGATGATTAGGTTAATAGCTCGTTTAGAGAACCTTTTCATGATATGCTAATTTTTTGAGATAGGAATTGTTATGTTTTCATGAGCTGTATGCCAAAATCATCAGTATTAAAACAATAAAATACCTGAAATATTTCAGTTGGTGTGCAAGCAATCTAAAATATATGAAAGTTTAATTTTTATCAGTACATTACAGAAAATAATGAACTTTATCACAACATGCTAATTTTTTGAGAAGGACTAGTATATATCATATCATAACTTTATCATGACACCTCATACACTGTAAAGAACTCACACACACACACACACACACACACACACACACACACACACACACACACACACACACACACACACACACACACATACAAAAATCTGTTTTTGATTAGTTCCAAGGACAATACATAGACTTACATTCATTTCCTAGAGACATACCTTAAGCCTTACCATAATTTTAAAACATGTGTTTATCTTAATGTTTTATCAATTACATTATGTTGACTTGTTATGGGGTCTGATTTATATAATTTCATGAAACAATACATTAATTTATGTTCATTTTCTGGAAAATTCTAACAAATACTGGCCTAACCCTTCCAAAGCCTTATGATAACCTACAAAATGTCTTTATGTCTTGAATGACTAGCATCTTGTCCCCATAAGGGAAACAAGTCTTCCTAATAATATGACTGTGCAAACAGATTAGCATACTAACTAATAATGATTACCCACATCTCTCTCTCTCTCTCTCTCTCTCTCTCTCTCTCTCTCTCTTTCTCTCTCTCTCTCTCTGGAGACGTACCATAACCTTTAAAATAACCACTACTTGCCTAATCCTAAGACTTATACACCCATTTCAGTGGAGCCCGGAAAGCAATGATCGTGGCGGAAAGGCACGGAACGCAGTCTGCGGAAGAGCTTCGACATTTTTACATGGAAGATGGGTCAAAATCCTATGGAAAATTGTACATTCGGAACACTTTCAGAACGTTCATGGCATGTACGGAACAGACACGAAAAGACTATGGTACAATTTAGGAAAAAATATGGATAAGCGCACAGATTAACTGCAGAACAAGTACGAATAGCCACGGATTGCAAAGGAAGATTTTCAGAGAATTCACGGAACGTTCACAGAAAGCATGGAACACTCGAGGAATAACTACGGCACTACTCCATTTCAGAAGGAGGTAAAGGTAAAGTCTGCTCGGCTTTTTACGCCAGAGCCTAGTGTCTCATCAGACCGGTGTTTATCCCCGGTTTCTGTAGCGTGAAGCAACTAGGAGTTCAACTCCTCCTGGATGGGACGCTAGTCCATCGCAGGTCACCTTCCCAGTATATTTTACTGGTACCCATTTATACTACTGGGTGAACAGAGGCACACTTGTAGTTAAGACCTTGCCCAGGGGTCTCAGCACAGTGGGGGTCTAACTGGGATTTGAACTCACAATCTCCTGATCATGAGCGCAGCACTCTAATCACTACGCCACCGGCCCCATTTCAGAAGGAAGAGCTTCGGAATGATTGTGGAAATGTTCAACACGGAATGACTGAGGAATACCTGGTGTAACCATGTTTCAATACAGAAAAATCGGCAAAGATCAAAGGATTTGATGAGCTGAGTCCTTGGAGATGCAGCTGCAGGAGCAACCACCTCCTACGTAGCAGCAGTCGCAGCAGCTCCAGCCTCAGCAGTATTCGCAGCAACACCACCAGCAGCTTTCTCAGCAGCATTGACCACCACCTCTGCACCACAAGTGGCATCAGCAGCATGACTGCCGCCCCCCCCCACTGACGCAGTAGACCACGCAGCTGTCTGGTTCACCCATGCCTGTTTGGGGACTTCAAGACCTGAGGTGGGCAACACAACCGTGCCCACAACAATCGACAACGTCTGCAGAAGCCAGTCATTTGCCCTCCGGTTACATGCATATTAACGCCTGCAACCACCCCTGCGGGTAGAGACACAAGTGGAAGTGAGCCCAGCCTGTCCAACATTTCCAGTGTGCTCAGGCTTTGATGTGATGACTTAGAGGACTTAAGCTCCACCAGTGAACCGTGAGACTTTTGTGTTTTGATTTCAATTTATTCAATTATTTCAATTCATTCACTTTATTTTTTCTGTTTTCTTTTCAAGTAATAAAGTTTTGAAGTTATAATCATTGTTGTTTTGACTTGTGTGCATTTTTTGTAGTTAGGATTGATTTATTGAAGGTGCAAATAAAAGGAACATATTGACACTAGGCAGTAATAAAACAAAGTTAAAATTAAAAAAAGACTTTAATACAAACAAGATTCAATAAGAACACACAATTATATCAACAACAACAGAAACCAGCATATAATATGGTAGTTCAATGAAGGACCAATTGTTCATTGTCACACTTTCTCCTGGCTGTTGGCATACGGCTGCCAAGAGACTTTTCCAACTTCACTGTTCAAGTAGAGTTTTAGGCACTCTCTCTGTCTCTTGGCCTCTATACAGTAGTGTCTCTGTTGGGACCCACCACATGTTAAAAGTCATGCATATTAGCAGTTTCACGCCACTGTCCTGGAATAATGTTGTGGTCATCTTCTTGGTCTAAAATTGCATCCTGGGTGACAGTGTATCTCATCATGATGTTATGAAGACAGACAGCAACTTCGACCATAAGTCTGACTACATCTTGATAGTCCTTGTTGCAGTGTAGACAGTAGGAACTGTCAGTGATTGGCCAAGATTCCAAATGCATTCTCAACCACTCAACGTCCTTTGGCTATCCTGTAGGTGTACGCCAGCTCTTCCTCTGTAAGGGCTTGCCTGGAATATGGCTTCATGAGGTACTTCCTGAGATCAAAAGCATCGTCAACAAAAATGAAGTATGGCATGTCAGTGTCGTCTTGGGGCAGAGGCTCTGGTGTGGGGAAGTTGATGGTGCCATCTTCGATGCATTCTTTCAGCTCCGAGGCAGTGAATATCTGGGCATCAGAAATGTGGCCCATGCCACCGATGTCTATCCATTGGAACTTGTAATTGGCGTCTACCAGTGCTAGCAGAACAATGGAGAAAAAGCCCTTGTACTTGTGAAAAAAGGTTCCTAAAGATGGTGGTTTTCAATTGGCGACGCGTTTCCCATCCAAGGCTCCAAAGGCACGAGGCAGGTTCCATTTTTCCTGGAAATCCCAGCTGAGTGATTTCCATTCCTGCACAGTATGTGAACACTGTATGACCTCGTATTTGTAGTGGTCGATGATGGCCTGACAGACCTCTGGTAGGAAACTTCCGATTGTGTGACGAGATGCCCTGAAGTTGAAGGCCAGAGTAGGATACTTGTCGCCCAAGGCCAGATGACACATGGTAACAGCTAGTTTCAGACCAGGACTGAGTGTGCTTCTGAAGTTAGTATCTTTCTTTGTCAGTCGAGGAGCCAAAACCATCAGCAACTCGTTGAACATGTCAGGTGGGACCTGGAGATAGTTGAAGAAGGACTGTTTGTCTTTGATACGGAGCTCCTCCATAAGGTTGTCATAGTTCTCAAGGCCAATTCTGTGTTCCACCCTCAGCCATGCACGTACCCATAAGTGTTTAGGTGTGTATCTCCTTTTTTTTCTCGTCCTCTGCGGTCGTCTCGTTGCATTTCGGTGTATTTGTGAAGCAACAGCAGCGTGTGGACCAGTTCCAAGTCAGCCATTTCTCTACCCTTGTCTGTTTTGGGAGAGCTTCGTGGTGTTTCCAGTATGGGTCAGCTTGTCAGAATGAGCTTCCCTGGTGAAATCCGTGAATTTATAAGCGGCGTCAGGAGCAAATCCTTTGATCTTTGCCGATTTTTCCGTATTGAAACTTGGTTACGCCGGGTATTCCTCAGTCATTCCATGCTGAACGTAAATGTTCTGCTTTCATTCCGTGTGTTTCTGCAATCATTCTGAAGCTCTTCCTTCTGAAATGGAGGAGTGCCGTCCATAGTTATTCATCAAGTGTTCCGTGAACGTTCCGTGAATTATCCGAAAATCTTCCTTTGCAATCCATGGCTATTCGCACTTGTTCCGCAGTTAATGCGTGCGCTTTTCTGTATTTATTCCTAAATTATACCATAGTCTTTCTGTGTCTGTTCCGCACATGCTGTGAACGTTCCGAAAGTATTCCGAATGTAAAGTTTTACAATTGGGATTTTGACCCATTCTCCATCTAAAAATGCCGAAGCTGTTCTGTAGACTGCGTTCCGCGCCTTTCCGCCACAATCGTTGCATTCTGTGCTCCAGTGAAATGGGGGTATAACCTAACGCATCTTACCCTGACCTCATAACTCATCCTAACGCTCCATTATGGGGACATGTGTTTTGTAATCAATAATAATAATTTATAACCCTAATGGACAAACAAACAACCCCCACCCCACAAACAATCAAGAAAATTGTCATCATCATCTTCCCTCGCTTAATCCGGGGTCGGGTCACCGGGGCAGCAGCCTAAGCAACGAGGTCCAGACATCCTTCTCCCCAGCCACTTCGTCCAGATCTTCCGGGGGTGGGGCACCGACGCATTCCCAGACCAGCTGAGATCCCTCCAGCGTGTTCTAGGTCGACACCGGGGTCTTTTCCTGGTTATACGTGCCCGAAACACCACACCAGGGAGGTGTTCGTGAGACATTCTAACCAGATGCCCGAGCCACCTCAACTGGCTCCTCTCAATGCAGAAGAGCAGCGGTTCTACTCCGAGCTCTCACCGGATGACTGAGCTTCTCACCCTATCTCTAAAGAAGAGCCCTGCTCATTTCAACCGCTTGTATCAGTGATCTTGTTCTTTCGGTCACTCCCTAAATCTCGTGACCATAGGTGAAGGTTGGAATGTAGATCGACTTGTAAATTGAGAGCTTTGCCTTGCAGCTCAGATCCATCTTCACCACAATGGACTGGTACAGGCTCCGCTTTACAGCAGAAGCTGCAGTGATCTGCCTCTCAATCTTCCGCTCCATCCTTTACTTACGCCTATACACGACCCTAGATACTTAAACTCCTCCACTTTGAACAGGACCTCATTCCCGATCAGGAGGGTGCATGTCACTCTCTTCCGACTGAGGTCCATGACCTCGGATTTGGAGATGCTGATTCTTATCCTGGACGCTTTGCACTCGACTGTAAATTGCTCCAATGAGAGCTCCAGGTCCCGGATTGGTGAAGCCAAAAGGACAGCATCATCAACAGTAAGCACAGATGAGATCTGATGCCAAGCCAAAACCCCTCAATGCTTCGGCAGCACCTTAAAATTCTGTACGTAAAAATGAACAGAATCCGTGACAACAATGCGGACTGAGCTCGGCTTCCAGTGATACAGAGAGCAAATGGCCCGTGACAATAAATCTGGTACACTGTACTCCCGGAGCACACCCCACAAGATAGCCCGAGGGTTGAAAGCCTTCTCCAAATCCACAAAGAACATGTGGACAGATTGGGCAGACTCCCATGCCCCCTCCAGGATCCTGTAGAGCATATAGAGCTGGTCCAGAGTGCTGCAGCCAGGATGAAAACCACATTGTTCAACTATCGGTTGGATCCTCCTCTCCAGCACCCCTACATAGACTTTCCCGAGTAGGCTGAGGAGTGTGATTCCATGATAATTGCACACACCTTCCGCTCCCCCTTTCAAAAGAGGAATTTTAGGAAGGTGTGTTTTTGAGGTAGTCAAAAAGCTTTAAAAAGGGGAACTACCACCCCAGTTTGCCAATCCAGAGGTATGACCCCTGATGACCAAGTGATGTTGCAGAGACATGTCAGCCAAGACAGTAATATAACATCCAGAGCCCTGAGATATTCAAGGAGGATCTCGTTCAACCCGCATGCCGACCACCGAGGAGCTTTTTGATTACCTCAGCAAGCACAGCTCCTGTGATGGATGGACCTCATCCAAACCTCCATGGTCTTCCTTCTCCACGGAAGGCGTGTTGATGGGATTCATGAGGACTTCACAGTATTCCTTCCACCTCCCGACAACATCCTCAGTCGAGGTGAGCAGTTCCCTACTTCCACTGTAAGCAGTATTTGTGGAGAACTGCTTCCTCATCCTGAGGTGTCAGATGATGATTCAGAACCTCTTTCAGGCCAGTCGATAATCCCCTTCCAGGCCCTCTCCAAGGTCCTCCCATGCATGAGATTTTGCATTGGTGACAGCTTGGTCTGCGTCACGTGTGGCCTGTCAGTCCCTGTCTGCTGTCTCAGGAGTTCCACAGGCCAATAAGACCTGATAGGCCTCCTTTTTCAGCTGGACAGCCACCTTCACCACAGGTGTCCACCACCGGGTTCGGGGAGTACTGCCACGACAGGCATCGATGACCTTCCGGCCACAACTATGGGCTACTGCTTAAGCAATGGAGGCTCGAAACATGGCCCATTCTGATTCCATGTTACCCACCTTCTTCGGGACGTGGTTGTAGCTCTGCTGGAGGTGGGAGCTAACGGCCCTTCTGACAGGAGACTCTGTCAAATGTTCCCAGGTGTCCTTAGCTACACACTTGGGCCTGCCAGGTCTGAAGGGTGGCCACCTCTGCCATCAGAGCCAGGTCACCACTAGGTGGTGATCGGTTGACAGTTCACCTCCCCTCTTCACCCGAATGTCCAGAACGTGCGGCGACAAGTCCAGTAACACAACCACAAAGTAGATCATCAAACTGTGGCCTAGGGTGTCCTAATGCCAAGTACACTTATGTTCGAGCATGGTGTTCGTGATGGACAAACCGTGACGAGCACAGAAATCCAACAACGAAACACCATTCGGATTTGATTGGAGAGGCCATACCTACCGATCACACTCTTGCAGGTCACACTATCGTTGCCCAAATGGGCATTCAAGTCTCACAGGACAACAAATAAGTCCAACATGGGGAGCATTCTCCAACACCCCCCCCCCCCCCCAAAGACTTCAAGAAGGGTGGGTACTCTGAATTGTCATTCGGTGCATAAGCACAAACAACAGTCAGGATCCATCCCCCCCACCTGAAGTTGAAGGGAAACTACCCTTTCGTCAATGTTTGGCACCAAGATTGGGGGAGGGGGGCAACAAGTATGCCCACACCAGTTCACCGCCTCTCCCCATAAGCAACTCCAGAATGGAATAATGTCCAGCCCCTCTCGAGATGGGTAATTCCTGAGCCCAAGCTATGCATTGAGGTGAGTCCAAATATATCTAGTCGGTATCTCTGCACCTCACACACCAGCTCAGGCTCGTTCCCTGAGAGGTGACACTCCATGTTCCAAGAGTCAGAGTCAGTAGCCGAAGATCGGTCCGACAGAACCCATGCCTTCAACTCCCACCCAACTCACACTGCACCCAACCCCTATAGCCCCTCCCACAGGTGGTAGGTCCATGGGAGGGACCCATGTCTCCTTTTCGGGCTGGGTCCAGCTGGGCTCCATGGGCAGAAGCCCGTCCACCAGGAGCTTGCCTTTGGGCTCCTCCTCCTCCAGGTCTGGTTTTGTGTATTTCTGTCTTTCTTCATAGAAGTCTTTTGAACTGCACTTCTGGAAACTTCACCTAGGACTTGTTTGCCTTAAGTAACTCTACCAGGGTCATAAGCCCTTGATGACATAGCAAATAGGATTATTAGAACATGCAAACCACTCCACCACAATAATGTGGCAATTCAAGGCAGGGACAAGCAATTTTTTTTCCATATTCCAAGGATTTACTTGCAGAGGATTTATCATAAAATAAAAAATATTTAATGCTAAGGGAGTAGATATCTCTAGATGGTAATGCATTTTATGCTGGGTAACAGCCAAGCTTCTTGCCAATTAATGTCCTGAAGAAGAACCCAATAAAATTTCCAATAAACAGATCTGGTAAATATGTTTGCTGTTACATTTTCTGTGTACCACATCTATTCCATCCAAGAATATGTTGTGTTATACTGTTCATACCAAAAGAAAGGTGACTTTTGATATGTCGTATTAACTCCATAGGGAGAGGTTTAATTAGTGAATTAAATTCCCTAAATGGGATTAGAGGTCTATGATGTGTTCATCTGGTAATTAGTGCAAAAAAAACTATCAAATAATGACATAACATACTGTATGAATACCATTCTCAAATTGTCTAGAGAAAAATAGAGTTTGCTTTTGACTTACTATATTTGATTAATGTAGTTTTTCTATTAAAAAAAAGCTTTTTATGAGATGTGAAATTGTGAATAAATTACAATTTCACACAAGAAAAGCTGAGACAATGTAACAGGTAGTTCAACAGGGCTATAATTACATTTTATAATAAAGAAAATAGAGCACCAATTCAGTTATTATAGGGACAAAAATAAATAAATAAATAAATAACCAAGGATTTGGATTGAAAAAGATTTCTCTTTATCCATCTTATTCTGAAATAGCTGACAGTGTCTGTCTGTAAAGTCCAAAAATTGAAACCTCTTCAAAAATTGATCACTCATCATCTTCTTTTTAGATTTGTAAGAGTTATTTTTTTCTAAATAAAATCCTATGCATGGTGAAGTAGTATGACAGTGTATTAAAACAAACTACAGAGCATGATTCAAAATAAACTAGAATTGCCAAGCAACCCAAACCCCATCTGGCCTGGGAATGCCTTGGGATCCCCAAGGAGGAGCTATAAAGTGTTGCTGAAAAGAGAACGATGCCTAGATTTGCTTCATAGACTGGTTGTGCCTATTACTCAGCCTCGGATGGACAGTTTAAAGATAACTTACCAATATAACAATATAGTATGTGAGAATAACATGAAAACATTTTGTTATAATCAGAAATTTTTCATATTATAATGTAATAAATATTATATAACTAGAACATGATAATTTTGCATATCAGATTATTGTAAAAACATTTTGTGGTAATGTGTAAGGATTGCTGTTAAAATTATAAATGATACTAATCTTCTTTAATTTTACCTGAGTAGCAGTAATACGCTGTCATACAAACTGAATATTGAGAATATATGTCATGTAAATCTTAAACTTAACAAATTAAGCGATGTCTATTCATTCACTGACTTGTTGAGACAGCAATTTGTAATTCAAAGAAAAATGGCTACTTGAAAGTACTGACCATTTATTTTCCAATGTATGTGATGCTTGAAAGTATGTCAGCTTTTATATATATATATATATATATATATATATATATATATATATATATATATATATATATATATATATATATATTCTGTCTGTCAGTCTTCCTTTCAGCTTTTTCCCTTTTACTCAGGAGTTGCCACAGCGAATCATCTGATTCGCACGTTTGATTTGGCAGCGGTTTTTACGTCGGATGCCCTGCCTGTCACAACCCTTTTTATCAAGGGACAGAAATACGCTGACAACTTTGCAGCCTACTCTTTACGAAAGTCAGCAATGGTTCTTTTACATGCCTCTCACCATAGACAGTGAGAGACATGGCCCGCCTTTGATAACCCAGTTAGATGCACTGGGGGGCACAGTGACAACCTTGTGGAGAGTGGGACTCAAACCCCCAACCTTTTAGATCAGCAATCCAGCGCCCTATACCACTAGACCACCATTGCCCCAGATATATATATATATATATATATATATATATATATATATATATATATATATATATATATATATATATATATATATATATATATATATATATATATATATATTTGTGTGTGCGTGTGTGTGTGTGTGTGTGTGTGTGTATGCGTGTATATGTATGTATATATAGTGTACATATATGAGTTTATGTATATGTAAATATGTATGTACATATATGCATGTATCAATACCAATATTTAAGAGAACCCGCCCCCAAATGCACAATGTACATCACGCCATCTAGTGGACGCCACATTAATTGGCATGGCACCGTCCCCAGCACATTTTAATCATTCTTCTGTAATCACCTGAAGAGAGAGGATGGTTTCACCACCCCTCGAAACAGATCTGTAGTGAAAATGAAGTTTCAATAGAAAGTCTTTGTTCTGTCCTTTTATTTTTACTTATATATGTATATATATATATATGATATTAATAAAGCTGTTAGTATCTTATCTTATCTTATCTTATCTTATCTTATATATATATATATATATATATATATCTTCTTCTTTTCCTTTCGGCTTTTCCCTTCAGGGGTCGCCACAGCGAATCATCTGCCTCCATCTCACCCTATCCTCCGCATCTTCTACTCTTACTCCAACGACCTTCATGTCCGCCTTCACCACATCCATAAATCTTCTCTTTGGTCTTCTTCTGGGCCTTCTGCCTGGTAATTCCAACCTCAGCATCCTACTACCAATATACTCACTATCCCTCCTCTGTACATGTCCAAACCATCTCAATCTAGCCTCTCTGACTTTGTCTCCAAAACATCTAACATGTGCTGTCCCTCTGATGTACTCATTTCTGATCCTATCCATCCTCGTTACTCCCAAAGAGAACCTCAACATTTTCATCTCTGCTACCTCCAGCTCTGCCTCCTGTCTTTTCCCCAGGGCCACTGTCTCTAAACCATACAACATCGCTGGCCTCATCACCGTCTTGTACACTTTTCCCTTCATTCTTGCCGATACTCTCCTATCACACATTACATCGGACACTTTTCTCCATCCATTCCAACCTGCCTGCACGCGCTTCTTCACCTCTTTTCCACACTCTCCATTGCTCTGGATTGTTGACCCTAAGTACTTAAGTACTTAAAATCCTCCACCTTCTTTATCTCTGTCCCCGTCACCTCACCGTTCCTCTTGGGTCCTTGTCGTTCACACACATGTGTTCTGTCTTACTGAGACTAACCTTCATTCCTCTCCTTTCCAGGGCATACCTCCACCTCTCTAGATTTTCCTCCACTAGTTCTCTGCTCTCACTACAGATCACAATGTCATCTGCAAACATCATAGTCCATGGAGATTCTTGTCTAACCTCGTCTGTCAGCCTGTCCATCACCATAGCAAACAAGAAGGAGCTGAGAGCTGACCCTTGATGCAGTCCCACCTCCACCTTGAACTCTTCTGTCACACCGACAGCACACTTCACCACTGTCTTACATCCCTCATACATGTCCTGCACCACTCTAACATACTTCTCTGCCACTCCAGACTTCCTCATGCAAGACCACCAGTCATCTCGTTACCTTTGCGTCCGGCGTCCTAGACGCACGATTTTTCCTCCAGACGCACAGTTTCAAACAATGTGCGTTTTTGGGACGCAAGCAATTTTCTCCCGATGGCAAAAAAAATTACACGGCAGACAAATTATTAATAACATAAACATCGCCGTTCGCTGCGCTTGACAATCGTCGCCATCTTTGTTTTGATCTCGCGACTAAACCTCGCGTGACGAGACCGGCTGATAGCAGATGAAATTTTTCTCGCGAGACGAGAGCGACCTTCACCTCATGGTAAGCAGACAATTTAATCAGTATTAATTAAATAAGTATAAAAAAAGTATTAAATTTAATAAGTATAATAAGGCCGAATATTCCAAAGTTATGTCTCAGAAAAAGCAACAAAACCTGGATAGTTCTTTCTCTGTCAAAAGCAGTGTAAATAACAAGCGAAAGGCTTCGGATAAAACGGACGAACCTGAAGTGAAACGTAGTAAAGTTCGGACATTTCAGAAGCATTGGCTGGGATTGTTCGCGTGGTTGCGATACGACGAGGAAGGAGATTTTATGTATTGTTCGGCATGCACGGACAACAAACAAGTTAATGGTATGATTCAAGCAGCAAAATGCACAAATTTCCAAAAAAGCACCCTGGATAGACACGTGCAGATCCCAGGACATAAACTCGCGCTCGAAATTCCTACATTACGCAATAACAAGAGAAAAGGCGTCGGAAACGAAAGATAAAGTCGTTACTGCGTTGTTAAAAATTATTCACTGGATGTCTGTGGAGGATTTGCCATTCAGTAAATTCAGCAGCATGATTCACTTAATGCATGAACTTGGTGTTTCTGACCTGGATATTTTGAAGAAATACAAACTGAACTACGACTCTTATTTCACTGCCCATGATTTGTTGGCTAGCATAGCTAAAGTAATCGAGGATGAAAAACAAATGCTATTACAAAATTCCCCTGTGATGACTATTCTAGCAGATGAATCTACAGACTCATCAAATACCAAACGTCTCGTTCTGTATGCACAAATCCTCGACGATGCCATGCAACCTTCCACTCACTACATCTCAAATGTGGAATGTACAGATTCAACTGGAAAAGGAATTGCCACATCCATAAAGAAAGAACTTGAGGCAAGAAATGTTCCAAAGGATAAGGTTATGAGCTTTGGGAGCGATGGTGCATCAGTCATGACTGGCCACAAAAATGGCGTTGCTGCAATCCTGAAGAGAGAGAGCCCCCACATGATCAACGTACACTGCATCGCACATAAAATTGCTCTCTGCACCTCTCAAGCTGCTGAAAATATCCCGGCATTAAAAAAACACCAAGAAACACTGACAGATCTCTTCTACTATTTCAAAGGAAGCAGTAAAAGACAATTATCCTTGCAGGTCATCCAAATGATCATTGATGATCCTGTGCTCAAGATCAAGGAAGTACATTCTGTTAGATGGTTGAGCTCCTTTAATGCTCTCACATCAGTCTATAGGACTCTTGAGAGTTTGCTGATTTATTTCAGGGATATTGACTACAGAAAGGATCCAAAGGCTGAAGGACTTAGAAGAAAAATTGCAACAGAGAAATTTGTTGCACTGACTTATGTTATGATGGATGCTATGGCACCCATTACTGCTCTTTCTCAGTTTTTCCAGACAGAGAACATAGATGTAGCGCTAGTTGGGGTGAAACTGGAACAGTGCATCAGTGACCTGGAACAAATCAAGGAGATGGAAAGTCCACACCTAATGAAGCTGAAAGAAGATATGGTAGATGGTGTGTTCAAAGAATATCACAATCTCTCCAAATCACCATTCACACTGAACAAAACCATCAATGACTTTATTGTGAAGTGATTGGAAACATTAAAGCGCTTCCCTCAAGATAGTATCCTCCATGCCTTCTCTGTTCTGGGGATGAGACCACTGTCTTTCTTCCAAACCAAAGATGTTGAAGAGTATGGCAAAGATGAAATTGAAATGCTGTGCACACATTTTGGCTCTTCAAAGACTTCATCATGGGTGGAGGATGATGACAGCAGTAAGTCAAAGACATCTGAAGCAATCATCTCACCAGCAGCAACAAAGAAAGAGTGGAGACTATTGAAGAAGGTGGTTCTTGCAGAAAGATACCCAAGAGACAAGCTGAGCCATCTATGGGGCCTGATCAACCAGTATCATAAGGAAGAGTTTCCAAATCTGATCAGATTAGCACAACTTGCCTTGACATCAGCAGTGCACACAGCAGGATGTGAGAGGGGATTCTCAACACAAAACACAAAATCCTCACAAAAAAAAGAAACAGGCTGCAAGTCCAAACACAACACAAACTTATGACTGTTGGCAGCAAGTGTAGATTTTGAAAAAGCACTGAATGTTTGGAAGGAAACCAAACAGGAGACTGTATGAACTCAAAGGTTAACTTACCTTTATATTTTATATGTGTATCTATGAACTTCTCATATATTTTTTTTTCAATTTAATACATACAACTGTCAACATGCATGGAGAACACTTTGTCAATTGTGAAATAAAGGCGTTAAATGTAAATTATGGTTATTGTTGTCATATGCACTTTCAGTTTTGATAAAGAATTTTTTCAGATTATGTTTCACGACATATTGCATGCATCATGGGACTCACACTTTTTTGACAAGGGAGTCCCATGGACTTGCAGAGTATGAATTGTAAAATTATCACTGGACCACAGTTCTTCTCTTGGCACCCTGTCATATGCTTTCTCCAGATCCACAAAGGCACAATGCAGCTCCTTCTGACCTTCTCTGTACTTCTCTATTAACACCCTCAAAGCAAACACTGCATCTGTGGTGCTTTTTCTTGGCATGAAACCAAACTGTTGCTCACAAATGCTGACCTCTGCCCTTAGTCAAGCTTCCACTATTCTTTCCCATAACTTCATTGTATGGCTCATCAACTTTATCCCTCTGTAGTTGCCACAACTCTGTCACTTTCTAAGACCTTGTTGAATATTCTTGTCAGAAAATCTACTGCTGCCTCCCCTAGACACTTCCATACCTCAAATGGTATGTCATCAGGGCCAACTGCCTTTCCACTCTTCATCCTCTTTAATGCCCTCCTCACTTCTCCCTTACTAATCTTTGCTACTTCCTGGTCTTCAACGGTCACCCCTTCTACTCTTTTCTCTCTCTCTCATTTTCCTCATTCATCAGCTCTTCAAAGTACTCTTTCCATCTTCCTAGCACACTTCTGTCATCAGTCAATACATTTCCCTCTCTGTCCTTTATCACTCTAACTTGCTGCACGTCTTTCCCATCTCTATTTCTCTGCTGTGCTAACCTGTATAAATCATTTTCTCCCTCCTTGCTGTCCAACCGATCATACAAGTCATCATACGACCTCTGTTTGGCCTTTGACACCGCTACCTTCGCCTTACGCTGTGTCTCCCTGTACTCCTGATTACTCTCTTTGGTCCTCTCTGTGTCCCACTTCTTCTTAGCTAACCTCTTCTTTTTGTGCACACTCCTGCACTTCCTTATTCCACCACCAAGTTTCCTTATCTACGTTCCTTCCAGAGGACACACCAAGTACTCTCCTACCGGTCTCCCTGATCACATTGGCTGTGGTTGTCCAGTCATCTGGAAGCACTTCCTGACTACACACACACACACACACACACACACACACACATATATATATATATATATATATATATATATATATATATATATATATATATATATATATATATATATATATATATATATATATATATATATATAGTCAGGGGTAGTGGTGGTCTAGTGGTATAGGGTGCTGGATTGCTGATCCAAAGGTTGGAGGTTTGAGTCCCACTCTCCACAAGGTTGTCACTGTCCCCCCCCCCAGTGCAGCTAACTGGGTTGTCAAAGGCGGGCCATGTCTCTCACTGTCTATGGTGAGAAGCATGTAAAAGAACCATTGCTGACTTTCGTAAAGAGTAGGCTGCAAAGTCGTCAGCGTGTTTCTGTCCCTTACTATAAAGGGTTGTGACAGGAAGGGCATCCAGCGTAAAAACCTCTGCCAAATCAAATGTGCGAATCAGATGATTCGCTGTGGCGACTCCCGAGTAAAAGGGAAAAAGCCGAAAGGAAGACAGACATATATATATATATATATATATATATATATATATATATATATATATATATATATATATATAGTCATGTTCTTTGACTTCTCCAGCGCCTTCAACACCATCAGGCCAGCGCTTCTGCGGGGGAAGCTGGAGGACGTGGGAGTGGACGGGCATCTTGCTGCCTGGATTATCGACAACCTTACTAACCGTCCACAGTACGTGCGGCTGCGCGGCTGTAAGTCAAAGGTGGCAGTCTGCAGCACGGGGACACCGCAGGGCACTGTCCTCTCACCCTTCCTTTTCAACATTTATACCTCGGACTTCATCTATAGCACAGACAGCTGCCACCTCCAGAAGTTCTCGGACGACTCCGCCATCGTGGACCATGTGTCAGAGGGGAATGAGCAGGAGTACCGGTCGGTCATCGTTGACTTCGTGGACTGATGTGAGCGCAACCACCTGTGCTTGAACACTAGGAAGACGAAGGGGATGGTGGTCGACTTCAGAAGAAGCACTCTAACACACACACACACACACACACACACACACACACACACACACACACACACCCACACACACACACACACACACACACACCCACACTCACTAGTGAACGTCCAGGGACAGGACATTGAGACAGTGGACAGTTTCAAATACCTGGGCGTTCACCTTAACAATAAACTGGACTGGTCCCACAACACCAACGCCCTGTACAAGAAGGGCCAGAGTCGCCTCCACCTTCTGAGGACACTTAGGTCCTTCGAAGTATGCAGACCTCTGCTCAGGACTTTTTATGACTCTGTGGTAGCCTCTGCAATCCTCTACACTGTCATCTGCTGGGCCCCGGGCAGCACAGAGCGGGACAGAAAGAGACTGAACAAGCTGGTCAGGAGGGCCAGCTCTGTCCTCGGCTGCCCACTGGACTCTGTGGAGGAGGTGAGTGAGAGGAGGATGGTAGCAAAGCTCACATCCATCATGGTCAACAGCTCTCACCCACTGCACCAGACTGTAGAGAAGCTGAGTAGCTCCTTCAGTGGACGACTGAGACATCCTCAGTGCAGGAAGGAGCGCTACCGCAGGTCGTTCATTCCCACCGCTGTCAGACTGTACAACGCCACTTTGTAACTGTCTGTGAAAATACCGGTTTTGTTCAATAAAAACCCCGTGCACTTTAATCAACCACATATACCCCACTGACTGTGAACCATATCAACCCATCTACTCTGCCCTCAGATACATGTACACTTGAACATAGGCCAGTCTACAAAGTTCTTCCCTTCTTTTCTTTTATTGTTTATTAATTTATACTATTTATGTATCTATTTATTTATTTACTTATCTAATATATATGTATGTGTGTATGTTTGTATATGTATCTATTTTTGCACCCCCTACTGATGGTACCTCAAGAGCCTATAACAGTGAATTTCTCCATTGTGAGATTAATAAAGCTGTTAGTATCTTATCTTATCTTATCTTATCTTATCTTATCTTATCTTATCTTATCTTATCTTATCTTATCTTATCTTATATATATATATATATATATATCTTCTTCTTCTTTTCCTTTCGGCTTGTCCCTTCAGGGGTAGCCACAGCGAATCATCTGCCTCCATCTCACCCTATCCTTTGCATCTTCTTCTCTTACACCAACGACCTTCATGTCCTCCTTCACCACATCCATGAATCATCTCTTTGGTCTTCCTCTAGGCCTTTTGCCTGATAGTTCCAGCCTCAGCATCCTATTACCAATATACTCACTATCCCTCCTCTGTACATGTCCAAACCATCTCAATCTAGCCTCTCTGACTTTGTCTCCAAAACGTCTTACATGTGCTGTCCCTCTGATGTGCTCATTCCTAATCCTATCCATCCTCGTTACTCCCAAAGAGAACCTCAACATTTTCATCTCTGCTACCTCCAGCTCTGCCTCCTGTCTTTTCCCCAGGGCCACTGTTTCTAACCCATACAACATCGTTGGCCTCAACACCGTCTTGTACACTTTTCCTTTCATTCTTGCCGATACCCTCCTATCACACATCACACCGGACACTTTTCTCCAACCATTCCAACCTGCCTGCACACGCTTCTTCACCTCTTTTCCACACTCTCCATTGCTCTGGATTGTTGAGCCTAAGTACTTAAAATCCTCCACCTTTCTTATCTCTGCTCCCTGTAATCTCACTGTTCCTCTTGGGTCCTTGTCATTCATGCACATGTCTTGTCTTACTGAGGCTAATCTTCATTCCCCTCCTTTCCAGGGCATACCTCCACCTCTCTAGATTTTCCTGCACTTGTTCTCTGCTCACACTACAGATCACAATGTCATCTGCAAACATCATAGTCCATGGGGAATCTTGTCTAACCTCGTCTGTCAGCCTGTCCATCACCATAGCAAACAAGAAGAGGCTGAGAGCTGACCCTTGATGCAGTCCCACCTCCACCTTAAACTCTTCTGTCACACCAACAGCACACCTCACCACTGTCTTACATCTCTCATGCATGTCCTGCACCACTCTAACATACTTCTCTGCCACTCCAGACTTCCTCATGCAATACCACAGTTCTTCTCTCGGCACCCTGTCATATGCTTTCTCCAGATCCACAAAGGCACAATGCAGCTCCCTCTGACCTTCTCTGTACTTCTCCATTAACATCCTCAAGGCAAACACTGCATCTGTGGTGCTCTTTCTTGGCATGAAACCAAACTGTTGTTCACAAATGCTGACCTCTGCCCTTAGTCTAGCTTCCAGTATTCTTTCCCATAACTTCATCGTATGGTTCATCAACTTTATCCCTCTGTAGTTGCCACAACTCTGCACGTCTCCCTTGTTCTTAAAAATGGGCACCAGCACACTTCTCCTCCATTCCTCTGGCATCCTCTCACTCTCTAAGACCTTGTTAAATGTTCTTGTCAGACAATGTACTGCTACCTCTCCGAGACACTTCCATACCTCCACCGGTATGTCATCAGGACCAACTGCCTTTTCATTCTTCATCCTCTTCAATGCCCTTCTCACTTCACCCTTACTAATCTTTGCTACTTCCTGGTCCTCAACAGTCACCTCTTCTACTCTTTTTCTCTCTCATTTTCCTCATTCATCAGCTCTTCAAAGTACTCTTTCCCTCTTCCCAGCACACTTCTGTCATCAGTCAATACATGTCCCTCTCTGTCCTTTATCAATCTAACTTGCTGCACGTCCTTCCCATCTCTATTTCTCTGCTGTGCCAACTTGTATAAATCATTTTCTCCCTCTTTACTTTCCAACCTAGCATACAAGTCATCAAACGCGCTCTGTTTGGCCTTTGACACTGCTACCTTTGCCTTACGCTGTGTCTCCCTGTACTCCTGTTTACTCTCTTCGGTTTTCTCAATGTCCCACTTCTTCTTAGCTGACCTCTTCCTTTGTACACACTCCTGCACTTCCTCACTCCACCACTAAGTCTCCTTATCTACTTTCCTTCCAGATGACACACCAAGTATTCTCCTACCTGTGTCCCTGATCACATTAGCTGTAGTTGTCCAGTCATCTGGAAACACTTCCTGACCACCAAAAGCCTGTTTCAACTCCTCCTTGAAGACAACCCGACACTCTTCCTTTTTCAACTTCCACCACTTTGTCTTCTGCTCTGCCTTTGCCTTCTTCACCTTCCTCACCATCAGCATCATCCTGCACACCACCATCCTATGCTGTTTGGCAACACTCTCACCAGCTACTACTTTGCAGGCACTGACTTCCTTTAAATTACATCGCCTGCACAAGATGTAGTCTACCTGTGTGCTCCTACCTCCACTTTTATAAGTCACCCTATGCTCCTCTCTCTTCTGGAAGAAAGTATTCACCACAGCCATTTCCATCCTTTCTGCAAAATCTACCAACATCTGTCCTTCTGCGTTCCTGTCCTGGATACCAAACCTACCCATCACTTCCTTGTCCCCTCTGTTTCCTGCACCAACATGTCCATTGAAGTCTGCCCCAATGACCACTCTTTCACCTCTGGGGGTACTCTGCATCACTTCATCTAACTCCCTCCAGAATCTCTCCTTCTCTTCTCGCTCACATCCTGTCTGTGGGGCATAAGCACTGAGAACATTCCTGACAAACTCCTCCTTCAAGATGACTCCGACTCCATTTCTCTTCCCATCCACAACATGATAAAACAGCTTAAACCCTGCTCCTATGCTTCTAGCCTTGTTACCTTTCCACCTGGTCTCCTGAACACACAGTATGTCCACCTTCCTCCTCTGCATCATGTCAGCCAGCTCTCTACCTTTTCCTGCCATAGTTCCAACGTTCAAAGTCCCTACTTTCAGTCCTAGACTCATGCCTTTCCTCTTCTCTCTCTGGCAACGGACACGCCTCCCGCCTCTCCTTCTTCGACGTGTTCGACCAACAGTAGTCCAATTTCCATCAGCAATCTGTTGGTTGACGGCACTGATGGCAGTCGTTGTTAACCCGGGCCTCGACCGATCCGGTATGTCATTCTGTCTTGTGATTCGCATAGTTTATTTAGCATTTGTTTTTACGCCGGATGCCCTTCCTGACGCAACCCCTGCATTTATCCGGGCTTGGGACCGGCGTGAGGGAGAGACACTGGTTTGTGCCCCCCCCCCACGGCTGCATTTTATATATATATATATATATATATATATATATATATATATATATATATATATATATATATATATATATATATATATATATATATATATATATATATAAACACTCACAGGGATTCCGTGGTTAATGGGGACTGAGACCCCCCTGAGACCACCGATTTGTGCAAAGTAGGATCGACCTACCTGACTGACGTATATATACATGTATATGTGTATATAATATCGATAAATACATATTCAACACTATAAATGCTTATAATAACAATTAAGCATTCAAAAGTAATGCATAAGATGTAAATAAAATATAAATACTGTACACACATACAGCGGTAGCAAAAATGTCTTGATTCTCCAACGTTCCTCAGTCTTCCGTCATCTTCCATGTTCTTCTGTATGATTCCGAATGTATTCCTCTGCTTGTGGCAGGCCAAAATCTCCTGTTCAAAAGCA
Source organism: Plotosus lineatus (assembly GCA_024760905.1). Taxonomy (NCBI): domain Eukaryota; kingdom Metazoa; phylum Chordata; class Actinopteri; order Siluriformes; family Plotosidae; genus Plotosus; species Plotosus lineatus. The sequence goes on along the minus strand of CM045732.1, from coordinate 41,265,894 downwards.
CGTTCACGGAAAAATCTTCTGACAGTGTTACCTTTGGTTCCGCAGTCCTTCTGAAACGTTCCGTGATCATTCCTTTTATTCTGCCAGTGTTCCATGATCATTCCGCAAGCCTCCCCCCCCCCCCTCTTCTGGATGGTCAAAATGGCCACAGAACATTTGCGTTCATCTACGGATCCCCACGGAATACTCAGGGAAGGTTTGCGGAATGGTTGTGGATAACACGGAAGACTAGCGGAACACTCACAGAAGTCATTTCCACTATAAATATTAAATTATTCCAGTTCATTCATTTTATTTTTTCTGTTTTCCTGTTCATGTAATAAAGTTTTGGAGTTATAATCACTGTGGTTTGGACTTCTGTGCATGATTTTTAGTCTGGAATGATTTATTGAGGTGCAAATAAAATGAACATATTGACATTATTGATATTAAACATATTAACATATTGTACATTCTAAACATATTTTAAATTATAAACATATAGTACATTATAACCATATTGTAAATTATAAACATATGGTAAATTACAAAAACATGTTAAATTTTAAATTTATTGTGCATTATAAACATATTGTAAAATATAAACATATAGTACTTTAATAAACATATTGTAAATTATAAACATATAGTACATTATAAACATATTGTAAATTAGAAACATATTGTAAATTACAAACATGTTAATTTTTAAATTTATTGTACATTATAAACATATTCTAAATTATAAAAATGTAGTACATTATAAACATATAGTACATTATAAACATATTGTAAATTACAACCATATGTTAAATTTTAAACTTATTGTACATTATAAACATTATAAATTATAAACATATCATATGAATGAGACAATAAGCTTCCTTGGTCGAATTCGAGTATTTATAAGTGGAATCAGGAGCAAATCCTTTGATCTTTGCCGTTTTTTCCTCGTTGAAACGTGGTTACACCGGGTATTCCTCAGTCATTCTTCAGTCATTCTGTCTTTTCCCCAGGGCCACTGTTTCTAAACCATCTAAAATGGAATAGTGCCATAGTCATTCTGTAGTGTTCCTTGCTTTTCGTGAAGGTTCCGAGAATTATCCGAAGGTCTTCCTTTGCAATCTGCACTGGCTCTGAAGGGAAATGGAGCGCTTTTATGCATGTATTCCGATTTTAGATTCATTGCACCCAAACTGAAATATTTCAGGTCTTTTATTGTTTTAATACTGATGATTTTGGCATACAGCTCATGAAAACCCAAAATTCCTATCTCAAAAAATTAGCATATTTTATCAGACCAATAAAAAGGGGGTTTTAATACAAAAAAAGTCAACCTTCAAATGATTATGTTCAGTTATGCACTCAATACTTGGATGGGAACCCTTTAGCAGAAATGACTGCTTCAATGCGGCGTGGCATGGAGACAATCAGCCTGTGGCACTGCTGAGGTGTTATGGAGGCCCAGGATGCTTCGATAGCTCATCCACAGTGTTGGGTCTGGTGTCTCTCAACTCTCTCTTCACAATATCCCACAGATTCTCTGTGAGCTTCAGGTCAGGAGAGTTGGCAGGCCAATTGAGCACAGTAATACCATGGTCAGTAAACCATTTACCAGTGGTTTTGGCACTGTGAGCAGGTGCCAGGTCGTTCTGAAAAATGAAATCTTCATCTCCATAAAGCTTTTCAGCAGGTGGATGCATGAAGTGCTCCAAAATCTCCTGATAGCTAGCTGCATTGACCTGGCCCTTGATAACACACAGTGGACCAACACCAGCAGCTGACATGGCACCCCAGACCATCACTGACTGTGGGTACTTGACACTGGACTTCAGGAATTTTGGCATTTCCTTCTCCCCAGTCTTCCTCCAGACTCTGGCACCTTGATTTCCGCATGACATGCAAAATTTGCTTTCATCCGAAAAAAGTACTTTGGACCACTGAGCAACAGTCCAGTTCCGCTTCTCTGTCTCCCAGGTCAGGCGTTTCTGCCGCTGTTTCTGGTTCAAAAGTGGCTTGACCTGGGGAATGCGGCACCTGTAGCCCAGTCCACTGCTTCCACAGGTCCCCCAAGGTCTGGAATCGGCCCTTATCCACAATCTTCCTCAGGGTCCGGTCACCTCTTCTGGTTGTGCAGCGTTTTCTGCCACACTTTTTCCTTCCCACAGACGTCCCACTGAGGTGGCTTGATACAGCACTCTGGGAACAGCCTATTCACTCAGAGATTTCTTTCTGTGTCTTACCCTCCTGCTTGAGGGTGTCAATGATGGCCTTCTGGACAGCAGTCAGGTCGGCAGTCTTACCCATGATTGCGGTTTTGAGTAATGAACCAGGCTGGGAGTTTTTAAAAGCCTCAGGAATCTTTTGCAGGTGTTTAGAGTTAATTGGTTGATTCAGATGATTAGGTTAATAGCTCGTTTAGACTACCTTTTCATGATATGCTAATTTTTTGAGATAGGAATTTTGGGTTTTCATGAGCTGTATGCCAAAATCATCAGTATTAAAACAATAAAAGACCTGAAATATTTCAGTTGGTGTGCAATGAAGCTAAAATATATGAAAGTTTAATTTTTATCAGTACATGACAGAAAATAATGAACTTTATCACAATACGCTAATTTTTTGAGAAGGACTAGTATATATATATATATATATATATATATATATATATATATATATATAAATATTTGGCTCTCAGAGGATTAGATTTTAAAATATGTCTTTTTTGGCTTTCTTAGTCAAAAAGGTTCCCGACCCCTGTTTTACCTCACACCACAGACAGTGAGAGACATGGTGGGCCTTTGATAACCCAGTTAGGGGCACTGGGAGAACAGAACAGCTACAACCTGTGGAGAGTGTGGCTTAAACCGCCAATCTGATCAGTGATCCAGCACCTTAACCACCATGACACCAGTGCCCTATAATATCATATGATATGTTATGATATGATATGACATCAACAATTATGCACTGAAGACAAGGTTGGGGAGGGGGACTGTTGCAACTGGGTCCTGCATCTTGATACATGTTAGTATTTAGGTGTTCTTCATCATTTTGAATATTAAGCCTGTCTGATTTGTAAAACACAATATAACCCGTCAACGGTAGGCCCACCATACCAATATTAAACAGTTCATAGAAGTATTTCACTACACCACATTTATTATTCTAATTTCATGTGTATTTTCAGCTGTTTTCTATTTTATAAAAATTCTATAAAAACTGTTATTTCCATTATATTTAAATCAGGGAGGATAGGGTGTAGTGGTTAACAGCCCTGCCTCATAATTAGAAGGTGCTGGGTTTAAGCTCCATGGCTGGTAAACGCATTTCTTTGCAGACTTTGCATATTCTCCCTAAACTGATGTGGGTTTCCTCTGTATATTCCAGTTTCCTCCCACAGTCTAAAGACATGTACATTACGCTAACTGGCTGTTCCAGAATGCCACCTAATGTGAATGTGAGTGAGAATAGTTGTGTATCGATGCTGGCCCTGAAACGGACTGGTGACCTGTTCAGGGTACACCACACCTTCACCCAGAGTTGTTTGGGGACTACTCCAGCTTTCCAGGAACCATAAGTACAAAAGCATTATGAATCATTTACGAGTATTTGAATAAGTTTTCATATTCAGACCAAAGCAACAACACCAGAAAAGCTCTGAATAACTGAAAGGCAGCACTTTTGATACATGAAAGCCAGATAGCCTGGAGTGCCAATGAGTAAAATCCAGTAGATGGCAATAAAACACAATTAGTCATACTGACTCCTGATCATCACCACAGTCTCCCTCAGAGGTTTTCCAAATTTCATCAGCTTGTTGGAGATTTGTTTAAGAAATTAGACTTAGAACAGTGAACAACGAAACGTGCAAAAGTTACCAGCGAGAGGTTTTTCTGGTTTCTTATGACATGGTTTCACAGCTCACCATAGTGTTACCAGAGCACTTTGGGACCTTTGTTTTTGATTTATTTATTTATTTATTCAGTTTTCTTTTAACAGGGTAACCCTTTCAGCTCACTCGGAACTGCTCTGCCAAGGGGCCCTGCATCACGTGCAATTTTTTTTTGCCATTGCCTTCTGCACGATGCGAACCTACGGGCAATTTAGAACTGCCAATTAACTTACTGTGCATGTTTTTGGACTGCGGGAGGAAACCGGAGCACCCGGAGGAAACCCACACAAGCACGGGAAGAACATGCAAACTCCACACAGAAACGCCCAAGCCGGGAATCGAACCCAGGCCTTCTTGCTGTGAGGCAGACGTGCTAACCACTACGCCAATGATTGATTTTTGACAATTGATTCCAAAACATTTGTTGAAAAAAAAAAAAAAAAAAAATTAAATGCTGAAACAGTTCTAAAACGACTCTTATGAGACAAATCACTGCTATTATTGAAAGGTTATAGATAACTTCATTTAAGTAATTAGGAAGCTGGGATTATAATGTGATTGATCACTCAGGCACAGAGCTTTGGAAGTGGTGAGCTGCTCATAATAAACTGGATTTTTTTGTGAGGGTCAAAAAACATTTGCTGATCTCGTTCTTTCAAGAATAAAAAATAATTTACTATACTGTATTACTACTGTATAGTGATTTAAAAATTGCTTCCATAAATACATATAGCTGTGATTTGGGCAGCTGGTAGCTTCTGGATTTTTCAGCAGGCTTTGAGTGAACATTATGGGAACATTCCTGTAGAATTTATTTGATGTTTAAAAAAATTCACAACTCCTAAAAATCAACTTTTGGTGATTGTTTATTGTAATAATAATACATGATAATAACAATAAAATTGCCGAACTACCAGGCAGAAGGCCTCGAGGAAGACCAAAGAAGAGATTTATGGATGTGGTGAAGGAAGACATGAAGGTCGTTGGAGTCAGAAAAGAAGATGTGGAGGACAGGATGAGGTGGAGGCGGATGATTTGCTGTGGCGACCCCTGAAGGGAGCAGCCGAAAGTAAAAGAAGAAGAAAGAAGAATAACAATAAAATTGCCACAATAGTATATTGTGTACAATTTCATGAACAGCACCTTTCTTTCTCTTTTTTTTTTAAAAAAACATAACATTACAGGGCAGAATAAGGTCCTCGGGTCAAATCCCTAACTTGGGAGTTTCTGTGTGAGGTTTGGATGCTCTCCTGTGTTTGCATTGGTTTCTTCTGTATACTATGTTTTCCTTCCACAGTCCAAAGTCATACGTATCAGGTTAATTGGCTATTCAAAATTGATTCTAGGTGTGAGAGTGACTGGTGTGTGTATTGGTGGTGCAATGGTCTGACAAGCTGTTTAGGATGCACCCCACCTTTGCCCAGTGTTGGGTAAGATAGGCTTCCGCCTCCCGGGGCCCTAATCAGTTGAATCAGTTTGGCAAATGAGTAAGTGAGAGAACATAATGAAAAAATCAGGTCCTGTGTCTGCTGTACAATGAATTTGATACAAAACTGGGTGTGTAATAAAATCTATGGAGAGCACTGCTATTAACTCCCTAACTAACTAATTAACCCACCCACATTCAGTAACCAGTCTATTGTGGTGGATCCAGAATTAAAATATTCAGGATGGCAGGACATCACAGCGCATCACACTGACTCACTGTTCTTTCTTGACTTCATCTTTTCATTCTTAAATTTTGTTCAACATAAACTATTTGGAGAAACTCAGCTTTCAATTTTCTTCTTTTTCCCAGTATGTTCTTTAACATTAATTAAAATGTGGGATGTTTTGTCAGATGAACCAGTCTCATTCACTGACACTTACTTCCAGCCATGAGGAAAAAGCTTAATAGCTCAGACTGAAGTACTCATGGGGTTAAATCACATCAAAATGATACTATTTTTGATTAAAGATGGTATGTAAGTACAGCTTGCTTGCATGTCTCTTTCTGCATTTCATTCATGTGTCTGATATATTACTAAAATATCTTACAGAATAAAACTAGTGGTATGGTGGTGAGGTGGTGCGAATATCTGCCTTACAGTAAGAAGGTCTTGAGGTTGGGAGTTTACATGTTCCCCTCTGCTTTCTCCTGGGTACTCTGGGTTCCTGCCACAGGCTGAAGAAATTAAAATTAAGCTAATTGTCTGTCTTCCTTTCGGCTTTTTCCCTTTTACTCGGGAGTCGCCACAGCGAATCATCTGATTCGCACGTTTGATTCGGCAGAGGTTTTTACGTCGGATGCCCTTCCTGTCACAACCCTTTTTTAGCAAGGGACAGAAACACGCTGATGACTTTGCAGCTACTCTTTACGAAAGTCAGCAATGGTTCTTTTACTTGCCTCTCACCATAGACAGTGAGAGACATGGCCGGCCTTTGATAACCCAGTTAGCTGCACTCGGGGGGACAGTGACAACCTTGTGCAGAGTGGGACTTGAACCCCCAACCTTTGGATCAGTGATGCAGCGCCCTATCCCACTAGACCACCACTGCCCCATTTAAAATTAAGCTAATTGGTTGTTCTAAATTGCCTGTAGGTGTGGGTGTTTCACCTTCTGAATGTCTGGCATGCTGTTCAGGGTACATCCTGTCTTTGCCCACTGTCTGCTATGATAGGCTATAAACTTGGCTGTGATTCTTATAGGATTAAACAGTTTGCAAATGAGTGAATTGGTAAGATAAGAATATAACAGCATTTAAAGGGTTAAGAGCCCGAATCAGTGGCTGAAAAGTGACAGCTTAGTGAACTATGATCTCAACCAGTCCACCATCCCTGCACCACTTTCCCCAGTACTGTATATATTTTGTGAACCTCTGCAATAACACAGAGGTTGCTCATTGTAATATTTTCTTGGACTGATTTTGCCTATTTATTTATTTATTTATTTTTCTTTCATTTAAACAGCATCACAAAACTTGTTTCCATCCAGAACTGGGTTAATTATTCACTGTCATCCTGAATTCATTCATTCATTTTCTGTACCACTTAATCCTAATTAGGGTTCCGAGAGGCTTGTGCCCATCTCAGTTGACGCAGGGTGATAACACAGTTAGCTGCACTCAGGGGACAGCACTGACAACAGTTCACAGTGGTGCTTGAACACCCAACCTTAGGATTGGTAATCCAGCACCTTACCACCGGGCCACCACTGACCCCTTCATTCTGAATTGATGGTGGGAAAATCAAACCATCCATGAAGTCTTTTCCAACATATCCTAAAGAAATTGAATAGGCTTAAGATTCGGACTCTGGGGGGGCAATATATATGAGAAAATGATTCCTCCCGCTCTCTGAACCGCTCTTTCATAAGTCCAAATTTTATATCCGTGCAATCAGGGAAGAAAAAGTGCATTGATGTGATAACCTGCGCATTCAGTACATTCAGATTAGAAACTGCTTCATTTTATTAAAACTGTACTGTAATGTTGCTGAGCCTCGACTAGAATAACTGGAGCAACAATGTCATAAAACTTATATGCTATAATCAAGGCTAAAGGTCGTTCAACAGAATATTGAGATGCATAATTTTTTGGCCGAGCAGTGTGCCATTTTCCCAGGATTTTACCAAAATCTTGGTTTCTCACCAGAACTTTTTTGAAAACCTAAATGTGGCACATTTTTTAAAATTAGTGAAATGTGAGGGGGCAGTGGTGGTCCAGTGCTAGGGTGCTGGATTATTGATAGTTGTGGCTCCACTATCACCAAGTTGTCACTGCTGTCCCCCCAATATTGCTAACTGGGTTATGAAAGGCCAGCCATGTCTCGCACTGTATGTAGTTAGAGGTTTGCATTAAAGAACCATTGCTGACTTTCATCAAGAAGAGCTGCATAGCCATCAGCGTGTTTCTGACCTGCAATGGCCTGGTGAGCTGTCCAGGGTGTACTCCTCCCTCGCCCAGTGTCGGCTGAAATGGACGCCAGCCTCCCAATTACCCTAATTAGCATGATGCGATTCAGAAAATGACTGAATAGAGAAATGAGGTGACTGTCAAACCCCCAAAAATTGAAAGCCAAATCTAGGTAAAGTGACTGGAATAGTACAATACACCCCAGGTGACAATTTAACATGTACAAAACTCTGAATAACTGTCTATCAATCAGCATCCCTGTAGATTTAAAGATCTTAATACATTTTTACATTGTGTTATTCAGTTGGAGGTGTTTTCTGAGGTTTTGAGTGTGTTTTCAAACAAACAAACAAACAAACAAATAAACAAAACAAAAAATGAGAGGCTGCACCAATTTATGTTTGCAGGTGCTAATAAAAAAAGGATAAAAAAAATAGCTGTACTCAAACAACATGCTGCTGATTTTATTAGATAAAGAGTGGGGAGATTTACTTACTAGATTTTTAAAGGTTTTACATTCAGCTGTCAATGAGCTACATTATGTACATCTCAGCTCAAGCAGTAAGCTGGTGTACAGGGTAACCATTCTGAAGAAAAACTGTTGTACAGGGAGTCTCATATCTGATAGCATGTTTTTGTTTTTATATTATGCATTAGAGGTTGCATATCTGTCCCTATACATGCATCATATGTACACAATTAACGTGATGATGGCGTATGTTTTCTTTAGAATTGAGAAAGCTGGAAGTATTCAATATCGATTCTGATAATACTTATTAAAAATGCATTCAGAAAGTGCAGACCTCCAGGATCTCAGTCCAGGATTTACTGGAAGATGATGTAGAATTACAGTTCCTCGTTGTGGCCTGCTCCAAAATTACTTTTGAACTCTGTAATATTTGATCAAGGCACATTGTGGTTGATTTCTGCCCCAATACCCTATTGTGCAATGTTAAAAGATCTTTCGAAACCATTCTGGTTCTCACTCAAAATTTAATCAGTTTGTTGGCTGAAGACTATATATATATATATATATATATATCTGTCTTCCTTTCAGCTTTTTCCCTTTTTTTACTCGGGATATATAGATAGATATATAATGTCTGTCTTCCTTTCGGCTTTTTCCCTTTTACTCGGGAGTCGCCACAGCGAATCCTTTGATTCGCATGTTTGATTTGGCAGAGGTTTTTATGTCGGATGCCCTTCCTGTCACAACCCTTTTAGCAAGGGACAGAAACACGCTGACGACTTTGCAGCCTACTCTTTACGAAAGTCAGCAATGGTTCTTTTACATGCCTCACACCACAGACAGTGAGAAACATGGCCTGCCTTTGATAACCCAGTTAACTGCACTGGGGGGGGACAGTGACAATCTTGTGGAGAGTGGGACTTGAACCCCCAACCTTTGGCTCAGCGATCCAGCGCCCTATACCACTAGACCACCACTGCCCCAGATAGATATATAATTTAAATCTCTCTATTCATTTCGGAGTTATGATCTCACACACACACACACACACACACACACACACACACACACACACACACACACACACTGACTAATTTCAGAACCTCCCTCTTTTCTGGAGGTAATAATGTTTTGTAGTAAGTCTCTATCTAGTGATGAACCAGAATAGCTGCGTTCAAGGTTTACAGTTGCAATTGCTTTAAAAACTTTATTGATAAATGATACAGAAAAATTCAAAATAAATAAGTGCTGGGATGTTTGCTTCTTTTTCCTGCTCAAACAGATCCACGAAAACTAGATCAGCACCGCAACTTGCCTATTGTTTGACAACACTTGCAAGGGGGTCCTGAAATGCACTCAGCCTGAGCTATAAGATTACAGACCATGCTTGTCTTCCTCAGACTGAAATTCCAGGGGGAGTCCAAACAACTCCTGAGATTCACCATGTACTACTCCCTCCCCCACCAGCGACCAATGCTGATCTGCGCTGGCATTATGCAAGCTAATTTAGCCAATTATGCACAGGTGTGATGCTAATTCTCCTCTCACACACTGAGCTGCTGGCAGTAAAAATAGTATAATTACACAGCTGTCCCCCTGTTTGTATCCACTGCCACTGCGACAGCTCTTGTCTCACAAAAACACCTCTTTGAAAAAGGCTGCCTGGAAGAATTTGCCACAACTTTCCCAACTTCTGCTTGCTTTGTTGCACCTGTCAAAGGGTGAAGAGGTCTTGCATGGGAAAATCTTGACATTTATAACACATTATAGTGGCATGTATTCATTCTTAGTGTTTTAGCTTTGGCAAGGACACATTGAACACAGAAGCACCTGAGCATATAATAAGGAAAAGTCATGAAGGTGCAAGAGGCAAGCATCTCAAAAATATCACTACTGTACTTTACTTGCGTAGTGGTTTATTAATGATAATTATTGGCCAGATTATTAGAGATAATTATTACACAGAAGAAAAACATCACGGATTAGATTAAGCTCCGGGGGCAGTTTCTTATTCTATGCATTTTATAGACACACTGGATTGACTCTTTCTCCACTACTCATAATTTAAAACCTTCCCAGTTGACCATCCAAATTATATCTATCAGCTCAAAGTTATTTTAACGGAGGATTAAGCATTCACCAAATAGCTGTGAAATATAATCTGCCAACCCTGCATGAAATTCTGTATAGAGTAGTTTCCAAGAGTCATACAGCACATTTCCTACCTATCCTTTCAACTCTTTATAATCCAGCCCTGATGGCATTTTCTTCAGAGAAAAAATAAACTTTCCAGATTTTGTTTGGAGCATGAACAAAAGCATGCACAAGGGACACCAAGCTCATCATTAAATTCTGCCACATTTGATAGGCTAAGTGAAGGTGGTGACCCCAATGCACAGCTCTGTCCGCAGAAGCGAATGTGGGGGGCGAGGGGGCCCTGGCATGATTATTGAACTGTGTCAGAGCTGTGAACTAATCCTGGAAATTGACAGCGTGTTCTCGCAGAAAGAGTGAAATGAAATGCTCCAGTCCAACCCCCTTGTAACTTCCAATACTCAAATTTCTGTAGGGAATACAGGATGGACTCCAACCCCAGGCGGACGGCTTCCCTGGTGCACATGTGCAACAGCTTGCGATGGCTTGTCTCGTGTGGCTCAGGGAAATTGCTGTCTACACAAGCCAAATAATTCTGCCTCTTTGACCCTGGTGGCTCGGTAGAGTCTAATTATCAGCTTCGGCAGCAGGCCCGCCGGGGTCCTCGATGTCAACTATCCCATATCCCTCCCCCTCGGAATGAAAATTGAGTTGTCTGTGGAGTGATAGAATGTAGTTGCTAATCAGAAAAAAAATGTTAAAAGACAAAGGGCAAGAGTGCAAATTAGAGCCTGTGGAGAAAAGACAGTTGCTGTGCCATTCTAACTAAAATCCCAAGAAAAGTAACTAAAGTTTGGTCAGTCTATACAGTATGTGTGTATGTATATGCATGAATATATACTCTCTCTCTCTCTCTCTCTCTCTCTCTCTCTCTCTCTCTCTCTCTCTCTCGCTCTCTCTCTGTTATGTGTCTCCACCACATGTCATAAAGGTAATTCCTTTCATTTCTTTTTTTAACTCCACAGCTCCATCACCAACTTGAGACCTCTCTGCTATAGAAAGTTTTATTGACTTTATGTATTATTGTATTCTACTGCGTCTACTTTATTAATTCAGATTGTGAATATCCAGCAGTGATTAGAATATATTATTGACTGAAAATTGTATATGTCAGTTTCATACTGAATTAATGTCTATTATGAAAAACCTGAAAAGCCAAATCTGAAAATGCATCCTGTCTAAGAACATCTGAATTCAACCTTTGATCCTATCATGAATGCTGATGTTTGCTTCCTCACTCCTCTTAGACTAATTAACACAACTCCGGATTGACTTTTTTTCTCCTGCTCATGTTTAAAAGAGAGGGAATAAGCAAAAAAGGGAATAACTTATGAGATTTTCGCCCTCACTGAACACTTCTCATTGCACTGCTTTGCTGAAATCTAATTTGAGAGAAAAATGGCAAACCAGCTGTTCTTTTGACAGCAAATCACCAAAACATGGGCTCTTTCAGCTCAACACCCCATCCAGCAGTCCACCCTCATCTGCACATCAATGGAGCCCTTCTCTTGTCTTGAAGGCTGTAATTAAAGTAGTGCACGGCACTCGGGGTAATTTACCGTCCCTTTCCTGGCTCTCTCTCTTACAGAAATCAGGTAGCAGCAAATGATTGCGGTGGATAGGGCGTTCCTCCTGAAACAATGCAGCCCAGCTTTGTGTTTCTCTGCAGTGCAGTGTGAGCCGGCATGTTGGACATGCTCCCATTAAATATCCAAATTTATTATGCAAACAAAGAGGGTTAATTGTCCATATATTTGCATGTTGAGGGTAAATGAATTATCCTGGGAGAGTTAAAAAAAAACCCCAACAATGTTTCACAGCAACCGCACGAAGAATGCAGTTCTGGGAATGGTGTTGGTGATGAGAGGTTGTGACATTTCAATTTGATCATGAAGGTAGACCTGAGAAAGGTAGGGAGGTGGAAAGATTGAGAGACTGATACTGATTTATTCCTTGTGTAGTATTTTGGATGTCACCATTCACAATGCACAAATTACATTCCCTATATTTACTATATTTACCCATTTACAAAATGTAATCATTGCATGGAAACTAATAAACTATCACGACACAGAGGTTGCAAGGTACAGTAATTTGTATTTTTAGGTCATAATATGTTATAACAATGTCTACCTTACTGTTGGCTGTATAATAGTGATCTATAATAAATGGTGAACGAGGTGGCTATGGGTGTGTGTGTGCGTTTATGTGTGTGTGTGTGTGTGTGTATGTGTGTGTGAGTGTATGTGAGAGAGAGAGAGAGAGAGAGAGAGAGCATTGATTTATGCAAAACTGCAATACCATATTTTTCTAGTTAATTTTATATGGATTGTACTCTGAACAGTGAAGTTTGTCACAAACCAGCTTCATAGAATATATCAATTCTTTACAAGAAACTTTCACCCATTCTTTTTCTAGGCCCCTTAATCCTAATTAGGGTGCAGAGAGGCTGGTGCACATCTCAGCCAATTCTGAGTCAAGGCGGGGTATACCCTGGACAGCTTGCTAGGCCATCACAGTTCCAACACTCACTTTAACAACTATGGGTGATTTGAAACAGCCAATCAGCCTACTGTGCATGTTTTTGGACTGTAGGAGAAAACCGGAGTACCTGGAGGAAACCTAGGCAAGCTCAAGAAGAATGTAGCTGACGTGCTAAGCATTACACCACCGTGCCTCCCCATATATAAAGCATTAGAATATTAAACATGTTAAGTTATATATTTCATATGCATATGCAGTCCGTATGAGAACAGCACCAATAAAATACTACCTGAGAAAACCTTGAAAGGAACTAGACTCAAAAAGGAAACTCATCCTGATTATGTGAAAAATGGATAGAGTGACGATCGACAGCTGGCTTGTATAACTGTGTGTTGTGAGACTGCGCACTCACTTATTACGATGTCACATCTTACGATGGTCATGGGGAGCCACAGTTCACACCTTAAACGTCTTATCAGAACACACAGGAGCATTCACAGTCAGATTCAAATCTAGGGGCAATTTGGAACAGCCAATTAACTCAATTTGCATGTTATGTGGAAGGAAACCGCTGTGCGTCCCTATAGTGACAACAAAAGCACTCCCCACTCCCCATCCCCATATTGATGCACGTTAAATCTTTTTGTTTAAACACTTAAAAATTGTTAATAAAGTTCTTCTTTGTTGAAAGTTGATCTATATTTCTTCCTTTTTTATGCAAAGGATTACTTATAACAATTTTTAGACAAATAGTACTATTTATATTGGGAGGGATGTTTTCCTCTTCCTGGGGGATAATGAGCTAGAAGCTAATACACTGAGCTAGTGCTAATACGCTTCCTTCCCTGAAAGGAACACGCTCAATTTCGTTTGGGTTGGATGTATTTAGCTTTGATTACATTTACATTTGCCATAGCATTGCTTAATAAATGTATACAATGTCACAGAGGCAGCATAGTAGTGTAACGTGGTTAGCACATTCGTCTCACAGCAAGAAGGTCCTGGGTTTGAGTCACAAAAGTGCTCAAGAAAATTTCTTATATTAAAAAACTTCAACGAGATTTTGCAAATGTTTGTTGTGATTGTTCTTTCTTTCATTCAAAAATTTTCACCCCACGATATCCCTTCCTGGACCCCACAGATAACATTTTTTATGAAACCCAGGACCTTCTTGTTGTGAGACGGAAGTTCAAACTAAAAAAATCGCTGTGCTTCCTGCCTTAAAGGCAAATTGTACCCAAAGGTAATAAAAGCTTTTACATCGTTTATGTATCTGCCCTACTGTTATTACAGAGCTTCTTCATGAAGAAAAAAGAAAGCAAATAATAAATCCGCACATGGAGGGGGGAGTTTACAACATTATACTGTGAAACGTCACCCACTACTTACACGTATCCTGTGGTAGGTTTGCATAAAACTAATGCCAAGTTATATCCTTTGTTCATATAAATGAAACGTTCATCTGATGTCTGTAAATGGAATCTCATATTGGATGCATAGATGTGCCAATTTTATTTTGTTCAGAAGTTCACTATTGGACTGTTAGTTTAATAGCTGTATAGCATTATTTTGACCATTAACTTTCTTATACGAACCTTATGATTTATCTTCTATTTTTACTATTTGGTGTACTTGCGAGAGTGAAACAGTACTTTTCTCAAACTGGCTACTGCAAACTATTAAACAGATTTTAGCAGGTCGCATCTTCAAAAATGTAAATACAGTAGGCACTTGACCATTTGCGGTTCAGCGCATGTGCCCTGCATACTCGCAGATTGGCAACAAACTTGGAAGGAACTGGCACGTGATTCAAATTTAGCCAATGGCTGAGAGCTTTTGTTTCTCTCTCTCCTGCTGATTGATTGTTGATGATGTGTACACTTCTTTTTTCTCCTTCGCACCCAAGTTATCAACATGATTGCTTGAATTGCGAAGTAAATTTTCTAGTGTGTTTTTAATGATTATTTAAGCCATATGATGCCACTAAAATGCCCTGCATCTTCTCTAGCTTCTGGTAAGGAGCCTAAGCACTTTATTTATTCATAAATACAGTACAAAATTAAAAAGTTTTTAATTAATCATTACTACATTTTACTGCATTATTAATGTATTAATGAGTAAGACTGTCTATAGAATGTGTTTAACAAGCATATTTTAGTGTATGTAATATCATACATTGGGTTTTGAAACTGCATCAATAACTCGCAGATTTTCTTGATCCGTGGGAAGGGCCTGAACCGAACCATCGCGAAAAACGGGGGCCTAGTGTACCACCAGAAAAAACACCTAATAATTGATCCATACATATTTTAATCTATAACAGGAGAGTTGGTAAGTCTTGACATTTATTTCACCTTAAATATTGAACCAAATAATTCATATATATGAATCCTGAATGTGAGACAATTTGCATACAGTTTAATCAATAAATGTCTCCTTGAATATCAGCTATAGTCAGTGTTCACAGTTACATTTTCAGTAGTGTGTGTAACCACCAGTCTGTAGTGCAGCGCATCTCCTTGGATAGAGTAATGAGATTGTTGATTGAGGCTTTTAGAATCTTGGCTATTTCTCCTCAAGAACTGTAAATAATTATTTTATATCTGTAAGGACTTGCAGGAACACGGTGACATTCCTGATGATCCAGAATGTCCCACAGATGCTCATTAAGGGACTTACTATCGTGGTATATTGTTGAAAAAGGAACATTTACAGCTGCAGCAATTTGGCCAATTGACATGCCAGCTTGCATCATACCAATTACACGCTCTCTATTGAATTGTGACATCTGTGATATTGTGATGTGTGACAAATCTGCAGAATTTGGGGTGGCCTTTTATTGTCCCCTACCTAAGGTGTACAGAATTTGTGTCGTGACAATACTTGTATTGTCTCAGCTGGCCATACCTGATTTTTGGATGCATTCTCTCATACATGACAAAATAGATGCAAATGAATTCTTTAATTCATTTCAAATGCATAAAATAAAAATAGAGTTCAACTGTCCAAACACAACAATTTCCCCCTTTTAAAAGTATTTCTTTTGTAAGTTTTAAACATTTTCTATTAATTTTTTTCATTAATTCGTGTAGGTGTATTGATGATTTTCTCCTTGTATATTTGCTATATCTGTGTTTCTATGAGAAACATACATGTCAACAGAGGCAAACAAAAACCTCTTGCAAGCTCAGAAAACCATCATATAAAGGAAAATGGTAAAAACCCTTAAAGATTTACTGGGTACAAATTTAATACAGATCATCTCCAAAATCCAATGGAGGCTTCATTGTCCAAAGTTTTTGATAGAAATTTCATGAAAATCCAGATATAATTTGTTGCATAATAATGTTAACAAACAAATAAACTTTCAACTCAAGCATAAAGCATAATCTTCCTGGCAGAGAAAAAAATACCAAGGGAAGCACCAAGTAACACGAGAAAGGACAGTTCTTTCATGGCGTTCATCAAGTACAGTATTATATTACATTGTGCAAAACTCAACCAGTGAGTACTATCCTCCTGACCTCATGATTCACAAAACTTCTGTGACCTCCATCATGTACCTTATGTAAATCCACTCCTGATTGTTTTACTGTCCTTGAATCTGAATGAAAAGACATTATAATGAAACTCTAACATCCTCATTAATTTGCTTTAAATGTATAAGGCCACAAATCTAAGTACATAACATTTTAGTAAATTAAGACTCAAACAGCCCTAAGGCATATACAGTGCTGAATGACTTGCTGAGAAGCAGGAATGAATATTTGTTTGTTGTCTTTTGGGAATATCAGTGTGACAGGTTACAGTACAAGGTCCAGAAACATGTTGCCTAGAAACTAATGGAGAAAATAACCCAACACGCATGTGTTTATCCTGGTGGTGGTAACCATTGGCAACAGCAAAAGATCTTCTCTCATTTGAAGTAATTTACTCAGAGGGCACCCCCCCCTTCCTTTTATGAGAAGATTTCCTGATCAGAACTCATCTGGGCATTTAATGCATTCAGGCAAGAATATTTTGTAAGTTCAGGTCAAATGATTCAGAGCTCAAGTTTTTTTGTAAAATGTTTTTTTTTATATGTGAATGGCTGGTCCCAGAAAAACAAGTGATCTCTAAAATGGTAGCTTAAGACCGCCGTAATTTCATGTAAACTAAAATAAAGTACACAATTTTTTATTTGCTATAAAAACTAATGATTGTCTCTTTTAAATTCTTACATATTTTGTATATTAAGCTGATTAAATTTCCTTCTTTCTTTTTGGCTTTTTCCCATTCTCGAGAGTCGCCTCAGCGAATCATCTGATTCGCATATTTGATTTGGCAGAGGTTTTTACGTCAGATGCCCTTCCTGTCACAACCCTTTAGCAAGGGACAGAAACATACTGACGGCTTTGCAGATACTCTTTATGAAAGTCAGCAATGGTTCTTTTACATGCCTTTCACCATAGACAGTGAGAGCCATGGCCCTCCTTTGATAACCCAGTTAGCTGCACTGGGGGGTTGGGGGGGGGGGGGGGGGGGGCAGTGGTAACCTTGTGGAAACTTGAATCCCCAACCTTAGGGTCAGCGGTCCTGCGCCCTATCCACTAGACCACCACTGCCCTTTGACACAACCCTTTTAGCAAGGGACAGAAACACGCTGACGGTGATGCAGCCTACTCTTTACCAAAGTCAGCAATGGTTCTTTTACATGCCTCTCACCATAGACAGTGAGAGACATGGCCCACCTTTGCCAGTTAGCTCAAATGGGGGTGGGACAGTGACAACCCTGTGGGGACTTGAACCCCCATCTTTAGGATCAGCAATCCAGGACCATATACCACTAGACCACCACTGCCCCATAATAATAATAATAATAATAATAATAATAATAATAATAATAATAATAATAATATTTTATATAAATGTTATATTTACAATACAAACAATCTATGACCCCTCCCCATCCTGGTCCGCAGTGAATTTGCCATGTGTTGATCAGCCCGTGGTGTTAAAAAGGTTGGGGACCACTGCTACAGATGACAGGTGACAGGGTCACCCAAGGTGCAGACTATCTGGTTAAAGGGCTGACAATGGCATGATATAGGGCATGTTTTCATTCTTGTTGGTAAGATAACATTATCCTCACTTGAGTCTCACAATGTTCTCATACAATATTGCTACCTCCAACCTCCATTTTTCTCCACTTCAGATTTTTAAAAGGGCTGTCCTTCCAATCCAATATTAGTACAGTACTGCTGAAATGACTACACATGTATCAACTTTAGACTAAGTTCACAACATGGTTTGTCCCAATTGCATGAATCTTTTCTCTTTCTCTTGCTGGATGCTCCAGGCACTGACTGATAATATGTTTGTGCTCCTCCATTCTCCATGTCTGGACCAATTATTCATCAGTAAACTTGTGATATGAAGTGAACACCAAGGATAATAAAAGAGAAACCATTGGCATGTGGTGGGATCTGAGTTGTATACTGGTTAGAACAAGGATGAAGTATATCATCAGTGAGTCAAACTCAGTCAGTAGGTGTTGTCTGTGTTTTAATTTGTGTGTGTGTGTGTGTGTGTGTGTGTGTGTGTGTGTGTGTGTGTGTGTGTGTGTGTGTGTGTGTGTGGGTGTGTATACAGCATATTGCTAATCTAAGTACTGCTGAAAAAGGTACGTTTTCTGCAGTCATTTGAAGATACTCAGTGACTCAGCTGTTCAGACATCCAGAGGAAGTTCATTCCACCACCTTTGAGCCAGAACAGAAAAGAGTTTAGATGCATTTTGCCCTTGTACCTTGAAAAAGAGGGACCAGTCTAGCAGTGATCGAGGATCTGAGAGAATGCAGTGCAATGTGAATTCTGATCACTGCTTTGAGGTAGGAGGGTGCAAGTCAATATTTGACTTTATAAGCAAGCATTAGTGTTTTAAATCTTATGCGAGCAGCTAAAGGAAGCCAGTGCAGAGATTGTAGCAGTGGTGTGGTGTGGAAAAAATTGAGAGCTAATAAACAAGCTATGCAGCTGCCTTCTGGATCAGTTCCAGAGCACTCAAAAGTAGACCTACCAGGAGTGAGTGGTAGTTCTCTAGTCTTGAGATGACAAGGGATTGAATAAGTATTTAATGGTCTTAGTGGAAAGAAATGGATGACTTCTTTGGATGTTTAAGAGAAGAAAGAGACATGATTGAGAAAGATTAGTGATATGAGAAGAGAAGGACCGGAAATTGTCCATTGTTACAACAAGGCTTTGTGCAGTGCCTGTTGGAGAGATCACAGCGTTGTCCAAAGAAACTGCAACATCTTGATGTGGAAAATGAATCAGCTGGGATGAACATCAATTCAGTCTTGTTATGATTAAACTTCAGTTGGTGAGCAACCATCCATGAGGAGATACTTGCCAGACATGCAGGGATCCAGGCAGAAACATCGGTACCTGAGGGAGGAAAAGAGAGAACAAGTTGTCATCTGCATAGCAGTGCTATGAGAACCCACGTGAGGATATGACATCACCAAGGGACCAAGTATAAACAGAAAAACAGAAGTGGACAAAGAATTGAGCCCTGGGGAACACCAGTGGAAAGTTGGCATGGAGAAGACATGGATGTGTTCCATGTAACCTCATATGAGTGACCTTCTAGGTAGGAAACAAATGACTGCTATGATTCACCACATATTCCTATACTCCTGAGAATGGACAAGAGAGTATTGTATTTGACCATGTCAAATGCTGCTGAGAAGGATGAGAACTGATGACATCTTGGTTGATCTTTTCTGTGACAGTCAAGAGTGCAGTCTCTGTGGAATGTATTGTTTTGAAGTCAGATTGATTAGGGTCAAGGAGAATATTTTGCAAAAGATTGAAAGACATTTGTTTACCCCTCTCTGAATTGCCACCTTATTGTGGTGGAGGGATTTGCATGACCTAATGATCCCAGGAGCTATGTTGTTGGGGGCATAATGCCTCTGGTAGGGTCACCCAAGGCAAACAGGTTCTGGGTGAGGGTCCAGATGAACTGTGGTTCAGAAGACCTTGATGATGGCAAAAGCAAGGATGCAGTTTCCTTTGCCTGGACATAGATTATTGGGGCCCCCCCTGGAACCAGGCCTGGGGGAGGGGCTCAAAGGCGAGCACCTGGTGGTCGGGCTTCTGCCCTTGGAGCCACCACCCTTGTGGTGAAGAAGGAGCTGAGCCACAAGTCAAAGCTCTCAATTTACCAGTCGATCTATGTTCCAACCCTCACCTATGGTCACAAGCTTTGGGTAGTGACTGAAAGAACAAGATCACGGATACAAGCGGCTGAAATGAGCTTCCTTCGTCGGGTGGCGAGGCTCTCCCTTAGAGATAAGGTGAGAAACTCTACCATCTGGGGAGAGCTCAGAGTAGATGCGCTGCTCCTCCGCATTGAGAGGGACCAGTTGAGGTGGCTCTGGCATCTAGTCAGAATGCCTCCCGAACGCCTCCCTGGTGTGGTGTTTCGGACATGTCCAACCGGGAAGAGACCCCGGGGTCGACCTTGAACACACTGGAGGGACTATGTCTTTTGGCTTGTCTGGGAATGCCTTGGTATCCCCCCGAAAGAGTTGGAGGAAGTGGCGGGGGAGAGGGACGTCTGTACCTCTTTGCTTAGGTTGCTGCCCCGTGACCCTATTCTGGATCAAGCGGAAGATGATGATGATGACATTTGTTTATGAACAGTGCATTCACGAATTTTTGAAAGGGGTTCTTAAAGATGAGATCCAGTGAGTAGATGGTAAGATTGCATGATGATATGACTTGCTGAATGTTTCCATTTGTGAAATTTTAATGGAAGGGAAAAACTTCAACCCACAGACCAGCTGACTGCCAAAACTTCGGACGCACTTCCTGTCACATACCAAACACTGCAGCATATTGACCATGTTTGTCTCCACATGCGCACGTGAGCAGTTCTTCTAACCTGATAAACATCAAGACCAACCTGCGATCATGTTTAACAGATGGAAGCCTAAACACTTGCATGAAGCTGAACCTCAGCACGTATCAACTTGAATATAAAGCTATCAGCAATACCATGCAGCACGAGAAGTCGCATTAATAGTAAGAAGTACTTTTCTTATTAATAAATAACTTAATATAGATTATTATTAATAAGATAACTTAAAATAAATTCAGAGTCTTATTATACTCTCAAATTGTTGGTCTTCTTTTTCAATTTAGTTGTATTCAGTGGCTCTCAGATTATTAGATTTTAAAATATGTCTTTTTTTGGCTCTCTTAGTCAAAAGGTTCCCGACCCCTGGTTTGACAGATTTGTTAAATCTTCCATCAAGAAAGTCGGCAAAGTCTTCAGTGGTCATGGAAGATGGGGCAGGTGGAGCAGATGGATTAAGTACAAAAAGATGTTGTGGAGTTTGCGTGGGTCTTGTGCAGCAGTGTCCAACTTTTCCTTGTAGAAGTCACATCGCATGAAAATGTGAATAGGGGAGCATGGTAGGAAGCCAGATCTGATTCAAGTTGAGATTTTTTTCCACTTTCTCTCAGCTGCTCTGAGTTTAGGTCAAAGTCAAGCATTTAAAGCAGGTAAAGGTCACAGCAGAGATCACGCTATGGATGGTAAGATTAAACAACAGATACACAGTAGCAGAATTACACAATCACAATACTTTGTGATGACAAAGAGTCTACATTTACATTGATGCTAATTGTCTGTGAGTGCAGACAGGTGTGCTGAGAGTCATGTGACATGAAATTCAGGAGTTGTGTGATTGAGTACATGCATCACAAAGAAATATTTCATATATATTTTTTCCAAGATAGCGAACCAATCAGCAAACCAAAAGTGGACTCCCGAGGATCTCAGAGGTGTAATTACTTGTTCTGGCTAGTTTGCAGGATGTTACGTTTAGGTTCTGACAAACTGCCCCAGCTTGCTCTTTGTTGATATAGTATGAATCAGGCATGAAGGTTGAGCAAAACATACACATATGCCAGATCATAAATGCTTACCTCTGATGAACAAATATAAAAGGATAGGGAAAAATGAAAACTAAGAAATAATAATTAGGGCTGTGGGGAGGCTGGTGCCCATCTCAGCCGAATCTGGGAAAATGCAGAGTGCACCCTGGACAGCTCACCAGGCAGGGCATGTTGACGGCAATGTAGCCTACTCTTTACTAAAGTTAGTCTAACTGGTATTCTGTTTTCTGTTTATCACAGTAAAATGATATATCCCCAGTGCAGCTAATTGGGTTATCAAAGGCGGGCCATGTCTCTCACTGTCTATGGTGAGAGGCATGTAAAAGAACCATTGCTGACTTTCGGAAAGAGTAGGCTGCAAAGTCGTCAGCGTATTTCTGTCCCTTGCTAAAAAGGGTTGTGACAGGAAGGGCATCCGACGTAAAAATCTCTGCCAAATCAAACGTGCGAATCAGATGATTCGCTGTGGCAACTCCCGAGTAAAAGGGAAAAAGCCGAAAGGAAGACAGGCAGACTGTAAAATGACATCTGACAGGGTGCCAAGAGAGGAACTGTGGTGTTGCATGAGGAAGTCTGGAGTGGCAGAGAAGTATGTTAGAGTGGTGCAGGATATGTATGGGCGATGTAAGACAGTGGCGAGGTGTGCTGTCGGTGTGACAGAAGAGCTCATGGTGGAAGTGGGACTGCATCAAGGGTCAGCTCTGAGCCCCTTCTTGTTTGCTATGGTGATGGACAGGCTGACAGACGAGGTTAGACAAGAATCTCCATAGACTCAGATGTTTGCAGATGACATTGTGATCTGTAGTGAGAGCAGAGAACAAATGCAGGAAAATCTAGAGAGGTGGAGGCATGACCTGGAAAGGAGGGGAATGAAGGTTAGCCTCAGTAAGACAGAATACATGTGTGTGAACGTGAAGGACCCAAGAGGAACGGTGAGGTTAAAGGGAGCAGCGATAAAGAAGGTGGAGGACTTTAAGTATTTAGGCTCAACAATCCAGAGCAATGATGAGTGTGGAAAAGAAGTGAAGAAGCGTGTGCAGGCAAGTTGGAATGGTTGTAATGGAAAAGTGTCCAGTGTGATGTGTGCTAGGAAGGTATCAGCAAGAATGAAAGAAAAAGTGTACAAGATGGTGATGAGGCCAGCGATGTTGTATGGTTTAGAAACAGTGGCACTGGGGAAAAGATAGGAGGCAGAGCTGGAGGTAGCAGAGATGAAAATATTGAGGTTCTCTTTGGGACTAACGAGGATGGATAGGATGAGGAATGAGTACATCAGAGGGACAGCACATGTAAGAGGTTTTGGAGACAAAGTCAAAGAGGCTAGATTGAGATGGTTTGGACATGTACAGAGGAGGGCTAGTGAATATATTGGTAGTAGGAAGCTGAGGTTGGAACTACAAGGCAGAAACGTGTAGAGGAAGACCAAAGAGAATATTAATGGATGTGGCAAAGGAAGACATGAAGATAGTTGGTGTAAGAGAAGAAGATGCAGAGGATGGGGTGAAATGGAGACAGATGATTCGCTGTGGCAACCCCTGAAGGGAACAGCTGAAAGGAAAAAAGAAGAAAAAGAAGACATTAAAATAACATAGAATGCAATTTACAATCATATATACTACAGTGGTACCTCACCTTACACAAGACCCAAGAAACGAAAAATTCAAGTTATGAAAAGCATTTACCTAAAATTTCCGTCTCTGAATATGAAAAAATTCACGTTACAAAAGACGCCATCTCAAAAATTCAAACAATGTGCGAGGTGCTCTCCCATTGGCTATCTCCCAACACCCCGCGCTGCTGGCCTCCCATTGGCTATTATGGTGCTGCATCTCCATAATATGCATGATGCTTTTCATGTGCCTTCAACGCATTGCTTGTCACGAAGATGCAACTCCCTCCCATTGGCTATTATGGAGCTGCATCTCCATAATACCCATGATGCTTTTCGTGTGCCTTCAACCCATTGTTCGTCATGGAGTTCTAACACACGTAAAGGACAGAGTTACTGTTGTTTCGTGAGTTTTTTGAGTGTGCTCATTGCAACTTTATTTTTCGTCATTTATCATGGGCCCCAAGAAAGTGATTCCTGGTGGAAGTGAAAAGAAGAAGTGGGCTCATGGCATGCAGTTGAGTCATATCGCAAAGGAATATGGCCGAAACCAGTCTACCATCGGTACAATATTGAAGCAGAAGGAGGCCTTAAAATGTACAGTTTTATCATTTTGAAAAGGTTTAGGGGTAGTATTGGGGGCCTTTGAACAAATCAGGCCTTTTACATGTAAAATGCTACTCAACTTATGAAAAAATTAGGTTAAGAAACCACTTCTGGAACGGATTATTTCGTAAGGTGAAGTATGAATGTATTCACCCATTCATTTTCTGAACCACTTGATTCTAATTAGGATCGCGGAGAGGCTGGTGCCCATCTCACCTGTCTCAGGATGAGGACAGAGCACACCCTGGACAGCTCACCAGGCCATAGCTGGGCAGAAACAAGCAAAATTATATATACATATACATATATTCATTCATTCATTTTCTGAACCGCTTAATCCTAATTAGGGTTACAAAGAGGCTTGCGCCCATCTCAGCTGACTTTGGTCGAGAACAGAGCACACCTTGGACAGCTGGCCAGGACAGCGCAGGGCAGCAGCGTGCTGACGGCTATGCAGCCTACACTTGAAAACGACAGCAATGGTTCCTTTACATAAACCTCTCACCCCAGACAGTGAACTGCTATCTTCAAATCATTCTTTAGATTTTCAATAGGGTATTCTGAGCTCTTACTAGATTATACAAGGAACTAGATTTTTTACTTCTTCAACTACTGAGTGGACAACTTTGCAGTGTGCTTTGGGTTGAAATAGCGTGCTACCGCCTCTGTATTTACAGTATTTGCTGGATGGTTCGCTGAATTGGCCTTCTAGTAGCTATAATGTTTGGCTTTGAGGTAAAATAGTTGGACCTTGGACCTTGGTCGTATCTGAACATAATACCTATTTCCATTTGGCCTCAGAATCTGAAAAGTACTGTTTAACTTGCATGCTCTTTCTTGAAAACATCCCATATAAGCCAAATTTCTGGATAATTTGTGAGACTGGTATTACATGTACTGTCAGGTTTGACATAATTGCACTGAAATTCAGGCCAAGAAAAAAAATGTTTGTTTTTAGATACCCACAATTATCTGACCTTTCCAGGATCCTGGGGAGAAAAGTAAACTCTGTAGACATTTAAATTTTTTTTATTTTTTCTATACTGTGTTAATACTGTCATGGAAATTATTCTCTCTGCATTTAACCCATCCTAAGTGAGCACACATAAATATTGAGCACACACTTGGAGCAGTGGGCTGCTACACACATTGGTGACACCCGCAGAGCAGATGGGGGTTAGGTGCCTTGCTCAAGGGCACTTCATCCATAAAGGTGGAGGAAGGGAAGATGCTGCCCCCCATCATCAGACATCTTTCCTGCTGGCTTGGGAATTGAACCAGTGACCTTTTATTCCTCCAGTAACATGGGGGCATGGTCAACAATTTACTCACTTTATTTGTATGAAGTTAAGCAGCATTACGTAGTCAGTTTAAACAAGTGCTGCATGGAATTTACACAGGAAAGGCCAGTTAGAGTGTGGTCATGAGTAGAGGTGTGGCTAGATGAAATGTGATTACTTAGACAGGATTAGTACCGATAATGCTGAAGAGGATGAAGAGTGGAAAGGCAGTTGGCCCTGATGACATACCAGTTGAGGTATGGAAGTGTCTAGGGGAGGTAGCAGTAGATTTTCTGACAAGAATATTCAACAAGGTCTTAGAAAGTGAGCAGATGCCAGAGGAATGGAGGAGAAGTGTGCTTGTGCCCATTTTTAAGAACAAGGGCGATGTACAGAGTTGTGGCAACTACAGAGGGATAAAGTTGATGAGCCATACAATGAAGCTATGGGAAAGAATAGTGGAAGCAAGACTAAGGGCAGAGGTCAGCATTTGTGAACAACAGTTTGGTTTCATGCCAAGAAAGAGCACCACAGATGCAGTGTTTGCTTTGAGGATGTTAATAGAGAAGTACAGAGAAGGTCAGAAGGAGCTGCATTGTGCCTTTGTGGATCTGGAGAAAGCATATGACAGGGTGCCGAGAGAAGAACTGTGGTATTGTATGAGGAAGTCTGGAGTGACAGAGAAGTATGTTAGAGTGGTGCAGGACATGTATGATAGATGTAAGACAGTGGTGAGGTGTGCTGTCGGTGTGACAGAAGAGTTCAAGGTGGAGGTGGGACTACATCAAGGGTCAGCTCTCAGCCCCTTCTTGTTTGCTATGGTGATGGACAGGCTAACAGATGAGGTTAGACAAGAATCTCCATGGACTATGATGTTTGCAGATGACATTGTGATCTGTAGTGAGAGCAGAGACCAAGTGGAGGAAAATCTAGAGAGGTGGAGGTATGCCCTGGAAAGGAGGGGATTGAAGGTTAGTCTTAGTAAGACAGAATACATGTGTGTGAACGACAAGGACCCAAGAGGAACTTTGAGGTTACAGGGGGCAGAGATAAAGAAGGTGGAGGATTTTAAGTACTTAGGCTCAACAATCCAGAGCAATGGAGAGTGTGGAAAAGAGGTGAAGAAGCGCGTGCAGGCAGGTTGGAATGGATGGAGAAAAGTGTCCGGTGTGATGTGTGATAGGAGAGTATCGGCAAGAATGAAGGAAAAGTGTACAAGACGGTGATGAGGCCAGCAATGTTGTATGGTTTAGAGACAGTGGCCCTGGGGAAAAGACAGGAGTCAGAGTTGGAGGTAGCAGAGATGAAAATGTTGAGGTTCTCTTTGGGAGTAACGAGGATGGATAGGATCAGAAATGAGTACATCAGAGGGACAGCACATGTTAGATGTTTTGGAGACAAAGTCAGAGAGGCTAGATTGAGATGGTTTGGACATGTACAGAGGAGGGATAGTGAGTATATTGGTCGTAGGATGCTGAGGTTGGAACTACCAGGCAAAAGGCCCAGAGGAAGACCAAAGAGAAGATTTATGGATGCAGTGAAGGCGGACATGAAGGTCGTTGGAGTAAGAGTAGAAGATGCAGAGGATAGGGAGAGATGGAGGCAGATCATTTGCTGTGGCGACCCCTGAAGGGAACAGCCGAAAGGAAAAGAAGAAGAAGAATGCTACATGAGTGTGCTTATCTACAAAAAGCATTAAAGAAAAGAAATAAATGAAGCAAATAGTATGTACCCAATTTTATCTAACTTGCACAATGATCACATTTTGCCAAGCATTTTTGTAACTGCTTCAAGCTCGCCACATGCTTCTTGGTGGCCTATCTGGCCAGGAACTGCCTTGTTCTTCCATCCAGTTTGATGGAGCAGCCTGATCGGGGAGAACTCTTTGCATTAGTTTCTAGTTCTTAATTATAGGCTTTAATATAGTCATAGGGATTGATAAAGCCTTTGAGAATTTCTCCTGACTGGTGCCTGTCCACTACCTTAACAGTACCTTGTCAAGCATAGTTAATTTTCTACTTTTGGTTACATTTTCAAGCACTCCAGTTCTTTACGATAATATCTTTTAATGCTGAACTAATTGGAAATAATACAAGTTATAAGGCGATACTGTATTGAGTTTTTAGTATTTTGTAGTATTTAAGCATTTTTAGAGTACAATGAGCCTTTAATTTAATTTTACATGTAAAACGTGGGATTCGTTCCAAAGCCCCTAATACTACCCCCTGAACCCTTTAAAAATTATAAAATTATACCTTTTAAGGCCTCCTTCTGCTTCAATATCGTACCGATGGTAGACGGACGGGTTTCGGCCATATTCCTTTGTGATATCACTCAACTGCATGCCACGAGCCCGCTTCTTCTTTTCAATCGCACTGGGTATCACACATGCGCACGTGCGTGTGTGTGTGTGTGTGTGTGTGTGTGTGTGTGTGTGTGTGTGTGTGTGTGTGTGCGAGTGCGGGTGTGTGCTCGCGCGTGTGTTGACCCCGTCTTCTTAGCAGAGTTATAATGTTACAAATGTTTATGCATGGTTAAAAGCCTGAGACAAAAGATAAAGTTGCAATGAGCACACTTGAAAAACTCATGAAACAACAGTAACTCTGTCCTTTACATGAAAAGCATTATGGGTGCTCCATAATAACCAATGTGAGGGAGCTGTGTCATCCCTCCTAGCCAAAGGGGGGGCCAGCAGGGCAGGATGTAGGGAAATGTAGTCAATGGGAGAGAAACTCGTGCATTGTTTGAATTTTTGAGATGGTGCTTTCGTAACGTGAATTTGTTTCGTATCCAGAGACAAAAATTTTAGGAAAATGTTTTTCGTA
The DNA here is from genome assembly GCA_024760905.1 of Plotosus lineatus. NCBI lineage: Eukaryota > Metazoa > Chordata > Actinopteri > Siluriformes > Plotosidae > Plotosus > Plotosus lineatus. The sequence continues at coordinate 41,237,753 of CM045732.1, read as the reverse complement.
ACCTGGATTTTTCATCTGTTGGGGCTTTCGTAAGTTGAGGTTCCACTGTATGAGACATTGGTACATTTGGAAAGAGAATTGAATTTGCTTCAGAATGACGTTATATACAATTATTACATAAAAATTTACTGGTTATATCACTTTTGACTAAATTGTAATTACAGTTACATAACCTGTTTGTGAATTTCTTCATTTAAAACCCCGTAGTATGCATAAACTAAACTAATCTGGCTTTGAACCAACCAACGAACCTGATCATACCAGGGCCTTCCTGGAAGCAGTTCTAATAACACTGAGCCATGTCTGTTTTGGTGCTTCTCTCTAACTCTAAATGTAAAAGTCTGAGCATACTGACCTGCATTGGACTCCTGGCTCATGGCTAGTCCTGGGATATGTTCCAAACTCACCCATAACTGGATAAAATTAATGAGCCAAAGATACAGTACTGCCAATCAGGAGTCTCAAACTTGTGGCCCACAGGACGATAATTTGTGGCCTCCACCTTAATATGAAAATTTCATGTTTTGTGGTCCGTGAGTTTGATATGTTTGGCACTTTACAGCGTTGTGTGCAGAGCTGAACGAACCTTCTAGTCACAGTGGAGTATATGGCTCTCGGGGCAGGACATCGGTCGGGCTTGATGCAAGCAGAGAAACATTTTTCAATGAAAGTTACAGCGGCGATGCCGTGGAGTGTTTTCTTCTGTGCCTGGCTTGCTGCCTTGTTTTCATTTGGCACACGCGGACATTCGTTTCAGCGCGCTGCATTCACAACACTTCAAAAAAAAAAGATTTTTTTTAAGTTTTGTCCAGTGAGACATTATACGCATATACATGTATATAAATATTTTCTTTTCTTTTTAGTTTTTCCCGTTCTCAAGAGTCGCCACAGCGAATCATATGATTCACACATTTGATTTGGTATAGGTTTTTACATCGGATGCCCTTCCTGTCACAACCCTTTAGTAAGGGACAGAAACACGCTGACGGCTTTGCAGCCTACTCTTTCCGAAAGTCAGCAATGGTTCTCTTACATGAACCTCTCACCATAGACAGTGAGAGACATGGCCCGCCTTTGACAACCCAGTTAGCTGCACTAGGGGGACAGTGACAACCCTGTGGGGACTCGAACCCCCAACCTTAGGATCAGGGATCCTGCGCCCTATCCACTAGACCACGGGTGGCAAACACGTGGCTCTCAAGCCGCATGCGGCTCTTAATCAATAAGAATGTGGCTCTTTGCCTCTTTTCATGTTTTTTTATTTATTTATTTATTATTTTTTTTAAATCTTAAAACACACTTAAATTCTTCAGCGGTTATTAAAAACAAATAATAAATAATATTTGAAAATAATTTTGACAGGTTGGGTGTTTTTTATGCCGCGCCTGACACATAAGTGACCACCAATCATCTGAGTGGATGACGTCTAATGCTGGGATATTAAGTAAACATTTTCTTTGCATGCAGGCTTACCCTCTTTGTAAAAATGGCAAAATGCAAAGCTAAACGAAAATATGAAGATGAACACAGGACATTTCTGGGAGAATGGGAAGATGCTTACATTTTTATTGAACGGAATGGCAAATCGCTCTGTTTATTATGCAGTTCAAGGATTCAAATCTTCAGCGTCATTTTAGCAACTCCATGCTAATATTGACACGGAATTCCCCAAAGTTAAAAAATACCTGACTCAACATGATTGTGTGTATATTTCAATATTCATCAATTTATATTATACAGGCCATAATCGATGTATCTGAAGTGTGTGCAGTAGTTGTGTGTGTCAGAGCAAGCGAGAAAGAGTGAGAGGTGCCTGTGTGTGTGTGTGTGTGTGTGTGTGTGTGTCTTGGCAGGTCAGCACGTGGTGTGGCTCTTTAACTCTCACAGTTAAAAAGTTTGGCTCTTTGTGTCTAACTTGTTCGCCACCCCTGCACTAGACCATCACTGCCCTATACATGTATATAAATGTATATAAATATATATAAATATATTCATACCCAAATCAATAGCATTTAGAGAGTTAATATGAGGTCACTCTCTCTGAGAAAAAATCAAATTGTTGCGTACGTGGCGGGATAAAAGAAAAATAAAGAGCTCAATGTAACCTGCAGTCATACTGCAGTGACAACCTGTTGAGAGTGGGGCTTGAACCCTCAACCTTAGGAGCAGTGATCCAGCACCTTACCAACAGGCCACCACTGCCCTCCTGTTTGTCATTAGCATATCAATAATAGCTAGTGTCGTATTTATAAATATTTTTTACCTAAAAGGAGAAACCAGGAGAGGGACTTTTTTCTTTAACTCTTTTCTTTTCTTCAACATTTTGTAATCTGTTAACCAGAATAGTATAATCAATGGTCTCAAAAGTTGCAATAAGGTCCATGTCACCTATTAATGATTTGCAGAACTTATCATCATCATCATCATCATCATCGTCATCTTCTTCCGCTTAGTCCAGGGTCGGGTCGCGGGGGCAGCAACCTCAGCAAAGAGGTCCAGACATCCCTCTCCCGAGCCACTTCCTCCAACTCTCCCGGGGGGACACCGAGGCGGTCCCAGAGAAGCCGAGAGACATAGTCCCTCCAGCGTGTTCTAGGTCGACCCCGGGGTCTCTTCCCGGTTGGACATGCCCGAAACACCACACCAGGGAGGCGTCCGGGGGGCATTCTGACCAGATGCCAGAGCCACCTCAACTGGCCCCTCTCAATGCGGAGGAGCAGCGGATCTACTCCGAGCTCTCCCCGGATGGCGGAGCTTCTCACCTTATCTCTAAGAGAGAACCCCGCCACCCGGCGAAGGAAGCTCATTTCAGCCGCTTGTATCCGTGATCTTGTTCTTTCGGTCATTACTCAAAGCTCGTGACCATAGGTGAGGGTTGGAACGTAGATCGACTGGTAAATTGAGAGCTTTGCCTTGCGGCTCAGCTCCTTCTTCACCACGACGGACCGGTACAGGCACCGCTTAACAGCAGAGGCTGCAGCGATCCGTCTGTTGATCTCTCGCTCCATCCTTCCCTCACTCGTAAACAAGACCCCAAGATACTTAAACTCCTCCACTTGGGACAGGACCTCATTCCCGACCCGGAGGGTGCATTCCACCATTGTCCGACTGAGAACCATGGCCTCGGACTTGGAGGTACTGATCTTCATCCCGGCTGCTTTGCACTCAGCTGCGAATCGCTCCAATGAGAGCTGGAGGGTCCGACTTGATGAAGCCAAGAGGACAACATCATCTGCAAAAAGCAGAGATAATATCCGATGGCCACCAAACCAGAACCCCTCATCGCCTCGACTGCGCCTAGAAATTCTGTCCATAAAAATTATGAACAGAATTGGTGACAAAGGACAGCCTTGGCGGATTCCAACTCCCACTGGAAACGAATCCGACCTGCTGTTACCAATACGGACCAAACTCTGGCTCCGGTGATACAGCGACCGAATAGCTCGTAGCGACGGATCCGGAACGCCGTACTCTCGGAGCACACCCCACAAGATAGTTCGAGGGACACGGTCGAAAGCCTTCTCCAAATCCACAAAGCACATGTGGACAGATTGGGCAAACTCCCATGCCCCCTCCAGAATCCTGTGGAGCGTATAGAGTTGGTCAAGAGTGCTGCGGCCATGACGAAAACCACATTGTTCCTCCTGAATCCGAGGTTCGACTATCGGTCGGATCCTCCTCTCTAGTACCCCTGCATAGACTTTCCCAGTTAGGCTGAGGAGTGTAATTCCCCGATAATTGGAACACACCCTCCGGTCCCCCTTCTTAAAAATTGGGACCACCACCCCAGTTTGCCAATCCAGAGGTACAGCCCCTGATGACCACGCGATGTTGCAGAGACGTGTCAACCAAGACAGTCCTACAACATCCAGAGCCCTGAGATATTCCAGGCGGATCTCGTCCAACCCCGGAGCTCGACCACCGAGGAGCTTTTTGACAACCTCAGTGACCTCCACTCCAGTGATGGGCGGACCCTCACCCGAACCCCCAGGGTCTTCCTCTTCCACGGAGGGCGTGTTGGTGGGATTGAGGAGGTCCTCAAAGTATTCCCTCCACCTCTCAACAACATCCCCAGTCAATTTGCAGAACTTATGTTGCCATATAAAAACATCCATAACACGCTTGCAGTAGTGCAGTGGTGGTAAAGGGTGCTGGATCGCTGATCCTAAGGTTGTGGGTTTGAGTCCCACTCTCCACAAGGTTGTCACTGTCCCCCCCAGTACAGCAAGCTGGGTTATCAAAGGCTGGCCATGTCTCTCAATGTCTATGGTGTGAGGTTCATATAAAAGAACCATTGCTGACTTTTGACAAGAGTAGGCTGCAAAGCTGTTAGTGTGTTTCCGCCTGGCGAGCTGTCCAGGGTGTACTCTGCCTATGCCCCTAATTAGGATTAAGTGATTACAGAAAATTAAATGAACATGCTTACATACCATGAACTATTGATTACAATTTTAAACATACACATAACTCAGTGGCGGGCTGTACATTTTGTCATTTAGTGGGAAAGAACAGACTTAATTCACCCCTTAATGCTGTCATATTGCAATTATACAAATCACCAGTAATAAAAAAAAAAACACAATATAATGGATATGTGGCACTGCAGAGAGAGAGAGAGAGAGAGAGAGAGAGAGAGGGAGGGAGGGAGAGAGGGGCATTTTATGCATTTCGGATAGTAACTCTGAGCATTACATAACTTTAACACGTGTTTATAAGTGGATGTAGCCGGTAATTTGGTGCTCAGATAAATGTAAAAAGGGTAAATTTTACCTTCACCGTCTTGACCCAGCCTTATGATGCTTTTCTGGAAACATGCCATTGTGATCGTAAGCATTTCTAACTTAAATGTATAATGGGGTGATATAGTGGCGTAGTGGTTAGTCTGTCCGCCTCAAAGCAAGAAAGTCCTGCGTTCCATTCCCAGCTAGGGCATTTCTGTGTGGAGTTTACATGTTCTCTCTGTGCGTGTGTGGGTTTCCTCCGGGTACTCCAGTTGCCTCCCACAGTCCAAAAACATGCACAGTAGGCTAATTGGCTGTTCCAAAGCAAGTGTGAGTATGAATGGTTGTCCCTACAATGGCCTGGTGAGCTGTCGAGGGTGTACCACACCCTCACCCAGAGTTGGCTGTGACGGACACCAGGCTCCCTGCGACCCTATTAAGGATTAAATGGTTCAAAAAATGAATGAATGGATTGTGTGCAGATCACTATAGACTATTCTGCTAGTTTTGACCCAACCAACCAATCAGAGAACATGTGATGAAGAATGTTGACATTATTGTAAGCCTGCTAGCTAGCCCTGTGAGATAAATCTGAAATCTGATTGGTTAAAGAAACAGCCCCATCACTCAGTGACATCTGCTGATTTTGAAGGCCCTGGGCAAATTAGATTGATATGACAGCACATAGGAGCTGAAATCTGCACACACAAAAAAATCTAACATCCGCATACACACTGAAACAGTACAGCCAAGAGACGCGCTATGAAATGAAGAGAACAGACTGCTGGGAAGAAATTAATACAATTTAATGGATCAAATAGTAGTAAATGTAGCTCAGTTCTTCTGATTGAGTTTAGGTCAACAGAAAAGGCTTTGCTGACCCTGATGGAACACCACAGACATAACTTATTAGTAACCTATCCAGAACCTATCAAAACTTATAGCTATTTATATAGAACTTAGCTTCAAAAAAATGAATATAGATGTATCTGATTTTTCCAGACAGCCACAGAACATTTACTGAATACTTTTGTAACTTTCAGCTGTTGTATTATGGGTGTATTGGCGGTGTTTAGGAAGACAGGTATATAAAATGTGGTTCAAATGAGGAACCAGTCAGTACTCCCCAAGACTTCATTGTGAGCGGATATCCATGTCATCTAAGAGATGGAGGATCTGACAAGGCTGAATTAAGAATACCTACCAGTCCACATTCAACATCAGCATGACCCCATCAATTTCCTCTGCATGGTGGTGATGTTGATATTGCAATGTCTAGTGTGGATCTGATTTGAATCAGCAAGTGGCAGCCTTTTACAGGTAGCCTCATATGATTAATGATCTGGGATACACTACTGCTTAGACTATTGTTGGTCATAGGCTTTGAATGCTGCCAACATGCTAGGCATTCCCTCATATAATTAATATGTAAGTTCATTGTACGCTAGACATTATATTCAGCTTATGAGTAACTTACAAATAAGGTGTGTGAACGATTACATAACTTACCTACAACAGCATATGCAGAATGTATAAGCCATACAATAGCATACATCAAACATTTTGTGCATGCACAAAGGTTTTCTACAACCTCACCATATCACGATTTAAAGTAGCATGATGCTAATTACACAAAACATACCCTAATTTATTTGGTGTATGCTGGCGTATTTTCCAAATTTATTGAATATATTATTCGATAATGAAGAGTAATGAATATAGTATTATTCATACATCAGCATACTCTGGCTAAATCTTCAATGTGTGGCACAAATACAGGGACACAGCTATGATTAGAGGCCAACAATAGTTCATTTACCACATTAATGAGTTCCTTCTCTGTGCTTTGATGAAGCCTAAATCTTGACTGATACATTTCCTGAATGTTATTCACACTATACTACACTGAACAGCTTTACTTTTAGAGAAAGGGGTGGTTTAATATTGATCTATATTTGGACAACTGACAGGGGTTGAGGTCAGGTTTTTTAATTTGAGGTTTGACAGCAGCTAAATTGAATGACACAGGTACATTACCAGTGTCATGTGAATAATAAACATTAAAAAAGTTTGGTTACTTCTAGCATATCAGTCTGAAGAAATAGGTACGTAATGCCTCCAGCACACAAGTGGATTATTTTGAAGAGTAAATAATGACATCTGTCTCAAAATTAAGATTTTAACGTTGAAATACTTCATACATTAATTTTAATTTGAGAACTGTTTTGTTCTGGCAGCATTATGTTTTCTAAAGTTCAAATGACACTTCTTCCTTGCTCACTGTACCACCGTTCATTTAGTTAAAATATTTGCTTACATTTAAATTCTGACACAGAAATCTTGAATGTTAAATACACTACATTGCCAAAAGTATTCACTTATCTGCGTTTACAAGCATATAAAATTATGTGGCATCATATTCTTTATTCATAGGGTTTAATAAGACATCAGCCGACCCTTTACAGCTATAACAGCTTCAACTCTTCTGGCAACCTTTCCATAAGGGGTAGGAGTGTGTTTATCGGAATTTTTGACCATTCTTCCAGAAGCGCATTTGTGAGGTCAGACACTGATGTTGGACAAGAAGGCCTGGCTCGCAGTATCCACTTCAATTCATCCCAAAGGTGTTCTAGCAGGTTGAGGTCAGGCCTCTGTGCAGGCCAGTCAAGAATTTCCATACCAAGGTGGCTAATCCATGTCTTTATGGATCTTACTTTGTGTACTGGTGCACAGTCTTGTGGAACAGGAAGGGGCTGTTCCAAAACTGTGCCCACAAAGTTGGCAGCATGAAATTGTCTATAATTCCCTGATTATGCTGAAACCATACATTGAAACATTAATTTCATTGGAACTAAGGGACCATAATCCCCTTATACCAACCTTTACACTAGGCAAAATACAGTTTGACAAGTACCGTTCTTCTGGAAACTGCCAACCTCAGACTTGTTCATCAGATTGCCAGATAGAGAAGCGCGATTTGCCACACCATGGGGCACATCTCCACGGTTCTAGAGTCCAACGGTGGCATTCTTTACAGCAATGCATCCAACTGCAGCCACTAGATTGCACTTTTTAATGTCTAGCTTGGATGCAGCTGCTCAGCCATGGAAATCCATTCCATGAAGCTCTCTATGCATTGTTCTTCAACTAATCTGAAGGCCACATGAAGTTTGAAAGTCTGTAGCAATTGCCTCTGCTGAAAGTTTACCTCTGCATACTCTGTGGCTAATACCAATGACAGTTGACTGTGGAGTATTTAGTATGGCATACTATCACGGTATTACACTGAAATTCACTGAGCTCCTGAGAGTGACCCATTGTTTCACAAATGTTTGAAGAAACCGTCTGCATACCTTGGTGGATTTCAAAATATATCACAATTAAAAAATAAATAAATAAATGTCCTCTTTTAGCGAACTGACGCATTTATGAATGCTGCAGTGATTGTAGGCTTTATTTTATATTTAAAAACAAAAACAAAACACAACATAGGAGTGTTATTAATTGTTTGCATCTGAATGAACTAATTATTTGCTCCCTTAACTACCTGCAAAACTATGTGGCTCGGTCATACTTATTATGTATCCATGAAGCTCAAAAATTAATGTTTCCACTTTAAGAAAATACTCAGAATCTCAATTTGTCCTTTGTATTAAAGACACCTGTCCTCAGAATCAGTCTCTTCCATGTCATCCTGGTCACCTCCATTGGCAAATGGGACATCAGTGGGTCAAAACCGTAGACTTACACTCGGCTGTAATGAGCTAAAAGGCCGTCAGCAAGAAGCTTGGAGATGAGGAGACAACTGCTGAAATGATTACTTTGAAAATATAAGACTTACAATAATCTTCAATTGGCAATGGTCTGGCAATGCAAGCAAGAATGAAATAAAAATAATCATGAGAAAGGTGAGGGATCAGTCCAGAACATCGGTGGAGCTTGTTAATGACCTCAAAGCAGTTGAAAGCACAGTCAATAAATAAACCATTGGTAACACATCATAGCCATAATGCATTACAATCCTGCAGTGCCCCCAGGGTTGTCTGTAAGTGTACAGGCCTGTCTGAAGTTTACCAGTGAATGATTCAGTGAAGGACTGGGAGAACGTGATGTGGTCAGATTGGACAAAAATTGAATTCTTTAACATTAAATTGACTCTGTTTTTGGAGGGAGAGAAATGCTGACTATGACACAAGAACATGAGCCCCACCATCCATTATGGGAATGAAAGTTCCAATACTTAAGTGTTTCCAGTTATCCAGCATCTCTGGGTAGAAGCAGGTGCCAGAAAATCAATTTTGCTGATGTATCAGGACCATCCCACAAATACGTATAACTTACTGGTTACTGGTGTGTTGACATTCTTCTGGCATCACTGGCCCTTGCATGTATCCACGCTGTCTTAGTGAGGGCGGAATTCCTCCTGGACAACTCACCGGCCATCACAGGGCAGAAATATGCTGATGGCTATGCAGTCTACTCTTGATGAAAGTCGGCAATGGTTCTTTTACATCAGCCTCTCACCATAGACAGTGAGAGACACGGATGGCCTTTGATAACCCAGTTAGCTGCACTGGGGAAAAAATACATATAACTTAAATCAAAATTAAATCTAGAGTAAAAGAATAAAGAAATGTTGTACAATATTACTTACCGAGAGTAACAGAAGACAAAAAAAAAAAAACAAAACAAAAAACAAACAAACAAAAAACCCCCAAAAAACAAAACAAGCCTATGCTAGCTGTCCCTTTTCTCACAAAGTCTTATCTAACTCTCCAACTTTTCCCCTCTCAACGACGTCCTCTTCTGGTGTTGTTGTTTTGTTTAGGCGGACTGTCGCTAGAGCGTAAATGGCAATCATACAAACGTAAACAAATGCCAGTCTTGTTGTTTTGTTTTGGCTGGTTGCCCCTAGAGCTCAAGCACATGAAGTTAAATCGGTAATCTTTTACGATTTTTCCAATTGCGCATTTTTTCCCCCCGACAAAATGTACTCTGTTCAGCGTTTTAAAAAAAGTGATGTTAAATATGACCTTTCAATGTATCAGATGCCAGATAATGGGAACCAGTCTGTATTATGCTTCCTACGATGTAGGACACATCGAGGAAACTATGACAGAAGACAGAGCCATGTAAAATCTTCTCACAGCCTTGGATGGATTTTCCATCACCACACTGACAAAAAACATACAGCCAAGGCAACAAGGAAGTGACTTAAGAAGAAACACATTAAGCTTATAGAGTGGACTTGCCTGGCTCTGAAATCTAAATCCCATAGGAAATTGGTGGCTGAAGATTCGATTTATGGGCAGTGGTGGTCTAGTGGTATAAGGCGCTGGATCGCTGATCCAAAGGTTGGGGGTTCGAGACCCACTCTCCACAAGGTTGTCACTGTCCTCCCAGTGCGGCTAACTGGGTTATCAAAGGCCGGCCATGTCTCTCACTGTCTATGGTGTGAGGCATGTAAAAGAACCATTGCTGACTTTCGACAAGAGTAGGCTGCAAAGCCGTCAGTGTGTTTCCGCCCTGCGATGGCCTGGCGAGCTGTCCAGGGTGTACTCTGCCCTCGCCCTGAGTTGGCTGGGATGGGCACCAGCCTCCCCGTGACCCTAATTAGGATGAAGCGATTACAGAAAAATGAACTGAGATTCGATTTACCAAGCAGCAGCCTGAAGACTTGGAGAGGATCTGAAAAGTGAAATGGACCAAAAATCACCCCTAAGATGTATATAAACCTGTGGACCATCGACAAGAAAGTGACTACCATGCTTGACAGCAAGAATTTCTCCAGCAAATACTAATTCTATCTTTATTTTGGATCAAACACATAATTCATTCAATTGTGTACAATTTAGTTTATAACCTTTATATATATTTAGTTTTTTGCTTGATATGTTTTTGTTAATATTCTGTAACCCCCTGGTAAAATTATCCTACCATTAAAATTATAGACTGTTTATTTGCAACTGGGCAACAATATGCAGTAATTACGTTCACCACTGTCTGTCTTCCTTTCGGCTTTTTCCCTTTTACTAGGGAGTCGCCACAGCGACTCATCTGATTCGCACGTTTGATTTGGCAGAGGTTTTTTACGTCGGATGCCCTTCCTGTCACAACCCTTTTTAGCAAGGGACAGAAACACGCTGACGACTTTGCAGCTACTCTTTACGAAAGTCGGCAATGGTTCTTTTACATGCCTCTCACCATAGACAGTGAGAGACATGGCCCGCCTTTGATAACCCAGTTAGCTGCACTGTATTCTCTGAAATTACATGCAAACATATGACTCAGAAGAAGCAAGATTCTCTTTTCTAAACATAAAAGGATCGATCCAAAAATAGTTACTGAATTAAACATGCAGTTAAAATGCATGAAAAATCCAGGCTGGTCTAAGTAGCCACAGTCCAAAACAATGCTTCTAATGAAATACTTCTGATGCAGTGTAGACAAAAATTGACCTGTTTATTTGAGTGATTAGGACATTTTGTAAGCTGGTAGCTGGCCAGTTAAAGCCGGATTTTTCAGGTGGTACAGTGGTAAAAAAATTTTTTCTCTTATTGTTGTGTAATTTTTTCAAAAATAATTTGTTTACAATGTTGCGGTAATAATTCAGAAAATGGCTCATTTATCTGTTCTGGACATCTGAGAGCTGGTCATACCAAACATTTTGAGCATTTTTCCAGCAGGAACATGATTAGTCAAACAGTTAGGTTGTCTGCTTTACAGTACAGGAATTTATAATACAGTTTGCACATCAAGCCCAGTGGTAGCTCAGTGGTTTATGCTCTGGTTTACTTTGAAGGTTGGGAGCACAAGCTCTAGCACCACCAAGCTGCCACTGTTGAGCCCTTAACTATCAATCCCAAATTATATAAATAGTAAAACAATATGGCACACATGTAATATTTCATGTAATGTATCTGGCTCTTTTTACCAACCCCCCTCACACTAGTCCCGTTTTGATTTAAATTAAATTTATAATTGGTGTTACTTTGGTAATGCTGCTGCTGCAAAAAAGTAATTTGTGCCAAGGATCAATAAAGTTCTGTAATATTATTCTCTGTTCTATTCTGTTCTAACATGATCAAATCTTATTCTTTGGAGTTGTTTCCTACAAGTTGAGGGCATAAAATATTTACTGGTGCACCTACCACTGGAGGCACAAAGCACGCCTCGCATCCGGGTCAAATCCGGAGCCGAATTATTTTGTATAAGCCATTCGAGCTACTACTAGCAGCATCGTGTCATATTAGAATTGTGGTAATTTAAAAAAAATAAAACTAAAAAAACATGTTAATTTACAATTGTTGCACTTTTAGGCTACCCAGCCTACACAACATGATTTTTTTTTTTTTAGTACTAGTAGTCTTTTGTGGAAAGCTATTACATGGTTTGGTTCTTGTGCCCTGGGGGCATGCATGTTTGTGTAGGATCATATAAAAGTGTTGATACATTCAAAACAATAACAAGTGACCATCACCACACTGACATCCTGGTCCTCCTCCTCTCCATCTCGCTTCATACCCTAGAGGTGGAGAGATGGACAAGAAGCAGGAAGGGAGGGAGGTTAGTGGAGTGGGTTTCTGCCACCTTTGGTGTCAAAGTCAACATGCTTTTACTGCAACGGCCTATCTAGGCTGTTTGTTTACGTACCACAAAGCGATACATCCTACCCTTGTTCCACATTCAGCATATGACATACACACCGAGCTTGCATGACTTCTCCAGGTCTGCTACTGTCACTTTAATAAAAAACAGTGCGCAGCAAGAACCACATCGCGTGCAAAGGTAGCCTCCTGCTCGGGCTGCACACTGCCTGAGCTTAATGCGGTCTGACATGTTACAGTAAAAGTACTTTATTAAATCAATATTAAATTCACAGTCTCTGACATCTTGGGCCATGCAAGATAAAGAGGAAATAAGACGTAGAGTAAATAGAAGTACAGCTCTAGGCAGAAGACACGGGGGAGAAGTAGCGCACTGCTACTCGTTTTTTAGACCAAGGTCCTGACATCGATTAAAACATTATAAAACAGAACACAATCTCAGACGGGGGAGAGAGCGAGAGCGAGAGCGAGAGCAAGCGAGATAGAGAAAGAGAGAGAGAGCGAGAGCGAGAGAGAGAGAAATGGTTCATTTTGCCCTTCAGGAGGAGAGCACATGAATGGAAATGTGGTTAGGCTTATGTATTCTCTACACCCAGAGTTTGTTCATCTGAAGCCTTTAGACTACTAGTATTTAGAGTAGAAAATCAGTTCATCATCAGTTCATTTTCTGTAACCGCTTCATCCTAATTAGGGTCGTGGGGAGGCTGGTGCCAATCCAGAGGTACAGCCCCTGATGACCACGCGATGTTGCAGAGACGTGTCAACCAAGACAGTCCTACAACATCCAGAGCCCTGAGATATTCCGGGCGGATCTCATCCAACCCCGGAGCTTGACCACCGGGGAGCTTTTTGACAACCTCAGTGACCTCCACTCCAGTGATGGGCGGACCCTCACCCGAACCCCCAGGGTCTTCCTCCTCCACGGAGGGCGTGTTGGTGGGATTGAGGAGGTCCTCAAAGTATTCCCTCCACCTCTCGACAACATCCCCCCAGTCAAGGTAAGCAGCTCCCCACCTCCACTGTAAACAGTGTTTGTGAAGAACTGCTTCCCCCTCCTGAGGCGTCGGATGGTGGCCCAGAACCTTTTTGAGGCCAACAGATAATCACTCTCCAGGCCCTCACCGAACTCCTCCCACGCCCGAGATTTTGCATCTGCGACAGCCTCAGCTGCAGCATGTTTGGTCTGCCGGTACCCGTTTGCTGCCTCAGGAGTCCCACAGGCTAACAAAACCCGATAGGCCTCCTTCTTCAGCTGGATGGCCCCCTTCACCGCAGGTGTCCACCACCGGGTTCGGGGATTACCGCCACGACAAGCACCGACGACCTTATGGCCACAGCTATGGGCTGCCGCCTCAGCAATGGAGGCACGAAACACGGCCCATTCGGATTCCATGTCCCCCGCCTCCTCCGGAATGTGGTTGTAGCTCTGCCGGAGGTGGGAGTTAAAGGCCTCTCGGACAGGGGACTCCGCCAAATGTTCCCAGCAGACCCTGATTACACGCTTGGGCCTGCCAGGTCTGGAAGGCAACCTCCCACACCACCGAAGTCAACTCACCACCAGGTAGTGATCGGTAGACAGCTCAGCTCCTCTCTTCACCCGAGTGTCCAGAACATATGGTCGCAAGTCCGATGACATGACTACAAAGTCAATTATCGAACTGCGACCTAGGGTGTCCTGGTGCCAAGTGCATTTATGGACACCCTTATGTTCGAACATGGTGTTCGTGATAGACAAACTATGACGAGCACAGAAGTCCAACAACGAAACACCATTCGGGTTCAGACTGGAGAGGCCGTACCTACCGATCATACCCTTCCAGGTCACACTATCGTTGCCCACATGGGCGTTGAAGTCTCCCAAGACAACGAGTGAGTCTCCCGAGGGAGCGTTCTCCAACACCCCCCCAAAGACTCCAAAAAGGGTGGGTACTCTGAACTGTCATTTGGTGCATAAGCACAAATAACAGTCAGGACCCGTCCCCCCACCCGAAGATGGAGGGAAGCTAACCTTTCGTCAACCGGGGAGAACCCCAACATTTGGGCACCGAGACGGGGGGCAACAAGAATACCTACACCGGCTCGCCGCCTCTCCCCATGAGCAACTCCAGAATAGAAGAAGGTCCAGCCTCTTTCGAGATGGATGGTTCCAGAGCCCAAGCTATGCGTTGAGGTGAGCCCGACTATATCTAGTCGGTATCTCTCCACCTCACGCACCAAATCAGGCTTCTTTCCCGCCAGAGAGGTGACATTCCATGATAGACCTGTGCTTGTTCCACAAAACATAAGACAACTTAGACATAAGTGGAAATTTTCAAAATCAATTTTAAAAGTAAAAAAAAAAGGTTTGAAATTTTCATGTCTTTTGTTTAACCAACAGATAAACATTTCAGTGGCAAATTTAGTTTTAAAAAAGAATTGTCTCTTATTAATGAGGCAATTTAAAATTTCTACTTAAGTCTAAGTATAATTGGCGGAACCCAGGACCTAATTTCACGAAGCTTCCTTATCAAGCTTTAAGCTGTCTGCTCAGCTGACATGTACCTCAAGTTCTGCAGTTTTTCAGGATGGTACATTAAGATTATGTTGTGCACGATCTTAATGCACTCATGAAAGGTAAAATTTGTCCTACAGAACGTAGATTTCTATAAAACTCGAATTTCTATAGAATGGGTCTTTCTCTACAATGTGAGTCTATAGAACTCGGGTTTTTTGAACCAGGTACATAAGTCTTATAGAATCTACCAATGGAATTTCTATAGTATTTTTTTCTTTATAATTTCTTTCGGACTTTTTTGTAGGATTACTGCACTGGCAGATAATTTGACTTGATTTCACAGGATACAAACTACAATCAGGAAAAGAATCTTAAAACACTATTAATAATTTAACACATTCTGTTCTTACATAGAATATTATCCCAAAACAAGATCAAAAATAATTTTTGGCTGGAGATAAAATTTACTCATGTTTAGGCAGCAAATATTTGGAATGCATTTTCTTCCCATGCAAGTGTGGGTTCCCTCGAGCTGCTCCAGTTTCCCTCAACCACACAAAGATTAGGTCAAAAGGCCAAATTACTAAAAAAGGCTAAATTACCCATCGATGTGGATGTGGATGTGAATAGTTTACTGTCTCTGTGTAAGTCCTGTGAGTCAGGTAACCTATTCAGGGTGTACCTCGCCCCTCTCGTTGAGTCAGCTAGGACTGCCTCCAGATTTACTTATGACCCCGACAAATAATAAGGATAATGAAAGCTTGGATAGATGAGTTTTCATACATCCATAGATATCCATAGTTTTTCATAGATAGATATTACCCTTAACGGACAAGTTATGCTTTTACCCCCCACCCCCCTCCATGTGCTGAGAAGCTAGTGCTCTATTTAGAATATTTATTATACATATCTATTTAGAATCAATTAGATAATTGACTGATTTTTTTCTGGATGTTCCACAACTCTAGTTTGACGCCTGAGTTTTAATTACAAGACTGTATTATACATTTAAATTGAGTGGGCATATCTTTCTTTACTACTTAATTTATATCTAATTAAGAACTGGTGGTACGATTAGAAGGCAAGCACATCAGCAAGCCACCAGTGGTCTTCCCACGCTTTTAAAACACATCTCAGGGCATTATAACTACAGGGTCAATGTACCAGTTATGACAGCTTGTTTCTTGGTCTTCATAATGTCAGTCATCTATAGCTCAGAATATGGTATCTTCAGTATTTATAGTATACATTACCTCATGCCTTTATTATTTATATATTATCATTCCTATCTTGTATGTTTATTTATTTCATGGACTAGTATGTTGAGAGAGGCATTAGGGAAACCATATGCATTTCACTTTGGATGGCGGGAACTGATGCTACAGAGGAGGCCATGCTGACTGCATGAGTTCAGCTGGGTTGCAGGGGCCAGTGCAGTTTATTAGGTCAGTGCTGAGGAGGAGATGTGTTGTGACAAGTATGCAAGTTCTCAAAGGTTAGTGTAAAAAGAGCTTGGCAGGACTACTCCCACCCCACCGGCTCCTGCTCCCTTCAATGTTCCTCAAAAAGAACACACTAATTTATCTGTGAATGGAGTTGCATTCAAGATAACACACCTTTCTTCTTATTTCAGTATCTAATTGTTTTATATTTCACAGTATGGAATATTTTTTAGAAAATGGCTGGATAATCAATGAAAATGGGTGGTATGGTGGCACCTCAGAGCAGTACGGACCGAGTATATCTGTGTGGAGTTTTAATATTATCCCCTGTGCTCATGTGGGATTCCTCCGGGGCTTTTAATTTCCTGTCACCATCTAATAACATGCACAGTACGCTAAGTGACCGTTATGAATAACCCCTAGGTATGAGAATTAGTGTGAATATTTGTATGTGTGTTTTATTTCTGCAATGGTCTGGCGAGCTGTCCAGGATGTACCATGCCCTCGCACAGAGTCGGCCGCCAGCCTCTCCATGACACTAATTAGGATTAAGTGGCTCAGAAAATGAATGAATTTAAATGAGCTATAGAAAACATAACATAAGATAAAGGTGGGTTGAAGACCACTATGCATAAATAACATCTTTAAAATGTGAATGACTTTGAGCGGCATGGTGGTGCAGTGTTTAGCATGTCCGCCTCAGAGCAAAAAGATCCTGGATTCGAGTATTTCTGTGTGGAATTTGTATGTTCTCCCCGTGTTTGCATAAGCTTCCTACAGGGGCTGCAGTTTCTCCTACATTCCAAAGACATGCACATTAGACTAATTTTGAGTGTACATGCTTGTGTCAGTGTTGCCCTGTGATGGTGCAGAGAGCTGTTCAGTCTGTATCCCGCCTTCGTTCAATGTAGGTTGAAATAGCCTCTTAATATGATTAAGTGCTTTGGCAAATGAGTCACTTTTTCAAAATTTTAAATAAATTGTATACACTATTTACACAACTCTAAACATTATTAGCACATATATATGACTGGAATCTCATTCGTGGTGCCTAATGTATAGTACCTCCAGGATGGAATCTGTATCCACCATGTTTTAACCAGGACAAGCCACTTACCACATATGCAGCAAGCTCCAATACACCGAATATTTGGACACCATTCCTTCATATCTAGCATTAACACTTTCAGCAAGTTGTGTTACAGTAGCTTTGCATACCAGGAACACCACACAAGATCTGCAATTTTAGAAAGGAATAAACTGGCTCATTTAACCATCACTATGCAGCCCCTGTCCAAATCACTCAGATCCTGGCATTTGTTTTCTTTTCCGACTTCCAACTCATCAACTTTCAGAACGGACAACATTATGCTGAATACCTTCCACTCCATGGCAGCTGCCGTTGTAATGAGATAATCAATGTTGTTCACCTGACCTGGCAGTGGTCATAATGTTATGGCTAATCCATGTATATTTTCCATTATAGTACAACTAATATTTCCAATTCACATGAACCTCCAGTTCAATCCTATGGCCAAATTTTCTCCATTCCTGCATTGACTTCCTCCAGATTTATCATAACAATCCTGTAAGATTAATTAATGAATTCATTTTCTGTAACCGTTTATTCCTAATTAGGGTCGCGGCGAATCTGGTGCTATCCCAGCTAACTCTGGGCGAGGGCAGAGTACACCCTGGACGATTTGCCAAGCCATCGCAGGGCAGAAACACACGGATGGCTGTGCAGCTCATCTTGTTGAAAGTCAGCAATGGTTCTTTTACATGAACTTCTCACCATAGACAGTGAGAGACATGGCCGGCCTTTGATAACCCAGTTAGCTGCACTGGGCGGACAGCAGTGACAACTCAAGAGTGGGGCTTGAACCCCCAATCTTGGGATCAGTAATCCAGCACCTTTACCACTACGCCACCACTGCCCTGTAGACTAATTCTAGGTACATGAATAGTTGTGTGTGTGTGTGTGTGTGTGTGTGGGGGGGGGGGTAATAACCCCAATAAAACTTTCATATATTTCTTGTTGCTTAACATTATATACCCATAAAAGGAAATAGCATCCCCAAATCATTATTGAATTGAACGTGATGTTAATTATATTCTGATAACGAGCTAACAGTAATTAATGTAATTTATCCAGGTGAGTAAACCATAATTAAAATTGAGATATCACAAAGATCTTAGATTTGATTGATTTGTAAAAGGTCTATAAATAATTTTATGACATGCCGTTACAGCAACATCAATGTACCATGAGACCTTTTTAATTGCCTTCACACTTGAGTTGTTTTATATATATATATATATATATATATATATATATATATATATATATATATATATATATACATATATATATATATACATATATATATATATATATATATATATATATATATATATATATATATATATATATATATATATATATAATGTATATAAAGTCAATACAGATTGTTATTTTTTCCTTAAAATGTTCAGAAGCACTTGGACTTTACTAGCATCCATATTTGTAGGGACACTTATTGAAGAACCTGTGTGTAAGTTACCCTGTGATTGACTGGCAAGCTATCCAGGGTGTACCCTGCATTTGCCCAGAATTGGCTGAGATAGGTACTAGTCTCATTAATGCAGCCATGAGGGGGCACAAACGAGTGTCCATCCTCACGCCGGTCCCAAGCCTGGATAAAAGCAGAGGGTTGCGACAGGAAGGACATCCGGTGTAAAACTTTTGCCAGAATACAGAATGCTAACGGTCAATACAAATTTCATACCGGATCAGTCGAAGCTCGGGTTAACAACGGCCGCCATCAGTGCTGTCAACCAACAGGGTGCTGGTGGAAATTGAACTACTGTTGGTTGAAGAAGGAGAGGTCAAAGAAGGAGATGCGGGAGGCATGTCTGTAGACAGAGAGAGAGAGAGAGAGGAGGAACAACATGAGTCTAGGACTGAGAGTAGGGACTTTCAATGTTGGAACGATGACAGGAAAAGTTAGAGAGCTGGCTGACATGATGCAGAGGAGGAAGGTAGACAAACTGTGTGTTCAGGAGACCAGGTGGAAAGGGAGCAAGGCTAGAAGCTTAGGAGTAGGGTTTAAGCTGTTTTATCATGGTGTGGATGGGAGGAGAAATGGAGTAGGAGTCATCTTGAAGGAGGGGTTCGTCAGGAATGTTCTAGAAGTGAAAAGAGTGTCAGACAGAGTGATGTGTCAAGTTAGAAATTGAAAGTGTGATGTTCAATGTTGTTAGTGCTTATGCACCACAGGCAGGATGTGAGCTAAAAGAGAAGGAGAGATTCTGGAGTGAGTTAGATGAAGTGATGCAGAATACCCCCAGAGGTGAAAGAGTGGTCATTGGAGCAGATTCCAATGGACATGTTGGTGCAGGCAGCAGAGGGGATGAGGAAGTGATGGGCAGGTTTGGTATCCAGGACAGGAACACAGAAGGACAGATGTTGATAGATTTTTCAAAAAGGATGGAAATGGCTGTGGTGAATAATTTCTTCCAGAAGAGACAGTAGCATAGGGTGACTTATAAAAGCAGAGGTAGGAGCACACAGGAAGACTATATCTTGTGTAGGCAAAGTAATTTGTAGGAAGTCAGTGACTGCAAAGTCGTAGTGGGTGAGAGTGTTGCCAAACAGCATGGAATGGTGGTGTGCAGAATGATTCTGATGGTGAGAAAGGTGAAGAAGGCAAAGGCAGAGCAGAAGACAAAGTGGTGGAAGCTGAAAAAGGAAGAGTGTCGTATTGTCTTCAAGGAGGAGTAGAAACAGGCTTTGGGTGGTCAGGAAGTGCTTCCAGATGACTGGACAACTACAGCTAATGTAATTAGGGAGACAGGTAGGAGAGTTCTTGGTGTGTCCTCTGGAAGGACAGTAGATAATGAGCCTTGGTGGTGGAATGAGGAACTGCAGGAGTGTGTGAAAAGGAAGAGGTTAGCTAAGAAGAAGTGGGACATTGAGAGGACCAAAGAGAGTAAACAGGAGTACAGGGAGACACAGCATAAGGCGAAGGTAGTGGTGTCAAAGGCCAAACAGAGGGTGTATGATGACTTGTATGATAGGCTGGACAGTAAGGAGAGAGAAAATGATTTATACAGTTTGGCACAGCAGAGAAATAGAGATGGGAAGGATGTGCAGCAAGTTAGAGGGATTAAGGACAGAGTGCGTATTGATTGATGACAGAAGTGTGCTGGTAAGATGGAAAAAGTGCTTTGAAGAGCTGATGAATGAGGAAAATGAGAGGGAAAAAAGCGAAGAGGTTCCTGTTGAGGACCAGAAATTAGCAAAGATCGGTAAGGGTAAGGGAAAATGTTGAGGTTCTCTTTGGGAGTAACGAGGATGGATAGAATCAGGAATGAGTACATCAGAGGGACAGCTCATGTAAGACGTTTTGGAGACAGTCAGAAAGGCTGGATTGAGATGGTTTGGACATGTAAAGAGGAAGGATAGTAAGTATATTGGTAGTAGGATGCTGAGGTTGGAACTACCAGGCAGAAGGCCTAGAGGAAGACCAAAGAGAAGATTTATGGATGTTTTGAAGGAGGACATGAAAGGAGTTGGAGGAAGAGTAGAAGATGCAGAGGATAGGGTGAGATGGAGGCGGATGATTTGTTGTGGCGACCCTGAAGGGAAAGCTCTTCTCTCTCTGCCTATGGACATGCCTCCCGCATCTCCTTCTTTGACCTCTCCTTCTTCGACCAACAGTACTCCAATTTCCACCAGCACCCTGTTGGTTAACAGCACTGATAGCTGTCGTTGTTAACCCGGGCCTCAACCGATCCGGTATGAAGGTGTTGCCCTGCGATGGTCTGGCAAAATGTCCAGACTACCCCTGCCCAGAGTCAGCTGAGATGGCACCAGCTATATTATACTGAGTCATGTTGCCAGTGGACCTCAGTAGTGGTAATTGGTCTTCCAGCTGTTCGTTATGAGTACAATTGTCTTTTCCAGCCTCTTATTGCTACCTGATCCAACTTTTTTGAGATTTGTTGACACCATGAAATTTAAAATTAACATATTTTTCCCTTAAAATGATACATTTTCTCAGCTTAAACCTTTGACCTGTCATCTATGTTCTACTCGGGATAAAATATTGAAATTTGGCACTTCCACATCATAGCATTCAGTTTTTATTCACAATTTGCATATGGTCCAAACATTTTTGGAATTCAGTTTGTAATTCAGATGTTGTTCCAACAGCTCACCTACTGACTGGTTTGGTTACTGGACTCACATTTGAGCATCAGAAAGAGCTTTGCATGCCTTTGTGAGCTCAAAACGTTCCTAGCCAAAAATGAGGCCAACTCACAATGACCTTATAAATGAAGGGACGTTTCAGCCCAACCCAAAGATGCTGAACATTCACTATACTGTAATATTTATTTCTCCTGCATCATTTGCTGTTGTATTAACTTGAGGTTAGTTCAAATTCACTGAGAAAGATACTGATATCATTTTTGTGCTATTTAAAATATTCATCTGAGGATTCAGGGAAACTTTCAAGTAATGTTTCATGGTTATAGAAGAACATTTGACACAGCTGAGTCTGTAATTACTGCTTTGGTAAACGTCGCAGTGGTAAACAGTGGACAGTTCAGGAAAAAACAAAGCTGAGATCTTCAACAGCAGCATCCTCTGGGGTTGTGGTGAGGAAAAAGATGTCACATAGACACATATTTGAGGGAGATGAGATTGTGCAGGGTTTTTTTTTTTTTTTTTTTGCCATTCAATTCAATTCAGTTTTATTTGTATAGCACTTTTAACAATTCATATTGTCTCAAAGCAGCTTTTCACAGTAAAAGTAGTGACTTACAAAGTATCAAAGAATCTAAACATTTCCTACAGTCCCTACACATACCTAATGAGCGTTGCCTGTGGCGAAGGCAGCAAGAAAAAGCTCCCTTGGTAGAGGAAGAAGAAAGAAACAAGGGAGAAACCTTGAGAGGAACCAGGCCCAAAAGGGAAATCCATCCTCATTTTGGTGAAACCATAACGATACAAACCATATATGAGAAATTCATTACATTACAAAATGTAGTTTGGTTGGTGATATAACTGTAAGTCCTAAGTAATTGTGGGGAAAAGAGTCTATATCACCAGCAGTGAAAAGTCATGTTCACAGTCTGTTACTGCACATCTGGGACCATTTAGATCTTCATCAGCAGGAGGGAGGGGCTTCCAAGATAAAAACTCCAGCCAGCATCAGAACACTAGGACGGACCACAGGACTCAGAAAGTGGATGGATCAGGATCACCTGCATCCCAGAAGGAGAATGTGTACCTCAATACCTCAACAGAGAGAGAGAGAGAGAGAGAGAGAGAGAGAGAGAGAGAGAGAGAGAGAGAGAGAGAGAGAGAGACTCATAGTAGTGTAATGTAAATAGAAGATTTTATTATTTCTGAGTGCAGCAGGGACTCTGGCATGACTGGCTAATGGCAGCATAACTAAAAGAGACAGAACCTGAAGGAAGACAGGCATGAGAGACCCTGTGACATTGGGACATTCACCCACTCCATTGTCAAACGGACCTGGCTGAGCATGTAGAGTTGGGAAGCGACAGCATCCCAACATCACAGTTTACCAGAACTTTCTATGCCTGAGACTCCCTGATCTGCTCCTTTACATAATAAAAGCTTTTTAACTAAACGCTCCACTAAACAAGTAAGATTTTATTGTCATGTTATAAACAGAGACTGTCTGAGTCCCCAACATTAACTGGAATGCTGTAACTGTGGGGCTTTGTAAGAGAAGCTCTGCCCATTGTAGTAGTCTTTAGTACTGTATTAGAGGTATCACTAAGCATCCTACACCTTTAGATCTAAGTAGGCGTGTCAGATCATAAACAACATGAAGATAATTTGACATTTGAATGCTTTATTGGTTAAAAGTACTATTTTATATTTGAATCAAAATTTAACTGGGATTCAGTGCAATATAAATAAGGTCGGGGTGATATGCTTGGGTTTTCGGGTTCTCGTGAGGATTTAAGGTTTATAATACTTTTCAGGTTATCCATGATGGTATTTCTGGTCTTTTATGTGTGATGAAATCCTGTGATAGATTTTTGAGGAATTTTTACTGGAAAGCTAACCAGGTATGTATTTAAACAGCCGCTCTGTATCCTATGTCAGTTGGTGAACATCTCTTTGAGTTTCTGAATATCTATTCTGCAGCTCTCAGGACCAGATACAAAGAGACTAGTTACTGGAGTGAAGCAGTTCACGCTGTCATATGAGTAGGTTTTCAATGGCCCTGCAATATTGCACTAATGGATTTAATTATTCAGTCACATAAACCATTCCTTCATTTTCTGAACCGCTTAATCCTATTTAGGGTCCCGGGGCGGCTGGCGACCATCACAGCCAACACTGGACAAGGGCAGGGTGCACCCTGGACAGCTCGCCAAACCGTGGTGGAACCAACTCTCACATAACCATTCCTACTCCCACTCACAACTATGGGTGATTTGGAACAGTCAATTAACCTACTGTGCATGTTTTTGGACTGTGGGAGGAAACCGGAGTATCTGGAGGAAACTCATGCAAGCACAAAGAGAACATGCAAACTCCACACAGAAATGCCTAAGCTAGGAATCGAACCCAGGACCTTCTTGCTGTGAGGCAGACGTGCTAACCACTACACCACAGTGCCGACTTCACATATACTACAGTAATTACATTTATTTATTGCACATAAAGTTTTGTATGTGTATATTTACATAAACGCCTCCAGCAATGCTCTGATTTACACATGTTGCTCACATGCTAAACAATCTGAAAGTTGTACATGTTCATTTAAAGTTTTGTATTTCTGTGTGAGAGAAATATTTTAAAGATCGGTTTAGCATTACTGCAGCAAAATTAAAGTGTTTCTTTACAAATATGTGAAGAATCTTAATTTACATGCTTCTTCTTTTACTTCTTCATATGTTGTGTCTCTTTCAGGCTTCAACGGCCGCTGGTCATGGTTGATTCGGCCTGTAAATGAAATGAAAGGCCTTGTAAAGATGATAATAATTTAAGATAAATTTTCAACACTTTCATTTGTAATCAGCACATGAGTGGATTGGGATATAGGGGCCACAGCTAATACAGATGATATGGGTGATATGGATGAGATATACTTACTGGCATATTACACACTTCCTGATCAGAAGAAATGTCCTTCACTATTTTTTGACCACCTTTAGCCCTGATTACAGTGTGTAATTCACATTGCATTGTTTTTTTCAGTTGGTCAAGTCAGTAGGACTCTGTGTTGCCAGTTTCAAGTGTGAAAATGATTCCTCAGGTTCCTTGAACCACTCTTTCATTCTTTACTATTTTCGTCCCAATTCTATATTTGTGCCATCAGGGGGAAAACTGATTTACCGATAGCCTCGTCATTCAATACAGTTAGGCTGTCAGTTGATTTTATTTTTATTGCGATATAACATTGCTGAGCCGGGACCTGACCAACTGAAGCAACAATATCATGGTGATTATGTGCTGATCCCAAGGCTCAAATTGGTCCAACAAACTTTTAGAATGGGGAACTTTTTTTTTTTTTGCAGTGTACATAGGTGTCAAACATGCATCTTAATAAACAAAAACAAGTAAATAAATGCAATGATGAAAAAAGTCAAAGTACTGTACGAACAAGGACATTATTATCTATAACCGATATAAATTGAATTGGAAAGTTCGTAAATTTGTAATGGGCATTGGTAGTCTGGTGGTAAGGTGCTGGATTACTGATCCCAAGATTAATGCAGGTAACTTGGCTATCAAAGGCCGGCCATGTCTCTCACTGTCTGTGGTGAGAGGTTCATGTAAAAGAAGAACCTTTTGTAAAGAGGAGCTGCATAGCCGTCAGCATATTTCTGCCCTGTGATGGTCGAGCAAGCCATCCAGGGTGTACTCTGCCCTTGCCCAGAGTCGGCCGAGATGGCCACCAGCCTCCCCGGAACCTTAATTAGGATTAAGCGGTTCAGAAAATAAATGAATGAATAAATATATAATAAATAAGATATACAAATAGCCCCCTGAAAAAGTCTTGCATAAACCAATAAATCATATAAACTTAAACAGAGATGTTATAATGTGGAAATATAATATGTACATGGATATATAATATGGTAAATGTTATATTTTAACATAACTATATTTAATATGCAGTAAAATATACAAGCCGAAACATGAAATTCATGCAACTTCATAATTTACAGGCATTTCAAAATTTACACATCTGGAATGTGTGCTTATTGGCATGTCATTTTACCGACAGGATCAGATTTCAAACTATTCCTTCCACTTATACACTTATCCTTTTTTTGAATGTCTGGGCACTTCTGCTCACTTAATACAACACCAAACGCTAACCTCTGCAATCCATGCTTAAATTACGGTGTGGAATGATGCGATATTTGTGAGAGATATGCACTGCTCATTAAAAGGATCAATCTATTACTTATATGCACAGTTCATGAGCTAATTATATTTTCATAAAACATACTTCATGTGAAAAGTGATGAAATATTTTATGCCCAGCTGAACGTAGGTAAATTATTTTAATCCAGTGTGTCCATTTTCAACTTGATTGTTGACTGAATTAATAAAACTGTGGTGCATGCCAAAGCTTCGTGTTTTTACTTTCCACTCTTACCGCCATTCAAAGTCTAAAACCACATACAAACAACAAAGGCACGGCATTACGTTTACCTCATTGCTGACTGCTTTGGTAAGAAAGCCTGTGCTTCCTGTGACTCTCATTAACACCATACCTATGTCCCTCAGTCTCTCTCTCCCGCTCTGCCTCACTCTCTATGTGTATGTGTGTGGAGTGATAGACAGCTTGTTACTCTCAACCTGAGGCGCTGCCTCGTTAACACAGCCTTTCAGAAAATATGGCCATAATGAAAGAACTTGGCAACACATTGCACTCGCTCTATTAGCCTCTCAGTTTCCTCTCTGGGAAACTGCTCAGGGCCTCCATTCAGCGCCGTGCCCGAACAAAGGGCCCGATTCTTCTCGGCAGCAGACAGGGCCCACGGACAGCTGGGTAGGAAATGTCACACGGTGTGTGGAATGCCCATTATCAGACACCCTCATTTGTTCCCTGGGTCCTCCAAACCTTGTCAATCTCTCTTGTTCCCTTTTCCGTCTGCTGCGCACACACTTTCTAATACTGAATTGACAAATTGAGTCTTGCATCTGTGACAGAGTATAATAATTTTGAGAAAAGGAGGTGGATGGGGTGTGGTGGGTTGGTGTGCGGGTAGTGGTGGTGAGAGGGGGTAGCATCAGGTCTGCTTTGCTCGGCCCAATCTAATTGGTTTCGGCATCAAAGATGTCAGTCAACGCACAGCTCTGCTTTTTTATGCTGCTTTTCCTTCTATCTCGCGCTCACTCATAATGTCAATGACTCCCATTATAGAC
Organism: Plotosus lineatus; assembly: GCA_024760905.1. Taxonomy (NCBI): domain Eukaryota; kingdom Metazoa; phylum Chordata; class Actinopteri; order Siluriformes; family Plotosidae; genus Plotosus; species Plotosus lineatus. The sequence goes on along the minus strand of CM045732.1, from coordinate 41,211,054 downwards.
ACCATCAGTGCCTACTGCACGATAAGATTTTGGTGGAGGCTGTAATTAGCGATTTCATTTGACAGAGCATTTTGATGCCTATTTAACTCTTAACACCCTTGAGTTAATCTTTGCATGACTAGCTGTTTCAGACCTTGTGAACAGTGCACCTGGTCTCCGGTTCAGGCTGTTGCACTTTCTGCATTTTCTATCATGTACCTTGTGTATGGAGGCAGCTTAAAAAAGTCGGACACAGATATTATTTGGAAATCTAATATCAAGTCGGTCTAAATAAATCCATCTATATAACTGGGTGTGTCCAGGTTTTAATTTGTTTTTGGCTATTACATTTAAAGTTCTCAAATCATTTTAGGGCTTTTCATAGATAACGCTCAGTAAAATGTGTAAAAATGGCCCGGGAGAGGCCCAGGAGAGTGATTCTCTCCTTGTGAATGCCTTTCACTGTCAATTATTTAGACAGCTAATCATTGCTATGCTCACACCTAACCCTAAACCTACCACTCACCTTTGTAACCAAAAGGAAATGTTTTGGCTTCTATTTGGTCCCCATCAAGATCTAAAAATAATCGCTCCTTCCAGACCACCTCAGCATCTTAAAGCATGTTGTTGGGATGCTGTCAGACCACCAACCGTTCCAGCAGAACGCTTGCTGGATGTAATCTGCTCGATATTGCATCACCACTACATGCAAGCAGTGTATTCAGTATTCAAGCAGTCACCAAATGCCTATTAAACTTATCAGGTCATAATCTGTCATGTGGCTTCTAATGTTTCTGAATTGAACCGACTACATGAAAAAAATTATGAATTATTTAATTAAATATTTTATAAATAATTTAATTAATTACAATATATAATGTTTTTTTTCCAGAAGAGAGAGACAGAAGCATTCAAATACACTGCAATTAAGCAGGGTACAGTGCCACAGGCTCCCTCATCTACGATTGTCACCCATGTTGTGTTTTATGAAATATTTGAATGAGAGACGTTGCATAGTTAGATGAAGCAATATGGAATGTGATGCGCTCTGTATTTCCAGAGGGCCTGCAATCGCTAATTGATAAAATCTGACCCAGCAGAATTAGTAACCATAATAAACCATTTTCCTCCAGATCTTTCACCAGAGAGTAAATGAAAGGTTTGTCGTAAATAAACTACAGGTTTCCACCTTTGTGATGTGCTTGTATTCCATGCTTGTTGCCTGGTTATGCTGAAGCCAAACAAAATTGGCTTTTATATATGTTATGTTTATGTTTTTTCTGTTGTTCCTGCTATTTCTGCAACTTCACAGCACCAAAGTCACTAACAGGTGAACGTCGGACTGATTCCATAACCAGACTGTCCTATCCAGTTCGAGAGCTGTAACCGTTATACTACTGAGAGTAATTTTTATCATTTATTGCTATCATGGTCGTCTGCGTGTCTGTGTGTTGTTTGCAGGCACTGCAGGCACGCCTGTGGCTCTGACAGTGACAGAATGTGAGGAGAAAGAAACATACAAAAGAGAGAAAAAAATCTGTGAGTCAAAGTAAAGAAACATGACACAAGTTGCTCTAAATAATGCAAAGTAGAGCAGAAATAGGGTTTATTATTAAGAAATTATTAAGGACAGGTTCCTGCAAGTGTATCCTTCCTGATAGAAGCTCAAAGCCACTGGGATTTGTATGCTCTAAACAGTGCCACTCTGAAATTGCTTTGAGAATGTTGATGGAGAACTTCAGGGAAAGTCAGTAGGATTTGCATTGTGTGTTTGTGGAAATTAAGAATATGTATGAGGACAGTGTGAAATCGATGAGGGCAGTGGTAGGAATGATGGACTGGTACAAGGTAACGGTGGGATTGCATCAAGGATCGGCTCTAAACCCTTTTTAATTTGCAATAGTCATGGACAGGCTGGCCAGTGGGGATGTACGAGAGTCTCCATGGATTTTCATGTTTGCGAATGACGTTGTGATTTGTATTGAGAGCAGGGCACAGGTGAAGAGGAGTCTGAAGAGGGGTGGATGGACACACTGGGGTGAAGATAAATGAAAATCACCAGGATTTAGGCACAGTACATGTGTGTGTGAATGAAAGGGAGATTGATGGAAGAGTACAGCTGCAAGGAATAGAGGTAATGGAGGTAGATTAATTTAAATATTTGAGGTCATCTATCTAATGTAATGAAGAGTGTGGTAGAGAAGTCAAGAGAGAGTGCAGGCAGGGTGGTTTAGGTGGATAGGAGCAGCTGGAGTGATACATAATTGAGCTGAAAGAGTGCAGGAAAAGGTATTTTAGACAGTAGTGTGTCCAGCTGTGTGGTTATTGTACATGTCCTAACTGTTAACCCTCCAGTCCAGCATTACACTAAAACTAAATACTGTTGAAAGGGCATTAAATTGTAGCCTACCCTTATCATTTTAGTTGGTACAGATGTTGATGCAACAACAGCCAGGCTACTTAAACATGTATATAAATGAAATATAACATATATAGCCATGTTTTAATGTGCATGTCTTTGGATTGTGGGAGGAAATTTGAGCACTCGGAGGAAATCAACGCAAGCAGGAGAACCTGTAAACTCCACACACAAACGCCCTTCCACACCATGGGGCTTGAGTCCAGGACCTTCTTGCTGTGAGGCACAAGTCGTCACTTCTATGACAATACCCTTGTTCCTTTTTTATAACACTTTTGTCTCTTCCTGTATCCAGCAAAATATTTGTGAGCATCGCCGCAGTTCCTTCTGGGTTTTTCATGGCAGAAGAACCACAACACCTCCCAGCATGTTTGGTGCACTGTGCACAAATATACATAGTCACGGCACAGGTGTAGGCAATCTGTGCAGCTTTTGGCAGGATTATATAAAGTGTTATATGAAGCATTGTTATTGTGCCCTCATCATCAATACTCTGAAAGGTTTGGCTCCTGTTTGCTTTGAATCTTTATGTGTTACCTGGTAAGTTTCTCTGTTCCTGAACCGTAGCCGGTGACATTGCCCACCTTTGGTATGGCATCACCCTGCCTATTCTATGACTGTGAGTTTGCCATGTCTTTGATGAACTGCTTGTGTAATTGTTCGATCTATGTGTACCTGATTTTGAACTTGGACTATGTTTTCAGATATCTTTGCCTGGTTCTTAATCACTGCACCACCATGCTTCACATGATAAATTAAATTTTCAAATTTTATCTTGCAACAGAACCTTGATCTCTTTCAAAAATCCTTCTTAATACCATTAACATATTCAGAATATTTTGGATATTTTTAATGGCAGAGAAAGTAAGTCCAAAAAATAAAGGCTGTCACAAGAGAACTTAGGCTGCATAAAATAAAAAAGTAACTGAGGTATATTATATATTGAACTTTTTTTTTTTTTTCCAAAAGATCCACACATTGTTAAATAAAGCTCTTTTATGCACTTCATCCCTTTGATGCACCATATAGAAAATGTATTGTCCAGCAGAACTGGAATAAAACACACCTCTGAAAAATGGTGTTTGTATCAAGATATAAGGAACATTAAATATATTTTATTTATTTAGAATCTTCAATAAATATCTGACCACAATTTTGTGACTGATTAATTTAACAGCAGATATAGTGTATTCCAGTTTCAGCCACATGGGGGCAGAATCGAGTGATTCATTGTCTGGAGAGCTCCATGACCAGTACAGTACAGTATATTAAGGCTTTAACAATGGCAATGGGTTATGACCTTTAAACAGTGGAAAATCTCAATCTAATTTTTTTTTCAATTATTCATTTTATAACAATTTTTTTATAATCCCATATGAATGACATTTCATAAACATGACACAAGCTTCGTTAAAAAATACAGCAGTAGTCAATGTCAGGAATTTTGAAACATGGAGAAGTTTTGTCAAAGATGCAATCATAATCACATTTCCTCTTCCAATCACGGATAGGGGCAAAGTTCTTCAGTATTTATACCATGATTCAATGTGTCTTTATGTTCCAGCAAATTTAGTTCTTAGATCCTAAATCCTAAATACATAATGTAATTTGAAGCAACATTAATGGGGTTACAGAATAGCCCCATTAAGTTTGGGCTCAGGAGTTTCCCTCCAGAACTGAAACCCAGGACCTTCTAATATATATATATATATATATATATATATATATATATATATATATATATATATATATATATATATATATATATATATATACTAATATATATATTAACAGATTAAATATTCCATATTCCTACAACAGGATTTATTAAAGCAACAATGTGCATGCAGCATGGAGACACTGTAATGAACCAGCCAGAATGCTGTTATGTGTATGTGTGTGTGTGTGTGTGTGTGTGTGTGTGTGTGTGTGTGGTTTCTCAATCTAAATGGCAATGATTCTAGAACTATATTAAATAATTTATGGGATAGGCAGTCTGCCTGTTTTACTCCTCATTGTAGATCAGATAATGCACATCAAGTATCTACAAATAATAAATAATATTTTTATAAAATAAATGAATATTTTATATATATATATATATATATATATATATTTTTTTTTTTTTTCATTCATTTTCTGAACTGCTTAATCCTAATTAGGGTTGCTGGGAGGCTGGCGCCAATCTCTGCCCACTCTGGGTGGTGGCAGGATACACCCGGGACAGCTCGCCAGGCCATCGCAGGACAGAAATAGGCTGGTGGCTATGCAACTCCACTTGATGAAATTCAGCAATGGTTCTTTTACATGAACCTTTGATTACTCAGTTAGCTGAGCTGACAGGCCAACTAAAGGCAAGTAGTAGCAATCCTGTGACAGTTGGGCATGAACCCCTGACCTTGGGATCAGTAATCCAGCACCTTACTACTGGGCCTCCACTGCGGTGTGTGTGTAATATGTGTATGGATCATTTTTTTTAACCGTAGGAGACCAAGGTCACACTGTATGTTTTATATTCTTTGTGCAGTAATCCTTTCAAAAATAAAACAGCAATAGAAATAAATGTCAAGGCTTATATATGGAATTCGAACTCACCTCAGATGCCCTTACAAACATCTCTGTTCGAAAAAGTTTACACACATATAAAAAGAGCACGCTGACATGGTAGACTGAACATACAAACTAATGTTACACTCTTCTACGCGTAACAGGACTTGATTGGCAGGCTGTTCAACTGCGTTCAAATTTGTCTATGCCACTACAGTTGCCACCTGCTGTTGCAATGCTGCTCAAACTCATGCCTCACACAGCTAACTATTCACAGTGATGACGGAAAACATCAATAAATAAATAACTGAGACAAAAAAATCCATAGAAACACTCATTTCATGGCTCAATGAAAGGCTTTGTGAAAGTAATGCGCTGTGGATGCATTTCAAATGTAAATTACGGTATTCTGACACATTCAGCTTTCCATCTTTTCCGTCTTCAATTAGCTGCTGGTTCTACAGGCTCACAGCTGGACTTTTGTTTGACGCTGTTTTCACCCCCTTTCCTTCACTCACTTCATTTTTTTGCCTGCTTTTTGGGTTTTTCAGAAGATATTAATGCAGCAAGCTGCGACACGTTCACTTTGTAGTTTTTATGGTGGCACTCAACAGCTCCCAGCCATCCAAACACTATGACATCAATTGACTCAATCAAAATTCTCTTCCTTATTGGCCATGTTTATGTGCATGGTTGGGCACGTTGTCTATTAACTTATGACAATTTCCTTCCTACGTTGCTTTATCCTCATTGCAGTCAGTATTATGGCTATAAGTGATAGACTTTGAATTTATAATTGTACTCTCTGGACCATTTGCATTTACATGCTTACATTCCCTATTGTAACAACACACCTTTCTGATTAGTTTCTGTTAATGAAAAATATGAGACAAATTGGCAAAGAACTGAATAATAATTGTGTCAGTAAGGAGTAAGTTTACATTCTGTTAGCATTTACCCTTCTTAGGCATATTTGATCACTTTAGTTAAAAAAGCCATTAAAGCAGAGGCTAGTGGACAGACGGGGTAAAGTACAACCAAGTAAATATTACAATATTGTATTCCAAGTGGCTTCCATGCTATATTCTTTTCCCTGTGGCTTCCAAAAGTATTCACCCCTTATCTTTTTTCCCTAATTTGTTGCCTTGCAACCAAAAATTAAATATGTTTTTAATGAAAAGAGATAATATGCACAGAAAACTTGAGCATGCATTACTATTCACACCCCCGAAGTTATACTTTGCAAAGCCATCTTTTGCAGCAATTACATCTGGAGGTCTGTTGGGGGATCTGTGTCACTAGGACACATGTAGCCATTGGGAGTCTTGTCCATCTTCAAAGCAAAACTGCTCCAGCTTCTTTAAAAAATTTTCTTCCTTGACAATTTACCTGTATCTCACTCCATCCCTAATTTTCTGTACAGCAGTACCTTGACTTAGGAAATTAATCTGTTCCAAGGGTGAGCTTGTAAGTCAAAATGTTTGTTAGATAAAACAAAAATTCCCATCGGAAATAATAGAAAATCAATTAATCTGTTCCATCACCCTCCGAAACTAATATAACCTGACACAAACATGTATATTTCACATAATATATTAAAGATAAACATGCAAAAACAAGAAATATATACATGCACATTAACATTAATAATAAATAAAACAAGAATAAACAATAAGTCAACTAACCCTTACGATCATCAACTGTGGTAAAGATGTCACGTGAGCGCAAAGATGTCACATGGGCAGACACGAGGTGATGCGTAACAGAGAAGGAGGAGGAGAATTTTGTGCATGTGCATGCTATGAATGCCAGCAAGGAAAGGCTCATGGTGAGCTCTAACAAGGCCAGTGATTCTAAAATAGTGGGGTGCACACCCTTTGGGGGGCTGCAGTGTGATGCCGGGAGGGGGCACTTATGACCCTGGGGAACATGCTTTTTTGCCATTGTGTAGTGGAATTACGTGTTATTGTGCATCCTCTACTGTAGGTGACCATGGCGCTCTCACTGTGTGCCTAAGGTGCAGGGAAAAAGCACCGAGCAAACAATATGAAGTGCAGTAAACACTATTTATAGTCACGCACGGGGCACTGGGGGGGGGTAAAATGTTTTTTTCTTCCTATAGGGGGCATCACAGAAAATAATTGAGAAGCACTGCACAAGGTGTTCTCAGAGTGCAGAGGAATACACTCGGAAGAATACAAGGTTAATCGGCCCGGAAAGGCCATTTCCCCATTAGAGCTCGTAAATCAAAATTTTGCTCATTGGATGGGCTGGATTTTTTGTGGGATCGAAGCTTGCATCATGGAAAATTCATTATAAAAGACACTCGTAAGTCAAGGTACCAGTGTATTCTGAATATTTTCACAGTCTCTGCTGATGAACAGCACCTTTATCTTTAATTCAATATCTTTAATTCAATGTGGACTAGTCCACATGTCTTTTGGTGAATTATTAATATGCTTTCATATTTTTTCTGAAAGAGATGCATTTTTCTGGCCACACTTCCAGAAGCCCAGCTCTGTGGAGTATAGCAGATACACCGGTCTCCACTGTTTTCTGTTTTAACTTTAGTCTCTTTGTTGCCCCTCTGATTATTGCCCTCCTTCCCTCTTGTTTTTTTAATTGAGCTGCCCTCTCTGGGTCGGTTTGTCAGGGTGAGGTGTGTGTGTGGGGTATTATTTTCGTTTTGTGAGAATGGATTCAATAGTGCTTCATGGAATTTACAAAGATTTGGATATTTTTTAGAACCAAACAGAACTGATTGGTACTGCTGTATTACTTTGTCACTGACCTGTTTGGTCTACATGGTGTCACTTGCTCTTCATTAGTGGTGTTGGAGACTCTGGGGCCTTTCACAACAGGTGGAAATATACTGACACCATGTGACACTTTGATTGCACATAATGAACTTAACTGATGTAGTTATTTGACTTCTGAAGGTAATTGGTAGGACCAGATCTTATTTAGGGGCCTCATAGAAAACAGGGTAGATATGCCAAGAGTTTGAATACTTTTGCAAGTTTGCACATTGTTTCTGTGTATTTACTAGTGCATACCGAGCTGTTTGATTTCTATGTGAGCTTTCTGTGTTTAATCTCTTCCTGCCTCTCATTTGTAATTCTGTGCTGTGATATTGACCTCAACATTCTGTATACGGACTTTGCTTGGTTATTACTACAAGAGCCTCTGACATCATGTCGTTTGATTTCTGCCAGTATAGCGTCAAATTGTTTGATTTCTGCCAGTATAGTGTTTGCAGTTTGAGATTGTCTTCCTGATCTGTGCTGCATTGTTAATTAAAGGCTGCTGATCTGAAATTTAATGCTCAGCAGTGTCACTCAGATCTGTCATCTGTCCATTTGTCCAATATCTGTATATACCAACATATGTTCTTTTTCCAGTGTTAACATATTTTTTGTACTGACTAGTCTCAGACTATGACTTTCTCTTTGCAACTTTTCCAAGAAGGCCAGCATCCAGGAGTGGTGGTTCAATGCTGAAATTCCGACTGGTGTTTGCAGGTACAGTGGACCCTCGGTGGTCTAAAAACTCATTAGTTGAACAAATCAGAGTTAGGTCAAAAAATATGAGGAAAATTTGCCTTGGTGTTGGAACGGAGCAGAGCCGAGTGTGTTGAATGCCACTCAGTGTTCAGTACTTTGAACAGCCAATGAGAGAGAGTCTCGTGCTGTGTATTGTGCTTATTTATTACAACACGGCTACTTTAACCCTTAACCACAAGTCCTAAGAAAAGCAGCAGTGATTCTACTGGAAGGTAAAAGAGAAAAGTCGTAGAACGTGAATAATCAACTACGATCAAGAGACAGAGAAAGGAAAAACCGCCACACCCCCGCAAAGCAATAACTCCTCCCCCATCTCTCTCTCCCCCATTCCATCCACATACACTGACACATCGCAACTGGAAAGGTATGTAAACAAATACAGTACATAATTAGGTTAATTATTACGTACTATTATTATGTTTTACTCTTTTGTACATTAATGTATGTATGGTATATGAATCTTCTTCTTCTTTTACTTTCGGCTGCTCCCTTCAGGGGTCGCCACAGCAAATCATCCGCCTCCACCTCACCCTGTCCTCCGCATCTTCTTTTCTGACTCCAACGACCTTCATGTCTTCCTTCACCACATCCATAAATCTCTTCTTTGGTCTTCCTCGAGGCCTTCTGCCTGGTAGTTCCAACCTCAGCATCCTACTGCCAATATACTCACTATCCCTCCTCTGTACATGTCCAAACCATCTCAATCTAGCCTCTCTGACTTTGTCTCCAAAACATCTGACGTGGGCTGTCCCTCTGATATACTCATTTCTGATCCTATCCATCCTCGTTACTCCCAGAGAGAACCTCAACATTTTCATCTCTGCTACCTCCAGCTCTGCCTCCTGCCTTTTCCTCAGCGCCACTGTTTCTAAGCCATACAACATCGCTGGCCTCACCACCGTCATGTACACTTTTCCCTTCATTCTTGCTGACACTCTCCTATCGCACATCACACCAGACACTTTTCTCCAACCATTCCAGCCTGCCTGCACACGCTTCTTCACCTCTTTTCCACACTCTCCATTGCTCTGGATTGTTGAGCCTAAGTACTTAAAATCCTCCACCTTCGTTATCTCTGCTCCCTGTAACATCACCGTTCCTCCTGGATCCTTGTCATTCACACACATGTATTCTGATTTTCTGAGGCTAACCTTCATTCCTCTCCTTTCCAGGGCATACCTCCACCTCTCTAGATTTGCCTGCACTTGTTCTCTGCTCTCATTACAGATCACAATGTCATCTGCAAACATCATAGTCCATGGAGATTCTTGTCTCACCTCGTCTGTCAGCCTGTCCATCACCATAGCAAACAAGAAGGGACTCAGAGCTGACCCTTGATGCAGTCCCACCTCCACCTTAAATTCGTCGGTCACACCGACAGCACACCTCACCACTGTCTTACAGCTCTCATACATGTCCTGCACCACTCTAACATACTTCTCTACCACTCCAGACTTCCTCATGCAATACCACAGTTCTTCTCTTGGCACCCTGTCATATGCTTTTTCCAGATCCACAAAGGCACAATGTAGCTCCCTCTGACCTTCTCTGTACTTCTCCATTAACATCCTCAAAGCAAACATTGCATCTGTGGTGCTCTTTCTTGGCATGAAACCAAACTGTTGTTCACAAATGCTGACCTCTGCCCTTAGTCTAGCTTCCACTATTCTTTCCCATAACTTCAACGTATGGCTCATCAACTTTATCCCTCTGTAGTTGCTGCAACTCTGCATGTCTCCCTTGTTCTTAAAAATGGGCACCAGCACACTTCTCCTCCACTCCTCCGGCATCTGCTCACTCTCTAGTACCTTGTTGAATGTTTTTGTCAGAAAATCTACTGCTACCTCTCCTAGACACTTCCATACCTCCACAGGTATATCATCAGGACCAACTGCCTTTCCATTCTTCATCCTCTTCAATGCCCTTCCCACTTCACCCTTACTGATCTTTGCTACATCCTGCTCCTCAATGGTCACCTCTTCTACTTTTTTTCTCTCTCATTTTCCTCATTCATCAGCTCTTCAAAGTACTCTTTCCATCTTCCATGCACACTTCTGTCATCAGTCAATACATTTCCCTCTCTGTCCTTTATCAATCTAACTTGCTGCACGTCCTTCCCATCTCTATTTCTCTGCTGTGCCAACCTGTATAGATAATTTTCTCCCTCTTTACTATCCAACCTATCATACAAGTCATCATACGCCCTCTGTTTGGCCTTAGCCACTGCTACTGCTACTGCTGCCTTATGCTGTGTCTCCCTGTACTCCTGTTTACTCTCTTCGGTCCTCTTAATGTCCCACTTCTTCTTAGCTAACCTCTTCCTTTGTACACACTCCTGCACTTCCTCATTCCACCACCAAGTCTCCTTATCTACTTTCCTTCCAGAGGACACACCAAGAACTCTCCTACCTGTGTCCCTGATTACATTTGCTGTGGTTGTCCAGTCATTTGGAAGCACTTCCTGGCCACCCAAAGCCTGTTTCAACTCCTCCTTGAAGACAACATGACACTCTTTCTTTTTCAGCTTCCACCACTTTGTCTTCTGCTCTGCCTTTGCCTTTTTCACCTTTCTCACCATCAGAGTCATCCTGCACAGCACCATCCTATGCTGTTTGGCAACACTCTCACCCACTATGACTTTGCAGTCACTGACTTCCTTCAAATTACATCGCCTGCACAAGATGTAGTCTACCTGTGTGCTCCTACTCCCACTTTTATAAGTCACCCTATGCTCCTGTTTCTTCTGGAAGAAAGTATTCACCACAGCCATTTCCATCCTTTTTGCAAAATCTACCAACATCTGTCCTTCTGCGTTCCTGTCCTGGATACCAAACCTGCCCATCACTTCCTCGTCCCCTCTGTGGCCTGCACCAACATGTCCATTGAAGTCTGCACCAATGACCACTCTTTCACCTCTGGGGGTACTCTGCATCACTTCATCTACGTCACTCCAGAATCTCTCCTTCTCTTCTAGCTCACATCCTGCCTGTGGGGCATAAGCACTAACAACATTGAGCATTACACCTTCAATTTCTAACTTGAGACTCATCACTCTGTCTGACACTCTTTTCACTTTTAGAACATTCCTGACAAACTCCTCCTTCAAGATGACTCCTACTCCATTTCTCTTCCCATCCACACCGTGATAAAATAGCTTAAACCCTGCTTTTAGCTTTGCTACCTTTCCACCTGGTCTCCTGAACACACAGTATGTCCACCTTCCTCCTCTGCATCATGTCAGCCAGCTCTCTACCTTTTCTTTGCATAGTTCCAACATTCAAAGTCCCCACTCTCAGTCCTAGACTAATGCCTTTCCTCTTCTCTCTCTGCCTACGGACACGCCTCCCACCTCTCCTTCTTCGACGTCTTCGACCAACAGTAGTCCAATTTCCATCAGCACCCTGTTGATTGACAGCACTGATGGTGGTCGTTGTTAACCCGGGCCTCGACCGATCCGGTATGGGGGTAATACTTCTGATTTGCATCATAAATGTTTGGCATTGGTTTTACGTCGGATGCCCTTCCTGACACAACCCTCTGCATTTCTCCGGGCTTGGGACCAGCATGAGGGGGAGAGACACTGGTTAGTGCCCCCCCCCACCTCATGGCTGCATTATGTATGGTATATTCATATGTTTCATAAATACACCTCGTTTTCAAGGGCAGTGGTGGCCTGGTTGTATAGGGCACTGAATCGCTGATTCTAAGGTTGGGGGGTTCAAGCTCCACTAACCACAGGTTGTCACTGTCCCCCCCCCCAGTGCAGCTAACAGGGATATCAAAGGCCGGCCGGCCATGTCTCTCACTGTCTATGGTGTGAGCTTCATGTGAAAGAACCATTGGTGACTTTCGACAAGAAGAGCTACATAGCCGTCAGCGTGTTTCCGCCCTGTGATGGCCTAGCGAGCTGTCCAGGGTGTACTCTGCCCTCACCCTGAATCGATTGGGATGGGCGCCAGCATCCCCGCGACCCTAAATAGAATTAAGCGGTTACAGAAAATGAATTGAACCTCGTTTTCAAAGTATATACAACTGTACTGATGGAACTAAACATTCATCTGAATGCATTAATCAACTTTTAACTATTTCTGATGGGAAATATTCTTTCACAAATCAAGAATTGACCATATCCTTGGAATGAATAGTGCTCAACCACTGAGGTTCCACTGTTCCAAGCTTCTAACTGAGGCAAGCTGGAACCTCTGGGCTTGTGATTTCGCTCAGTTGTGCACCGGGGCCTTCTATCCTGGTTAAAGTTTTTGCTGTTCAGTGAAGGGAGTAGTTCACAGTATCATATGACAACTTCTTCTTTTTCTTTTTTTTTTTTTTTTGCAGATTCTCACATGAAATAGCCTTTATTTCTCAGAACAAAAATGGAATGGTGAAATTTGGAAAGTTCGTTCTTTTTTGCGCCATTTTGAGTCTATAATCAAACCCACAAATGCTGATTCTCTGGATATTCAACTTATCTATAGCAGGCCAATCTTAAAGCTTCTTTAATCAGTACAACTGTTTCCATTTGTGCAGACATAATTGGAAAAGGATTTTCTAACAACAAGTAACATGAGAACCACTATAAGTAGGAGGAACCTCTGACTTCATGATGCCATCGATACCGTTGACAACTAAAAAAAGACACAATTACCATATACACTGAATTGTGGATCCATTATGAGAAAAATGTATTGTACTGAATGTATCTGTACAATATAAATAAAACAAGTCCAAGTAATTTCTTTTTTTTTGATGAATTTTTTTTCTCTGTGTAGTTTACATGTATCAAGTCCAATGGAATGGGTCTGGTAGAATTAGCTGTGTACTCGGTCATTAGCTGCTCATGTTTGCTTGCACTCACCTTTCGCATAGTGGATTTGCTCTGTCTGTTGAACACGGTACACAGACACTGGAACAACCAAGTGATCAAATATATTTTTACAGTATAGCACATGTGCGAGATCGTGGGAGGCACGTTGCATGTAGGAAATATGCAAATTGTTTTCTTTTTGAAATGAATTAGAAATCCCATTGGGCACAAGAAAATGTGGCAAAGTTCATCTTTAATGACAATCATCTTTAAAATGGCATATTATTATTTTTAAATACAAGAACGATTGGATTCCAGCTGCGCAAATGCATGGCCTGCTACTTGATATATATATATATATATATATATATATATATATATATATATATATATATATATATATATATATATATATATATATATATATATATATATACACACACTGGTATGAAAAAGTATCTGAACCTTTTGGAATTTCTCACATTTCTGCATAAAATCACGATCAAATGTGATCTGATCTTTGTCAAAATCACACAGATGAAAAAACAGTGTCTGCTTTAACTAAAACCACCCAAACATTTAAAGGTTTTCATATTTTAATGAGGATCACATGCAAACAATGATAGAAGGGGGAGGAATAAGTAACTGAACCATCACATTTAATACTTTGTGCCCCCCCCCCTGGCAGCAATAACTCCAACCAGATGCTTCCTGTAGCTGCAGATCAGTCTGGGACATCGATCAGGACTAATCTTGGCCCATTCTTCTTTACAAAACTGCTGGAGTTCAGTCAGATTCCTGGGATGTCTGGCATGAATCGCTGTCTTGAGTCTATATATATATATATATATATATATAAAACAGTTTGGTTTCATGCCAAGACAACAGATGCAGTGTTTGCTTTGAGGATGTTAATAGAGAAGTACAGAGAAGGTCAGAAGGAGCTGCATTGTGCCTTTGTGGATCTGGAGAAAGCATATGACAGGGTGCCAAGAGAGGAACTCTGGTATTGCATGAGGAAGTCTGGAGTGGCAGAGAAGTATGTTAGAGTGGTGCAGGACATGTATGCGAGATGTAAGACAGTGGTGAGGTGTGCTGTCGGTGTGACAGAAGAGCTCAAGGTGGAGGTGGGACTGCATCAAGGGTCAGCTCTCAGCCCCTTCTTGTTTGCTATGGTGATGGACAGGCTGACAGACGAGGTGAGACAAGAATCTCCATGGACTATGATGTTTGCAGATGACATTGTGATCTGTAGTGAGAGCAGAGAACAAGTGGAGGAAAATCTAGAGAGGTGGAGGTATGCCATGGAAAGGAGGGGAATGAAGGTTAGTCTCAGTAAGACAGAATACATGTGTGTGAATGACAAGGACCCAAGAGGAACGGTGAGGTTACAGGGACCAGAGACAAAGAAGGTGGAGGATTTAAAGTACTTAGGCTCAACAATCCAAAGCAATGGAGAGTGTGGAAAAGAGGTGAAAAAGCGCGTGCAGGCAGGTTGGAATGGATGGAGAAAAGTGTCCGGTGTGATGTGTGATAGGAGAGTATCGGCAAGAATGAAAGGAAAAGTGTACAAGACTGTGATGAGGCCAGCGATGTTGTATGGTTTAGAGACAGTGGCCCTGGGGAAAAGACAGGAGTCAGAGTTGGAGGTAGCAGAGATGAAAATGTTGAGGTTCTCTTTGGGAGTAACGAGGCTGGATAGAATCAGAAATGAGTACATCAGAGGGACAGCACATGTTAGATGTTTTGGAGACAAAGTCAGAGAGGCTAGATTGAGATGGTTTGGACATGTACAGAGGAGGGATAGTGAGTATATTGGTCGTAGGATGCTGAGGTCCTGAACTACCAGGCAGAAGGCCCAGAGGAAGACCAAAGAGAAGATTTATGGATGTGGTGAAGGCGGACATGAAGGTTGTTGGAGTAAGAGTAGAAGATGCAGAGGATAGGGAGAGATGGAGGCAGATCATTTGCTGTGGCGACCCCTGAAGGGAACAGCCGAAAGGAAAAGAAGATATATATAGTATATATATATACATATATAGTATTTCTATATTTATATATATATATAAATGGAAAGTGAGGGATCCCTCACTTTTCGCAGTGAATTGGGAAAAAGATTTACCCACGACCGCCGAATTCCATGAAGTAGGATCAAGCCCGCCAAACTGACGTATATGTACATGTTCAGACGCTCTCCGACTTACGTTTTTAATTGGTTACGGTCGGTCGAACGTAAGTTGAAATGAACGTAAGTTGTTACAATGATGTATGACATATGACGAGTGACGTATGACGCTCATACTGTACTATACATCCATAAATACCATTACTGTAGTGCAAAAAACACTCCTAAATCAATTATTATAAACATAACTTTGTAAAATAATATCAAATAATATCAATATTAATTTCAAATAAGTCACTTATTTATACCAATCACTTTACAGGAAGCTTAAAACAGCCAATCAAGCTTACAATATGTGAAGAGCTCAATACTGAAAGTAGTGTACTTGCAAAAGTAGTGTACTTGCTGTGGGTTATATGGACTTCCGTTCTTTCAAGTGCGCAAAGGTGCTGTTGACTTCATTTAGAACTCAGCCTGCACTCATGTGGAGCCATCAGAGCTGAGAGCTCTTTCCTGGATTCGGATTTTCATTCATTTTACAACTCTCTTTGCTTAAACTGAGTATGCATGGTTGATCGCGCCGATCCGAGCAGATAGTTAATTCATCTCTGTGTATGAGACTTGCACCCAGGCTTTTGTCTTCTGACCAACCATATTTGCTTAGAGTTACAAAAGTCCACAAAACAGTGTAAACACAAAGATCACAGAGACAACGTCTTAACACAAGGGTAACATGCTATATAACTGATACATTATATATATATATATATATATATATATATATATATATATATATATATATATATATATATATATATATATATATATATATATATATATATATATATATATATATATATATATATATGTACAGTGGTACCTCATCTTATGAAATTAATCCATTCCATTCGTAACCTGATTTTTTTGTAAGTTGAGTAGCATTTTACATGTAAAAGGCCTAATTTGTTTCAAGGCCCCCACTATTACCCCCTAAACCCTTTAAAAATTATAAAAGTATACCTTTTAAGGCCTCCTTCTGCTTCAATACTGTACCAATGGTAGAGGGGTTTCAGCCATATTCCTTTGCGATATCGCTCAACCCCATGCCACGAGCCTGCTTCTTCTTTTCACTCGCACCGGGAATCACTTTCACCGGGAATTACACTGTGTTTGTGTGTGTGTGTGTGTGCGCACGTGTGTGCGTGTGCGTGCATGCGTGTGTGTGTGTGTGTGTGTGTGTGCGCGCGCACGCATGTGTTGACGATGTCTTCTTAGCAGAGTTATAATCTTACAAATGTTTATGCAAGGTTAAAAGCCTGAGCCAAAAAATAAAGTTGCAATGAGCACACTCGAAAAACTCACGAAACAACAGAAACTCTGTCCTTTACACGTCTTAGGACTCCATGATGAAAAATGGATCGAAGGCACGTGAAAAGCATCATGGGTATTATGGAGATCTTCTTCTTTTCCTTTCGGCTGTGCCCTTCAGGGTTCGCCACAGCAAATCATCCGCCTCCATCTCACCCTGTCCTCTGCATCTTCTTCTCTTACTCCAACAACCTTCATGTCTTCCTTCACCACATCCAGAGATGTAGCTCCATAATAGCCAATGGGAGGGAGCTGCATCTTCGTGGCGAACAATGGGTTGAAGGCACACTAAAAGCATCATGGGTATTATGGAGATACAGCTCCATAATAGCCAATGGGAGGCCAGCGGGGCAGGGTGTTGGGAGATAGCCAATGAGAGAGCAGCTCGTGCATTGTTTGAACTTTTGAGATGTTGCGTTTCATAACGTGAATTTTTTTTGTATTCAGAGAAGGAAATTTTATATAAATGCGTTTTGTAACTTGGATTTTTCATTTGTTGGGTCTTTCTTAAGGTGAGGTACCACTGTATACAGTATATACATACATACATATATATATATATATATATATATATATATATATATATATATATATATATATATATATATATGTGTGTGTGTGTATATATACTGCATTTTACATGTAAAACGCGTGATTCATTCCAAAGCCCCTGATTCAATGCTTCAAAAATTATAAAAGCATACCTTTTAAGGTACTTACTTCATGTTGACCATGTCTTCTTAACGGAGTTATAATCTTACAAATATTTAAGCAAGGTTAAAAGTCTGAGCCAAAAAATAAAGTTGCAATGAGCACACTCGAAAAACTCCATGAAACAAGCTGCTGCTCAAGGGAGCTGCGTCATCCCTCCTAACCAATGGGAGGCCACCGGGGCGGGATGTTGGGAGATAGCCAATAGGAGGGAGCTGCATCAATCCTCCAAGCCAATGGGCTGGCCAGCAGGGCGGGATGTTGGGAAATAGCCAATGGGAGGTCAGCGGGGCGGGATGTTGGGAGATAGTCAATGAGAGAGCAACTCGTGCATTGTTTGAATTTTTTTTTTAATTTACCATGTCTTCTTAGCAGAGTTATAATCTTACAAATGTTTATGGAAGGTTAAAAGCTTGAACCAAAAATAAAGTTGCAAAGAGCACACTCGAAAAACTCATAAAACAAGCTGCTGCTCAAGTGAGCTGCATCATCCCTCATTTTTTGAATGTTTGAATGTTTGAATGGCGTGTTTGGTGCGTTTCGTGAGGAGAACTCATTTTGTATGCAGAGACAAAAAATTTAGGTAAATGTTTTTCATTTTCTGGGACTATTGTAAGTAGAGGTACCACTGTATATATATGTGTATATATATATATATATACATATATAACCTGGTGAGCTGTCCAGGGTCTACCAAATCTTCACCCAGAGACAGAGACAGCTAAGATGGGCATCAGTTGTGTGCATATATTATAAGTGTATAAACATATACATACATGGGTTTTGGCAAGAATGAAAGGAAAAGTGTACAACATGGTGTTGAGGCCAGCTGTTATGGTCTGTGCTGGCTGGCGGCATTAATTCTCTTCTCTAGTCATTGCAGGCGCTGGTGAGGGGCATGGCAGTCGCCAGCAGGCGAGTTCCAGCAGAGCGCACCTGGTCCCAATCTGCAATCAGCAAGCAGCCAGCTATAAACGGGAGCGGCGCGCTTCCCTCCGCTGTCAGAAGATTGTTTTCCCTGTGATTCCGCTCCTCGGCTTTCTGTTTGAACCCTGGTTCTTGCTTTGTGCTCGACCAGTTCCATTGACTTAGTATTCCCGTGATTTACAGTTCCTAGTGCTTAATAAATCGTTTGAACCTTCTTTTGGTCTCCTGCATGTCTGGGTCCAACGCATACACTCCAGGTTTAACACCAGCGATGTTGTATGCTATACAAACAATGACCCTGTGGAAAAGACAGGAGGCAAAGCTCGAGGTAGCAGAGGTGAAAATGTTAAGGTTCTCTTTGGGAGTAATGAGGATGGATAGGATCAGGAATGAGCACATCAGAGGAACAGCACATGTAAGAGGTTTTGGAGATAAAGTCAGAGAGGCTAGATTGAGATGGTATGGACATGTACAGAGGAGGGATAGTGAGTATATTGGTAGTAGGATGCTGAGGTTGGAACTACCAGGCAGAAGGCCCAGAGGAAGACCAAAGAGAAGATTCATGGATGTGGTGAAGGACATGAAGGTAGTTGGAGAAAGAGAAGAAGATGCAGAGGATAGGGTTAGATGAAGGCAGATGATTCGCTGTGGCGACCCCTGAAGGGAACAGCTGAAAGGAGAAGAAGAAGATATGAGATGAGATTTCCTTTCAGCTTTTTCCCTTTATCAGGGGTCGCCACAGCGAATAATTCGCACGTTTGGTTTGACATAGGTTTTTATGTTGGATGCTCTTCCTGACACAACCCTTTAGCAAGAGACAGAAACACGCTAACGGCTTTGCAGCCTACTCTTTATGAAAGTCAGCAATAGTTCTTTTACATGTCTCTCACCATAGACAGTGAGAGACATGGCCGGCCTTTGATAACACAAAGTTAGCTTAGAGTTAGCTGCTCTGGGGGGACAGTGACAACCCTGTGGGGACTCAAACCCCCAACCTTAGCGATCCAGCACCCTATCCATTAGACCACCACTGCCCCCATATATATATATATATATATATATATATATATATATATATATATATATATATATATATATATATATATATATATATATATATCAGAAGTGGGCTGTGCATTTGGCACCTGGGCATTCAGTAGGACTAAAAACAGTATAACAAGGTATGGCACTGCAGAGAGAGATAGGGGTGGGGTGGGGGTACTGATCCGAAGGTCTGTGTCACTATCACCACTGTTGGGTCCATGAGCAAGGCTCTTAACCCTCAATTGCACAGTCATATAAAAAAAGATAATTGTAATAACACTGGATAAGAGTGTTTGTCAAATGCTGTAAATGTAAATATTGTATATGTATGGTCTATTACTAATTGACATACGTTGTCCTGACATTGACCTCCCGATGACCCCTCACTGTGGATCTGAAATCTTGCACCAGTCTGAACACACAGGCATCACTATTTCCCCATCGCACACACACACACACACACACACACACACACACACACACACACACACACACACACATCCACACACACACACACACACACACACACACATACACACACACACACACACACACACACACCTCCATGAAAACTAATGTATTCTGACATGCCTTAAAACAATAAGGTCCTGGTCATTATCAGCCTGACACAAATTTAGATGAACTGTTAGGATTAAACTCTAAATTATCATAGATTTGTTAAACAAGGGTTTCGAGTTTACTGGACCAATAATAGGTTATGCTACCAGGGTGACACCCAAAAACTTATTTTTTTACAAAAGCCTTGTCTAATCATTCCAATTTTTGAGGTATTTGTAAGTAGATAGAATTAATTTTATAATTGCTCAGAGAATTGATCATCATCTCCTAGGTTTGCACTGGGTTTGGGTCCCTGCCTTGGATGTCTCTGTGTCGAGTTACTATGTTCTCCTCGTGCTCAAATTTGTTTCCATCAGGTACTCGGGTCTCCTCCCACAGAACAAAGATATGCACAGCCGGGTGATTGCTCCAAATTACCCTTCGGTGTGATTGAGAATGATTGTGTCTCTTGGCCCTGCAGTGGTGTGGTGAACTGTTCAGGTGGTACTACACCTTTGCTCAGTGTTGACTGATATGGGCTCCAGCCCCTCTGTGACCCTACTTGGAGTAAGTGTTTTGACAAATGAAAAAGTGCGTGAGTGTTCTGCTTTCCTGAAGTACTTACTTTTCCTTTTTATTTACAAAAACCAACCCCCACACACATTTTTTAAAACTAAAACCAACACTGAATTTAATTTTTATCTAAGCCTTCTTCCCATTTCACACCACTATGCACTGCCAGATAGACAGTGTGGTCTGATATTATAAACACAGAGCAGTGAGGAAACTTAATTACATCACTGACTGCAAATACTATTACCAGCACAGTCGTAGTAAAAATGTTTGCTCAAGGGTTTCTTGAATATTTTAACTTTCTGAAAGGGTTACAGCTGTAAGTGTGTTGGCTTTATTACGTGGGACTCCAGGGTAAATTTGCCAGTGAAGACGGACACCCCAACTTTCATTCTTATGTTTCATCTTTACTAGATGTTGTTATTTATTTTTGTTTATTTGAGATCAAATAGGTACATTTATGAAAGCAGTCTATATTTTTGGTCCTGTAAGTGTGCGGCAGGATGTTAATTCAGAGTGACCTCAGGTAGAATGAATGACACAATATGCTCGTGCCTCTGTGCAAAATAATTAAAAGTACTGCTTTTGAACTCATGCACTCCTAAAAAAAGCCAAGTGTGCAACATATAGCGAACTGTGAAAATTCTTTATCAAATTTGTTTCTACTATGTGAAGCTACTTTGTACCAAGGTCAGTTGTAAAAAGCACTATACAAAAAAAACAACAACAAATAAATAAAAAAAAAGAAAAAACCCTGGATTGAACTGAATTAAATCTGACTGATAGAAAATGCTCTGGTGTAATGTGGGGCCAAAGAAACCCTTGTTTCTAACCATGATCACTAAATTACCCTTCCGGGTCAAGACTGATGGCACATGATGTCATGTTTATTCAGGGTAGTGATGGCTTGGTGGTGAAGGGCGCTGGATTGCTGATCCTAAGGTTGGGGGTTTGAGTCCCACTCTCCACAAGGTTGTCACTGTTCCCCCAGTGCAGCTAACTGGGTTATCAAAGGCCGGCCATATCTCTCACTGTCTATGGTGAGAGGCATGTAAAAGAACCATTGCTGACTTACCTAAAGAGGAGCTGCATAGCCGTCAGCGTGTTTCTGTCCCTTGCTAGAGGGTTGTGTCAGGAAGGGCATCCGACGCAAAAACCTATGCCAAATCAAATGTGCAAATCAGATGATTCACTGTGGTCGTGGGGTAGTGGTGGTCTAGTGGTATAGGGCGTTGGATCGCTGATCCAAAGGTTGGGGGTTCGAGTCCCACTCTCCACAAGGTTGTCACTGTCCCCCCAGTGCAGCTAACTGGGTTATCAAAGGCCGGCCATGTCTCTCACTGTCTATGGTGAGAGGCATGTAAAAGAACCATTGCTGACTTTTGTAAAGAGTAGGCTGCAAAGTCGTCAGCGTGTTTCTGTCCCTTGCTAAAAAGGGTTATGACAGGAAGGGCATCCGACGTAAAAACCTCTGCCAAATCAAACGTGCGAATCAGATGATTCGCTGTGGCGACTCCCGAGTAAAAGGGAAAAAAAGCCGAAAGGAAGACAGACAGATGATTCACTGTGGTGACTCCTGAAAAAGGGAAAAGCCGATAGAAGAAGAAGCGATAGTATTATTCTGGGTGTCACAATGATGTAGCAGTTGGGTTCTGGATTTGAGTTCTGGGCTTAAAGGCATTTCTGTGTGGAGTTCGCATGTTCTCCACTTGTGGGTTTATTTCAGACACTCTGTTTCCTCCAACAGACTAAAAACATGCACACTGGGTTAATTGGCTGTTCCAGATTGCCCCAAGGTGTCAAAGTGAGTATAACAGTTTTTTTTTTGATGTGTGTGTGTGAGTGTGTGTGTGTGTGTGTGTGTGTGTGTGTGTGTGTGTGTGTGTGTGTGTGTGTGTGTGCGCGCGTGTGTGTGTTGCCCAATGATGAATTGGCGAGCTGTTCAGAGTTTTACCTGTCTTTGCCCATTGTCAGCTATGCTAGGCTCTGGCTTCCTCACAACCTTGGCAAAAGAATGAATGTCTGTATTGGACAGAATGAGGCTTGATCTGTATATGACCTTTAGTTCCATATTCATACATACAAGTACTTAACCAGATTTGTTATGCGTGTGCAAGCTAAGTTAATGGATTTGTCAGCAACCAAATAATCTCACCTTTGAGAAAGTCAAGATTCTAAAGATGTGTTTGGGAGCACTGTCTTGCCTCAGCCAAGCACACAATCAATTCAGTTCACTGTGTATGTAATTAATATTCATGATTCTGCCGTAGTCTATTATTTGAATTCTTGCCTGAACAGTGCAATGGTGTGACATTCTCAGAGTACATTATTATAATTATGATTGTAATTTTCATTTAAGCAACATACAGCCTACCAATGTAGACTTTATAGGCCATTGATGTCATTCTAAATGCTATGCACTTTCCCTCCATGAAACAAAACATAAGGATTGAAATTTAAATAAAACACAGGTAGTATAATAGTGCAGCAAAGCACCCATGGCTCCAGGTATGATCCTGAGCTTGGGTTACCATTTGTTTGAGTTTAGAAGTTGCCTGTATATCTGTGTAGGTTTCCTCTGAGATCTTCAGTTACATCCCACCTCCTGAAAAGTAGCTGACAATGAGCTATGTGCATGTGTATTTGCCTGGTGTTCTGGATCGGTATGTTAACCGGGGTATATTCCTGTTCCTGGATTCTCCAGACTCCGACCAAAAAGAGGTTCCAGAAGAAGAATAATATATAGAACACAAACAATGGTAAAAGTCATGGTGAATACTTGACACCAATGGGATAATTTCTGTTAAACCAGTCAACAGTAGGCTGTAGTTAAGTGCTTTTAGTATGACAAAGCTATTTAGGAAAATATTTGCAACAGCATTTATTGCAGAATCTTGTCTTGTTGTGATCTATAATTGCATTTTGTTATTAGCAACAATCATCATTTCGCTGTGTGAGCCTTAAATAATAGAAAGAAACACTACAATTTATAAAATAATATTTTAAAATCCAGGGGTTGCAGTTACATCATCCTGAAAATAGGGGTGCACCCATAGACAGCGTATAATACAGAAGCCCCACCACAACTTATGCCTAGCTTTACTACTTTAAGTTGCAAAATTCCCAGATAATTTAACTTGTCTAAGCAATTGTTTTGGTCTTTTATTCTAAATTAAATTAAATAATAAATTAAAAACATTCAGATAAAACGAGAACTGGCAATGAATCATTACACTAATTTAAATAATGTTACAAACTACCACAATCTGATTAAAAACACATCAAAATAAGGAACAACATTTGATAATATATAATAATTTAACACAGCACTGCAGGTCTCAAATGTGTCTACAATGCTGTACAAGACCCCCAAATGGACACAGGTGTGGTCCACAGCGCCCCCTAGAGGAAACCGTTTTCCCACGTACTGAATCCTAAGAAGGCTTTGAGGGAAAACATGCTGGACTTATATAACACACAACTGTAACTCCACAGCAATGTATTCAGACAAACAAATAAAGAATCCAATAAATGTTTGATGCGGAGTAAATGTATTTCATTGAATATAATAAATGTATTTCATTGAATACAATAAATATAACATTAAACATGATGATGATGATGGGACACTACAGTACTACATTTCCAGAGACCTGTAGATGGCAGTGCTATTCAAAGATTCATGCCCAGGTCTGCTCTTGTGTATGTCGACCTCAGACTGGTCTTCATGCAAAAACCTAATTAGACAAAAATCTTTTGAAATTGTATCTCTTGACACGTTACTGTATCATCAAAATATTTTTCACTCATTAATTTGACTTGTTTATGGTACCACTTTCCTAATACCTTGTGTTGTTAATATGTTTGGAAGAAAGGCATTTTGAAATAAAACCAAACAACACCCTATCAGGGCTATATCTATTTATGTTTTAACAATAATAACAATACCAGAAGAAATTTATGAATAAGACACTGGATAAGACAGATAATTGCCAATTCAGCACAATGGCCTTCTAATCTCCCTATGACAAAAATGAGGCGCAGTACTATATTTATAGTAATTGTAAGTAGAAAAAAAGAAATACATCTATAAATTGTAAGAATTTGAAAAGACACTTCCTGGAGGATCTTGATTTCTGTACAATGGAGGTTGTTATTCTAAAAAAAAGAGAAAGATTTTACACCACTGTCTTACGCCCATTATGTTACCCAGTCTCCAGTGTCAGTGCCAGTGGCTTCAGGGCAGAGTGTATTAGGTGTGAAAAAGAAACAGAAAGAGGTAGAAAGGGAAAGAGCAGTGTGGGAGGACGAGTGCTGGTAAAGCAAAAGAAATGCAGCAGGGTGTTTTATAGGCTGGACAAATTTAAAGAACAGTATGAAGTGTAGTCTTCAGAGGCGACTGGGAGCGATGCTGATTGATAAAAATAAAGGAACAGTGCTGTGTGGGATGCATGTCCTGTTGTTTCTTGCCAGCTTGCTCGATGTGTAGATCAATAGCTCTTGTAATGCCTTTGGTCTGTGTTTTGCTTCCTATCAAGGTTAAAGGGCCAAACACAAACACACATGGATGCCGCTGAATTTATCTTATAATGAAAGCTCTGATTTCTCCTCCTTAGGTTATAATGTATATATATATATATATATATATATATATATATATATATATATATATATATATATATATATATATATATATATATATATACATACATATATATATATATATATATATATATATATATATGTATATCTATACACTCACACACATACATATATACATACATACATAGCTTTACCTCTGAACAATCATAATTATGTGTAAACATCTCCGACAACAAACGATATATATAAATACACACTCACTATATATGTATATATATATATATATATATATATATATATATATATATATATATATATATATATATATATATATATGTAGTATGTGTGTATTTATATATATCGTTTGTTATCGGAGATGTTTACACATAATTATGATTGTTCAGAGGTAAAGCTACAAGCTTTTTTTGGTATGGCAGATTGAGCATCACCATAGCAACATGACAAAACATCCGCTCCACTCAGTGAGCAATTTCCAAACATTTAGAGAGGACAGTGATTTCAGGCTTCCAAATACAAGTAACACCACCCAACCAGACTGATCTCCATACCCATGAGATGTAGACAACAGGCAACATATAATTAGTCGTTATCTTCTGACTCACCCTTCATATTGCTCTGAGGATACGTTGTAAAATTTCACCCTACTGAATATTATTCATTGCCTTCCCTCCTATGTCAAATAAGAACATGTTGCCAAATTCCAATTTATTAAGGTATGCTCTGTTCAACAGTCACACGTTTTTTAATCCTCTCTTTCATTCTACTGCCATCTGTTAAGTCACAAGGGAATTAGGAAAAGTTGGGAATTAGCAAGTTTCCACATGTTGTGGGTACAAATGGCACTATTTTTAATTACACCTGGACTTGGCTAATCTGAAATACTTAATATAACAAATCAGCGCCTGCTTGGCTTGCTCAATAATTGGGACTTGGTGTACTTGAAGTTTCTGTAAGCTTTTGCTCCATTAATTAGCTCCACAATGAGGCCTGCAACAATATGTTCCATATTTATTCAAGCAGATTCCCCTGGTAGTGCCGGTGAAAGGTGGGAAAGCCATAAAACGGTGAGACTCAAACCTGGGACTTCATTAGCTTAGCTCAAGGCACAGCAGCCATTCCTTGGGGCCAGTTTTGCAGGCCACTGATATACTTATCAGAACATGTATACTGGTTTTCCGCATTTAGTCTTGGTTCTTGACAGCTCACAGTGAAAAAGCTTGAGCTTAACTGTCGGCCATGGCCATTCTTCAGGTATCCTACTGATACTCTTGTCATCAGAGGTGCACTGTTATACAATTCTTACTTGCGATTTCTTACAGCTTAAAAAAAGGTTACAAAAGAAAAGGACTTGTAGACTTTCAAACTGACAGACAATGTATAGAAGTGTTGGGACAGGTGTTAGGGTCTATAAGCTCAGCATGAATGAACAATATATTCTAGCCATGGTATTGCACCACATCACGAACAGTATTTTTTTCCAGCCAAGCTTGAATTGACCTTGCCATTAAATGACGTCAAGTTATTGTGCTTGCCTGAGAGTTTCATGACTTAAAGCCTCATGCAGGCAGGTGGGAGTGATTTTAAGTGGTCAATCAAAGAACACAAGTTTGTTCTCGGTCTACATGAAATAATGTGCTTCCCTCTAAGAAATTTTAACAGCAGGTGAGCACAATCTTAAAAGATTTTTCCCTAGGGGCTTGATGAGAATTTTATTGAAAGGTTAAGACTGCAACTGAAACAAAAATCTGAAAACTAGGTAAAGAAGAAGAAGATTTTATATCAAATGAAAATAATATGTACAGTATATAATTTTTATTTAAGGCATAAAATCTTGTCCTTTACTTTTTGTCAGTCCTTTATTTTAGTATATTTCTTTTAACACACACACACACACACACACACACACACACACACACACACACACACACACACACACACACACACACACACACACACACACACACACACAGGGATAATAATTACCCAGGCCTGCAGTACAGAGTGTCCTTCTATCCGTCAATCATGCCTACACTAATGGCCTCTCGTCCCCTCCTCTGGAGTCTGTAGCTTTTTTCCTTTTTCTTTATTAATTTCAACTAACCTATTCTCTCTCATTCTATCTCTAAGAGGATTGTGCAGAAAAGCCTGTTGTACGCCCACACACTGTCTCCTCTCCCCTCCCTCACGTGTGAGAGATAATGATTTTGAGGTAGAATTTGGAAAATGAATGCCTTTTCATTGTGTAAACACATCAAAACGAGCAGTGTGTGCATGCTTGGGTGTGTATCAAACAGTGTGTGAAAAACGGGAGTTAGAAGAAAGAAAGTAAGAAGGAAGAACAGCAGAGCTGCATTGTTTATGGATGACACCTATGATGTTTTTTCATGTATGTGATGTTCTAACATTTTGCCACTGAGATGTCCTTTTTTCAAACTGAAATAAGACTCAACAAACTGCAACTAATAACATGACAGGCTTCAAGAAAATAAGGCTTCATCCTGTAGGACAGAACACTCTCATAAATAAATCTGTAGTTTTTGTGCACGTAGTGTCCCTTTAATTAGCTTTACTTACTTTGTATACAGGTACATCAATAGGCCTTATGGTCTAAATCTCTGCCTTTGCCATTGGTCACACTATTTTCACTTTCCAAGGTACAGGATGCATAAGATACACACACAGAACATGTCATCATTATGTTAATCATTAATAAAAGATAATATATGGGCAATGCATTAGTATGATGTCAATGTCCAGTCAATGTCAATGTCTAGTCAATGTCCAGTACTTGATTAACATGAAAAACATTACCTTCAACTTTATTGGTAGATTGTTAGAGATATGATGCAACATTTTACTTTTAAATATCCAAACAAAACTGTAAATTTTTAATAATGTACTCCAGTCTTACCGTAGAAATTGTGTTTGGGTCAGTGTAAGCCTACATTAGATACAATCGCAGTTGGCCTAAAAATCAGAAATGCTTTGATTTTTCTTATCTAGTACAATGAAGAAGACCTCACACACACATGCAATGAGAGAAGATGGGACGAGGGGTTTGAGATGCATCACAGCACACTGTTTAAGATTCAAAAATATTCATTTTTTACTCGTGTGCAAAGGTAATGAAAGGGCAGTGGTGGTCTAGTGGTACAGGGTGCTGGATCGCTGATCCAAAGGTTGGGGGTTCGAGTCCCACTCTCCACAAGGTTGTCACTGTCCCCCCCCAGTGCGGCTAACTGGGTTATCAAAGGCTCTCATGTCTCTCACTGTCTCTGGTGAGAGGCATGTAAAAGAACCATTGCTGACTTTCGTAAAGAGTAGGCCGCAAAGTCATCAGCGTGCTTCTGTCCCTTGAAAAAAAAAGGTTGTGACAGGAAGGGCATCCGACTTAAAAAAAACTTAGGCCAAATCAAATGTGCGAAACAAATGATTCGCTGTGGCGACTCATGAGTAAAAGAGAAAAAAGCCGAAAGGAAGACAGACAGACAGTGCAAAGGTAATGAAAAAATCTACAAAACAATCTAACATACACAAGAAACATCTTCCACACTTTTGCTTTGGCATTGATGTATTAACTAGCTTTTGGAGTGAGAATACTGTATATATTTAGGTCTCGTTAAATATTTTGCTCATATTTTATCTTAGAATTCAAATCGAAATGTGTTTTTAACTTTTATGCTGCTGGGAGCTGCTATACCGGCTTATAATGTGGTACCAGAGACATGCGGCGAGCCGCGGTCGTGGCTTTCCAGCCATTTCTGAATGTGATATAGAATGTGCAAGGAACAATAATTCTAACAATAATGCAGTAAGAGTAATCAGTGCTGTAAAACATTCCCCCAGTGCACTAACTGGGTTATCAAAGGCCAACCATGTCTCTCACTGTCTATGGTGAGAGGTTCATGTAAAAGAACCATTGCTGAGATTCGTAAAGAGTAGCTGCATAGCCGTCAGCGTGTTTCTGCCCCTTGTTAAAGGGCTGTGTCAGGAAGGGCATCCGACGTCAAAACCTATGCCAAATCAAACATGCGATAATTCACTGTGGCGACCCCTGAAAAAGGGAAAAAGCCGAAAAGAAAAGAAGAAGTGCTGTAAAACATTAACACTGAATAGGTACTTTATTAGTATGTGAGCTAAATCAGAAATGATTTAAAAAATAAGTGCTTCACTGCAGTTTACATATAGAGTACTCTAATTTACATATATACTACTAATAATAATCACTTTAAAACAATGTTATACGTAATAAGTGTATTATACCCAATAAAAAACATCAGGACTTGTTTTATGATGGGTTTTGCTGTTGTTTAATTGATATACTTGAGTTACAAACTATGTACTACATGCTTTTTGACATAAAACTACTTTTCATCACATCCATCACTATTAGATGCTTCATTCATTCATTAACACAATCATTTCCCAAGCCAGTTTAATCCTACTAGAGTCACGGAGCTCAGCTGACTACATATACAGGAATACACCCTGAACAGCTTTCCAGTCTACCACAGGGTCAACACACACACACACACACACACACACACACACACACACACACACACACACACACACACACACACACACACACACACAGACATGACTACATATGAAGCAGGAATACACCCTGAACAGCTTTTCAGTCTACCACAGGGTCAACACACACACACACACACACACACACACACACACACACACACACACACACACACACACACACACACACACACACACACACACACACACACACACAGAAACATTCACTCTCACTCATGCCAATGGTCAACTGAAAACAGTCTATTAGCCTAAGGTGCATGTTTTTGGACTCTGGGAGGAAACCAGAGTACCTGGAAGGAAACCCAAACAAGCACAGGGAGAACATGCAGACTACAAACAGAAGCATCTTTGCTGAGCCTGAGACTTGAACCCAGGACCTTCTTATCGTGAAGCAGGTGTGCCAACCACCACAGCATAGTTTTGCCCACCATTACATCATGTCTGAGAAATTTGTACATTGGTAATATAAACAGTAAACACATGAAACCAACATGCCACCAGTAATACTAACTCAAATGCTAACTCAAAAACTAACTCAAATACTTACTGAAATACTAACTCAAATACCCACTCAAATACTAACTCAAATACTTACTTGAATATTAACTCAAATACTAACTCAAATATTGACTCAAATACTCCCTCAAATACTCCCTCAAATACTTGAATATTAACTTGAATACTAACTCAAATACTTACTCAAATACTGACTCAAGTGCTTACTCAAATACTAACTCAACTACTTACTTGAATACTTACTTGAATACTGACTCAAATACTAACTCAAATGCTAACTCAAATACTTACTCAAATACTAATTAAAATTCTAGCTCAAATAGTTACTTAAATACTTACTCAAATATTTACTCAGATACTTACTCAAATACTAGCTTAAACACTAACTCAAATACTTACTTAAGAACTTACTCCAATACTAACTCAAATGCTTACTCAAATATATACTCAAATACTTACTCAAATACTAGCTTAAATGCTAACTCAAATGCTAACTCAAATGCTTACTCAAATTCGTACTTAAATACTGACTCAAATAATAACTCAAATACTAAATCTAATACTTACTCGAATACTAACTCAAATACTTACTCAAATACTTACTCAAATATGTGTCTCAGTTTGTTACAGCTCAGCTCTAGAGCTCAGCTTGTTTATTTTTGTCAAATATTTTCATTCGATTTCAGTGGGAACTGATAAACAAAGTATTGCAAACACAAGCCTGATAATGGGATTAATTGTTACTTGATGTCTGATAATGTTTTTGAATATACTGTATTTTACTCCTGGTGTATAGCTGATAATCTCATGAGAGAACCAGGCAAACATAATAAAGAAGGAATGATAAGAGAAGCCAAGAGAATACAGGGATCCATGGCTACTTTGCAGTTCAATTCATGCGGCTTCAGTGCATCGCATTAAAAAAAAAAAAAAAAAAAAATCGAATTAAAAAATAAGGAAATTAAGGAAGAATAGGCAAAAAGTTAAGGAAAATGCCACAAAACAAGGCCAATTATGCAAAAAAAACCCCACACAACCCCCCCCCCAAAAAAACAAACCAAAACAAAAAAACCCCATCAACCCCATCAAAACTACTTACATTTTTATATGAGGTGTGCATCTGAGTTCATGCATGTGCATCTGTGTGTGTGTGTGTGTGTGTGTGTGTGTGTGTGTGTGTGTATGTATATTTTATTTACATCTTATGCATTATTTTTGAATGTATAAGCATTATTTTTAAATTATATTTGTTATTATAAGCATTAGTGATGAATATGTATTTATTGATATTATATACACATACACATGCACGTATACATCAGTCGAGGAGGGGTGTCAATCCTACTTCACGGAATTCGGCGGTCGTGTGTGTGTGCGTGGGGGGTGTCTCGGTCCCAATTAACTTCGGAAAGTGAGCTATCCCTGTATATGTCATCTGTATCTGCACTTTTCTGATTCTGAGAGAAACATTCTTATAATGTGGATTTGATAAATCATTTTCCAAACACTGTTTTAATTTTAAAAACTGGATGCCTTAAAATATCAGATCCAAAATAACAACAATAAACATTTCTCAAGTTACACTGTTAGATTTTTAAGCGTTGGTCATCCAAACAAAAATGCAAACATCTAGTGTTAATATTTCTGTCTCTATATTTTTTGTGAGATTTTAAAGCCATCCCTTTTGTAGGAGCAATGTGCAGCAAAGTTTCTTCAGTGGTATTTTTTAAAATGAAGATCCTGTTTTAAAGCAGTGGAAATGAAATCTAATGTAGTTCTGCAACGTGTAAATGCAAATGATGTGTCTGTGATGTACAAAACCATTTCTCATGTAGGATATCGCATAAATTTAAAAAAAGAAGAGGATTAGATCATTTTCTGGGAATAAAAAGGAAAATGTGTCTCCCTTCTTCCCTTTCCAATGCTTGAATATCGTGGGTTAGTTTCAGGTCGTTTTAAGTGCTTTTTAAGGTTTAGATGGACTGAACATTGCTGAAACGTGGCAAAACTGATAAATGATATTATCTCTGCTGTGTTCCTGTCACAGATTACAACAGTAAACACCAACTGCATCAAATATGGATAAACAAAAGTACATCCATAAGCTCTCTAATGGAGCTGTTGTATTGTACACTGAATGCCTGCATGTCATTGACTCTGAATTGCCTCTTATAGAGCTACTTTACCAGTGGCTTAGATAGTAGGATAATGTATCAAGTCACATAGTTGCATAAATTATTTGTATTCCATACTATATTTTTATTACTATGATTTTGCCCAAACCTAACCTATGACCCTATATTTCTATTTGTTTTATGTTGATTTGTAGGCATGAACATCCCTGCCAGCTATCATTACAATGCACATGGTATAGAACAGGGGTGTGCAATCTTATCCATAAAGGGCCAGTGTGGGTGCAGGTTTTCACTTCAACCAAGCAGTAGCCACACCTTCCACCTGTTTCAATCACCAATCAACAACAACAACAACAACAAAAAAAAAACTATATTGCAGATTAGTTTTTCAATTCTGAAGTGGGGGTCATCTTGGTGAGATCACCTTGTTTTATGTCTTAAAGCACGGTGATCTTACCAAGTTGGCTCCACTTCAGAATTAAAACACTAGGTTTCTAGGCAATCAATTTTTTTGTTTGTTTCTTTTGATGATCGGTGATTGAATCAGGTGGAAGGTGTGGCTATGTCTTGATTGAAGTGAAACCCTGCACCCATACTGGCCCTTTATGGATAGGTTTTGTGGATAAGATTGGGCACCCCTGGTGGAGAAGAAGAGGTGATGTGCCGTATGTACATGTACATACATACACAAAACAATCCTTCCCAGATATTTTCTGTTAAGAAAACGGTGGATCATAACAATCTTTAATTTGTACCTTACAGCCTTTTAATTAACTGTTAGCAAATTTTGCCTGCACTTGTGAAATTCTACTTACACTCTAATATGTTTTGAGTGCAGGATGCCTTGAAATACTGAAATAATGTACTTAATAATGCCTGAAATACATTAATTTTGATATCAGTAAAGCTGCTATAGGAATGCAAATAGTATTAAAATATAGGCCTCGGTTAAAGTAATGCTTCACAGAAACATACTAATGTTCTGAAAAAAGAACAGAACCAGTTCACTTGGTCGGCTTCTATTATGGTTCGATTAACATTAGCTCGTCTGCATTTGAAACACTTTGCTTAAAGATTTTTTAATTTCACGATGTATAGACTAGATGCTCCCAAAAAGCATATATGTACTGTAATTCTTTCTTGTTTTCTTAGACAGTGGTCATCAATTGAAGTGTTTAGGTTTCTCTTTGTATGTATTGCTGGACTTCACTCCCGCTAATGTCCATCATGCCAGTTCTCCATTTATAAAACCATGATTGTGGTTCTATGGGATTCTGACAACTGTATGGAGCTGATTATCTGCCAGAGTTCTTGGTGACTGTCTTACTACTGCTTATAATTATTCATGCATACAAGACAGGGCATGTGTTTCTGTATAAATGAATAAATTCATGGGCATCTGGAAGAGTTTGCTAAAGCATGCATGCGTGACAGTGAGCGCTTATGTGAGAACATGACAGAAAACATGCTTAATGTTAATGAAAAACATGCTGTCTCTTTTTATCACTTACACACACACACACACACACACACACACACACACACACACACACACACACACACACACACACACACACACACACACATCTGTACAGATACAATTCTGCTGAGAATGAAGCCATTGAGTGCGATATATATATATATATATATATATATATATATATATATATATATATATATATATATATATATATATATATATATATATATATATGTTGCAAACACACTGTCAATGTAGCACCACTTTATTGGTAAACAAGGAAACTCAGTTTGGTCAATAAATGATCTGTGGGCGTGTTGTTCCCCATAAAAAAGCCCCCAATGAGTCCTTTAGGAGTGCCCTGCTGTGTGGATTTATGGAGGAGAAAAAAAAACACTCACACATAACACAAATGTTGCTTAATGAGCCTCTTCTCGTGGTGGAGCATTTTTAGATATTTTGCAGCCAAATGTCTTTTGTTCTTTACCACGGCTATTTTCATGCGCTCTTGGTTTTGGAGTGGTAAAATAACAGTAATTGCTGGATCGTTTGCAGGTTGTTTAGCTTGTGTACTGAGCCAGATGAGATGAGCTAATGAGCACAGCTTCCAGTGGCAATTAGTGAAGCAGCCGTGTACATCACAGATGATTTGCAATTAACTAGCTACATATTATATACTGTATGTGCCAGGAGCTCTGGTGAAATGGTTTTGGAGATGAAGTAAGGAGATGTACAAGAAAGGTCAAAGGGTATTCGGCTTAAATGGTGCTGGGATACACATAATCTACTCATTCAGCGAGCGCTTTTTGGGACAAAACAACAAATTGTGACGAAAGTGTGATGTGTATACCGTGTGCTTTGCTGGAATGTGCCAGTGTTTTAATTGGCACAGTGAGGGTTGAGACTCAGGAGAGATCAAATGTTTTAGTTTCAAACAAATTAAATATTTTCGAGAATGTTCACATTGCGAATGTTCAGCAGTAGCGCAACAACTGTGGAGTGGTTCATAAACTTCTCACGTAAGAGGATGGTACGGTATATGCTCTGCATGGTGTATAAGGATGCTACCTCTGAAGCAGGGGCGATGGAAGATTGCTTTGGATGCTGTTTCTTGTGTGACATCACACAGCGGCTTCTGTGATATTGGTAAGACTGTCAGTTCCTCTGACAGACACGGCAGATGGCTAAGTGTGTGTGCATGTGTGTGAGTGTGGATCATACCATTGTTGTTACACTCTAGGATGGCAGCAGCTTTAACACTGCTTAGCTGCTGAAATTCAAATGCCAAAGATACGAGCACACAGGGAAACACAGAGCAACCTGCAACATCAAGCCATAATGAATTGCT
This sequence comes from Plotosus lineatus, assembly GCA_024760905.1. Classification (NCBI taxonomy): domain Eukaryota; kingdom Metazoa; phylum Chordata; class Actinopteri; order Siluriformes; family Plotosidae; genus Plotosus; species Plotosus lineatus. The sequence goes on along the minus strand of CM045732.1, from coordinate 41,175,777 downwards.
TTTTGGTATCAAACAAACAATTGGAGTGCATCTATCTCTCATCTTACTGCTCTTTTATTTGGGTATTTATTTACTGAGAAATAAAAAGGTCATGTTCTTTTCCTTGGGAAATGCTACTCTCTGCCTTTGCTTAGATTTACTCACTCTTGCCGATCAAACCTTTAGCCGGTAATGAATAGTGAACTGCACAAGGCCTCGTGCTTTCACTAATGCCACCCCCATGTGATAGTCCCTTCTTATTCTATTTCCTCACATGTTAATTAGCTTCAGCATAACTGTTGGACTCTATGCAGCTGTGCACCTCGTTGCTGTTTTAGAGAACCGAACAGAGCTTAGTCTTTTGATCATGCTTCTCACACTGATGCAAAAAAGGAAGCAAACCCATGGTGTCAAATTCTAAATGAGCTGTAAAAATAAAAGTTGCACTTTAATAATGCAGTGTGTATCTTGAGATTAAGATATTAAAACCTGAAGCAAGATCGTAATTTTAGCCTAGATTTTAAGAGTTTGGTCTCAAAATTCATTCATCCTTCATTCATTTCCTGAACAGCTTAATCCTAATTAGGGTTGTGGGGAGGCTGGCGCTGATCTCAGCTGACTCAGGGCGAGGGCAGAGTACAACCTGGACAACTCACCAGGCCATCATAAGACTGAAACATGCTGACGGCTATGTAGCTACACTTTACAAAAGTCAGCAATGGGTCTTTCACATGAACCTCTCACCATAGACAATGAGAGACATGGATAGCCTTTGATAATCCAGTTAGTGCACTGGGGGGACAACAGTGACAGCCGTTGACAGTGGGGCTTGAACCCCCAGCCTTAGGATCGGTAATCCAGCATCTTACCACCGGCCTGAAAATTGTCCTGTGTCAATAGCAACATTACAATGTTAACAGGATAAATGTTTATATTTGTGCTGTGTCTTCACTCCGTCAAGGCTCTACAGGAAAGAAAACATGTCTCAGAAAGACTTCGTCACTGAATGTCAAAGCCAATCATTGGGACTGTGGGAACGGTGGAGAGGATGCTATCATCCACCCAATTGTAAGGAAGTGTCAGGGACTGTAATGAAATGCCCAGTGTATCGAAAAACAACATAAAACAATAGAACATATTTAACCGAGTGAAATAAGAATGAGTTTAATACAAGTTTAATAAACATGCATGTTCTGCTCCTTCTCTAAACTCTAATCATACAAGCAGATCTTCACTAATAAATCGAATAGTATCTTGATAATACTGACTTATATTCATAACTGTATCATAACAAGCGAAAATGTACAGAAGCCTCCATTCCTAAGTTTAAACCATTTATCAGTGTCTACACTAGACCATAAAAAGTGGGACTCACCATTTGAGTAGAAATGAATAGAATATGAAAAGGTGTAAACCCATTCTCACTCATTTTTTTGGTGCAGATACATCATAAAATAACACATACCTTATAGGCATAAACATCAAAACGTGATCGTGCCAAGCTGACGCCGCTCTACTTTTTAAATCTGACAAAAGACATGTTGATTATTTGCGAGCATAAAGCCATTGTGAACCAAATTAGTTGCTTGTGCATCTTGACAGTCGTGTCCACACATTTCCAATCCCCATGACAAGATCTGCCAAAAATGGTTAGTGGATGATAAGCTATGCAGCTAAATTATCTCTTCTATCTTAATTGCATGATCTTAATTGTACACAAGGCTGGTGAGATTTCTTGCGGCTAATGATGAAAAAAGTGATCTTATCTAGGAATATTTTCAAATAAATAATAGAGAACTATTATGCTCCCATGCGTCAATACTAACCTTAACATTAGGGGACGCTGGAGCCTATCTGTGCCGACACTGGGCAAAGGTGTGGTTCACTCAGAACAATTCTCAAGATCATCACAGGGCCTACACACACACACACACACACACACACACACACACACACACACATACTCTTATTCACAACTCGACGCAATTAGGAACAGTCTAAATATGCATGTCTTTGTACTGTTGGAGGAAACTGGAGTCTTCTTCTTTTTCTTTCGGCTGTTCCCTTCAGGTTTCGCCACAGCAAATCATCTGCCTCCATTTCACCCTATCCTCTGTATTTCCTACTCTTACGCCAACTACCTTCATGTCCTCCTTCACCACATCCATAAATTTCCTCTTTGGTCTTCCTCTAGGCCTTCTGCCTGGTAATTCCAACCTCAGCATCCTACTACCAATATATTCACTATCCCTCCTCTGTACATGTCCAAACCATGTCAATCTAGCCTCTCTGACTTTGTCTCCAAAACCTCTGACATGTGCTGTCCCTCTGATGTACTCATTCCTGATCCTATCCATCCTCGTTACTGGGAGGAAACTGGAGTACCTGATGAAAATCCACTCACATATGGAGAACATACAACCGCCAAACAGAAAGGCCCCAACCTGAACCTCAAACCCAGGACCTCCTTGCTGTGAGATGGACGTGCTAACCGCTACACCACCGTCCCACCCATGCATCACGTTATACAGTATTAATGACAAAAATTGCCAACAATTTGTCAGTGATCCTCAATCTGATTATTTTAACAGACTAATCTATGTGTATTTTTTCAAATTCAGATGATTATAATTTAAGTGCCAGTTTATCTTTGCAACATTAGAAAAGCTGCTGTGACTCCTCTTCAGGTAAAACCCTTCACCTGATTGGTTTGGATAAGCCTCCTCACTCTAGCAATGATGTCACTTCCTCTTTCCTATACAAACAGCTCTCATCTAGAGAGGCCTTTTTGAGTGCGAGTGTTCAATTTACAGGTTTGAAACTGTAGATTAATTCTGTCTACTGGGAGTCTATTATCCAGTCTGCTCATCCATGCAACAGTGACCGCCATCAAGTCTAATTCGAGCCACACCCCATCACCAATTACGCTTCGTCCCTGCTGGGGTCGGCCCCACGGTAACGAGAGTGGTGACAACTGAATCATTAACAGGCCGCAGCTACAAAACCGGGAAGGGGAGCCATTAGGGGATGCAACGAGTCGCCTTAAAGTCCCCACTGAGCGTATGCTTCTGCCTCGATGGGCCCTGCCTGCCTTGGTGAGCCAATTAAAGTTGTTATTGGGAGACACAAAATAATTAAAGGTGCTCTTTGTTGTTTTTTATTTAGGCTGCACCACGCCGCCCCTGGCAGTGTTGCAATATGTTGTCTGATGTTTGGTATTCAATTTCCAGTTAAGTATCAAAAATAAGAGTGGATATGTGCCACTTTCCACTGTTTGATGGTGGTGTAATTCTATTGACTGTTTACATTGTACTGTAGCATGACAGGAGTGATTTGGGAAGTGCAACCATAATGTAAGTTGATTATGAAATTGTTCAAATCAACTGAGAATTGAAATCAGATATTTGACTGCATATAATATGAATAAAGGAATTATATTATTATCTGCTTAGACTAAATAGGAGTACAAGCTCAGTTCATTTTCTGTAACCACTTAATCCTAGTTAGGGTCACGGGAAGGCTAGTGCCCATCCCAGCCGATGCCGGGTGAGAGCAGAGTACACCCTTGACGGCTCGTCAGGCCATCGCAGGGCGGAAACACGCTGACGGCTTTGCAGCTCCTCTTTATGAAAGTCAGCAATGGTTCTTTTACATGATCCTCACACTATAGATAGTAATTAATACTAATTAGGGTCGTGGGGAGGCTGGCACCCATCTCAGCTGACTCTAGGAAAAGGGCAGGGTACACCCTGGACAGCTCACCAGGCCATTGCAGTGTCAACACTAACACAACCATTCACACCTAGGCTGGATTTCGAATAGTCACTTAAGCGCCTGTGCATGTTTTTGGACTCTGGGAGAAAACCGGACTTCCCAGAGTAAACGCACACAAGCACGGGGAGAACATGCAGACTCAACACAGAAACGCCCCAGCTGGGAATAAAACCCAGGGCCTTCCTGCTTTGAGTTGGATGTGCTAACCACTACGCACTAACCACTACACTAACCACCGTGATGCCACTGGATATTTTATATCTACACTAAATAATAATCCTTTGGAATTCAAGCAAAAATATTTAAGCTTATGATCTTCCAAGTGTAAACTAAAATGAACACATAGCACACGTACCCGACAATGTCACATTTATAAATTGTGATCTATTGTACATCACACACACACACACACACACACACACACACACACCTAAATTTTGTCTAGCTTTCTGAATGCAGTTTTATGGTTGAGCTGTGGAGGGCTCTATGGCCTTATACTGTATGTTGGTTAAATTTATTTACTGTTACCTAGATTTCATAAATGAATTCCCAGAGCCACAAATTAAGTGTTCCAGCAGGGGCATACATACAACATCACACACACACACACACACACACACACACACACACACACACACACACACACACACACCTTTAATATAAAACAAAACATAACAAGACAGTTTCTTAGAAATAAACAGGATTTAGACAACATATTTCTACTACTGAAATGCAGATTTTTTTTCCTTGGCAGCATAATATAGGTAAGGTAGGTAGTCTGTTGGGCTTTTTATACCCGAGCCTAGTGGTTCATCAGGCCGATGCTGATCCCCGGTTTCCGTCGCGTGAAGCGACCAGGAGTTCACCTCGTCCTGGATGGGACGCTAGCAGGTTACCTTCCCAGTATATTTTACTGGTACCCATTTATACTGCTGGTTAAACAGAGGCACACCTGTGATTAAGACCTTGCCCAGGGCTCTTAGGACTGGCAACATAATATAATAGTGTGTTTATTCTTGACTTTATTAAAGTAATAGAAATAAAACATTATATTCACACATATACATTTTATATATACTGTACATTTACAGCATTTGGTAGACACTCTTATCCAGAGTGACTCACAGTTATCACTTTTATTCAAACTGAGCAATTCAGATTTAAGGGCCTTGCTCAAGGGCCCAACAGTGTTGACAGTGGGGATTGAACCGCTGACCTTCTTCTTAACCATAAAGCCACCACAGCATCTCTTACTACTTGTAAAGTGGTCAAGAAAGTAATACAAGACTTGCAGTATTGGCCACTCAGACCCTGAAGGTAAATTTTGTTTTTCCCCACAAACATCTGGACGTGAAAAGTTAGAAACTGTATTTTTTGAAAGAATGAATTGTGATGCTTTATGGGAAAACATGGATAAGTCGCAAGCCGTAGTTTTGTGCTCAAAACCCCACACATCTTCTACAGTCGGTCTGTTCTTTAGTTTGACTTTTTTGTTTTGGAAAGAATCATACTTGTACTGCTGAAGTGTGGATTTTTTATTACTCTGAGTTTTCTCTACGAGGCTTCATTACTGCTCAAAGTGAGGGACTGAAAACGTGATTTTCATTCACCAAAAAAATACAGGAAATACAGGCTGCGTCAGGCAACATGGAGCCAATCTTGCAGTGAGCAGATTTCAAAGCTGCGGTCGGAAACGGGGGTTTCTACAGAAGCAGATTTCACTTTGCTAGAACTCACTAAGGCAGTGAAAGACGATGATGGAGATGACAATCACCAACCGTGCATTTTAGAAATGATGACGAAGAGGATCAACCTGCTCTCGCTCTAGTGGAAAAAGCCTCTGTCAACAAAGACATGGGAGAAACTGTGGCTGTACATAAAATCACTGTGTGTGTGTGTGTGTGTGTGTGTGTGTGTGTGTGTGTGTGTGTGTGTGTGTGTGTGTGTACATGTTTTCATGGATATGTTTTTACTAGAGGAAAATAAACCTTGATATTTTCATTAATTATAATTACAATATCTGTTCTGTGTGTTTTCAGCTGACGAGGCTGTAGTTGTGGTGCGTCCTCCGGTCATTTTTGGAGCGGATCTCTGTGGAGCTGAGGACATTGCAACCTGTTTCAGAGCAAATGCAGCAGCACCAGATGCTGAGTATTCTCTTCCCTTTCATGTACCTGCAAACTGAATGGATTCCTAAGAAATAACTGAGTGTAACAAGTAACCGAGGAGCTTCCCAATGTATTCAGTCTTTTATGACATTGCAATGTAAGTTTTATGCTTGAAAAAACCCCCAAAACAAAACAAAACAAAAAAACAATCTGTGTCAATTTTTCCAAACTATGACTCCCTTTTTCTCAAAGCTGGGTAAACGCTCATGTGGAGACTCAAACGCACTTATCTCAAAGATTAAGAAAGATAATTGAAATCTGCTTTTGTGTTTTATTCAGAAGAATCTCTTCTTTCAAATGCACTATTAATCTGTTTTGTTGAATTTTGACCCTTATGCATGATTTTCCCATGCAGTGTCACAAATACAAAAATTGCAGTGTTGGCTGCTCAGAAACTTCTTCTTCTCCTTTCGGATTTTCCCTTCAGGGGTCACCACAGCGAATCATCTGCCTCCATCTCACCCTATCCTCTGCATCTTCTTCTCTTACACCAACTGCCTTCATGTTCTCCTTCACCAGATCCATAAATCTTATCTTTGGGCTTTCTCTAGGCCTTCTGCCTGGTAGTTCCAACCTCAGCATCCTACTACAAATATACTCACAGCTTGGCTGCTCAGAAAGTCACTGCGTATTTCCGTTATCGCTACAACAGGATGTACATTCATCTGTTACAAACTGTAATCTTTATCATAATTAAACGTGAAAATTATGGGATGTTGTTCTGGAAAAGTTACAGTATATTTGTGTTAGAAGCAGAATAATAATTCTATTACTGCAGGTCAATGTATATTCTCTGAAAAACACAATTTACAATTTTCCATGTTTATCTTGTTTAAGGTGAGTCCATGTTTTGAACAAAATATTTAAAACTTATTCAGAATTTGCAGGCTTTTTTTTTTTTACTGTCATTGTTTACATTTTTTACTGTAAAATTATTGACTGTTTTTACAGTGTACACAACATATAACACAACACAATAAAAAACGAAAAGAAAGCATTAAGATCTCAGCACTTAATATTGCTCTGATAAATATTTCTTTATGTGAATGTACATCCCTTTGGTGATTCAGAAACAAGGTCAAAGATTTAATTGTGTATCCCACCAGAGCCCCCACCCCCATCAGCAGTGTAGTTGAGCATTGGACTGAACCACAGAGTGAATGTTGTCAGACCCTTCCCAAAACACTTTACTTCACACTCCAGTCAGGAGACTGGCATTATAGCAGACAGTATATATGCATCCCATTGTTATTTGAATTTCACCCAACAAACTACGGCATTATAAACAGGACCTTTTTTTGTGGAGTCTTCAGAGGTGTCATTGCAGAAAGTGTGTTTTCACCATGGGGACTGCAAGCTGTGCCAAAGCACAACCATTGTATTATAAACACAAGCGGACAAAGCAAATTTATTCAAAGCTAGGCCTGGATTTTACTCTCTGCCTTGATAATAACAAAGGTGGCAATTTTTATAAAGCACTTTCACTGCTAATTATAATTTCACTAACTACACTGGAAAAAAAATTGCTATGTAATCAAGATTAAAAATTTTACGTCCAGCCAAAAATTATTTGGATATTATTTTGAGAATAATATACTATACAAGAGCAGAATGGTCAGATTAATAATATTGTTTTGAGAATTTATTTTAATTATCATTTTTAGAAATCTTACCAAGTGTAATTATTTTACTTCTTTTCAGAAAGTATAACTCCATTTGAGACCATCATCAAGTTAAATTTTCTGCTAGTACATTAAGATATATTCATTCATTCATTTTCTGAATCGCTTAATCCTAATTAGGGTCGCGGGGAGGCTGGCGCCCATCTCAGCTGACCATGGGCGAGAGCAGAGCACACCCTGGACAGCTCACCAGACTATTGCAGGGCAGAAACATGCTGACGGCTATGCAGCTACACTTTACAAAAGTCAGCAATGGTTCTTTTACATGAACTTCGCACCATAGACAGTGAGAGACATGGCCGGCCTTTGGTAACCCAGTTAGCTGCACTGGGCGCAGTAAGGTATGACGTATATTAACAGAATAAACTGATTGCACAAAATATATCATTAAGATGTTTTTGTGTGCTCTTGCTGCCCCTGCAAGCTCTGTATGGCTTCCCATGTCATATACTAGTATTTATAAATCCACCCAACTTCATGGGACATATTTGTGCCCATTCTGTTTTTTTTAAATTTTATCCATGGTTCAGGAACATTAATCAATTTGTCTTAATGGTGAGGTGACATCCTTAAAGAGGAATTTGTGTTTTCCCGGGGATGTCCTTTTGAGCTTTCCAGGCTGTGCTCTTACCCAGTGTTGGCTGTGATGGGCACCAGACTGCCCGTGACCCTAATTTGGATTAAGCTGTTCAGAAAATGAATAAATGAATGAATGAATTTGTGGTTTCTACCTGTGACTTTGCTAAAGTTATTAATATTCATAACACTGGCTTTTTCCATTTACAGTATGACTTTAAGTTTGTCTCCCAAAGTCCAATGCTTCGTCCTCATCTGTAGCAGATGAGACTAACAGAGCTCTGCTGATTTTATGACAAGTCAAGATGCCTATTTTTTTAAAATACAAGAGGAGAAGTAACCACACAGATCAAAATGGAATTTAAAAATGAAAAAAGTTTGATAAAGATAAGAAAGTAGAATGCATGCAGCCAAAAAGTCGAACCAGAGACTTTGGTCTAATGAGGAGTGGAGATGGGATCAATAGCAGTACATCGAGTAGGCTTTATCTTACATCCAGACGCAACAAAACACATGTAAAGATACAGTTCAAGAAAGAGCAAAAACAACAAGTATCATCTACACATGCACCATATAATATATCCATTAATTTTCTGAACCTCTAAATCCTAATTAGGGTCATGGGGAGGCTGGCGCCCATCTCAGCAGACTGTGGGCGAGAGCAAAATACACCCTGGACGGCTTGCCAGGCCATCGCAGGGCAGAAACACACCGATGGCTAGGCAGCTCCTCTTGTTGAAAGTCAGCAATGGTTCTTTTACATGAACCTCACACCGTAGACAGTGAGAAACATGGCCAACCTTTGATAATCCAGTTAGCTGTGCTGGAGTGACAGTGACAACATTTTAAGAGTTGGGCTTGAAACCCAAATCTTGGGATCAGTGATTCAGCTGACCTCACTACCAGGCCACCACTGCTTTGCACCATACACAATATCATATTCAGAAACAGTGAAGGAGGAATTCTTTAAAAAAACCAAATGACAATGGCTTAGTGCAAGACTCAGAAATTCTAATAGTAATGGGAGATTTCAATGGAAAAATAGGTAAATTATCACCAAGGGAATTACACCTGGGACCCTCCAGTGATGCTATTATAGTATGTAATTGCAGTGAAGAACTACTTGATCTCTGTATGAAACATGATCTCTGGATTGCGAACACCTTGTTCAAGCACATTCACAGCTGCATGCAAAGCTGTTACCAATGGAAAGGCCTGAACTATAATCCTTGATAGAGGTTATATACATAAAAAGAGATGACAGAAATTTGGTTATGAATGCAAGAACCATGCTAAATGCTACTCTAGACAGTTAGACAATGGGAACTTAGAGTCTAGTAGCAACAACTTTAAGCTTTGAAAGCTCCAAAACGGGCACTGGTGGCCTGGAGGTAAAGGTGCTGGATCACTGATCCAAAGGTTGAGAGTTCAAGCCCCACTCTCAGCAGGTTGTCAGTGTTCCCCCCAGTGCAGCTAACTGCGTTATCACTGGCTGGCCATGTATCTCACTGTCTATGATGTGAGGATAATGTAAAAGAACCATTGCTGACTTTCATCAAGAGTAGCTGCAAAGCCACCAGTGTGTTTCTGCCCTGTGATGGCCTGGCGAGCTGTCTAAGGTGTACTCTGCCCTCACCCGGAGTCGACTGAGATGGGTGCCATCCTCTCCATGATCCTAATTAGAATTAAGCGGTTACAGGAAATAAATAAATGAATGAAACCCCAAAACATACATGTCAGGCAACAAGTTAAAAAGATTGTTACTGAGCAAATAGAAAGAGTGTATGCTAAGCAATTAAGCGCAGAGGATTCAAAAAATGTCTTCAAAAATACATTGAACAGAACCAACCAAAAAGCCTGTGGTACAAGGCATTCTGAGAAAATTCAAACTAAATGAAGAGCATGGTGGAATAACATATTCCATAAAGTAGTGAATTTGAAGACCTGCTTAATACAAAGTGGTATAAACATTACAATGAGTAGGTGCAGTAAAGAAATGCATAACAAGGTAAAATACCAATTCTGGAAGAAATATGTGGAAAATCTTTTCATATGCATCAAAGTAATGAGACTGAGGGATGAACACTACAACCATCCACCATTATCAATAATGATCATCCATTCAGTGATTAGGAAAGCATGATGGTGGAAAATTTCAGTGGGCTGCTGAACCCAGTTGATAATAAAAAAATAACACAATCAACCATTTCTGATGAAGATCAACCACTAATCATTGAGTCAGAAATGTAAAAGAAAATAAAAAAAAATTAAACAGCGAGGACAGAAGTTATTACTCCAAGCAAGATTTCCTTTCGGCTTTTCCCTTTATCAGGGGTCGCCACAGCGAATGATTCGCACGTTTGATTTGGCATAGGTTTTTACATCGGATGCCCTTCCTGACACAGCCCTTTAAGCAAGGGACAGAAACACACTGATGGCTTTGCAGCCTACTCTTTACAAAAGTCAGCAATGGTTCTTTAACATGCCTCTCACCATAGATTGTGAGAGACATGGCCCGCCTTTGATAACCCAGTTAACTGCACTTGGGCAGTGTCAACCTTGTGGGGACTCGAACCCCCAACCTTAAGATCAGCAATCCAGCGCCCCATACCACTAGACCGCCACCGCCCCGAGAGAAGTTTAAGACATAAAATCATGTGAGGCCATGGCAATCACATGACTCAAAGTTATATTCTCGAAAGCATGGAAGAAAAGTTCCTGAAGATTGTCAGCTTGCTTTGGTCATTTCAGTATAAAAGAAGAAAAGGTAACAAAAGAGAATGTGGGACAAATCAAAGAATATCATTACTGTATCATGCTGGAAAGATGTATGCCGAGACGTTATAGCAGTGAACCAAAATACATGAGGAAACCATATCTAAGTGAAGCCCAAATGGGATTTAGGAAAGGGGTACACAAACACAGTTTTTACTCTGAGACAATTTTCTGAGAAAACCATAGAGCACAATGAAGAATCTGGTCTTTGTTAATCAAGAGAAAGCTTCTGACAGGGTTAACAAAGAAAAGTGATGCAGGTAAGCGTTGACATAACATCAGAGCTTGCAACACGCACAAATAGCATGACCTTGCCACTTGAGGAAACATCTGGAGTTAGAGACTGATCTGCACCCCCCCCCCCCCCCCGCACTTTTGATTCATCTACAAATCTGGATGACAAACAAACAAAAACAAAAAACAACCCCCCCCCCCCAAAACTACTTACATTTTTATGTGAGGTGCGCATCTGCGTGCATGCGCATGTGTCTGTATTTATATTTTATTTACATCTTATGCATGATTTTTGAATGTTTAATTGTTATTATAAGCATTTAGTCTGTTGGGTTTTTACACCCGAGCCTAGTGGCTCATCAAGCCAGTGCTTATCCCCAGTTTCTGTAGCGTGAAGCGACCAGGAGTTCAACTCCTCCTGGATGGGACGCTAGTCCATCGCAGGTTACCTTCACAGTATATTTTTACTGGTACCCATTTATACTGCTGGGTGAACAGAGGCACACTTGTGGTTAAGACCTTGCCCAGGGGTCTTAGCACAGTGAGGGTCTCAGTGGCATTTGAACTCACAACCTCCCGATCATGAGCGCAGCACCCTAACCACTACACCACCGGCCCCATATATATATATATATATATATATATATATATATATATATATATATATATATATATATATATATATATATATATATATATATATATATATATATATATATATATATATATATAGGCTTAATCCTACTTCATGGAATTTAGTAGTCGTGGGGGGTTTCGGTCCCAATTAACTGCGGAAAGCGAGGGATCCCTGTATTTTATTCTGCATAGACCATAGATGACAGGGTCAAAAGTTTAAACAGAGAAAATGTATCATTTTAAGAAAAAAAATCTGTTGATTTTAAATTTCATCTCAAAAAAGTTGGCACAAATAGCAATAAAAGGCTGAAAAAGTCAATTGCACTTATATCGAACATCTGGAAGATGAATTACATTAGGATAATGAGGTCCATTGGCAACATGGCTGACTATAAAAAGAGCTTCTCAGAGTGGCAGTGTCTCTCAGAAGCGAAGATGGGTAAAGGAGCATTAAATTCCCCTAATGTTCCACAGAAAGATAGTGGAGCAATATCAGAAAGGTGTTTCCCAGCAAAAAAATTGAATGAATTTGAAGTTATCACCTACAGTGCATAACATCATCCAAAGATTCAGAGAATCTGGAACAATCTCTGTGCGTAAGGGTCAAGGCCGAAAAACCGTACTGGATGCTTGTGATCTTCGGGCCCTTAATCAGCATTGCACCACAAACAGGAATGGTACTGTAGGGGTAATCACAGAATGGGCTTAGCAGTACTTCCAGAAACCATTATCGGTGAACCCAATCCACCGTGCCATCCGCCGTTGCCAGCTGAAACTCAACAGTACAAAGAGGAAGCCATTTCTAAACAGAACCCAGAAGCGCAGGCATTTTTTCTGTGCTAGGCATCATTTAAAATGAAGTGTGACAAAGTGGAAAACTGTTCTGTGGTCAATCGAATCATGATTCAAAGTTCTTTATGGAAAACTGGGACGCCATGTCATCCAGACTAAAGTGAACAAGGACAACCCAAGTTGTTATCAGCGCTCAGTTCAGAAACATGCATCTGTGATGGTATGGGGTTGCATGAGTGTGTGTGGCATGGGCAGCTTGCACATCTGGATAGGCACCGTCAATACAGAATTAAAAAAAAAAAAGTCAAATTTTGAGTTTAGACGTACCTACGTAGTATGCTGACGTAATGACGCAATGATGCTGCATTCATTGTTTACAAACTACAGACTGAGTGTATATATATATATATATATATATATATATATATATATATATATATATATATATATATATATACAGTCGGCCCCCCACTTATGGCATGAAAATCCCAGGTTATGAGAAACATTTTCCAAAGTTTTTGTCCCCAGGATACAAAAACAACCTCCTCTTACAAAAAGTGCCATTCAAAATTCAAACGCGCCAATCAAAATTTCACACGATGCGCGAGTTGCTCTCTCATTGACTGTCTCCCAGCATCCTGCCCCACTGGCCTCCCATTGGCTAGGAGGGATGATGCAGCTGAACCTTACCCAAACTTCCTGTTTGTCACACACAGGAAGGAGAGTTTACTGTTGGCTTGTTTTGAGATTGATCATGCAGCATTATACAATATTTTTGTAACCCATATAAATACATGGTTACTAATTTTATTGGTAAAAAAACCCCTAATTTCCAACGCTCCCTGAAAGCACTATAGTTTCCTAGTCCCCTTGAACGCATCATAAGCACATGCTGCATGCACCTAGCTAAGCACAGCAGAGCGTGCTGCAGAACAGGACACACACAGAGCACTCGAAAAGCTACACAAGTGAGTCAAACGATCCAAAATGTGTTTAAGTGAACTTTTAACAAGTTTAACTAAGTTTATGTACTTTTCAGAGTCTTGTATGTGTTTTGTTCTCTCTCAATCAAACCGGGTGGAGAGTGTTTGTTTTCTTGGAAACTCCGGTGAGTCATTACAACATGAAGCTAGCTTAAAAACCTATGCTAACTTTACACATGGTGAACCTATGCTAACTTTACACATGGTGACTTTTAAAACTGTGTGCACTATTTTATGTCTCTAAAAAGCTAAACCCAGTCGGAGTACACAACAAAGATTGTGCTGTGCACAAAATGAGCCTTACATTTTATTTTTCTAAATGTTTTTGTTGAAGCACTTTTGCTAATGCACTAAAGTAGTGCAGATAAGCACTTTTGTTTTGTATTACATTCCATTCAGTGCCTTTCATGCACTTTTGTCATTCCATTTATGTGTTATTTCATAGAAATAAGTTGTTATGCTACATAGCAATACATTTTGGATTCATGGAAGTAAAACCAGTGTTAAAACAGCAATGTAAAAGAATTTGAACATTTTATGAGATCTCATTTTATTTAGAAATTACTGTTAAGAAATATTTTATTCATTGTGTCTGTCCTGCATGTGCAGACTGGATTTTTAGTGCACCTGGATCTGATCTTGAAGCTGGTTTCGGACACGGATGGCGAGCTAAACCCAGTGAGAACTCTTGGCGGATCCAGAAGCAGTGTGGCCAACTGCTCTCTGGATGCGAGAGTAGATCTACAGACCCAACCACTTCAAATCACAGGATCCCAGATAAGAACAAATAAAAACCTTTATCCCAAACGGATCACAATCCTGGAAAAGACCTCCCGAATTCACACAAATCGAACCTTAGAAACTCTAAGCCTATTTTATTTTATTTTGTAAAGAGCGCTCTACAACATTGTTTTCACTGTTTTTTGTGCTATTGTAAATTGTAATAAATCTGCCGGCTGTTCAACTTTAAATCTCCACAATTCATTCTACTCCTCTAGAACCTAGAATATAATCTAGCACAGCTATATCAAGCTGGTGTTACATTTTGTTATGGCCGAAACACATCTACAATCAGGACGATATTGAACCAGAAGGAGACCTTAAAACGGAAATACAGTGAGGACCTCTGATCTTTCAAACACAATTAAATAAAACATCCTGTCCATGTGTGTGTGTGTGTGTGTGTGTGTGTGTGTGTGTGAGAGAGCAAAAGAGAGACAGAGAGAGAGAGAGAGAGAGAGAAGGAGGCTTGATTCTTTAGTTTTTAATTTAGTTTTTTAAATTGTTTAATTCAGTTAATGTTTAATAAATGTGGCGCATGTGAGCTCATCTGGAATTGTGTGTGTGTGTGTGTGTGTGTGTTAATAAAAATGTTTAATAATGGTTTAATTAATAACTATGTTAATAAAAGTTTTTAATATGTTATTAAAATTTTGAAAGGGTTTAATCAATAATTTTCTTTTACTTTTAACACATATTTCATACAAAATTGGTGTACTTTTATCATTTTAAAAGGGTTTATGGGGTAGAGAGCCTTGGAATGAATCAGGTGTTTAACATGTAAAATGTGACCCCTACTGACGAAACTCCCGCGTTATATATATATAACAGTCATATATGTGTGTGTGTATATATATATATATATATATATATATATATATATATATATATATATATATATATATATATATATATATATATATATATATATATATATATATATATATATACTGGTGGATATATATATATTCGTGGACTGGTGTGAGCGCAACCACCTGTGCTTGAACACTAGGAAGGCAGAAGGAGATGGTGGTCGACTTCAGGAGAAGCACTCGAACACACACACACACACACACACACACACACACACACACACACACACACACACACACACACACACACACACACACACACACACACACTTACTAGTGAACATCTAGGGACAGGACATTGAGACAGTGGACAGTTTCAAGTACCTGGGTGTTCACCTTAACAATAAACTGGACTGGTCCCACAACACCAACGCCCTGTACAAGAAGGGCCAGAGTCGCCTCCACCTTCTGAGGAGACTCAGGTCCTTCGGCGTATGCAGAACCTCTGCTCAGGACTTTTTATGACTCTGTGGTAGCCTCTGCAATCCTCTACGCTGCCATCTGCTGGGCCCCGGGCAGCACAGAGCGGGACAGGAAGAGACTGAACAAGCTGGTCAGGAGGGCCAGCTCTGTCCTCGGCTGCCCACTGGACTCTGTGGAGGAGGTGAGTGAGAGGAGGATGGTAGCAAAGCTCACATCCATCCTGTTCAACAGCTCTCACCCACTGCACCAGACTGTAGAGGAGCTGAGCAGCTCCTTCAGTGGACGACTGAGGCATCCTCAGTGCAGGAAGGAGCGCTACCGCAGGTCGTTCATTCCCACCGCTGTCAGACTGGACAACACCACTTTGTAACTGTCTGTGAAAATACCGGTTATGTGCAATAAAAACCCCGCGCACTTTAATCAACCACATCTACCCCACTGTGACTGTGAACCATATCAACCCATCTACTCTGCCCTCAGATACATTACACTTTAATATAGGCCAGTCTATAAAGTCGTTCCCTTCTTTTCTTTTATTGTTTATTAATTTATACTATTTATGTATCTATTTATTTATTTACTTATATAATATATATGTATGTGTGTATGTTTGTACTTGTATCTATTTTTGCACCCCCTACTGATGGTACCTCAAGAGCCTGTAACAGTGAATTTCTCCATTGTGAGATTAATAAAGCTGTATCTTATCTTATCTTATCTTAACTCCAAGTAAAATAAAAAAATAATTACTGTGCGGTATCTGTGTCTGTGCTCTCAACAGATGCAATGGAATAGAAATCAAAAGTACAAGTTTTGTCTGAAGTTGATGTTTTAAGTTGGCTGTCAAGCTAATACTGTTAAATTCTTGGCTTTTTTCTAGGCATATTATTCTTGCAACTTTAGTGAGGCACTGTTTTATCGATTCACCATCTAAAAAAGCTTTCCCATGATTGGTAATGAGTTGAATCACCTGTAACTAGCTATCGTGGCATTTTGGCATGGGAAAAATATGGTTGTTGAGCTAGCAAGCTAGTTGGCATGTGCTTAACCTTCTGTTCTTGTTCCACAAAAGTGAAGGACATACAGGTCTGATGTTTGGTTTCATCGTGTCATCTTACATAGTACTCCTTCATCACTGCAATACTCATTACAAATCACAAACACGCACACACACACACACACACACACACACACACACACACACACACACACACACACTTCCCTCGACTTCCATGGAGAAGTCTTCATTTCCCCACCATGTCTGAAATTTTCTAGACTTACTTGCTACCTTGTATTTATTTGGTGTTGGCATTTTCAGTTTACTGTAGCAAAATTTTTCTTTCCTTCAATTTCTTTTCAACTCAGTAGCCCCAACTGGAATTAAAACCAAGAAGTGCGATGCCACCAAGTTTCAGGTACAAGCCATATTTTGGTGCATTTTTAGAATTTGATGCAGGTACATTAAAATAGATCACGGGCCATGTAGTTCACACACCCGTGATGTTCAGTATCCTTCCTTGGTGTTTGTTCAGTAATAAGGTTAAGACCAGTGAAGCATTCATTTTACTTTTACAGCATTTTGGCAGATGCTCTTATCCAAAGCAATGTACAATTATTATTTTGATACAAGTGAGCAATTGTGGGCTAAGGGCCTTGTTCAAGGGCCCAACAGTGTTGATAGTGGGGGTTGAATCGCCGACCTTCAAATCAGGAACCTGTCATCTTAAACACTTAGCCACCGCTGCCCTTTTCATTTCGTGCTGCACTCAACATCAATTATTATGTAGGAGTTTATTTTGTGCTATAAAAAAGGAATTTGATTAATCACAGTGTTGGTGTTTTCACACACAATTTTATTCATTCACTTAAATGAGGGGAATTAACAACACAGAATTATTAACTAAGATTTTTTTTATTGAAGCTATTTTATCCAGTAAAATACCTGAACCAGACATATAGTAACAATACTTCTGAAACCACTCGTTAATGCACAGACAAAATGATTTAATTGTAATTAAAGGGAAATTTAACATTAAAAGAGCTTAGATTTGCTGACTATGAATCAAGGACTTCCATTTTTGTAAGAAACAGAGAAACTCAGACAACTTATTGCACAAACATTTATTAATTATGGAAAACAAAGACTTGACAAGGTAAATGATAGCTATAAGTGTATCAGAACAGTATTGATGGTGATATAATCATGACAAACTTTGGATCATGCTTGAGACCAGCAAGAAATGACTTTTGTTTAAGTTAGTATAAATGAAAAGCACCATGAGTTATGACAATGTTAGAAAGCTATGTTATTAATCCCATTTCTGTGAACTGGGCTCCTGAACTGCTTTGAATTGTTTGGTCACATTGTGTGGTTCTGTGTTGTGTTTTTGGCCTGATCCAGGGAGAGTAATATTATCATTGGTTTCTTATTGAGCTGGGCATCTTGGCATGGACCTCCTATGTTTTTCTGGAGAGTTTATCCTCTTCCCATCTTTCTTTCACTGCATTGCCTTTAGGATTTTGTGAAAAACTTCTCTGTAAAGAAGACTGCTCTGACCACAGTGCTGCCCCTCACTACAACCCAAGGTTCCTCTCCCTGTTCCCCTTCCTTGCATTACTTCACAAGATTTCTTGTGGTATTTCCCCCTGTGCTACCATTAAGTGTTCTGGGACAGTAAATTTAAATCCAAATTTTATGAATTTGGTGAATTGCCAGGAGTTCAGCCTTGAGCAGAGTTGTCCAGAGGGGTGTGATTTGTGACTTCTCAGATCATAGTTTGGATGCTGTTACAACTCAAGTAATATAATGTATTCTAAGTACACTTACATGAAATTTTACAAACAAATCTGATTTCAGGAGAACAGGGGCTTCATTTTATTATGAAGATTGTTATAATTGTCTGGATAGATACAGTCTTCCAGGTAATATTAATTACATATGAGGAAATGTTATCATGAAATTGTCTCCTTACACTCACACACACACATGAAAGGAAATTCACACTTCTGTGAGCCTTTGATTAACATTGTGGCACTTGAGTTATATTAAAGTTTAACAGCAGGGGTAGTTAATCTGAAATTGGTCATGTTTATAAAAGTTGGATCACATTCAAACACTGAGACAAAGGTGTTTAGTGACTGGCCAATATGGTCAGGAAGAGGCAGTCCTTTAGCCACCAGGCGTGAAATTTTATGATCTTCTTAAGCTTGTGATTGGGGTTTGTTTAAAAATGTATCTTCCTATAGTGTATTTAATGACACTTTAAGGTTCAGAGGAAGGATCCCTTGGGTCAAATAAGGCCTTTATTATGTTTTGAGGCCTTTGAGTGAAAGGAGAGATTTCTGATGCAATTTTCCAACGTGAGATTTCAGTGAGGTTATTTTATGTAGTGCCTGTTCTGTGCACACAATGTTTGCTGCTGAGATGCTAAAGCATTGATGTGCTGTTGTAGAAGACTAGTTCTCTTTCCTTGTGACCACCGATTTGTGTACTAAATAATGATTATAAAATAAGGATCATATTATGCAAAACCGATGGAGCCATTGCTTGAAATCCAAGAATTTGTATTGAGGACTATTTCCCCCTCAAATGAATCCAATGATCAAACATTTAAACTTAAATTTGGCAATGCATGTCCTTAATTTTCTGAAATTCTAATTTATAGTTAATAGGATTTCAAGGCGGTTTGAGAGATATTTTACAAGAGTTGTAATAAGCACCAAACAGATTTTGTTTCAGTGCTAATTTATGATGGAGGTTAACATTTTCTGTCAAGCATGAAGCATCATTGCTATGTACTGGTTTATTTTGAAAGCGAGCAGATTGTTAGGCGGTTCTTGACAGGGTTTCTATCTAGTTTAAAGTCTTGAACTGTTTCAGAATGCAAAAAATAAAAACCATGAAGGAAACAAAGATTGGGTCGAACCTTTACACCCCAAGGAATTTGACTGACACACAATCAAATTGTTTCATTTTGATGTCACCCTGTATTGACCATTTCTAAACCCCTTGGCTGAAAGAGTAACCTAATTTTCCTTTACATCTAATTTGGGCCTGATTCTGGGAGGTTGAGGAATAGTTTGAGGGTCTCCTCAATCCCGCAATCACACCCTGGAAGGAGGAAGACCCTGGGAGTTTGGGGGGGGGGTCAGCCATCATTGGGTCTGAGGTCGCCAAGGTAGGCAAAAAGCTCCTTGGTGGTTGGTCCTTGAGGATGGATGGCAAAATACCAGTTGATCTTCATTACAACCCTCACCTATGGTCACGAGCTTTGGATAGCGACCGAAAGATTATGTGGATCTAAGAGATTAAGAGATGTGGATACAAGCGGCTGAAATAAGCTTCCTTTGTAGGGTGGCATGGCTGTCCTTTAGAGAGAGCAAGAGAAGCTCAGTCATCTGGGAGGAGCTCGGAATAGAACCGCTGCTACTCTACAATGAGTGGAGGTGGCTTGGGCATCTGGTGAGAATGCCTCCTAAATGCCTCATGAGTGTAGTGTTTTGAGCATGTCAGACCGGGAAGAGACCCCGGGGTCGACTCAGAACACGCTGGAAGGATTATGTGTTAATTGGTCTGGAAAGACTTGGTGTCTCCCCAACTTGGTGTCCCCCCAAAGAGCTGGTGGAAGTGGCTGAGGAGAGGGACATCCGGACTTCATCACTTAGGATGCTGCCCCTGTGACCCGAACCCTGATTAAGCAGAGAAGCAGAGGAAGATGATGATGATGATGATGGTGATGATGATGATGATGATGATGATGATGATGATGATGATGATGATGATGATGATGATGATGATGATGATGATCTGGGAACTTTTGCACAGCTGTCCTGTTTAATTAAAACCGAAAATGCATGATAACATGTTGTTTCTATTCATCATAAAAGTTTAGTTGCAGCTGACCATATATTTTGATTCATAAACCACCCACCATGGATTTATTCCAGCAGAATGATAAATTGTTTACCATATGTGATTCAAGGTACTGAGAAAAGGGATGAACAGCACATTCGCTAGAACTTCACTGTATGACAATGACCTCAAACAAACAGGCAGGGTAACTAACGAGTGGCGCCATAAGAAGCATTTCAAGGTCCTGGAGTGGCTTAGCCAGTCTACAAATTCAAATTCAAATTAATTATGTAATGTGATTTTATGGATTACATTTTTTTTTAATTCTCCCACAGTTGAAGTGTATCTATAATGAAAATTACAGATCGCTCTATTCTTTGTAAGTTGGAAAACATACAAAAATCAGTGTTGTATCAAATACCCATTTTCACCACTGTATCTGTGCAGATGGTTGAGGCATTTTCTGTTTTTGGTCTGTACAAGTCATGGTTCATATTAAACTGGAGGATGTTCTGGGCTGGTTTGTCTTGGTCTTAGTCTTTCCATTTCAGGAGCATGTCAGTTTTATCAGGGCTGTTGGACTTTTTACATACACTCTATTAGTATTCTGTGTGCCTGCCAAAATGGCAAAACTCATTAAGCTTCTCTTAATTCTATTTGGATTGATTGCTCAATAACACTAATTTCCATGTTTGTTCACAAATCTTACTACAGTATATACTAACATAATGTCATCATCATCATCATCATCATCATCATCATCATCATCATCATCATCATCATCATCATCATCATCATCATCTTCCGCTTAGTCCAGGGTCGGGTTGCGGGGGCAGCAACCGAAGCAAAGAGGTCCAGACGTCCCTCTCCCGAGCCACTTCCTCCAACTCTCCTGGGGGGGACACCGAGGTGGTCCCAGACAAGCCAAGAGACATAGTCCCTCCAGCGTGTTCTAGGTCGACCCCGGGGTCTCTTCCTGGTTGGACATGCCCGAAACACCACACTAGGGAGGCGTCCGGGGGGCATTCTGACAAGATGCCCGAGCCACCTCAACTGGCCCCTCTCGATGCGGAGGAGCAGCGGATCTACTCCCCTTATCTCCAAGGGAGAACCCCGCCACCCGGCGAAGGAAGCTCATTTCAGCCGCTTGTATCCGTGATCTTGTTCTTTCGGTCATTACCCAAAGCTCGTGACCATAGGTGAGGATTGGAACGTAGATCGACTGGTAAATTGAGAGCTTCGCCTTGCGGCTCAGCTCCTTCTTCACCATGACGGACCGGTACAGGCACCGCTTAACAGCAGAGGCTGCAGCGATTCGTCTGTTGATCTCTCGCTCCATCCTTCCCTTACTCGTAAACAAGACCCCAAGATACTTAAACTCCTCCACTTGGGGCAGGACCTCATTCCCGACCCGGAGGGTGCATTCCACCATTGTCCGACTGAGAACCATGGCCTCGGACTTGGAGGTACTGATCTTCATCCCGGCTGCTTCGCACTCAGCTGCGAATCGCTCCAATGAGTGCTGGAGGTCCCGATTTGATGAAGCCAAAAGGACAACATCATCTGCAAAAAGCAGAGACGATATCCGATGGCCACCAAACCAGAACCCCTCATCGCCTCGACTGAGCCTAGAACTCCCACTGGAAACGAATCCAAACTGCTGTTACCAATACGGACAAAACTCTGGCTCCGGTGATACAACGACTGAATAGCTCATAACAACGGGTCCGGAACGCCGTATTCTCGGAGCACGCCCCACAAGATCGTTCGAGGGACACGGTCGAAAGCCTTCTCCAAATCCACAAAGCACATGTGGACAGATTGGGCAAACTCCCATGCCCCCTCCAGAATCCTGTGGAGCATATAGAGTTGGTCAAGAGTGCTACGGCCAGGACGAAAACCCCATTGTTCCTCCTGAATCCGAGGTTCGACTATCGGTCGGATCCTCCTCTCTAGTACCCCTGCATAAACTTTCCCAGGTAGGCTGAGGAGTGTAATTCCCCGATAATTGGAACACACCCTCCGGTCCCCCTTCTTAAAAATTAGGACCACCACCCCAATTTGCCAATCCAGAGGTACAGCCCCTGATGACCACGCGATGTTGCAGAGACGTGTCAACCAAGACAGTCCTACAACATCCAGAGCCCTGAGATATTCCGGGCAGATCTCGTCCAACCCCGGAGCTCAACCACCAAGGAGCTTTTTGACAACCTCAGTGACCTCCACTCCAGTGATGGGCGGACCCTCACCCGAACCCCCAGGGTCTTCCTCTTCCACGGAGGGCGTGTTAGTGGGATTGAAGAGGTCCTCAAAGTATTCCCTCCACCTCTCGATGACATCCCCAGTCAAGGTAAGCAGCTCCCCACCTCCACTGTAAACAGTGTTTGTGAAGAACTGCTTCCCCCTCCTGAGGCGTCGGATGGTGGTCCAGAACCTTTTTGAGGCCAACCGATAATCACTCTCTCGGCCCTCACTGAACTCCTCCCACGCCCGAGATTTTGCATCTGCGACAGTCTTGGCTGCAGCATGTTTGGCTTGCCGGTACCCGTTTGCTGCCTCAGGAGTCCCACAGGCTAATAAAACCCGATAGGCCTCCTTCTTCAGCTGGACTGACCCCTTAACCGCAGGTGTCCACCACCGGGTTTGGGGATTACTGCCACGACAAGCACCGATGACCTTACGGCCACAGCTATGGGCTGCCACCTCAGCAATGGAGGCACGAAACACGGCCCATTCGGATTCCATGCCCCCCGCCTCCTCCAGGACGTGGTTGTAGCTCTGCCAGAGGTGGGAGTTAAAGGCCTCTCGGACAGGGGACTCCGCCAAACGTTCCCAGCAGACCCTGATTACACGCTTGGGCCTGCCAGGTCTGGAAGGCACCCTCCCCCACCACCGAAGCCAACT